>JADMNL010000030.1:179227500-179827500 GCA_016271365.2 Neoceratodus forsteri
TTTTCCTCTTTCTCTCCCAGACATTGACATTCGAGGAGGCAATAAAAGTTGCTTTTCCCTGTTGGGTAACTACTGACTATGATAAGGTTACTGGGTAATCTGGTGGGAAGTTTAGGATTTCTAGCTTGCTAGAATTAATAAGGGGAACTAACATATATATGTGTGTATATATATATTTAGTTTTTGTTAACCGGGTAGGTGCACTAGCCATGAAATGACTATTTTCAGGCACAACCCAGGAGAGTACAACAATCAAAGACAGATACATAGCATGAGTACAATGGAATTACAATAGCATAGATCAAAACAGTCTGTAGTAATGAATACATGCAACAAGGACAATAACAATCAATGTATTTCACATAGAATTTTTAGGCAGAGAAAACCTACACAGTCTCAACTGCAATTCCGAGCATTCAGGTACCATGCTTCTGATAACCCATGAGAAGCATACGGTAAACTTAAGGAACTGTGCCACAAGTGGTTACAATCCGGTCAGAAGAGACCAGAGCAGATCATAGAGATGATCATTTTGGAACAATATATTAGGGTTTTGCCATCTGATGTTCAGACTTGGGTGAGAGAGCATCAGCCAGAAATAGCAGGAAAAGCCATCTCCCTCGCTGAGGATTATTTGGCTGCCCGCCCGAATTGTCACAGGGTACTGTGGACCTGGTACTGGGACTGCCAGTCCTACAGTAAGACCTACTCCTTCTGCTTCTACTGGGACTGATGTAGGGGCACACAGACATTTAGACCTAAAAGACAATTTAACCCTGATATCATATGTAGAGAGTGCCAGGGCAAAGGTCATATAGCCCGTTTCTGCCCTAAACATAAGACCACCCCAACACAGTTGTCTCTGGCTAACTGAGGACAGTATTTAATACCTATAATCAGCTGCCATAACGTTGTAAATGGACTACTTGACTCAGGCAGTAAACAAACCCTGGTTACAGGTGATGTGGTGGAAAGTCATACGACTTCTGGTAATAAGACTGGAGTGACGTGTGTACATGGAGACACCCATTATTACCCAATGATGCAAGTCAAGATGTCTATTAAAGGACTTGAACAGCAAATGGATGTGGGTGTAGTTCTATACCTTCCAGTGCCTGTGGTAGTTGGACATGACCACCCTGATTTTAAACGCTTGGTGACGGAGGCATTTGATATGAATGCTGTAACTACCAGGGCACAAGCACAGCAAGAGGAACAGTGGGCACGTCTTTTCCCTTTTGATGATAAACTTTATGTGCCCCCAGGAAAAGATCGAAAGACCAAGAGGGAGACAAGGCACGATAAAGCCCAATGGACTATAAGTCATGTGGACACTATGAAGGACATTGGTGAGAATGTAAAAAGTAATGTGTTTGGGGTTCAACAAAAGAATGACACATCATTACATGCTTTTTTCCAGTAGGTGGGGAAGGGTACTGTACAAGAACCCAGGTTTATGATCAAAAAGGGAGTGTTATGTAGAGAATGTATACATCCCACTACAGGGAAAACGATAGAACAGGTGGTAGTCCCTAAAATGTACAAGAAACAGCTTATGCGCCTTGCTCACGATATCCCCTTGGCAGGGCATATGGGCAGAGACCGGACTTTGAGTCATCTCCTGCTTAGATTCTATTGGCCGGGGATGCATGACCAAGTGGCTGAGTATTGCCAGAGTTGTCCTGAATGCCAGAAGGTGGCAACGGTGAGGAAAAGGTGCCCCTACAGACCCTACCTGTGATTGCTACACCATTTAAGAGGATAGCCATGGATATTGTGGGGCCCTTACAAAAAAGCTCAAAGAGCAATAGGTTCATCCTTGTTTTTTGTGATTACTTCACAAAATATCCAGATGCTATTCCTCTACGTATCATCACCACTGAGAAAATAGCAGAAGAGCTAGTAAAACATTTCAGTCAAGTTGGAATACCAGATGAAATACTCACTGATCGTGGTGCCAACTTTTGTTCTAGATTACTGAAAAGGCTTTACTCTACTCTGAATGTTGAAGCCCTGCACACATCTCCATACCACCCCCAGACTGATGGTTTGGTTGAGCGGTTCAACCAAACCATGAAAAAGATGCTTCAGAAATTCGTGCAGGAGGAAGGGAAAAGATGGGACGAATATTTACCCTTCCTCATGTTCGCGTACAGGGAGATACCGCAAGCATCTATGGGGTTTTCCCCATTTGAACTGCTGTATGGCAGAAAGCCAAGGGGGCCCCCTGGATGTGATTAAGGAAGAATGGGAGGAGAATAATGGGGAAATGGCACGAAGTACACTAGACTATATGTCCAAATTGAGAGCAAGACTTAAGAAGTACAGTAAGCTAGCTTATCAGCAGAATACAGAGAAGCAGGTTTCCCAGAAAATCCAATATGATAAGGGGGTAGGGCAGAAACAATTTCAGCCTGGAGAGAAGGTATTATTATTACTGCCCGGTTCTCACCAAAAGCTGCTGATGAAATGGCAGGGGCCATATACAGTCCTCAGGCAGACAAGTCCAGTAAATTATGAGATCGAGGTGCCCGACAGGATAATTAATAAAGGCATATACTATGCCAATCTCCTGAAGAGATGGTACCAAAGGCCTACCCCAGAACTATATGTATGCCCTGATCAAAAAGAAAGTGAGATGGAAATGGCATACTATAGGCTTGAGAAACAAGAAGAAATGACAGATTTGGTTATAAATCCAGATATAACCAAACAACAGCGACAAGAATTGGAAAAGATACTAAGTAAGTTCAAAGATACTTTTATCTCCATCCCTGGAAAGGTAGTTGGTATTCAGCACCACATCACTTTGACCCAAGATACCCCAGTAAAGCAAAAGGCATATAGAATTCCAGAAAAACTGAGGGATGAAGTGATTCAGGAGGTGAGGAAAATGCAAAACCTCAATGTAACTGAACCTTCACAGAGTGATTGGGCCTTTTGCAATGGTTATAGTGGGTAAAAAGGAAGGTGGAATCAGAATCTGTTTAGATTTTAGAAAATTGAATGCTATGTCCAAGTTTGATGCGTATCCAATGCCTAGAATTGACAACATAATTTACAGGCTGGGAAAGGCCAAATATATAACTACATTTGATTTAACTAAGGGTTATTGGCAGATTCCTTTGGACACGCAGTCAAAAGAGAAGACAGCCTTTATAACCCCTATTGGCCTATTTCATTTCAATACAATGCCTTTTGGGTTACATGGTGCCCCCAATACGTTCCAGCGGTACATGGACCATATATTACATCAGCACACGGCATATTGTGCCGCCTACCATGACAATGTCATGGTATTTAGTAAAACATGGGAGGAACACCTACACCATCTTAAGGCTGTCTTACATGCCATCACTCAAGCAAAATTAACAATAAACCCTGCCAAATGTGCCATTGGGATGCGGGAGACTAAATACCTGGGTTTTTATATTGGCAATGGACAGGTTAAGCCTGATATAAGTACGATAGATGCTATATCCAATAGTCCTCGTCCAGTAACAAAGAAACATGTGTGGTCTTTTTTGGGGTTGGCTGGGTACTATAAAAGGTTTATCCCTAATGTTTCCACCATCGCCACACCCCTTACTGACCTCACAAAGAAAAGTTATCCTACAAAGGAAAAGAGGACTCCAGGGTGCAAGGAAGCATTCTGTACTATTAAGGTGCAGCTGTGTAGTTCACCTGTGCTAAGAAGTCCGGATTTTAAACTGCCCTTTTTAGTACAGACCGGCGCATTAGACAGAGGTACTGGAGCCATATTATCACAAACACTTGAAGGGGAGGAAATGGAAATTATGTACCTACTGTAATTTTTGATCTTCTTGGACGAAGTCTCCACCACTCATTCACACTAATGGGATCTACGCCGGCGGCGCTAGGACCCAGCGGGAGCAAACTTTTCAAGAGAGCCGGTACCAGAGATGGAGCCATGAGGAAGTGGCACAGCAAGCCGTGGCTCATGCAGTAAAGACTACCACGGCGTTGACCCTCCAACCACCTCAGTACCTTTTTTCCGAGGAGGTGCAGCATAACTAACCTAGAGGTCTAACCGAACAAAATCAGACATAAGATAGTCCGAATGACCCATGTAAGAATGGTCAACATTAGAGTCTTCACAGCCCAGTCACTGAGGGAGTGAAGACCAAAAACAGAGACGTGAGCTCGGGGGCATGTGAATGAGTGGTGGAGACTTTGTCCAAGAAGATCAAAAATTACAGTAGGTACGGAATCTCCATATCTTCCTGGACATAAAGTCTCCACCACTCATTCACACTAATAGGAGAGTACCGAGCTAATAAACCCCCGAGACGGGCGGCAGAAGAAACTAAGAGCTCACATACTTAGGACAGAAGTCCGTTAAGAATAGTCCTGCCAAATGACAGATGTCGTCTGGCATGGACATCCAAAGCATAGTGCTTAACAAAAGTATGCACTGAGCTCCATGTAGCCGCACTGCAAATATCTGCAATGGGCACAGTGCGGATTTCCGCCAGAGATGCCGCGGCTACTCTAGTAGAGTGAGCGTACACTCTGCCTTCTAGCTCAATCTGTGCCATAGAATAGCAGTGGTGGAGGCATGCTACCAGCCACGCTGAAATGCACCTAATAGCGACAGGTCGACCCAGCCGGGTCTCGCTGAAGGAAACAAACAGTTGTTGAGCCTTGTGAATTTCTTTTGTTCTATCCAGATAGAATTGCAGTGCTCTTTTAACATTCAAAGAATGAAGAGTACGTTCCCCTTCATTCTGAAAGTTAGCAAAGTAGGTAGGTAGGTAGGACTAAAGGTTGGTTTAGATGAAATTACATAGATACATAGACAGTGTCGGCAGATAAGGGCCTATGGCCCACCCAGTCTGCCCATTTAAGTTTGTAAGTTCAGTTTATGTTTTCCGGGAAGTCTGTTGCCCCTTACCCCTGACCTCCAGAATTCCTTTATGTCTATCCCATGCATTCTTAAATCCCGTGATTGTTTCAGCCCCCACCACTTCCTCTGGCAGGGTGTTCCACTTGTCCACCACCCGTTCTGTGAAGAAATTCTTCCTCACGTTTCCTCTGAATCGTCCTCCCTCCAACTTCATCCCATGCCCTCTAGTCCTGGAACATCTTTTTCGCTTAAAAAAATTCTGAGACAACCTTAGGAAGAAACTTAGGATGAGTCCTAAGAACTACTTTGTCCTTGTGAAATACAGTGTACGGGGGGTCTGTGACTAGAGCATGAATTTCAGAAACTCTATGGCTGAAGTGATGGCCACCAGGAAGGCCGTTTTCCAAGTGAGGAACTTCAACTCGCAGGTATCTAGAGGCTTGAAAGGTTTCCGAGTGAGCATGTCTAGCACAAGGTTAATGTCCCAGGCTGCGACTGGATGTCTGATAGGAGGTCTGGTATGCAGAATACCTTTAAGAAACTTCTTAACTACAGGTAACTGAGCCAGAGACAAGGAATGTACCAGCTCATGATAAGCTGAAATGGCACAGAGATGAACTTTGACAGTGCAGTACTGCAGACCTGAATTTGAGAGGTCTAAAAGGTACTCCAAGACTTTATTTGGTGGGCAGGAAAAAGGGTTCGAAGAGGATTTTGCACACCAGAGAGAGAAACGCTTCCATTTGGCTGTGTAGGTCTTTCTAGTGGCTGGTTTACGTGCAGCCAAGAGAATATCTGAAACCCTATGGGAAACATTGAACCTATTCACCTCTGTCTCTTCAGGAGCCAAGCGTGAAGGTGAAGCGCCTTCAGATTGAGATGGACCATGGGCCCCTGGATTAGAAGGTTCGTCTGAAGGGGCAGTGCCTTCAGGAGGGTTGCTGACAGACTGTTGAGCAATGGGAACCATATCTGTCGAGGCCAGAAGGGAGCAATGAGAATCATTCTGTCTTCCTGACACTCGAATTTGAGAAGTACCCTCTGAAATAGAGAAAGAGGAAAGGCATATAGAAAGAGTTTTGTCCACTGCAGCCTGAACGCATTCTAACAGAAAATGCCAGGTCCTGGATTTCTGGAGCAGAAGAGAGGCAGTTTTGCGCTGAGTGGGGATGCAAACAGGTCCAGGTTTGGAGTTCCCCACTCTTTGAAGAGTGACTGAGCGACAGTTGAGTCGAGAGACCAGTTGTGAGGATCTGTCTCCATTCTGCTGAGACGGTCTGTCAGTTCGTTCTGCATGCCTGGCAGGTAAACCATGTGGATTAGAGCTTTGTGCTCCAGGCACCATGCCCACACTCTCATAGCTTCCCTGCATAATGGGTAAGAGTGTGCACCGCCCTGCTTGTTGATGTAATACATCACTGCTTTATCCGTTTGAAGGAGAATGTTCTTGTGACAGAGTATGTCCTTCAAGGCCTGGACTGCATAAGGGACGGCTCTCATTTCCAGGACGTTCATGTGAAGCTGGGACTCATCCTGAGTCCACGTACCTTGGGTGCGGAGATTCTGGAATTGAACTCCCTGCCCCATCAAGGACGCGTCGGTGGTAATGGAGATCTGATGATCCAGAGGAGCAAAGGGATACCCTTCCAGAAGGTTGTCCTCCTATGACCACCAGATGAGTGACCTCTTTAGATGTTCTGTCACCTTGATGGGAAAGGACTGAGGGTGAGTGGTTGGGGACCACTGAGTACTGAGCATCTACTGAGAGGTTCTCATGTGGAGACGTGCTAGGGGTACAGTGAACACCGAGGATGCCAAGAGACTCCGTATCCGTTGCATCGAGATAACTCGAACCGAGTTGTTTTCTATGATGTATCAGGCCATCTGTAGGATATCGCTCCTTCTGTCTTCTGGGAGAAAAGCTTTCGCACAGGAGGTATCCAGAAGAGCTCCTATGAAAAGGAGTTTCTGGGAGGGCTACAACTGTGATTTGTTGTGATTTAGCAGGACTCCCATGGATGTGAGGAAGTCTGAAGCCTCGGCTATGACGTCCAGAGTTCTCTGCCTGGAAGGGCTTGCTAGAAGCCAGTCGTCCAGATATGGAAACACTTGAATTCTGATTTTGCTGAGATGCGCTGTGAGAATTGCACAACACTTTGTAGAAACTCGTGTCGCCTAGGATAGCCCAAAGGGCAGGACTCTGAACTGATAATGTTGACGCAACGCCACAAACCTCAGGTATTTGTGGTGTTTTGGGTGTATAAGAATGTGTTGGTAGGCATCCTGCATGTCCAGGGAGGCTAGCCAATCGTGTTGATGAATCAAAGGTAGAAGGGTACCTAGAGATATCATCTTGAACTTTTCCTTGTGATGGAATTCATTAACTTTCTGAGATCCAGAATGGGGCGCATGCCTCCAGCTTTCTTCGGAACTAGAAAGTAATGGGAGTAGAAACCTGTGTTTCGCTGGTCCAGCAGAACTACTTCTACTGCCCTGGTGTTCAGAAAGCCTTGTACCTCGGAAGCAAGAAGGTCTGACTGCACTGCCGACAGCCTGGGCTGTTGTTTGGGGGGATGATCCGGGAGGGTTTCTGAAAGACTGAGCGAATACCCCTTGCAGATTATCCGGAGGGCCCATTTGTCTGATGTTATAGACTTCAACCGGTCATAGAACTGAGTCAGATGTCCTCCCACCACTGAGGAAGAGTCCCCCTCGGGCCAAGAACTCAGAAGGTGGCACTGGACATTTTTGGGCATTGTGCCTTCTGCTGCATTTTCTTTTGTGGTTGCGGGGTGTGGTTTTTGTTAAAGCGCCCCCTGCCTTTGCCCCGAAAGGACTGACGGTTGTGAAATTGACGCTTATTGGCACCCCCCGAGAGGGTGCGGGTCGAGCTGTCTTAATGGCTGACCTAGTCTTCTGTGTGGTCTCCAGAGCTTGTTAAACCTGGGGTCTGAACAGATACATACCGAAGGGTGAGGCCATGACCTGCTGCTGGGCATCATTCGTGAAGCCCGAAGTACATAGCCAGGAGTGGCGATGGGTACAAATACCCGCCGCCGCTGCTCGAGAAGCAGTATCGAAAGCGTCCATTGCAGCTTTAACCTGTTGGTTACTGGACTCAGTGCCCCTGGTTATGGTATGAAGTAGCTCTGAATTAGTTTCCGACTCAGACAGAGCTTCTACCATTTGCTTGAGCAAATGCCAAAGGACACACTCATATTGAGAAAAATAGCCCTGATAGCTGGCAATACGCATACCCAGGATGGAGGCAGCAAAGACTCTCTTACCTAAGGTGTCTGTCTTACGAGATTCTTTATTGATAGGCCGGGCTGTAGATGCCTGAGGGAGGTCGGCCTTGTCATTCTCTGCTAAGACTACAATGGGATCAGCAAAAGCTTGTGAGGTCAATATGGGTCGGTCCTTGGGAGCAGCATACTTCCTATCTATGAACTTCGCCACGGAAGGGATGAGCACAGGATTGTTCTATACCATCTGAGAAAGGGTCTCAAAAGATGGTTGTACCGGAGGAGTTAAATCCATAGGGATCTCCGGGACATGTAGGTATTGGAGTCTTAAAAGCTTCCCAGGATTGATTTCTGTAGTCTGGAGAGAAAGAGTGGAATTTAAATTTTTCAGCAAAGACTTAAAGGAAAGGTCTTCGACTACAGGCTCTGCAGCAGGATTAATCCCTGCTCCTCCAACATCATCACCCAGACAAAGATCTGGGTCAGGCTCAAAATCATCTCCTGACAGTCCAGGGGGGATTGTATGGACAGGAAAGTGGTGAAAATCAGAATGGAAATTAGAAGAGGAAAGAATCAAAGTCGAAAAGCTCTGGAGCCTGGACTGCACCACACCAAGCATCGGCACCGAAGAACACGGCGCTGAAACCAAGGAAGTCGGCACCATCGTAAAATGCCCAGTACATGGTACCAACAAAGGCCACGGTGCCAACAGAGCTGTTGGTGCCACAGGCGCTGTGGATGGCGTCGACAGAGCCCCTGGCCCTGCGGACAGCTCCAAGAGTGTTCCACGGTTCTGAAAACTGCGATTTGAAGGAAAATTAACAGGAGATAGAGGAATCGGTGTGGACCCGTGCACCACAGCCATTTAAGAGGGGAAAACACATGAGCACAGAGTCAGTGGCACTGAAGAAGGCACTGCATAACTAGGAAGGTCCAACCACTCTACCCGGTCCTTCGAACGGCCCGAAGGCCAAGGAAGTACCGGGCCAGGCAGCTGAACTAACCTCTGAGCCCATTGCTCCATAAGAGCAGCCCACTGGTGAAACTGCTCATCGGAGGCCCGTCCAATAGGTGGGGACGGGCTCCAATGTCGAAGAAGTCAGGCACCAGAGCCAGAAACCGGTGCCTAACCACAATGACTGACCGTTGATGCACAGACATACCAGAAGGTGACCTCGAGTGATGCCTTCTCTTTCTTGGCGCCGAAGAACTCGAGGCCAAACGGTGCCGCGAATGGGACGGTTTCCTTTTATGCTTTCGGGGGGACCGCTCATCTCCCTGAGCATTGGACCGTCCGTTGTCACACCTACCCTCCAGAGAGGGCAGCGGACCGGACCCAGCCCGGGTGACTGATCAGCTTTCATATGAAGTCTCCCAACCGTCACCTGACCCGCTCATGGTCGACTCCGTCAATAGAGGGCTGAAGACTTCTTTTATTAATCAATAAAGTTAAATCTACTAGGTACTTTCGAAGATAAATTACAAAACAATAAACTGAAAACTATGCTGTTAGTTTGAAGTTTGACTCCCAGAGGGCGAGTGACATTGTAACTGAAGCGCACTCGACAGGGAAAAAATGAACTGAGGCGGTTGGAGGGTAGACGCCGAGGTAGCCTTTACTGTACAAGCCATGGCTTGCGGTGATGCTCCCGTTGGGTCCTAGCTCCTCCGGCGTAGATCCCATTAGTGTGAATGAGTGGTGGAGACTTTATGTCCAGGAAGATCATCCCGTAATTTATGTCAGCCATAAATTTATTTTATTTATTTAGTTTTTGTTGACCGGGTAAGTGCGCTAGCCAACAAGTGACTATTTTCAGGCACGACCCGGGAGGTACAGTTACAGAACACATAGATATATAAGAGATTACACAAAGCAGGATACATTTGCAGGATACAAAGAAATGACACAGAGCAGGATACATTTGCAAAGGACAAAGTCACACAGTGTAGTCAAGCATAGCAATAAGGATAGAATTACATGTATTCAGTTGTTGAGAACCAGGGGGAGAGGTGGTAGAGGACAGGTGTAAAGGTAGGGCAGGAGAGGAGGAGACCGGGGGTGGTAGGGCAGGAGGGAGGTTACAGGCGCCAAGGCGTCATTAGCGGAGAAGGTTACCACCTGTGGCCGGACGGTGGAACCGAGTCGGCAAGAGAGACAGAGAGGTCGGGAACAGGACAGTGAAGCTATGGGTGCAAAAACAGGGAGGGTGAGAGGGTGATGTACAGGAGGGCAGTGGGGGACACGGTGCAAGGGTGAGGAGGTTTGAAATACAGGAATGGGGAGGGAAGGGTGGGGTGGGAAGGGCAGGGGTATGGGAAAAGGGATGAAGGGCATGGAACAGATAGGGAAATGAGTGGGGTGAGGAGATACAGTGCACCTAGTAAGGCGTGGCAGCAGAAGAAGGAGGAGGACAGGAGGCGGGGCGGTGAAAACGGACCTGGCGGTAAAGTAACCTGCGGCCGAGCCGTGGAACTACGAAGACGACAGGAGAGAGGAGAGTGACCAAGCGCAAACTGGTGGGAGGCGGGATAAAATAGGAGAGGGAGGGGTGAGGACTGAGCAAAGGAGAAGAGGGAAGAATAAAGAAGGAGGGGAAGCTGGCAGGGAGAGGGGCAGAAAGGTGAAAGAAAGGTAGGAAGGGTGGCGGCAAGTTACGGCATTAGCGGTACAAGGTATCAACCTGTTACCGGGCCGGTGGAACCGAAAGACGGCAGAGAGGGGAGTGGAGGTCGGTTAGAGGGGGAGTGAGGCGGCAAAGAGCAGGAGAGGGGAGGAGCAGGAAAAAGGGAGGGGGTAATGACAGGGGGTACTGGAGAAATGGCTAGGTGGGACGGGAAGAGAGCAGGGCTGGGAAAGTAAGTGTTACATGAAATTACATGAAAGAGAAACCCACTACTCAACTATTGAGAAGGAATGCCTAGCCATTAAGTGGGCTATCGAGGCATTAACATTTTATCTATGGTGGGTGGAGTTTGATCGGACACTGGTTCTGACCTTAAAGAAGCAGAATGAGTATGAAAACCCTTTGATTCTCCCTGGGTTTTCCTCTTGAGTGGGGAGGAGATTGTCATAGGGCTGTTGAGACCCTGTGTGTTAGGTGGTGTCCATGTCTTTTCTTCTTCCTACAACAGTCTGCTGCAGCAGCACCTTTATCACCCTCTGCAGTCTATGTAAATCTGTCTTTCCCCCCCTTTTCCAGTTAGGCCAACTGGGAAGGTTCTCTGCTATCACTAACTGGACCCAGTATACATCGGTCTTCTGACCCTTGGTTATCCCCCCCTTTTCATGAGCCTCTATTTGTGTCTGTGGGCAAAGGCTCAAATAAAAATTCAAAATGCAGCAATCACGGTTGTGTTAGGCTTAAAAAGCTGCTAGAATATAGCAGACAGAGTGTGCTGTCTTTAGGGAATAAAAGCTTCATTGCTTTTACTGCTGAACTGGGGAGACGATAGCTGTACCCTGTAAGTTTACTGGAAGGTTTAGAAAAGCTCTCTAAACCAGTTAATGTCTCCCTTGAAGCACTTAGCATTACTTTTGTTTCCTGGGGTTACCGGCCCCCCCAGTGCTATCACCTTATTTTGTATTGTTTTTCTTTCTCTTGTCCCTCACAACCAGCAGCCACTCTTGCAGCAGAATATCTGTATGTGGCAGACTTGCAAGCTAGGAAGCAGTCAAACACTACAGTTCATGAATGAATGCAAGAAAGACAAAGCAAGAACACTGAATTCAAATAAGGTAAAAGAAAGCACTTGTGTTAAGAATGTACAGTGAGGGTGTAGGTTTTGTAGGTCTCAAAAACAGGGAGCACTTACGTTTGTTTTGTAAACTGGACCAGATAGAAACAGTGACCTGACACTTCCTGTAACAGAATGCATGTTTGTTGGAAGTTATTTTACTAAGATAGGCACATTTAGGAAAAGTAAAACAAAGCTACCCTTTCTAAATGGGTAGAGTAGACATATCCAGTTCTGGAAAATATGAAGTTGAATTGTTTTATTTCTGAGTGCACCTATGTTTTAGAATTCTGTTACCAGGAAAGGGTTTCAGTTAAAACTTTTACTGCACAATGAAAAGCAAGTGAAATGGCAATTCTTTCTGCTGTACAACTGTTTTTGCATAATGAACTGCATATAGAATAGGAACAGAGAGTACATGCATACCCTGCTGGAGGTCCTCACCCCTAGGCTTCCCATTGTTTTTTAAGAGATGCCGGCCTCTTCCTTCATAACTATATACTGGCAAGCCCAAGGGGAGGAGCCTGCTACTAAGGATTTTTGTAAATATTAGCAAAACAGCTAAAATATCAAGATTTAAAAGCCTTATTATTAGCATCTACTTCTCTTTTCAGTTTTACTGTATGTTTCACATAAAACTTGGTTTATTTGGAAGTTAGATGTTTTAAAACAGTAGTGGGCAGAGTTTAAGGTAAACCACCTGACCATACCTATATAAATGAAGCTCTTTTGTGCAACCATTTTAGATGACTGGAAAGATTGGTGGAGTGCTGACCTCATCTGGGGCTCTAGTTGCTTACTAGAGAAAGTACAGTTATGTAAGAACTTACCGTAACAGTAGATCTTCGAGAACAGCTCTTGCAGCAGGTTACACCATTAGGACTGAAGCCAGCAGGCGTCAGGACCCCACGGAAAAATTCTAGCTAGCTATCTTCAGCGGGACGCTTACGTCGGGTCCACCTCCGACGTCAGACATAGTACATTAGGGGGCGGTCCCGTCCGATTCCCCAGTTCTCCCGCCGGAGACTTCCGGCCTCAGGCTGACATCGAAATGGGAGACCGAGGATCCACAGTCAGAAGTCAAAAGGGAAAAATCCCTGATAGTAAAGGCCTAAGCCATGCCTCCTCCAAGGGGAAGGTAGGGAAGTACTTGCTGCAAGAGCTGTTCTCGAAGATCTACTGTTACGGTGTTCTACGTAACTGTACTATCTTACTGAGATACAGCTCTTGCAGCAGGTTACACCATTAGGACTGATTCCCAAGCAGTAACGCTGCCAACATTCTGGGAGGAGGAAACTAGGAATTACATTCCAGGTCCTGAATCTAGGACAGGAGACCCTGTAGCACTGCCAGGCGGAAGCCGGCTCTTCTCCGAGAGGCGATGTCCAGGCTATAATGCCTGATAAATGTATGCACAGAGCTCCAAGTGGCTGCAGCACATATGGCAGAGGTGGAGATGTTTCGGAGTGCTGCAAAGGAGGTGGCCACACCCCTAGTGGAATGACCCCGGACTGTTCCGGGAGGGGCTTTTGTTTGATATCATAACAGTATGAAATACACTGGACAAGCCAGCGAGACAGGGACTGTTTGGATACTGGTTGGCCCATCATCCTTTCAGCAAAGGAAACGAAAAGTTGCTCTGAACTACGAAGTTGTTTAGTTCTATTGAGGTAATACCTCAAGCTGCGGTGAACATCCAGGGTGTGGAGCAGTGCCTCTCCTCTATTACAGTAATTCAGGAAGTAGACCGGCAGGTCAATATCCTGATTGAGAGTGAGTGTAGAAACCACCTTAGGCAAAAATTTAGGATTCGTCCTCAGGGATACTCTGTCCCGGTGGAAAACTAAATAAGGCTCTTTGCACATGAGAGCGTGAAGCTCAGAAACTCTTCTCGCTGAAGTAACAGCAACCAAAAACAGCGTTTTCCACGACAGAAAACGCAGCTTGCAATCCGCGGCAGGTTTGAAGGGGGGAAGCGCGAGTTGTTCCAGGACAAAGAGCAAATCCCATGGAGGCACTGGGTCCTTAATGGGTGGTCTAAGATGTAACACCCCTCTCAAAAATTCCCGAGAGGCGTCTAATTGTGCCACTGTGCGATGTCCCACCGGAAGGTGGTAGGCGGAGATGGCACAGAGGTGCACCTTGATAGAGGAGTAGGCTAGGCCCGAACGGAAAAGGGAGAGCAGGTAGTCCAACACCACTCTCACCGGGCAACCTAAAGGGGAAAAATCGCGTGCTTTCGCGACCACAAAAAAAAGGCGCCATTTCATGGCGACGTCAGCATGCTTGTCGGGTTTCTGGCTGCAGAAAGAACTTCTGCAACCTCTTTCGAGACCCCGTGACGCAAGATGGCTATGTCTCTAGGAGCCATGCATGCAGGTTCAGTGAGCTTAAGTCCGGGTGGACCAGTGAACCTTCCTCCTGAGACAAGAGATGGGAGCTGAATGGCAATGGGAGCGGAAGTTCCCGGGGAAAGCTGAATCAGTAAAGGGGGCCACAAGGATCATGGTTGCTTGCTCCCTGCGCAGTTTGAGAAGAACTCTCTGGATCAACGGGAAGGGGGGGAAGCGTAGAGGAATCTGTCCGCCCAGGAGAGGGACAACGCGTCTCGCCAGAAAACACCAGGCCCTGGGTCTAGCGAGCAAAAATTGGGCAGTTTTGCGTTGGATGGGGATGCGAACAAGTCCAACTCTGGAGTTCCCCATCGAAGAAACAGATCCTCTGCTACTTCTTGAAGAAGTTCCCACTCGTGGACTCTGGCCTGGGAGCGACTCAGGCCGTCTGCAATCGTGTTGTCCACCCCGGGAACATGCACTGTGATCAGATTTGCGCCGTGTCGGATTACCCAATCCCACACCCTCATGGCCTCCCTGCAAAGGGGGTAAGAGTGTGCGCCTCCTTGTTTGTTGAGGTAATACATCACCGCCGTGTTGTCTGTCTGAAGCAGGAGAGTACTCAGCGGGATTTCTGACTGAAAGGCCTGCAGGGCATAAAGGACCGCCCTCATCTCTAGGACATTGATATGGAGATGAGCCTCCAGAGGGGTCCACGTACCCTGGGACTTCACCCCGTCCAGGTGTGCTCCCCACCCTAGACCTGAGGCGTCTGTGGTGAGGATTACCTCCGGGGATGGCGCTATAAACGGGACGCCCGTGGAGAGTGACCCTGGGTCTAGCCACCACTGCCAGTCTCGAATCACGGTGTTTGTGATTCTGACCGGATGCTGCATGTGGTCTTGCCTTTGATCCCATTGCACCTTGAGCATCCACTGAGTTACCCACATGTGGAGCCTTGCGAAAGGGACGGTAGGAATGGCCGCAGCCATGTATCCGAGCAAGCGAAGGACCGACCTGGCAGGGACGGTCTTGTTAGACGAAAACTCCCTGATGAGGGATCTGATGCACTCCGCTCTGTTGTCTGGAAGAAATGCTCTTCCCTGAACAGTGTCCAGTACTGCGCCTATAAATTGAAGCTTCTGCGACGGTACCAGGAGAGACTTCTCATGGTTGATTAGGATGCCCAGAAATCGGAACAGGTCCTGGGTGCTCTGGATCGCTCGTAACAACGCCTCTCTGGAGGCGGCCATGAGAAGCCAATCATCCGGGTACGGGAACACATAATGGCCCTGTCTCCTTAGAGACGCTGCCATGACTGCCATGCATTTGGTAAAGACCCTGGGTGCGGATGACAGTCCGAATGGAAGGTCCGGAACTGAAGGTGGTGGTCGAGAAACTCGAAGCGCAGGAACCTCTTGTGCGCCTGAGCTATAGGGATGTGCAGGTATGCGTCCTGCATGTCTAGAGACGCTAAGAAGGCATCTTGCTTCAGCATGGGAATGAGACCCGGAAGAGTCATCATGCGGAATCTCTTGTAGGCGACTGACACGTTGAGGTCGCTGAGGTCCAGAATCAGACGGAGGTCCCCTGTTTTCTTTGGAACCAGGAATAAGTGGGAATAGTATCCTCGTCCTCTCTGGTTCTCCGGGACGTACTCTATTGCTCCCTTTTGCAAGTGCACGAGTATTTCTTGCCAGATCAGTGACTTGTGCTGACCCGGGTACTGGGAGAGCAAAGGAGGCCTCGAGGGTGGCTTTTCTGCGAATTCTATAAAGTGGCCTTTTCCGACCAACTGAAGAACCCACCTGTCGGTGGTTATAGCCTGCCATTCCGGCAGGAAGTTCGCAATGCGACCCCCGACCATGATTTCCCGTTGATCCTGAGAGGCGGGGGCCAGAAAGGAGTCAGGCTGTGGTGGCTGAGGGTCCCGCTGGCTGGACCGGCTTGGAAGTACGCTGGCTACGGCCTACGGGTTGTTTCCCTGGGCTCTGTGAAAGCCGGAGCCCCTCTGTTGTGGAGCGGGGCGGGACTGTTGCCTCTGCGTCCGTCCACGAAATCGGCTTTGGTTCCTATGAAAGAAACTAAGCTTGGGTAGGTACATGGCCTGAACCAACCTCACCGCCTTCCCGGCCTCTTGGAGTTTGGTAATAATCTTCTCTGAGGGCTTACCAAACAATACTTCTCCCTCGAATGGGGCGTCCATGATATTCTTCTGGACGTCTGGGGTAAAACCGGAGACGCGTAACCAAGAGTGTCTCCGGATGCATAAGCCTGAAGCTGCTGCTCGGGCCGAGGAGTCCGCAGAGTCATACGCGGCTCGTAGCACTTGGGTTCCCACGTCCGAACCTGTATGAAGGAGCTGAAGCATCTCCTCCTTCTGCTCACCTTCCGGCAGTTTTTCAGCCGCATCCAGACCCTGTTCCCACAAGGCATTTTGGAACTGCACCATGTGGGTCAAGTAATTCAGGGATCTGATGGCACAGGTAGCGGAAGCATACATGCGCCTACCCATAGCGTCCAGCTGTTTGGACTCTGGGTCCGGTGGCAGGGTGCTCAGATGTTGCGGTCTCTGGGACCGGTCATGTGAGGCTGTTATGACCAGAGAGTTGGCCTGAGGATGCTGAGTCAAGTACTGGTCTTCCCTGGGAGCCTTGTACAAGTGATCAGCTTTCTTCGGCATCGCCGGGAGTGAATGTGGACGCTTCCATGCTGCCTTGGTGACGTCCACGAAAGTGTCTACCAAGGGTGGCACCACCACAGGCTTGGGGTCCTTCTGCCAAAGATACTTTGCAAGGCGTAGCCTTTCGGGGTCTAGCTCTTCCGCATCCCATCCCATGTTCTCTTGGATGTGTCTCATAATATCCGAGAACGAAGGGTCATCCGGAGGAGATTTTGGCATCTCGCATGGATCCGGAGAAGGGATGGAGAGGGGAGATGGGGATCTGGATGTTGAGAACTCTGATCCCGTGTCCTCCGTCGAAGGCGATCGTCGGCGTCTTCTGGGTCTCTTAGGGCTGGGTGACCTGGAAGAGGATTTGGATGGAGGTCTCCATTTGTCCGGTCTCCCCCTTGGAGGTGTTCTGTGCTCCCGGGGAGGAGGTAGTCGGCCTGCCGACCCCGATGGAGAGGGGGGCGCAGGAACTGGAGGAATATTCTATGTAGGAGGAAGAGGAGGAGGGAGAGGAGGGAGAGGAGGTGGAGTGGGAACCATGTCCTTCTTTATGGTGTCCCACCAGTAAGTGAACAGCTCCTTCACTTCTACCATGGAAAGGCCCGACGACGGTCCGGGTGTCGGTGGATGGTCGTCGGGTCCCGGCGTCGGCTCCACAGGGGGCTCGGGTAACGGCGAGGGTTCCCTGGGCGTCTCGACAGGACCGGGGTCGCCCATCTGGTCCTCAGGCTGAGTCAATTCCTCCTCGGTGATGGTCTCCTGACCGACGTCGGTCGGAGGCGTCTGGGTCCTCTTCTCAATAGGAGCGGGCATCGGTCCCCCTACTGGCGTCGATGATCGTTGGCTTGGCGGCGGTGGTCGTCTGATAGCAGCGGCTCAGGGATCTGTGGCGAGGGCGGCGACAGGCGCCGGCGTTGGGTCCGCGGCCTCTTCAGAGAGGTAAGCTCCATAGTCTTGCGAGGAGGCAAGGAAGCCGACCTGACGTTGGGTCCAGAAAGGCGGGAACCCGACTTATGGTGATGGTGGCGATCCCCAGACTTGACCAGGGCCCTGGAGGACAAGGAAGGTCTGGCAGTCTTGGCCTGAGAAGAGGATGAAGACTTCTTGACCGCAGCAGGGGGAGGCTGAGAGCTGGCCCAGGAAGGGGAGCGGTCGGACCTGGAACCAGAGCTGCGCGAGTCTGAGGCCCTTGACAGGGACCTGGAAGGGGCCTTCTCCCTACGTTTCTCAACGTGCTTGTGGGCCTTCTTCGAAGAGTCCCCCTTGGAAGACATGGTCTTGAGTTTTCTTCCAGCAAAATGCCTGAAGGGCCTTCTGGCAGACGGATCCGGGTTCTGCTATTAAACCCCTGGCAAAGGAGCAGGCCGGATGTCGTGGTCTCAGCCTAGGCACCGGACGCAGGGCAGTGAGGTCCTTGAAGGATCTGCTTCCCACAAGCACACTTGAGGAGTGACCGGTCGGAGAGGACATCAGAGAAAAACTTGATTGTAGAGAATCGAATTTCCCGGAAAAATCTTAACCACGCTACGACGCTAAGAGACTGAACCAAGGTCGACATGCAAGTCGACGCGCGGGAAAGAACGGGGAATTGGGCCGGGACCGCCTCTTATGTACTACGCCTGACGTCGGAGGCGGACCGGCGCCGGGGGCGGTCCCCGCTGAAGATAGCTAGCTAGAATTTTTCCATGGGGTCCTGACGCCTGCCGGCTTCAGTCCTAATGGTGTAACCTGCTGCAAGAGCTGTGTCTCGAAGTAAGATCTATTATTCATGTTATACTTTTATTTTTGCCATTTTCCAGTCCAGTTTTATTTTTATTTCTGGCTGTAAATAAAATATTGGCCTTGCTTGGCTCTTTAAGCCTTGAATCCTGACTTTGCTTCTATCCTTTTCCACGACCCTTTGACAATCAGTAAGTGAATCTGCCAAGATGCCTGCTTTGTGTACATGATCCAGATGGTTTACCAGTACCCAGTCAATAATGGAAGAGGATTTTAGTGAAGGAGTAACTCTGGTATTCTCCGTTAACAGCCGGTGGAGGTTATAATTTTGTACCAGAGAGAGCAGCATGCTATGGGCAGTCCCTAGCCAATTTTGGTTAAGGTCACCTAATATAATGACCTCATTATGTTTGGAGTGCAAAGAGGTCTGATCAAATAAAGCTTGCAGACCTACAGTGCCCCCATTTGGGGGATTGTAGGCACAGACAATGTGGAGTTTCTTGGCTCCCAGAGTGAGAGTAGCAGGAAGGGACTCACAGGCGGAGGATGTTGAGAAAAGGGTGTCCGTGATGTTTAGATCATCATAGAACATGGCAACCCCTTCACTACACTTTGAGGACAGCCTGTCCCTATGGATAAGGGAGCAGTTAGTCAGGGAGCACAGAGTAAGGGACAGTTGGCTTTAGCCACGTTTCAGACAGAGTACGTCAGGCTTATAGACACCCACCCAAGCCTCAAGATCACGGACATTTTGAGAGAGACTTCTGATGTTCATATGGGCAATTAAAGCACTTTGTTAGAAATTGCGGCGATGTCTGCTGGGGAGAAGAGGGCATGTGGACCCAAGTTCATTTCAACATCCCCTTCAAGTAGGGTTACCAGATGTCCTCTTTTACAATGTTATGTCCTCCTTTCCAGCTGCCAAACATTCTTCATGTACCTTCTCTATCCTGTTTTATTTTTATGATTTCTTTACTCTCTCCTATCCAGGACCTCCCTGTAAATGATCTGTGAAGGCAGTGGACACTTTAAACCTATTTACTTGAAGTCTAGCACCAGGACTCATCAGGGGAGGGACTAAGTGTCCTCTTTTTGGCATCCCAACATCTAGTACCCTATCTGCAAGGATAGCTAAGATGGCAAGGAACCCTAATTTTCAATAGCCAAACAATAAAGGAACTGCTTGACTCAGCAGTCGTTTTTTAAGTGTGGTCACCACATAAAAGGTACAGCCCTTGGAGAATAGGAGGTGCTTAAAAGCAAGCATAGGTTGAGATGCAGTAATTAGGTTAGACTAGAGAAACTGAAATCAGCATGTAGGACATTCAAAGAACTCGAGAGATAGGATCCTGGGAAAGTTATAACAACTTGAGTTAAGGCACAGTAGAAGTAATAGGAGCATCTCAAACATGTAACAAAGAGCCTTGTTTACATACCTATTCCCTACCTGGACTTAAGACTCATCCACAAGGCAACAAGGTACGGACTTGGCACGATGAGCAGAGCAGGACGGCTGGGCAAAAGTGCTTGGCCCCGCTGACGCTGCGTGTCAGCTCCCCACCGCCCCCACCACTACCCTTGGTGGACACCCCCTTTTACAGAGGGACCGACAGCTTTTTTTTTTTTTTTTAACCAGCCAAGTTCTCCATCTGCAGCCTATATAAAATCACCACTAGAGGCAGCCCTAACATCACCTGCTGAGAGCTAAGAGAATCTTTCCCTCCTAAAGAGGCAGCGCAAAAAAAAAAAACACACAACTAAGCCATGATGCTTCTTAAACCTGCTACAAACAACTTTTCATGGCACTTTTTTTCTTCTGGGTCTAGTAGCCCTTCCCCATCTGGCCGGAGCAACAGATAACAACTCCCAAATCTGGAGACTTGCCTTTACTCAATTGTGCCTGGCATTACAATTACGGGACAGTGGAGCAACTGATAATTACATCCAGGTGCCTCTGGAGGCCAACGTCCCACTCCAAAACAATGCAGCGGCCCCAGATAACGCCAGAGGTCACCAGGGCCCTTGATGTGCTCCCATACCTCAAAAAAACAATCTCAAAATCTCAGCACCACAAATCAGAGTCAGTCCAGGATCGGGGGAAAAAATGGAGAAGACACTACCTCTCGAGGATAGTCACCATCCTACTACTGATCTCGGGGAACGTACACCCCAACCCTGGAGCCTATGGCAACATTAACCCCCCATCGAAAAGATGCCTAAAAATTGCATCACTCAGTATAGGGAGTCTACTGCCAAAACTTCCAATTCCAAGCCTGGGTTGCAGTCCATCAACCAGACATCATCATGCTCACTGAAACATGGCTCTCACAAAAAACTTCCAAGTCCTGCATCTCACCTGAGGGTTACACCACCTTCCGGCAGGATAGATTAAACAAGCGAGGGGGTGGGTGTCTGGTATATCTCCATAGAAAAATAAGTGGCCAGATTATGCCAAATAGTGTTAACACAAAAGATGCCCAAATTCTTACAATCAAGCTATCAATTGGCTGGCAAGGTAAAACAATGTCCTTGACTACTGTCTACATACCCCCTGGAAAGCAAGCCTTGGGGCTTGACCTGTTCTTTAACCACTATAACAAGCTAAACAAAGACTGGGAGCAGATCATCGTAGAAGACTAACACCAACTGGTTAGCACAAGACACTGTAAACACTAGGGACAAAACCCATGGCCTCTATCTTACGCAGATAGTCAAGCAGGCTACAAGGCGGAACTACCGCACTGGCACAAGCACACTTATTGACTGGCTTCTTGCAACCAACCCCGAGCATATCAAAAGCGTCTCTGTTCTGCCCGACGCCTTAAGTGATCACTCGCCTGTAGTCTGCACCTGGGCAAACAGGAGCCCTATTGACCCCCCAGGTCACAAGAAACCGGTATCTCAAGAAGGGGCAACTGTGCAACTTCAAAAAATACCTGAGGAATGGAGACTGGTCCCCTTTAGATGGCTGCTGCAACAATGCCAATAAAGCTCTAAACTATTTCATAACTGTATTCAGCAATGTCTGCGACCTATTTGCCCCAGTCAGAACTGTTAAAATAAAAGGGGCCATTAACCCATGGCTCACAGGACCGCTCCTTGCCCAGATGAAACAACAAGACAATTTCTGGCATATTGCCAGAGAGACAGGCAGGCAAACTGACATCACGGCCTACAAAATGGCCAGGAATAACTGCACCAGGATAGTGAGGCAGGCCAAGGCTTCCTATCACAAAGAACAGCTGGAAAAAAACTGGGAAAATGGCAGAGAGTTTTGGAAAAACATTAGGTCCCTATCTGGTAAGGAATCCAGGGCCCCACCAGATATAATAGTCACAGCAGCTGGCACTATACAACGATCTCTAGATCTGGCTAATGCCTTTAACGAGGCCTTCACGGACCTAAACTCTGTTCTCCCTCTGAAATTTCTCCAGTCCTCGCCAGCCCTGGATCCCATAGACACTAACCCTCCACCATCATGTAGGCATGGACAACCACCTTTCTACTTCAGGCAAATCACGAGGCAAAAGACTGTGAAATATGTCAAAAGGATTCTAAACAAAACCAGAACTGGTAGTGACTCACTAGACACGAAACTGCTAGCGCTCACCCTGGAAGAACTTGCCACCCCATTAACCAAACTGTTCAACACCTCCTTGCGAACAGGAATCTTCCCAAACAGGTGGAAAACTGCTCTGGTCACTCCTGTATTTAAGAGCGGAGACAGAACTGATATGGGGAACTATTGCCCTATCTCGATACTTCTACCTCTCTCTAAAGCGTTGGAAAGGGTCATCTCTGATCAGCTCACTGACTATCTAAACAAGTACAATCTGCTTTGCCCTCAACAACATGATTTTCGCCAAAAGCACAGTACTATCACTGCTCTTATCGACTTTACCTCCGACGCATACGAAGCCCTTGATTCAGGAAAAACGATGGGGTCCATATTTATTGACCTCACAAAAGCTTTTGACACTGTCAACCACCAAATTCTGCTAAGACACCTACAGACCCTGGGTCTGTCAGTAGATACCATCTCCTGGTTCAACAGCTACCTATCACACAGGATGCAGAGTGTTAGGATAGGGGGTGCTACCTCTGATCCAAGAAAGGTAACACTAGGGGTCCCACAGGGCTCGATCCTAGGGCCACTTCTCTTCAGTCTCTTCATAAATTCCCTTCCAAAAGCCTGTACTGCTAAAATGCTGCTGTATGCAGATGATGCAGTGATATCAGTCCCAGGCAGTAATGCCTATGAAATCTCCAGAAATCTACAGTGCAACCTTGCCTTGTTAGAGGCATGGTTCTCCCAAAACCAACTCTTACTGAACTATAAAAAAAGACTAAAACAATGCACCTAACCATGCCACATTCCAAAAGGAATGTTGAACCCCAGACTATACTTAGCCAGAAGGGGGATAGCAACAAGCAAGTCCACACCTTCAAACACCTCGGAGTACATATTGATGACACACTCTCCTTTGTGCACCATAATGACCACATAGTCAAGACAGGCAATAGTAAGCTAGGCATTCTATATTGACATAGGAAAGCCTTGACTCACGAGGCTCTTAAACTAGTTACTCAAAGCTCTATCCTGTCTATCATCGACAACGCACTAGTCATATACGGTGCTGCCACTGACTTAGCCTTCAATAGAGTTAAACAACTAGTCAACAGGGCATGTCGGCTGGTCCTCAGTGCTAACCAGCGTACTCATACTTGCACCCTTTACTCCTCTACAGGGTGGCTCCAGCTCCACCTAAGGACAAGGTATCAAGCTTGCATAATGGGGGATAAAAGCCCTACTAGGTCTCATGCCCGACTCTACTGCCGCACTGTTCCAGCGACATCCCTCTACAAAGGTCACCAGAGGAACGGCAAAGTGAGTGCTCCATGTCCCATTCAAAAGAACATGCTTTGCTCAGCGGTCACTCTCCTACAGCGGCCCCACATGGCTTAACGAACTCCCCATCACCACTGTGGAACACACTAAAATAGGCCCCTTTAAAAGAGACCTGTTAACCGTTTTGGCAGAAGACAACCAGTGTGGCTGCAACAACTAGTCGCAGTCATGATGTACCCCTCATCCCACCCCCACACTTCTCCGGCGCTCCAGCACCTCCTTGACAAAGCCTCTAGGCGGATGCCCCACTCTCCTGGTCCACCCCTCACCCCTTTTCCGAAATATGACAAAGCCCCCTCTGGCCACTCCTCCCTAACTGCAGGCCCGACTACTTGAGGCCTTCTTTTAAAAATTAACAATATATGTTCAACCTCTTACCAAATGCATTACTTGTAACCGGATAATTTAGGAAATGCAAAGACCATTTGCCTATGTGTACAGCCTGTCAATATTCTGTTATCAGAAATTAGATACAGCAATGTCCATCAAACTACCACTGTATTCTTGTCTCTTCCTCTTACGAAATGTAACCTTGGAAATTGTTTGCCTGTTCATTATACCTGACGTGGAACCTTTGTAAAAGAGTCTTTGGCTCAAAGGTGTTAATCTGCACATGAAATAAATAAAAAAAATAAAGACTCAAAAGTGGACATTTTTTTCTTTTGGTTACTGCTTGGATCGGGCATTTGAAGTAAGTCAGGTATGTAAGAAGCTAGACTTGACTGCTGTAAATATCACTGTAGAGGGGAGCAGTTACTATCTTCATGATAAGGAAAAGATGTGTATACAAAAAATATGGGTTACTCCCTGCTCATGGTTGCATTGTGCCAATCCTTAGAAATGATGTAGCATGTGTTTGTTCAACAATTTAGCTACCCCCCCAATTGCTGTAACTAGTTATAAGAGTCTATTAAGTGCATTATTGTGAAAATGATGTGTCACATTACCTTGGTATTGTAGCTTGTATTATTTGTAAACCTGCCTGTATGAATATCATGCTGTATATTTTATGCAGTAAACTCAATATTGTTGCAAGGACTTATAAAAAGAGCTGCAATAGCTTGGAGATGGACACAGAGACTGGAGGAAAACCAATGACTCTGCTGTTTATTCTTCCTTTGTAAATATTCTGAACCAAGCTTATTTTTCTTATGTTACTGCTAGTGTAAATAGTTTTTGCAAATTTTACAACTGCTCCGGGTTTTTCCTATGCTTCCTGACCTGTGCCTCAACAACAATCCCTTTCAGAGCATAACCCTGCCCAGTGAACAACATAATACATACCCTTCTGCACTTAATTCTGCCCCATGAATAATATAACGCATCCCAGTCCCAGCATAACCCTGCCCTAACATAACGCATCCCCTTCTGAGCATAACTCTGTCCACTGAATAACACATCCCCTTCCCAGCATAACCCTGCCCAGTGAATGACATAATATACATACAAGAAAAGTTCCATTAAAGAGACTCAGGAGTCATAAGAGTTCTAGAAGATAAAACTCCCAGCCTTCTCAATGCCAAAGAATACTACGCCACTGGAACTTTCCCATTTTTTCAGCCACTATCCTCAGACTGCTCTCCATCCCTTGCTGCAAGGTCCTTGGCCATTTTACGGTTCAGTTTCCTGCTTTTTATTTATTTTTTTTTGGTGAAATATGGGAAAATGTTACTTCCATCCTGGGCCATGCAGACACATTTGGACAGAAGGAATGACGCGTCCCACCCTGGCTTGAAGTTGATACTGAACTCCATAAAACTTATCTGCATGAACAGATGACAAAGCTCAGATCAGGAAACAAATGCACTTGCCTGTCCTTAAGTCGGACAGGCGTGACTGATGAGGCAGCTTGTAAAATATGATCTCTCGTAGCCATGCAGTTGATAAAAACAAGTTACTCACCTGAAACAGTAGTTCTAGGAGTGGTATACATTGTTCATCCACACTTCTTGGCATGTCCATTCCCCTTTAAGGATCATCAGGTCTTCAAGCTGGTTCCTCCCACCCACCCACCTGGATGGTATAGCCCTCGGCTCTGCCCCATGATGCCAGATCTTAGCCCACTAGAAGCCAGGTTTGTACGTCACAGCCGGGTGGGTCCGTGTGGATGAAATGAAAATTATGTACCTACCGTAATTATGATCTTTCTGTGTATCTTCACCATTCATCACTGTTGGGTATCTACCGGAGGTCAGGACCCCGCGGAAGCCTTTTTTTAAGGTAGGCGGAGTCAATGTACCATCGGCACCGCCCTGGAGGCCAACACACTGGGTGGCGCTCGGGGGTTGACTGTTAGGCTGTGTCAACTCCACCTGCCTGCCAGTTCTGAGTCACCAGAGAGGTAACAGGAAGGGAGTGGAGGGTGGGACAAGGAAGTCCAAGGGACAGAAAAAGGAAAAGATAAATAAACCAAAAGGAGAAATAACGACTGAGAGGACAGAGAGAGAGTCGGAAACTAAAGGATCTCTGGAAAGGAAGAGGGAGGTAGGGTGGGTAAATAATTTAGGAAGAGAGTGGAGAAGGTTAGTACATCCCAGACCCAAGTCCGTCTCCAGATTGTATAGGAACTGCAAGGAGTGGCCAAAGGCTTTCTGCCAGAATTCAAGGCACAGAATAGCTGGCAAACACTCCAGACAAGCAGAGTCGGCTATTCTGGGAGAAGGACAGGGCACAGAGAATAAACACCCTCTCAGGAGAGATTATGGTGAAAAAAAGGAACTTTTTTTTTTGTAATGAACAAGGGGAAATAGGTTGGACGGGAGCAGGAGGAGGAGAGAAAGGAGGGCAACTGACAACTCCCACCCCACAGGGGTGGAGCCAAAGCACTGGAGAAGAAGTGCCCCCCCCTTGCTGTCCACTCTCCCCGGAACATTATCCCCCTGTGTCCTGTTTTACCCCACTCCTAAGGAAGGAGAGGGGAAGATGGGCACAGACAGGGAGGGGGACCCAGAGACTGAGGCCCCAGGGGGATGGAGGGCGGGATCGTGATAGAAACATAGAATTTGACGGCAGATAAGGACCGTTTGGCCCACCCAGTCTGCCCATTTCCCTACCTGATGGATAAGCTGCAGATCCTAGTTAACCAGCAGCCTACTTCTTCCTACCCTCACCCCCTAGAATTGCCTTATGACTGTCCCATGCATGCTTGAATTCCACCACTGTTTTTGACTCCACAACCTCCTCTGGAAGGCTGTTCCATACATCCACAACCCTCTCTGTGAAAAAATACTTCCTTAAATTACCTCTGAGCCCGCCCCCTTCTATCTTCAAATTGTGCCCCTTGTTCTTGTACACCTCTTTTTTTGAAAGATGCTACCCTCTTGGACTTTGTTGATTCCCTTGAGGTACTTGAAAGTTTCTATCATGTCCCCCCTCTCCCTCCTTTCCTCGAGGCTATACATATTAAGCTCCTTAAGTCTCTCTTCATATGTCTTCCGGTGCAGACCCTGCACCATTTTAGTTGCCCTCCTCTGGACAGCTTCCATCCTGTCTATGTCTTTCGTGGAGATTGGTCTCCCAGAACTGCATGAGTACTCAGATGGGGTCTCACCAACTGTCTGTACAGAGGGATAACAACTTGTTTTCTACTGGTGATGCCTCTCCCTATGCATCCCAGTATCCCCCAACCCTCCTTGCTGCCCTCTCACATTGCTGCCCACCTTTAGGTCATCTGATATGACTACCCAGGTCCCTTTCCATTTTGTTGTTGTTAGTATCTCACCCCCAATGTGTATCGTCCCTGGGTTTTTGTTTCCCAGGTGCATTACCTTTCACTTCTTAGCATTGAATCTAAGCTGCCATACATTTGACCATTCCTCTAACCTTGCCAAGTCCCTTCTCATCCTTTCCACCTCACCTTGTGCATCAACTCTGTTGCAGATCTTTGTGTCATCTGCAAGAGACATACTTTTCCTTCCAGTCCTCTGCAATAAACATAAAGACATTGAGAGGACAGTCACTCTATACTGAACCCTGCGGTACCCCACTACTAACCCCTTTTTTTCAGAGTGGACTCCATTTACTGTTACTCTCTGTGTCCTATTCTCCAGCCAATTCTTTACCCAGGCTGTCATCTTGGGACCCACTCCCAGGCTGGCTAACTTGTATATTAATCTTTTGTGTGGGACTGTGTCAAATGCCTTGCTAAAGTCTAGGTAGGCCATGTCCACAGCCCCTCCCTGATCAACTACTTTGGTCACCCAGTCAAAGAAATCTATCAGATTTGTCTGGCATGACCTTCCCGCTATGAATCCATGCTGCCTTGGGTCATGTGCCCCTCTGGCCTCTAGATACTCAAAATTCTTTCCTTCAGAAGTGATTCCATCATTTTCCCTACAACTGAGGTTAAACTAACAGGTCTGTAGTTTCCTGCTTCTGCCTTGCTCCCACTTTTGTGAAGGGGAATCACATCTGCCCTCCTCCAGTCCTCGGGTACCACCCCATCCTCCCATGATTTGTTAAAGACGGTAGTCAGTGGTGTCACTAGTTCTACCCTTAGTTCTTTTACACAGAAAGATCATAATTACGGTAGGTATGTAATTTTCATATCTTATCTGTGTCAATCTTCACCATTCATCACTGTTGGGTTAGTACCGAGCCCCCCCGAAGAGGGCTTTCTTTTACACCCTAAGGGATAAAATCCCCATAGCGCTCAGTGGGTGACACACTAAGGGGGGGGAACCTTCAGGGCCTGAAGAGGCCCAAGAGTGGGGAAGAGTGAGACAGAGTCCCCATGGAGGGGGAAGGAAGTTGCCTCGACAAGCGCAGTCTCGCTGTATGGGAGAAGAGAAAGGTTCCCTGGTGGGCGGAGTTAATCACCCTACGCCAGGCCAAGGGTGACAACTGGGAAAGACGCAGCCATGCCGTCCGCCTAGAGCAGATCGCTGTCCCTACGACCCTGGTAGCTACCTCGGCACCATAAAATGCCCTCACTTGGTGCCTTGCTAGCTCCAGGCCACGCACAGACAGTGCAATGGCTTGTCTGGTTTGCTCCATATCAGGCAATAAGGCTAGGAGCTGACAGCCTGGCCCACAAGAACCTGTCATAGGCTGCATAGTGGGCCTGATGTGCAGAAACAGAAAGAAGTAACCGTGCTGAATAGACAGTCTATCCTACCCCAGAAGTCAAAATCCGAGGAGTTTTGATCTGAGGGCCGGTCACGGTGAAGGGTGCGAAGCCCATCAGGAGTGTTCAACTGCGTCAATCCAGACTGTGGATGAGGCATGGAACCTGGAGACTCTGGGGTTGCGCAATACTTCTGGCTGAGATCCCTTGGGGCAGGAACTCCGGAGAAGGGCCTCTGCTAGAGATGATAGCGACTCACTCCCCGAGAAAGGGGAGCAAGGCCAGAACGGCACCACAAGGGTGGCCTCGCCAAATCGCCTAGAAAGGCATGCGCCGAGTGCTCAGGATTGCTGGAAGTGAAAGGAGTAAGGTGCAAGTCCTCCAACATCCTCACAAGGAATCGCTGATACTCAGCGAGATCAGCAGCTGGAGGGATGTGGACATAAGTTTCCTCTCCCCCAGAAGAGGGGGATGAGGAGCTGCAGGGCACCGGCCGTTCAGTGGGTGGCTGCAGGGGGAGGTTGAAAAACCTGGCTGTCTATCACCTTAACGTAAGCAGGGAACCGAGCAGCCCAAAGTTGGGCGATCTAGGCACACCACCGGTGGGGGTACCACTACTGAGGGGTCAGTGAAACCACCAAGACCAGGCTGCAGAGCTAGGGTGGCCTGCACCACTGCCTGCTGGTCAGCACCCCTGACCCTAGTCTCGGTAGCCACCGATCTCACCTCAGAAGGGGTCTGACTCTGGCTTGTCGAGGAGACTACTGGGCTACTCTCCACAGCAGCCAACCCCAAAGGGTCAGACTGTGTGTCTGAATCAGAGCTCGACTCCACCTCCGAGGAGGTAGAGTCTGAGGCCCTGTGCCAAACCGTAGGAGGGCGGCCACCGCCATCCTTGCCAACAGGCCCAGAAACCGAAGCTGTGCCCGAGCCTGTGCCAGCATCCCCCGCAGCTCTGCGAACGGAATGTGGAGGGGGAACGGCTCCAGCCCGAACAGGAGCTCCAGAGCTGGGACCAGTCATGGCACCATCCAGTGCTGAGGGCAGAGAGACGGCGCAGACGGCCCCGATGGCACCATCAGAGCTGATGACAGTGCCGCCTGGCTCCCCGGCACCGAGGGCAGGGGCGAATCAGATGACAGAGGACCGCGCCGAGGAGACATGGAAAAGGACAGCGCCGTAGCAGCTCCCATGGTGCCGCTGGGACCACCGGTGCCGTGAACGGCTCTGACAGAGACCATGGCGCCGAGGCCCACAATGGGGCAGACTGACGGTGTCGAGGACGGCGCCGACCCAGGCCTTGCGAACCACATGTCCGACACTGGGGAAGCCTTCAACCCTGAAGGGGCGACTGTCATGGCGGCGCCTCCCACCCCTGGAAGGAGCGGGACGGGCCTCCTGCACCGTGGAAGAAGCCTCGGCAATGACTAGGCTACTAGTAGCCAAGGCTCCCTCCTCCTCGGTCTGTATTGAACCGGGAGGGGACCCGGAAGAAAGGCCGAGAGAGCGTGGCTTGGCCCAAGGAGTGCGCACCCGACCTCCGAAAGTTGGTGGAGCTCACCCCACTTTCCATGCGCGTTGCTGGTGGTCCATGGAGAAACAGGCGTTGCATGAATCCATATCATGAAGTGGGCCAAGACACGAAAGACACCGGTCATGCTGGTCGGAAACTGAATATTTTCGGCCACAAGGGCACTGTCGCATGGGGGGCCGACCCGTCTTAGATTTCTTGCCCTCTGACTGAGACATGACCTACGGAGAAAAAACCCCACCAAAAATAGACTCGACGTTGCAAAATATGAAAATAAGAAAAGATCTTACCGGGTGATGTCGAGTGATGGCAGAGACAGAACTGGCAGGAAAACCGTCGGACTTCAACCAAAGGAAAATTAGTCAATTTGAGAACTGCGTAGCAGGCCTAGGCTCTTCACGGCTTCCACGAGGTAACCTCTACAGTGGGAGACGAAGAACTGGCAGGCAGGTGGAGTCGACAGCCTAACGGCCAACCCGCGAGCGCCACGCAGTGCGTCGGCCTCGAGGGCGGCGCCGATGGTACGTCGATTCCGCCTACCTTTATAAAAAAAAAAAAAAGAGGCTGCCGTGGGGTCCTGACCTCTGGCAGATACCCAACAGTGAAGAATGGTGAAGACTGACACAGATAAGATCAACATATACCATTCCTAGAAAGTATCGTTACATGAGAACTTGCCGTAACAGTAGATCTTCGAGGTACAGTCTCTTGCAGTAGGTTATTACTGTTGAGAGTCCACTAGGTGGAGCTGTCACATGGTAGCTTCTTCCAGCAGTCTTCTATGGGGCTGCCCCAATACCTCACTTCCTGTGGCTGAGTATAAAAGGGGGCGGCCCCCAGGTACACACTGTTCCCCGCCAGCTGCAGCACACAAGAAAGGCCAAGAGGGGAATAGAGGGACCATGGAAAAAACCCAACCCATCCCAACAGCCTGAAAGCCAAGGACCCGATAGCAAAAATGGCACGGGGACAGAGGGCGGGATTGTACCTACTACAAGAGACCATACCTCGGCCGGCCCACCGGCGCAGTGGTTGGATTTCCCTTGCGATACCAGCCGGGTTCGGGAACGGACTTGGGAGCCGGAGGGAGGCGATAGAGCGTCCCTGGACTGCCTCCTTCTCGGAGGGAGGTGGGGAAGTGTCCGGCGCAAAATGGACCCCTGGTGGAGGCTGGGGGCTGTGCAGCTACCAGTGTTCATGTTAATTGGAGGCGAGGCAGACGCTGGACGTCATTGCACGTCCCCGCCTCCCGGAGGAAAAATGAAAGAAAAAGGAGAGGGGAGATCCTTCATCTATGTGAAGCCTCTCCAGGCTTCAATTCACCACTGCCGCTGCACTCCCAACTAGATGCTGGTTCCGCGGCACTGGAATTAGGGGAACCAGTGCCACGGCCCCACCCTCCAGGGGCAAGTCGGGGATAACCGGGAGTGGCGGCAATAGGCAGTTGGTGGAAGCTCTGCGGGTCATGACCAGACAGATGAGCGACGGATAGGATCTCCCAGATAAACAAGAAAATAAAAAAAAAAAAAAAGACCATACCTCAAAGATCTACTGTTACGGTAAGTTCTTACATAAAGATACTATCTTCTATGGACAGGTCTCTTGCAGTAGGTTATTACTCTTGAGAGAGTACCAAGCAGTTATAACGAAAGGGAGGACAGGCAGAGCATGCAGCCGGGATATAAGCCACGGCAACAAGCAGAGCCAAGAAGACACATCTGTGAGAACGGAAAAAGAGGCGTCAAACACACCAGGCAGAAGCCATGGAGGAGCCGTAGACATATCCAAGGGACAGCCATGTGATCCCGGCCAAGGGACAGCGTCACAAAAAGTCAGATGCAGGTCAACACAAGCCAAACCCAGAAGGGCTGCGAGGACAGTAGTACTCCATGAAGGGAGAGTAGGATTAGGGCCATGCCAATGATTCAACTGGCCGAGCTGGGGTTGAAAGGCCGTGGCGAGTAGAAATCCAGAAGAGCTCTGAAGGAGCGGAAAGCGCGGGAAGTAGTGGAGTGCAGTGGGGCAAGACGCCCGGAAATCCCACAGCAAGAGGACACTGAAGAGCTCCAGGAGGGAGTGCAGCAGAGGTCCCCAAGAAATCCGCGTGGAGTCACATGTCCAGTATCGGAAACAAGCATCCAAAAATGAGTGGGAAAAATCCCCAGGCGCCTCCCAGGCCTGCAAGAGGAGGGGAATGCCCCAAAAAGCGGTGCAGAGGCAGACCTGGGCCCAGGAGGGGGACAGGTACAGGCTGAAGGGGCAGCCCTCCCAAGTTGCCCGACCGCGTGACACCCCCCCCCCGGAATGGGGTCCAAGAACGCGGAGGCCCACCCACAGAAACAGGGGACAGGGTCTGTGGCACAGCACGGTAGAGGTCCAGGACTAACCGAAGAGTATGCCCCGAGGCCTGGAGAGAATCGAGAATGGCCTGGGTACCAGGACCAAATAGCCGGTTCCCACAGAATGGGGCATAGTCAACTGACAATTGGACGTTGGGAGCCAAGCCCAACACCCGGAGCCAGGCATGGCGGTGCAATGTGACACCAGTGGCGGACAGGTGGGCAGCGGCGTTAACCGTGTCATAGCACACCCAGAGCAGGTGATGGGCAAGAAAGGACAAGGCAGCCACGGGCTGAGCAACCCAGGCAGACTCCTGGGAGGGCGGCAAGGAGGACAGCACGTCAACAGCCGAGGCACCCAGCGTGCAGAGATATCAGGTCATATGGCCCAGATAATTAAGGATGCACAGTAGCAGGGTGCTGGAGGCCTAGACCTTCTTGCCAAGGTGATCAAGGCACCAGGATTCCTGGACCAGTTGCACCACACTAGTGTGGTGAGGCCGAGTGGTCTGGTCATGAGCTGCCGTAATGACAGAGTCAGCTGCAGGGGCGACGGACAACCACGGGTGGCCCAGCGGAGCACGGTAAAGCCGGTCAGGCCCACGGGGAGGGTGGAGGGGGCAAAGCAGAAGCAGGATGGCGCCAGACCTGAGATAAGGCATTGGCATACACAGAATTCAAGGGAGAGAGGGACAACCAGGACAGGTCCCTTGGGCATGCCAAGGTAGTCTGCTAGGTCCCGGTGAAGGAAATCCGGGTCCCCATCGGGGAAGTGGAACACTTCCTGTATCTGCACCAGGAGGTCCATGAAGGAGGCATCCGGAAGGGCAGGCGGACGTCCTCCATGACAAAGGAAACGAAGGAGGGGGAGCCAGGGTCCCCATAGTCTGAAAAGCCGGCACCTGAGCTGGGTACACCGAAGGGGTCCTCCCTGTCCGAGTCCCCATAGTGGGAGTCCGGATACATGGTGGTGGGGACCAGGAGTAAACCACTGGATCCGGGTGAAGGCACCTGGGCAGCGGCGAGGCGGAATGGCGTGGCAGAAGACCCGTGGGCAAGTCAGAGGCCAGGCCGTGACCCATGAATTGGAGAACCTCCAAAACTATGCGGGCAATGCCAGGCACCTGGGAAGGGGGGAGGTCCACAGATGGAGGACGCCCAAGGGCGGCACTTGGAGGATGGAGAGAGACCTCGGGGACAGCTGACTGCGGCCCTTGGGGGATGTCATCCCGACCCCTGTGGGTCGGACGGGAGGAAAGGCGAGGAAATCAGGACAAGACCCCAGAAATCCGGCCGGGGGCATCGGAAAAGGGTCGCCTGCAGGGCGGGTGGAGGGTGATGGAGGGTAAACCCCATCCGACGCAAAATCAAGGAGTTCATGCCAGGCTGGTAAAGAGGGAGGAAACCAGAAGTGTACCCCAGACTGGGAGTGTGCCGGGGTATGAAGCACCCTCCGATGACTGGGGATGCTGCCCCAGCGGTAAGGAAGGAAGGCCATGAGGTGCTGTCGACGGTGGAAGCAGCCTAATTGATGAGGGAAGCACATCAGGGCGTCCCGTCGAGAAGGGATGGAAATCCAGGTGTCCAGTCGACGGGGAAGCAGCCCCGATGAGGGATGCAAATCCAGTCGTCCCGTCGATGGGAGAAGGCATCCCGTCGACAAGGAATGCTCCGTTGACGGGGGAAGCCTCCCCATTGATGAGGAACGCTCCATCGACGGGGAAGAAGTCCTGTTGATGAGGAACACTCCGTCAACGGGGGATGAGTTCCTGTTTTCCTGTTGGTGAGAGGGCAGGCAGAGAATGTCCAGTCAATGAGACACATGCAGGAGAGTGCTCCAACGGGGGATGACCTGTCGACGATAAGGGGGAACAGCAGAGGATTCTAATCGATGGAGCTGCCCGTCAGGAGGAGCTTACCGTTGGCGATGGAGGAGCCACCATTGACGGAGCAGATCGGAGGGAGTGAGAGGAGTGCGAGTCCTGCTCTCTCCGATGCCGAGAATGAGCATTGGTCCGGGGCATCCTTAACATGGGATCCCGTGGTCTGTCCTGGGATGGCTGCCTTGTCAGCCATGTACTGAGTCCCTTGACCCAGCAAGAGAGCCTGGGCCAAGGAGCAGCAGGGGTGCTGTGAGTGAACACAGGCCTGCTGAAAACAAGAAGGGCTGGAGGTACTGTGAGCAGCACAGACTTGGTCCAGTGGAAGAAGAAGAGCCGTGGCCTGGGAGTGTGCCACAGGCCTGGCAGAGAGACGAAAAAAAACTGGGTTCACGTTCATGTCGAAGACTGCAACACAGAAGACTGAGCCAGCTGCCATGCGGGCTAAAGCTGGAGGGAAAATGAACAGTGTGTACCTGAGGCCTCCCCCCTTTTATACATAGCCACAGGAAGTGAGGTACAGGGGAGGCCCCACCGAAGACTGCTGGAAGAAGCTACCATGTGACAGCTCCACCTAGCGGACTCCCAAGAGTAATAACCCACTGTAAGAGACCTGTCTGTAGAAGATCTACTGTTACAGATAAGTAACCTATTTTTCTAGGGACAACAATATGTTGTTCATCCACACTTCTTGGCAGACTCCTAACAGTTCTCTGGGAGGAGGGAGGCAAGGCGCACACCCCCTACTTTGGGAACAGACACTGGAGAACAGACCCCAAAACCAGCATCCCCGCGTGACTCAAGGTCGATGTGGTAACAGTTAATGAAGGTGTTTGCTGTCTTCCAGGTGGCAGCCCAACAGATTTCCTGGGTAGGGATGTCCCTGGAAGCAGCCACTGATGCAGCAGTATGGCAGGTAGAATGAGCTTTTATCCCTCTGGGAGGCTCCTTGCCCACCAACCTACAGCAGAGATGAATGCAAAATGTAATCCATCTTGTGATCATCTGCTTTGCTGCAGGTCTGTCAGAAGTGGCTTTAGAGTAGGTGACAAACAGCTGGTGAACCTCGCCCCAAATTTCCACTGTCCTCTCATTAAAATAGGAGAGAGCTAGTCTCAGGTCCAGAGTATGGCGCCTGTACTCAGCATCTGAGGTGTAGTTTGGGTAGAACACAGGCAGTGTCAACACGTGGTTAAGGTGAAACTGACACCACCTTTGGGAGGAATTTCAGGTGGGGGCACAGGAAACCTTGTCCCTGTGGAAGACCAGATAAGGGGAATCCACCGAGAGCGCCTGGAGCTTTACTGTCCTTCTGGCAGACGTGATAGCCACCAGGAAGGCAGTCTTCCACAAGTGTGACATCTCACACTTGTGCATCGGTTTGAATATCTTGCCCATGAGCTTTGCCAAAACCAGCAGTAAATCCCACGGAGGTGGAGGTTCACGCACTGGAGGGGATATGTGATCAAGGTCTTCGAGAAAGCACTAGACCACCTTCTCCTGTACCACCATCTGCTGACTGGCCCGTGCCCGGTAAGCAGAGATGGCTACCAGGTGCACCTTAAGGGTTGAAGAACGAAGACCTCCTTTGGACAGAGACCAAAAGTAGTCTAAAATGCTAGCCATGGTACAGGACACCAAATGGAAAATCTTTTCCATTTTAACGCATAGCACTTTTTTTTTTCATCTTTCTATTTTATCTCCTTCGTAGCCCCTGACCTGCCTTATGATCCAGCTGCCACTTGCCCCCCCCGCCCCCAACGACCATGGGACACATCCAACAATGCCAACTGACATATGCAGCTGTACCTGCGAAAGGGCACCCCCCCCCTCGGTCCCCGTGCCAGGCCAGGATCCAATCCTGGCCCCGGTTTTGTGCCAAGCCCCGCCGGGCTCAGGAAACGCAGCCATCAAGCTGTGACGCAGAGTGTGCTGCCATTTTCCACTGACTTTATTCCCCAGGAGTGCAGATGTGCAGTGATGTCAAGCACTGATGTGCTGACGTCTGCTGCACTCCTCCCTCTGTTGTACCAACTCTGGCAGTGCCCCCGGGCATCCCCAGGGGCCGCTGCAGAGCAGTGGAGACCTGCGTCTCTCCCCAGGATAGGAGAGAAAAGCAGTCCTCTGCACGCTTAATCCTGTCCTCCCCTGCCAACCCGGGCTCGCGTCCAAATCCGGGTGGCCAGCGTGCCATGAGGTGTGGCGTCCAGTGCCTCAACCCCCAGTGCCACTGGGTCTGAAGGCATAGCACTTTCTAGTTGACTCCTTCCTGGATGCTTCCACTACTGTGAGTACATCCTCGGAGAGACACAAAGCCTGGAACTCTAGCCGCTCAGGTACCAGGCTGTCCGGTGCACTGACTGAAGGTCCGGATGGAGGACCTTCCCCTGATTGACAGACATCAAGTCCGGGCATGCTGGAAGATGCCTTGGGAGCTTGGAGCTCAGGCTGAGGAGATCTGGATACCAGAACTGGCATGGCCAGTCTGGGGCTACCAGGATCACCTGCGCCTTGTCCCTCCTCACCTTGAGGAGGACCCTGTGAACCAAGGCAAATGGAAAGAAGGCGTAGAAGAGGCCTGGGGTCCACAGCCTTGAGAAGGCATCTCCCTGCAGTGATACCCACTGAAGGGGGTGGGCATGAAACAGAACCAACTTGATGTTTTCCCTGGAGGCAAACAGATCCACCATCTGTTTGCCCCAGTGGGAGAACAGGCTGTAAACTACCTCTGGATGGAGAGACCACTCATGGGATGTCTCGCCTGTGCAGCTAAGGGCATCCGCCAGTTGATTTGAGGCTCCTGCCACATGGATGGCTAGGAGATCTGCCTCCAGTCAGCTCACGAGTGTCCAGATGCGGAGCGCTTCCCTGCACAGCAGCTGGGAGTGTGTGCTACCCTGCTTGTTGAGGTGGTACATGGTCGTGGTATTGTCCATCTGGACTTGAACCACTTGACCCCGAAGCTGCTGAACGAATGCTGTCAATGCCAGTCTGACCACTCTGAGCTCCAACAGGTTGATGTGGTAACGGGACTCCTCGGGGGTCCAGAACCTGTGGGCTCTGTTGTCCCTCATATGGGCTCCCCAGCCCATGAGAGAGGCATCGGTTATGAGGATGACCGTCGGCTCGGGGCGGACAGATGGGATCCCTTCTTGCAACCAGTCTAGGACGGTCCACCACTGGAGAGCGTCCCACATCTTCTGGGTCACAGTGATCAGCTGGTCAAAATGACCTAGATGCTGAGTCCACTGGGCGGCCAGCTCCCACTGAAGGAGGTGCATACGCAACCTGGCCCAATGGACCACGGTGGTGCATGCAGCCATGTAACCCAGAAGGCGCAGAAAGTCCTGGGAAGGGCAAAATTGCCCAACCAGAAATGATTGGGCAAAGGAGGGGAGAACTTCTGCCCTGTCGGCCAGGAGCTGAGCTCTGGCTCGGCAAGAGTAGAGGTCTGCCCCAATGAAGCACATCACCTGAGAAGGCACAAGGTCTGACTTGGTCTCGTTGACCAGGAGGCAAAGTTGAGAGCAGGTCTGGAGGGCCAGGTCCTTGGACCGCTCCACCTCTTGCTGGGTAGAACCTGCCAAGAGCCAATTGTCGTGGTAAGGGTATACTCTGACCCCTCGATGCCAGAGGTGGGCTGCCACCACTGCAATGCATTTGGTGAAGACCCATGGGGCCGATGACAAGCCGAATGGCATGGCTTGGAACTTGTAAAGGGTTCCCTCTGCTCTGAAGCGAAAGAACTGATGGTGAGGCGGACGGATTGGGATGTGAAAGAACGTGTCTTGAAGTTCCAGTGAGCAAAACCATGTTTTGCTCCAGGGATGGTATGATCTGGGACAGAGTTACCATATGAAAGGTGCGCAGCCTGAGATACTGATTCAGGTCATGCAGATCTAGATCGGGGTGCTAGCCCCCCCCCCCATCTGCTTCGGGACCAGAAAGTACCTGGAAACGAACCCCGGGTTGACTGGAGGACCTGCCAAACAACTGCCTCCTTGAGGAGGAGGAGCTGGGCAATGTTATCTCCCGCAGCTGCCTTGAGTGTTGGCTGATACTCTTATCCTCTCGTGGAGCGGGGGCTCGGTTGGGTGAGTACTGCTTGAATTCTAGAGGCAGATCCTGGCTGACCAGTTCTAAGACCCACCTGTCTGTGATAACAGCGGACCAGGCGGAAAGGAAGTGGCGGAGCCAACCCCCCCAATGGGAGGACCCAGAGCTGGCGTGATGGAAATAGGGGTGGCCACCCCTATCCCATCACTGGGCAGGCTTGGAGGAAAAGAGTCCAGGGCCTGAACCCAGACCACCTCTGTGGGCCTGGGGAGGTCCGGGCTTGGGCCGGGGGTGCTAAGCCTGTGCCTGCTGATGCTGTACTCCCTGAAAGGGGGACTACTGGGCCGCAGGAGCAGAGTACCGAAAAGGCTTCTTCTTCTGCTTCTTAGGCCAGAAGCGCTTTGAGCAGAAGTAGCAGAGTCCAAGGCAGCAATGGACTGTTCTATTCACTTAAGGTGACCATCCATACCTGGACCGAAGAGATCGGTGCCCAGGCAAGTTTGTGCTGGGTATCCGCTGTGAAGGTGGAAAGCTTCAGTCAAGCCTTGTGGCGTGAAGCAACATGAGTCTCCAATGTGCAGAGCTGTCTGAAACTACAGTTTGGCAATGGCACGGCCTTGGTCCTGGACCTACTTGACTGTAGACTGAAGGTCCGTAGGGAGATGTGGGAGAACTTCGTCCAAGGACCCTAAAAGGACATGGGAGAAGTGCGCCATGATGATGGCAGAGCTTGCCTGATGGAGGCCTAAAGAGGAGGCCGCACAGACCTTCCTGGCAGAGTGGTCCAGTTTCTTGGACTCCTTTTCTGGGGGTCTATCTGTGTCGGCAGAACTGCCTGACAGACGGCACTGGGCAGGATGCTGCCAACGCTCCAAGGCCGGGCCAACAATGGCTTTGGCCACATGATAGGCTTCCGTTGGGGTATCCCCTCTCTTGAGAATGTCAGTGAGAGGGTACTCTGCTCGTTTCTGGATTGGTTCCAGGGGCATCCATGTGGATTCAGAGATAAGGTGGACAATCCCTTGAAAGGACAAAGGGCCTTCCTCCGTCGACAGATCACCGTCCGACTCATCATCATGCGGGTGAGACTGAAGGTCGGTGTTGTCAGAATCCCGAGGTATTCGGATAGAACGGTCGGCCGCCAAGCTCGCCCTCAACATGCCTGGGGTGATCAGGCATGAGGTTGACAGAGATCCTGTGAGGAAGACCAGGGATTGACCGAGCTTCCTTCGTAGGAGCCCCTCCCAAAGGCTATTTAGGCAGTGGCTCCGCCACAATCGGTGGAGAGACCAATATTGGCCGAACCCGAGCGGGTTTAGCTGGCTCCGCGTGCGGAGGAACCAATTTCACCAGTTCCAGAGGAGTCTGTTTCGGCCTAGGAGGCGAAAGCCAAGTAAAGGCCGAAGTAGAGACCGTTGTCGGCTTCTGCCTGGACAGGATCAGCTGCTGCCAAATCAGATCCTTGTAGCCTTGGCGGAGCTTCTGCCGAAGCCTCTCCTCATCCAAGGAGGAGGACGACGACTGATGGTGTCGCCTCTTTTTGGAGCCCTTGTGCACTCTCCTCAGCCTCTCGGTTGAGGGGGTTCGAGATCTTGACCTGGATCGGACTGGCCGAGTCGGTCGCTCGGGAGACACCGGTGGGACCAGCGACTTCCCGGGATCAGGGACTGGTTCCTTGATGAGATCCCCAGCTGGCCGGGTCTCCTCGTCGGGAAAAGACAGGACCAGAGTCCTATTGAGAGAGTCGTTGACTGGAACAGGCAACAACTGATTGATGGGATCGAGAATGATCTCAACCTCGTCGATCGTGACCTCAGTCGACTGGCCAGACGGCAAGTCCGAGAAGCCAATACTGCCGGCTCCTGGGACCAAGATCGCTCATAATCCAAGAGCATCTTTGCTGAGACGAAGACCGATTCAGATCCTTGTCCCTCATAGGGGACTGAGAGGAGTGAAAGCCCACAGGTCCCGCACCCTTAGTGACGAGAGAGTGCCACAACTCTTGGAAGGAACCTGAAAAGGTAGAACCCAAGTTGAGAGGTACGAAAAACGACCGAGAGGAAGACTCTGCGGCCCACGCCGCTTCTTCTTCGAAGGGCTGCATTCGTTCCAACTGTTCGGCGGAGACCGCCCAGCAGGCCGCTTTCGATTTTACCAGAGGATTCCATTTTTTGGGCCTGCCCAATTTGAGGCATGCGAGACGATCGTCGAGGATGTTTAGGTGAAAAGTGAGACACATCTCGCAAACCTTGGTGTCATGGCCGACACCCAGACAATAAATGCACACGGTATGTGGATCAGTGCGCAACATTTTTTGGCCGCACAGGCACCAGCCAAATCCAGGGGCAGATTTATCTTCCATGATGGAATGATGAGAATCACCGTCGCTAACGCAAACGAATTGAAGTTTCGGAATAACCAAAGGTTTTGAAGCCAGGGCCTACAAAAGGCGACAGCAAAGAGGAGGCAACCTGAATCTTCCAGTGGAAAGGAAGATCTGGTGTCATGGGCCGGAGCTGAGGGCTCCAGGGTGGGTGGGAGAAGCCAACTTGAAGACTTTCTGGTGATCCTTAAAGGGGAAGGGACATGTCAAGAAGTGTGGATGAACAACACATCCATGTCCCTAAAGAAAAAAATACTCACCTTAGTAATTATGTTTCTTCTAATGGAGTCTTGCTGTATTCTGACTATTGCAGTAGCCCCAGCCTTTAAACTGTCCTGGAGAACAAATGGTTAACTTTTGGATCCTCAAAGGAAGACTCAAGTCAGGAAACCCAAAACCAAAAAAAAAATCCAAATAAGAATAATGATAAAACAAACACCAAAACAAAAATAAGAGGGTGTAAAAGGAGTACCTCTGAGATGCAACACTTCACCTGCCCACCCACTTCCCAAAAACAGGTTCTGAGAGGGGAGGCAGGGAGGAGGTCAGAATACAGCAAGACTCCATTAGAAGAAACATAAATTACTAAGGTGAGTAATTTTTTCTTCAAACAACATGAAGTCTTGCTGTATTCTGACTATTGCAGACTACCAAGCAGTACCTCCATGGAGAAGGGACAGATCCTACTTTGAGAATAGGCTCTGAAGTACTGCTGTACCAAACCGAGCATCACTCCTAGCCTGGATATCCAGAGAGTAATGCTTGGTACAGGTATGGACCATTTTTCCAGGTGGCTGCATGACAAATTTCTAAGCGAGGAATATCCCTGGCAGCAGGGAAGCAGCTGTACCTCTGGTGGAATGAGCCCTCAGGCCTGATGGTGGAATTTTTCCTAGATTCTCATAGCAGAACTGTATACAAGACACAATCCACCTGGCAACAGTTCTCTTGGTGGCAGGTTTGCCCTTCTCCATAAGTGAGGAACAGCTGGAGGGAATCAAACCTGTGACCGTTGGTATGCTCTATATAGTAGCTAAGGGCCTTTTTTAACATCTAAACTGTGTAGCCTCCTCTCTCCTGAAGAGGAATGATCAGTGAAGAAAACAGGAAGAGAGACTGGTTCAGGTGAAAATCTGAAACCACTTTGGTCAAGAACCTTCTATTGGTTCTAAGGACCACTTTTCCCCTATGAAAGGAGATAAAATCAGGTTCCACTGACAGGGCTTGCAGTTCATTGATACGTCTGGCAGAGGTAATGGCTACTAAAAACAGAGTTTTCCAAGTCAAGTACTTAAGCTCTACTGAGGACATAGGCTCAAAGGGAGGTTGCATCCATTGAGCAATACAAACATAAATCCCAGGCAGGGGCAGGATCTCTGAATGGAGGATTGGTATGAAGCAATCCTTTGAAAAATTTACAGAACACAGGATGAGATGATAGTGAGGAAGACTTCCCCACTGACAGAAAAGAAGAGACAGCTGACAAATGTACTTTGAGAGTAGCTGGTCTGAGGCCTAGGCCATTAAGATGGACCATATAATCCAGAACTGTAGGCAATTTAGCAGTGTTTGGGGAAATATGCTACTTTAGAACACCAAATGCTGAATCTCTTCCACTTGGAGTTATAGGTCGTTCTAGTGGCGGGCTTTTGAGAGGCTTTGAGGATAACCAGAAACCCCTGAGACAGATGCAAATCTGTATACTCTAACTCTTCAAGAGCCATGTCTTGAGATTGAGAGACTGAAGATTGGGGTACCAAATCCTCCCCTGAGAGGAGGTTACCAGGTTGTAATTCCTAGGAAGAGACAGGGGAAGATGGACTGCTAGGGATAGTAACGGGGTACCAAGGCTGTCAGGCCCAATCTGGAGCAATCAGAATCACTTTGCAAGTCTGTGACTTTATCTTGACTAAAACTTTGAACGGTAGAGGAAAGGGAGGGAAAGCATACAGAAATTTCCCTTCCCAGTTCAGAATCAGAGCATCCAGAGCGACTGAGCCCAAGACTGGGGGGTCTGCAACAAGAGAGAGGAAGTTGGTGATTGTCTGGGGCTGCAAAGAGATCTATCTCTGGAGTGCCCCACCTTGAAAAAATCACCTTCAAGACCAGAGGGTCCAGGGACCATTCGTGATGGCCCTGTGAAATCCTGCTCAGTGCATCTGCTAGCACATTGTCCTTCCCTGGAAGGTGGACTGCTATCAGAGAGGTTTGCAGGGAATAAGCCAGGGACCACTACTTCATGGCTTCTGTGCACAAGGCCGTAGACCACGTGCCTCCCTGCTTGTTGATGTACCACATGATGGGAGTGTTGTCTGTTCTGACTTTAACCACCTTGTTCTGCACTGACTGAGAGAAAGCTTGCAGGGCCAGAAAAACTGCCCCGAGTTCCAGGAGATTGATATGGAGAAGGGATTCCTAAGGGGACCACAGTCCCTGGGCAGTGAGGGCCCCCAGATAGGCTCCCCAGCCCAGGAGGGAAGCATCCGTGGTAAGGACCACTGAATGAGACTGAGTGGCAAATGGGACCCCTTGCCTTAAATTGTCCTGATACTGCCACCACTGAAGGGCTTGGATCAGGGTCCGAGTCACTGGGATCAGTTTGGTAAGGGAATCCTTCCTTTGGGACCAAAAGGCCCTCAGATGGAACTGAATGTCCCTCATCTGGAATCTTGCCCCTTGGACCACTGTTGCAGAGGCTGCCATTATGGCCCAAGAGCTGGAGGAAATGCCTTGCTGGTCGAGACACCTGAAGGCTGAAGGAAGAAGCCAGTTCTATAAGAACTCTTACCCTTTCCAGGGGAAGAAAGGCTCTTGCTTTGACAGTATCCAGCTCTGCCCCTATAAAGGTAAGGAGCTGCACTGGCTCGAGAACCGACTTGGGAAGGTTGAGAAGAAATCCTAGAGAAGTAAGCACTTGCTGGGTCACTTGCAGGTCTGACTTGACTTGGTCTGGGGACTGGCCCACTATGAGCCAGTTGTCCAGATATGGAAAAATGGAAATCTTTTGCCTCCTTAGAAAGGCAACTACTACTGCCAGGCACTTTGTGAAGACCCTTGGGGCAGAAGTTAAGCCAAAGGGCATTGCACTGAACTGATAGTGGCCTGAGAGCAACTCGAACCTGAGGTACCTTCTATGGAAGCACCTGATGGGAATGTGAAAATAGGCATCTTTGAGGTCCAGGGAGGATAGCCAGTCCCCTGGCCTTAGAGAGGGAAGGATTATTCCCAGAGTTACCATCTTGAACTTTGGTTTTAAAAGATGTTTGTTTAGGCATCTTAGGTCTAGGATGGGTCGCCACTCCCCTGTCTTTTTTGGGGTAAGGAAGTACCTGGAGTACAGACCTTTGCCCCAGTGTAGGGTAGGTACACTTTCTCTCTATGGCTCTTAAAGCCAGCAGAGATGAAACCTCTGCCTCTAGGGCAAGGGTTTCTGAGAGACCTGCAGGTGGAAAAGATCTGGCTCTCATCTTCGGAAATTTTTTGAAGCTGAGAACCAGTCCCTGACTTACTACTTCCAGGACCCACTTGTCTGATGTAATAGACATGCAGTCCTGGACAAAGTAAGTCAGCCTGCCCCCTAATGGAACAGGAGAGTCGACCTGGGCAGGCCCATCACAGGGTGTATGCTTGGCAGGGGCCTTAGACTGAGGAGTGGATACAGCCTTGCTCATCCCCCTTCTGCCTCTCCCTCTGAAGAATCCCCTCTGTGAAAAGGAAGAGGAGGCCTGTGGCTGGTAAAAAGGCCTATGAAAAGGCCTGCCCCTAGACTGCTGCCTTTGAGGAGTTGCCTGCCTCTCTTTGGCCTGAGCACTCCTGTAAGTGGTCCTGTACTCATCCATTTTCTTCATGTAATTCTCTGTCTGCTCCCCAAACAGAGAGTTACCCACTACAGGAAAATCCATGGCCTTAGCCTGGGTATCCTGTGAAAGGCTAGTACATCTGAGCCAAACCATTCTTCGAAGAGCCACAGATGTAACCATGACTCTTGATGACACATCATTGGAGTCCACAGCAGCATGAAACTGAACTTTTGATGCCTCAATCCCATCTGCAGCCACCTCCTCCAGCTCCTTGGCTAGCTGGGGGAAGGCCTGTTTAGCCAGTGCCAGTAGAGTGTCCCACCTGGACTTCTGGTACCTGGCTGTATAGGCCATATACAGCACCTGCCTGAGTACCAAGGAAGATGTCATGTACTGTTTTTTTGCCATGGCATCAGTCTTCCTGGAGTCTTTATCTGGGGTGTAAATCCAAGGGAATGTTTGCCTTGTCACAAGCAGCAGCCTGCACTACCCCAACATGGCTACATTGCTGGTATAAAAACTCCGTATCTGAGCCTGATAGTGTGTACCTCTTGTCCATCCTTCTGTTAACAGGGGGTACAGAACTGGGAGACTTCAGGATTTTTTGTGTCCATTTCCCAAAGGATTTGTGAAGGGGAATAGACAGTCTTCTGGACTCTACGATGTCCATCATTTCCACATAATCAGGCTCCTCCTGATCCTCCATTGCCTCCTCCATAGGAAGCTGGAGGGTTTCAGCCACTTTTCTGTAAAACAAAAAAATGGGAAGGGGACTCAGAAAGCCTAGGAGCGGATACACCAGAAGGTCTGTCTGGGGAGATGTCAGGTTCCACAGGCACATCCAGACTTTCATCATCATCACCATCATCTTCAAACTCCCCCTCCTCCACAAACTCCTGTTCATAAAAATCTTCAGGCGTATACTCTTGAACCGGGGGAACCGACGGAACCGAACCTCTGCGAAAAGGAGTCAGATCGGTCGGAACCAGGTGAAGAGATTCCACAATTTGAATTGCTTTGGCTATTTCCTCGGCGGTTAGAACATGAACCTCTACATCCGAACCAGTCGATTTTTCTTTGCGTTTCCTTTTTGTAGAAACCGACCCCTCAGGATCGGCTCTCCTCTTGGCCGAAAAAGTATCGCCCTGGTCAGAGGGCACTCCTTCTGGTTCGGTCAGAACCAAACTGGGCTGGCCATCTGGGTCAGCAGACTTCTCAGCCTCCTTTTCCCTCAGTCTACCTAATCTCTTTTCAAGGGTAGATTTAGGAAAATGTTTACAAATTTGGCAGTCTGTATCGAGGTGTTCAAATCCCAGACAAACACAGGTGGTGTGGGGGTCGGCCTTAGCAAAGACCTCCCCACACTCACTGCACTGCTGAAACCCAGTGGGCCCGGTTTTTTTCTTGTGTTTCTCAGACACGGCCAAACTAACCAAACTTACCCTTTTTATGGCAACCGCCAGGCAAGACTCCCTTATCGGTTCCTAACCGTGTCATGGGTGTTGAAAAAAAAAAAAAAAGTTCAAAACATGTTTTTTTTTTTTTTTTTAACCGATGAGGACCGGTAACCACACTCTAAAGTAAAACACAAGGATTCAATACAAATGATTGGTTCAGCCAAACCGATTTAACACTTTACAATTTCCACACAGAAAAACAGAACAAAACCTATGTAGTACTCACAGTACCACAGACAGAGACAGAACCGACTATGCGGAAATAAATTCGTTAAAAACAGACACTTTAACCAACTTTCGAACCGAGCTGAAGGAGAAATCTCCGGAGTGACTGTTCAGTGAGGTGGAGTAAAGAATCTGACGGTTGGATTTCAAAGGGCTCCAGACAGAGATCTCAACCGAGCTCGAGCTCAGCATTCTATGCTCTGCATAGAAAGTTAACCCTTTGTTCTCCGGGGCAGTTTAAAGGCTGGGGCTAACTGCAATAGTCAGAATACAGCAAGACTTCATGTTGTTTAAAACTGCAGTTACTGTACAAGCGTAGTTTACCACTGCTGGTTTAGATCTGAGATTTATTCAACAGACAGATTTCTCCTGCTACTTCCATAAGCTCATCTTCCCTTTGCAGTTATCCGCTCCGCATCATCCCTCTATTCCCTGAAATCCCTCCTTCAGAACTTACTTCTGTAATTCCTCCAGACTATGCAAAGTGCTCCCGCCTGGTGTCTAAACCCCATTATTGCCCACCTGTGCCTGCAGCATAGCCACTGGGTTGTACTTTGTTCTAGTGCGGAATCTGTAAATCTATTCCACTGGTCATGGCAACGAATACCTACTCTGTATTTTTATTGCCTTTGTGCACAGCAACTGTAACTTAGAAACATATAAACTGATGGCAGATAAGGACTGCAAGGCCCATCTAGTCTGCCTATTTTCCCTGCCTACCATAAAAGCCACAGACCCTACTTGATCTCCGGCTTTATCTCCTTGTTCTTATTCCTAGGGTTCCCCTATGTGTGTCCCATGCATGCTTGAATCCCCCCACTGCGTCTGCTCTCACCACTTCTGCCAAGTGTCTATTCCGTGCATCCATTTCTGTGAAGAAATACTTCCTCACGCTACCCCTTAGTCTACCCCTTTCCAACTTCATATCATGCCCTCTCATTCCTGGACATCTCCTTTTCTGAAAGATTCTACCCTCCGGTACTCTATTCATGCCTTTTAGAAATCTGAAGGTTTCTATCACATCTCCCATCTCTAGTCTTCTCACCTCCAGGGTATACATACTGAGGTCTCCCAGTCTCTCCCTGAATGACTTTTGGTGCAGGCCCTGCACCATCTTGCATTTATTTTATTACATCTTATTGTTCGGAGTTGTACTGTATTCACCATCCCCCATCCCCTCAGAACCCATCTGGAAATGAGCCATTACCAGCTCATGATGTCTCTCCTGGTAAAACTTTGTCAGTTCCTTCTCAAGCAAACACTCCTGCTAGCCTTCAAATATGTAAGATCTTCTAAGCAGCGAATTCTACTGCTCTTCATAAAATCACAACTACATTCAACAGCATGTGTAGATTTGTGCTTGGGTGCAGCAAGCTCACCAGATGCAAGCAGGGCTTACAAACGGGCAGCTACCCTCTACAAAAGTGGGCATGGGCTGTATCCTACCCATCTAAGATGGCCCTAGTCTCCCAGAGAAGGTCTCAAGGGAAGGCTATATATCATGTACTCAGGATTAGTAAAATGTAGGAGAAAAGGCATTCTCAGTTGCCACCACAAATTGCTGGAACCAGAGCCCCAGCACTAGCAAGGACTCCAGAAATGAAGTGCAATTTGTTTTTAGTTTGTAATTTTTGCATTTTCTCCCCGATCCCCAGCAGATACGGATGTCTGTGTACGTGGAGGTGCACACGCACGCCGGGTACTGTCTCTGCCCCTTCCGCCCCACCCTGTGGCTGTTGCCAGGCTCCCCGTTGCCCGAACTGCCACCTGTCTACCACCAGATGGCAGCCAAGGGCCGGGGAAACTCCCTCATTCCTCCCCAGGAGAGAAGACCTGCCCCGCGGCAGCTCAATCTCGCTCCTTGCCCTCCCTCCCAACCCAGGATCATTCCTGAACCCGGGTCGCTGGTGTGGCATCCAGCGACTTAACCCTCATTGCCACTGGGCCAGCTCATGAAGAGCAATTTAAAGAGTTGTGTTCACGCACCTCCAAACTCCTGTCTCTGTCACTAACCTAAAGTTCTGGCCTCTCTCCTAACCCTCACACTACTGCATCCTCTTTTCTCCGCCTACTTCCCCCAGCACAGTTCTGTATGTCCACACCAACGCTCAGTCCTGATTAGAATACTCTAATTTTGTACACAAGATAACTATTCATCTCTTCTGCTGTAATGTTCCTGCAGGACCCTCTAGGATGCGAACCTGGAGTGCGCAAGATCCATGAAGTGGTGCAGGGTCGGTGCCACAGAAGAGGGGAGTCAGCCCCAAATGCTCAACAAAATCCACAAATCGCAGCACTTGTGAGCATGCAATCGCCGGTAATTGTATATTTATTTATTTAGGATTTACACACTCCAGGATCATAGCACTCATGAGCACCAAGCAGACAGTTTCACAGCAGAGACCGATGAAGGCTGAATACACGAAGCGTCACGGCCTAGACAGCAGCTCGAGCTGCTTCGCATTTGCTTTGTGCTGCACGCGATTCACGATATTAAAGCAACTAGCTGGAATTCAGTGTCTGCAGTGAATCATTTTGTGCTTGGTGCTCACGAGTGTTACTATCCTGGAGTGTGCAAATCCTAAATAAAAATAAAACTTCCAGCGATCCATGTCGGAATGTGCTGCTTATTTGGCCTGAGAGTGTCACTGTCCAGGTCTCTGCATTCCCTTTTGTTGCACGCATGGAATAATTTGCACTTAGGCAGCTATATTTAGACATGCGTGCAACTGCGCCATCTGGCAGTGAATTGCCTGAATATTTCTCCCAGAGTCAACTGCGCTACTTGCCAGTGTAAAACAGTTTGCACACCAAACCGTGAACTTTCTGAATATGGGGGCCTCCAGAGAAATGCATACAGTTGGTTTGAGAAATCAGTTTTTTGCTCTTATATCACACTATCCTTTATAATCATGTCCATTGTAAGTGGAGTGCACTGAATTAGTACTGGGGTTCAAAACAGGTCAGTTAGAAATGGGAACAGGCCAGAAACTGGAGTAAGCCAGAAAAAGGAACAGGTTAGATGAAGCCCGTCATGATCATCGCTACTTAATCAATATAAAACTCCAGATTTACCTGTACGTGGACTTGTTCAAATTTACGTTAGAAGATGTGAAGTGATTTAGACTAAAATATGGTTTCTTAATCCCAACTACAGTAACGCAAGAATGTGTTACAGAAGTTAACGTCTCTCCCAAAGGAATACATTCTCCATTGTTTTATTAACAAACAAGTGCAAACAGTTTCAATGTTGTAAACTACTCTGATGCAAAACTTAAAATATTGACAAACTACATAAAAAAGGAAACAGAATTTACAAGCACACAGGATCAAGTACAAATACACAGATAAGACATGTAAATGGAGCTTGCAGCATGAAGTCACATTTAAAATGCATGCGCAGGTTTAGTCTGTAATACTACATGTTGTTTTAATTAATGGTCTGCATTATTGCTCAGCTGCACACTGATGGATCTAGTTTTGCAAATGAGTTTAGCACCTTCCCCACCATGCGTACGGAGGCAAACAATTTTGGCAATGCATTTTCTGCTGGTCCAAGCCAAAAGACACAGTAAAGGGAAGCAAAGAACAGCCTCCGATCTTGGAGAATAGCCTTTAATTTTTCTTAGATTGTAATCTCTTGGAATTTAAATTCAGTGAAATAAAATCTGGTTTGGGGATTCTACAGAAAGGTAGACATAACTGGCCAACTTATTTTATCTATCAATGAATACACTAATTTATTATCATGTGCAAAAAAACAATAGAAATTCAGCAGGAAATGGCTTCAGGTTTTCTTCAACACAAGTTTTTTGAAAACAGATTCATAAGTTCTATCGAGTCAAGATGACGGATTTTGTCTGCTATTCTCCCTCTTGCGGGATAATGGTACAGTTCCTTTTGCAGGTAAAAAAATTAAAACCCTGCATGTAGTTACCAACGACAGAGTTGGAATAACAGTAGAACCAGTCAGCGAACTGCTCTCATTTCACATTTCATTGAAGTAAATGTAGGAAATCACAAAGGCCTTGTGAATGCAGTCAGTGGCTTATTGAACGCTGGGTGACGAAATCGAGGGGAGCAAGTAGTCAAGGCTTTCTTTCTCGTTTCAACCTGGATCCTCAGCTTGGGTTTCTGCAAAATCCTTCTTCTTGAGTACTTTTATCTATAGCCAAGACAAAGAAAAAGGTTACTTGTAACTGCTGTTTTCCTAATAGTATTCATTCCACATCTATACTCTGCCATTCAGAACATCAGCTGGTTGGAACCTGCCATATAGTCTACATCTAGAATTGCTTCTAGCTTTATATTCTTCACACCCAGACAATAAAGCACCACCTCACCTCCAGAGGCATGACGACATGTCAAGGTCAAGGACTGGTGAAGCCAGAAATCAAAAACCACCTTGGGCAGAAACCCAGCATGTGTATGCTTTCCACCTGCTTGAAGATCTGGAGAACCATCTCCACTGAGTGACTGGGGCCTGTCTTTAGACAACAGCTCACAGGAGCCTTCTCTTTCTCCCATGGCCTCGGAAAAGGAAGACTGGGATTGGGAATGAATGAGGGAGGACAGGAGCCTGGATTGGATTTATGGCAACAGTTCTGTCTGGCAACTACGGACGAACCACTGCAAACTGAACAGTCCATGTCCAATAAATGTTCTGTACTTGGGTAGTCCAGACATCTGTCTTGCTTACCAGTCATGGAAATAGGCTTCTTAAGAGTACTTACAGGTCTAGGGAAAAAGGAAATTGTTTAACCAGGAAAGGCACACTAAGCTGGAGCAGTTTTTGCTTTTAGGTGTGACCTGGGAACACAAGGCAGTTAAGTGACTTGCTCAAGGTCACACAGTATATACAAGTGGGGGCTGATGAGATTCAAACCCAGGTCTCCAGGTTTGCAGCTCAGTGCCCTTAATCACTACACTATACTGCCTCTAGTAGATTGTATCAGACTCATTTTGCTTACTTCCAGGCTGACATTTTCTGGAACTACAAATCCCAGAATCCCCCGCAGCTGACATCAAAGGAGGGCTTCAACAGTGGGAGATTAGACAGCCTGCAGTGCAGGTTAGAAGTTTTATGTGCACTAATCATGTTTTCCAGTCCTGCTGTTCTCCCAGGGCTGAGAACAGTCCTCTCAGACTGTACGTAGCCCGAGAGAACAGTGGGACCACAAAAGAAAAGAACAGAGCTTACATAAACTCTAACATGTAGTGGTGTTAGGGCTGTCAAGGAAACCCTGAATTGAGACCATATTCTTTCAGGCACCACCAAACTCCTCCCATGTGCCGCGTTGCCCATGGTACTGCAGAGGTTGTGGCTGAAATGAGTTTTAACAGTCTGAGAAAATCCTGTGCTGTCCTCGTGGTCTTCACGTGGAAGAAGGCTGCACACTGTATCTGTGTCTGGACTCTTTCTCGTGGGAGAAAGTCTCTTGCTTGAACTGTGTTCAGTTCTGCTCCTCCAATGAAGAGCAGGTTTTATGTTTGTTCCAGTTTTGATTTTTCTAAATTCTGGATGAACCCCAACTTTGTTCATCAGAAGCTCTGTTTGCTTCAGCGAGGACAGGGGTCTTCCTTGGTGGTTTACTTGTTTCACACACTGACCAGTCGCCTAAGTATGGACAGTCAGTTAGTCCATTCCTTTGAAGTGCTGTTGCTACTACAGCTGTGCACTTTGTAAATATACCCGAGGCACAGGACAGCCCAAATGGCACTGCCTTGTACTGACCCTGGCCCATAGCTATTCTGAAGCTTAGGTATTCCCTATGGCTTGTTCTCACTGGAATGTGGAAATAAGCACCCTTCAGATCCAGGCAGCAAAGTCAGTCCCCTTGCTGTAAAGATGGGATGTCTGCAAGGTGACCACTTCTGAACATTTCCTTTGTTACATGTCTGTTCAGACACCTTAGATGGAGCACTGGTTGCCACTGTCCTGAATTTTTGGTTTTTAGTTAGTACCTTGAGAAAAAAACCTTCTCCATTTGTTTCACTGGATGTTTACCTGCAGCATTCACAGCTTACAACTTTTAAAACTTCCAGTTTTAACTGCTGCATTGGCTTGAATATTTTCAATTTCCCTGCTTTTTTCCATCGTCATCAACGACCTTCCCTCCTCGGCGGCCTCCTGCAGGGCTGTCCTGTATGCTTATGACCTAGTTATCCTCACTCATTCAAAGGATATTGGGATCATTAACCACCATCTGAGTGAGGGTTTCAGGAGTGTCCATTCCTGGATATCATCCCATAAGCTGGTCCTAAATCTTAAAAAGATCCAGGCCATGCTGTTCGGTTCCCTGGCCAAGTTAAAGGCCTCCTCTGTTCCTATGTGCATCTTGGGTATTGATGGCACTCCTGTTCTCACCACCGATTCCGTCAAATGCCTTGGGGTGACACTTGACCCGGAGCTCGATCTTGGTCAGCATATCCAAAATGCGTGTAGAGCTGTTAACTGGAAACTGGGTCTGGCTTACAGGGCAAAGAATACACTCACTCCGGCTGCTCGCCTAGCACTGTCTAGAGGGGTGTTTCTACCATCCCTCTGTTACGGGATCCTTTTGTTTGCCAATACCTCGAAGATCCACCTCTCTAGATGGACCGTTGCCTATAACAACATCTGCCATTTTGCTCTTGGAGTCCCTCGTCTCACTCACCACTGTGATCTGTACAGTAAGCTCAACTGGCTCTCCCTGCCCAATCATTTGAATTTTGTCATGGGCAGTTTCACGGGTAAGGTACTGGGTACTGGCACCACCCTTCCCCCAGACTGGAGGAGCTCCTTGTGCCAGCAGCCCCAGCTACCTACCCCCTAAGGTCACTGGGCCCTGCTATATTTAAGGTCCCTCCTACTCGTACCAAAATGGGTGACAGGGACTTTGCGTCATGTGCCCCTAGACTGTGAACTCCTTTCCTGTCCAGGTCCGGACCTCCCCCAGTTGGGCCTACGCACCTCCTGTGGAACCACTTGAAGCTCTCGTCAGTATGTGACTGTCTTAACCCTCCCTGATTAGCCTGGTCCTCTGCACAGTATACTTGAGCGTGTTCATCCCATGTATCTTGCAAATGTGTAAAGTTTGTATATATATTGCTGGTGACATTGTGTCAGTGACGCTGTACCTCAGCATAATGACTATGATTACTGTCGTGACCTGAGATATCTTACTATGTATGTTATGCTTCTCCTGACATCTGTGTATCTGCCCTACTTGCTTCAAATTGTACTCTGTATGTTCTTTGATTTCCTGTACTCTCCCAGGTCGTACCTGAAAATAGGCATGTGTTTGTCTAGTGTACTTACCTGGTTAACAAAAGCTAAATAAATAAATAAATTCTTTTGTTTTGGCCGGCCTGATGGCGTTGAGGCTCTGGATGCCACACCTTGCGCCATGCTGGTGACCCGGGTTCTAGAGTGGATTCTAGTCATCAGGAGGAGAGGACTAAGCATCTAGGGGTAGCTGGGTAGAAGTAGCATACTCCACATTTGAGAGGCGAGCTACCTGTAATACTTTTCTACCAAATAAATAATATGGAATTTGGAAACTGGAACAGAGTCTTGTCCTTTTAACAACCTGAGTGCAGTGATTTCCTGGACATTATTTGAGCACCCGGAGGACTGCTCTCCTCTCCTGGGAGGGGGGGGGGTCATAGATCCCGGGCCTTGGCGACTCCCAGTGGTGACTGGGGGTGCGGCAGCTTTGGGGTCCCTGGCAGGGGACTGGCTGTGGTGGCGCTCCTGTGAGCGTGTACATGCACTCTTGCGCTGGTGCACATTGCACGTCCGAGCCAGAGGGGGAACGAAAAAACAGAAAAAGCCCTGGATGCCTGGTAGGCGAAGGTGGTTCCAGTGGACGGCCCCCATGCCCACAGCCAGGTCCTTCCTGCCTGCATCTGGGTCTCCCTCCGCTCCCTGGTCACTCCACTAAATTCTAGATAAAGCGCCAGTAGGAGTCACGTGATCAGTGGAACTGGAGTGGAGACGGGCCCAAACCAGAGGTACAGCTGGGGACTTCAGGCGGGGTGGGAGTGGCCGAGCAGAGAACCCACACTGGAGAGAGAGAGAGTCCAGGTAGCCAGCTATGAGGAACATAAAGAAAATGTACCCCCCCCCCAAAAAATAAAAAATTGAATTGGTAACAAAAGATTGACTGAAAATGGAAATTAAGTATTTACCGTAATTATTGATCTTCCCAAATATCTTCACCATTCATTACTAATGGGTCCTACCAGAGGTCAGGACCCTGCGCAGAAAAAGAGCATTGCCTCTTTAAAGTTTCTGAGCTGGGAGAAGCCGGCATTGGGGCGGCGCCACCCACAAGGCCTGCATTCTGCGTGGCACTTGCGGGTTGGTCAGTTACAGACAGAGTCCTCCCCACACTCAGTTCTGTCCTGCTAGGCAAGGAGAAAAAGGAAAGCTGGGTACAGCAGAGGGCCAGGGTGCCAGAAGAGGGCTGAAAATAATATAAAGGCCGACTTGGAGAAAAGGGTAAGACCAGAGGGATTAACTAAAAAGGACAGGAAGGGGTGACCAGAACACTGGGCAGTCCTAAGCAGAATAAAACAACCAAGGAGACAGGAGAGAAAGAAGGAAGGCAGGTAGGAAGGAAAAAGAGCAGACCTATTCCCCTCCGGTGTGCCACCCCCCCCAGACCCCCACAGAATCTCCCTCCTCCAGATCAAGCCCAGTGGACCATGCTCCCCTGGACAGGGCAGTGAGCTGCCCTAAGAACCTTGAGGGGTTCCAGAGGATGTTAACCAAGATGGATGAGAAGAAGGTGGGGGGGGGAGGAGACCACCGGGGAAAAGGTCAGAGGTCTGGGGGCCACTCTTCCTTCCTAAAGAAGTATTATTATTCCCCTTTTTCTTTGAAAAAGGGGAGGAGAAGCCAGGAGTGGTTTGAGGACCATTCTGCAACAGCAGAAGCTTCCCCTTCTGAACACCAATTTACTTGGCATTCAAGACAAGACTCTCTTGCCCGTCGTTCTCCATGTATTCTTTCCCGCCTTCCAATATTTATGAGAGACCTCACTGTCCACCTGTGCTAAGCTTGCTAGACCTGGTTAACCAATGCATGGAAGAGGAGCAACAGCTCCAAGGGCGAGTGAAGAGTGAGGCCCCAGTTGCCTGCTTGGTGGAGGACTCAGCCAAGAAGGCTCGACCTGTAGATGTGTCCTCTGTAAACCAACAGGACTGCCTTGCATGCAATGCGTTGGCGAGGCTGACAGCAATCCGAGATGACAGGGTTCGCTCAAGAGAGTCCCCGTCGTCCCCCCCCCACCTAACCCCCTGACGTCGGGGAAAGAGGGGGTGGAAAGAAGGGGACTGAGCTGCCCAGTGTCTGATCTTAGGGAGGGAGGGAGGGTGTAATGAATGGTGACGATATCTGGGAAGATCAATAATTATGTAAGAATTTCCATATCTTCCCCAAAATTAATCTTTACCATTCATTACTAATGGGTCCGAGTGCCAAGATGGGAAATCCTGAGGGAAAATGATTCCCCCAGTTTCCTGTGGGGGATAACCACAGGAGGAAGGGGCCCATATGGGCGAAACTAGGGCCGCAGGCTGGACAGGGCTGATGAGCACTCCCAGGATCCAGGAGAAGGAAGATGCCCCTACAAAACTTGCCATGCCTTGCGAGAAAAGAAGTGGGCCCCCTGTAAAGGTGAGGATACCACCCTACGCTGGGCCAGGGGTGATAACCTGGAAAGGCGAAGCCACACAGTCTGCCTGATGCAGACTGAGAATCCTACCAGCCTGGAACCCACCTTGTTGGCATCACAGACTGCCCTGGAGTGGTGTCTTGCTAGCTCCAGGTCTTGAATGCTTAGGCAGATGGCTTGCCTGGTTTCCTCATTGTCAGGCAGCGCTGCTAAGACCTGTCCCAGCAGAGACCAGATATGCCTCGCACAGGTTACCTGGCGCACCTGATGAGCCACTACCCGCAATAGGAGGCATGCTGAATAGAACACCCTCCTTCCCATCGATTGAACTCTGCTGAGTCTGTGTCGGGGGCGGTCACTATCGAGGTGATAATGCCCCGATGGGGTATCCAGGAACCCCAGACCTGAGAAAGGCAGAGGCATGGCACCTGGGGACCCCGCTACTGTGCAGTTCCTGCACACACAATCCCTAGGGGCAGGAGAAGGGGCGGCGGGACATGGTCAAATGGCGTGAGAGACCTCCCATGAAGGCCTAGGACAGGGAGGAATGAATGACCAGCCTGTCAGCGCTGTACTCCTCCATGAATGATAGCATCACACGATTAGGGTTCCATCCGACTGGGTGGGAAAGATGGAGTTCCTTCATCATCTCTGTAAGGAAACACTGGTAGGATGTGAAGTCCCCCACATCGGAGAAGTGTCGGGATGCGTCTTCCTCCTCCTCCATGGAGGAGGCTGAAAAGAAGAGGGAATCCGATTCAGAGCCCAGCGGTGCAGAGGTCTAAAGATGACCTCGGAAATGGCCCTAAAGTAGTGAGGGGAAAACGCTGCCACAACCCTGAACTGTTCCCAAGTCAGGGGACCTTCGGGGCTAAGAAAGCCCAAGAAAAGGGAGAGAGGTGGCAGAGTGATCTGGGGAGGAATAGCCTGTCTGTGCCAGGCAGGACCTCTGCCAGAGCTTGGGGGTTGAGCAGATGAGCCCTGACGAGGGGGAGAACTGACTAACCCATCCTCCCCAGAGCAGTCAACCCTCGAGGGGTGGACTGGGGGTTGCTCTTGGGGAGAAACCCCCAAAGGGTGAGACTGGAGCTGGGCAAGTCCCCCTGGAAGGCTCCTGCCCACACCAACTGAAGAACCCCTCTCTGGGAAAGAGGCAGGCTGAGACTGTCCCGGGCTATGGCCCCCCCCCCCAAAACAGCTTTACGGGAGTGTGAGTGCCGCAATCTAGAACCAGTCCCTCCAGTCCTCTTCCCCCAAGAAGGGGGATCTGTCCCTCTTAGCAAGCCCAGTGGACGAATCCGGATGGACCACCCTGGGAGGGGAAGACTCCCCTACTCTGGAAGAGGCAAGAGGGTCCACCCAAGACTTGTCACTGTCATCCGCAATCCAGATCAGAGTGGGTCCGGATTTGGCTGCCAAGACGAAGCCAGATTGCAAGGTGGTCTTTGTAATCCTAGAGTTTAATAAAATAAAGTGGTACTGTTTTTGCCTCTTCACAAGCAGCAGCCTGTATTAGATGCTCAGAGTTAGGGTTTTGGTAAGAACTATTTTGAACCAGTCCTGGTTACTACATAGCTTTATCATTAACTGCTGCTGTTGATGCAGGCATTTGCAGAATCTTTTTAAAATGGTCATGCATGGGATACTGACACCTTTTGTAGGAGTCAGTCCTGACCTACTTAAAGCAGTACTACACTCTCATATCATGTACAGGTTATTTGTTTCCTTGTTAACAGACAACTCTTTTCATATAGTTGTTGGGGATATATGTATTTGCTTTAGTTTATTTTCACTTTTCATACCAGCCCATGTAAGTAGCCTGGGGATCTCCATTTTCTGGTTGTTGAAATCTCATTGTCCCCGACAGCTGCATTAGCATATGAGAATGTGATGTCACATCAAGCATTTAGACCATATATCTCTATGCTGAAAGTATACATAATCTGAAAACTTCTGGAAACACACAGACTGAATGCAATTTAAAGAGGAGAAAAAAATAAATAAAAAACAGGTTACTCACTTGTAACAGTAGTTCTAGGAGTGGTATATGTTGTTCATCCACACTTCATGGCAAGTATCTTGCCGCTTTAAGATGTGTTGGAAAGTCATCAAGCTGGCGCCTCCCACCCACCCGGGTGGTACAGTACTTGGCTCCGCCCCATGACGCCAGATCTTAGCCCGCTGGATACCAGATTTGTGCATCAAAGCCGGGGAGGTCGGGTGGGTCAGTGTAGATGAACAACATATACCACTCCTAGAACTACTGTTACAGGTGAGTAACCTGTTTTTCTAAGAACGTGGATATGCTGTTTTATCCACACTTCATGGCAGATTCCCATCAGTTCTCCAGGAGGAGGGAGGCAAGACACACACCCCCTACTTAGGGAAGAGGGAGTGGAGAAATGAGGTTCCAAAACCAGCATCCTGGCGTGACTCAAGGTCCGTGTGGTAATGGGAAATGAAGGTGTGTGCCGACTTCCAGGTAGCAGCCCTGCAGATTTCTTGGATAGGGACGTCCCTAGAAGCAGCCACCGATGCAGCGGTATGGTGGGCGGAATGAGCCTTAAGCCCTGTGGGAGGCTCCGTACCCGCCAACCTATAACAGAGGTCAAGGCAAGGTGTAATCCATCGAGCTATTGTCTGCTTGGCTGCAGGTCTGCCAGGTGTGGCTTCAGCGTAGGTGACACAAAGCTGGCGAACCTCTCTTTGAACTTCCGCTGTTTGTAGTAGGTGAGTGTTCGTCTCAGGTCCAGAGTATGGAGCCTGTACTTGGCCTCCGAGGTGTGATTGGGGTAGAACACCGGCAGAGTAATCACCTGGTTAAGGTGAAACTCCGACACCACCTTCAGAAAGGAATTTTGGGTGGGGGCACAGGACAACCTTATCCCTGTGGAAGACCAGGTAAGGAGACTCAATGGAGAGTGCCTGTAACTCCCCAGTCCTTCTGGCTGACACGATAGCCACCAAGAAGGCTGTCTTCCACGACAAATGTGACATGTCACACTTGTGCATAAGTTCGAATGGCTTGCCCATGATCTTTGCCAAGACCAGCAGTAGATCCCATGGAGGTGGAGGTTCACGCACCGGAGGGGATATGTGATCTAGTCCTTTGAAGAAGCGCCAGACCACCTTCTCCTGCGCCGCCGACTGCTGACCGGCCCGCGCCTGGTAAGCAGAGATGGCTGCCAGGTGCACCTTTAGGGTTGACTGTAGCCCCTGATGGGAGAGGGACTAAAAATAATCCAAAATGCTAGCCATTGGGCAGGATGATGGGTCCAATCCTTTGCCCCAACATCAGATGAAGAATCTTTTCCATTTAAAGGCATAACATTTTCTGGTCGAATCCTTACAGGACGCCTCAACAACGCCTGGAACTCTAGCCACTCAGGAACCAGGCAGTCAGGTGCAGGGATTGAAGGTCCGGGTGGAGTACCTTCCCCTGGTTGACCAAGAGCAGGTCCAGACGTGCTGGAAGCTGCCTCGGGAACTTGGAGCTGAGGCTGAGGACATCTGGATACCAGAACTGGAGGGGCCAGTCTGGGGCCACCAGGATCACCTGCGCCTTTGTCCCTCCTGACCTTGATGAGCACTTTGTGAATCAAGGGGAGAGGGGGGGAAGGCGTAGAAGACTCCTGTAGTCCATGTCCTCGAGAAGGCAGTGAACCCTGCTGAGGGAGGGCGGGCACGGAACAGCCTCAGCTTCGCGTTCTCTCTGGAGGCGAACAGTCCACCTGAGGGGTGCCCCAGTGGGAGAACATATCTTGTATTACCTCCTGGTGGAGAGACTACTCGCGAGATGCCCCGCCCATCCGGCAGAGGGCATCAGCCGGCTGATTCGAGGCTCCTGCCACAAGGATGGCCAGGAGATCCGCCTCCAGGCTGAGCACAAGTGACCAAATTGGACAGCTTCCTTGCAGAGGGGCAAGGAGCGCATCCTGCCCTGCCTGTTGAGATAGTACATGGTCATGGTGTTGTCTGTCTGGACTTGAACCACTTGACCCCAGACAAACTGAGTGAAAGTGGTTAGAGCTAGGTGAACTGCTCGAAGCTCCAGCAGGCTGATTTGGCATCGGGACTCCTGAGGGGACCAGAGTCCGTGGGTTCTGTGCTCCCCCAGATGGGCACCCCAACCCATCAGAGAGGCATCGGTCGTTGGGATGACCATCGACTCAGGGTGGACAAACTGAAGCCCTTCCTACAGGTGGGAAGGGACGAGCCACCACTGGAGGATGTCCCACATCATCTGGGTTACAAAGGCCAGCTGGTCGAGATGACCTAAGCGTTGAGACCACTGGTTGGCCAGTTCCTACTAAAGGGACCGAATATGCCAGCGGGTCCATCAGACCACGCTGGTGCAGGCCGCCATGTAGCCCAGAAGACACAGGAAGTTCCGGGCAAGGCGCAATTTCCCAACCAGAAATGATCGAGCAAAGGAGGAGAAAACCTCCGCCCTGTCCGACGGGAGCCGAGCTCTTCCCCGATGAACTGAATCACCGGCGCAGGCACGAGTTCCGACTTAGCCTCGTTGATCAGTAGGCCAAGTTCTAGGCAAGTCTGGAGGGCCAGATCCCTGGACCGCTCCTCCAGCTTGGAGGGACCTGCTATCAGCGAGTCGTCCAGGTAAGGGTACACCCAGATCCCTTAGCACCTCAGGTACGCTGCCACCACTACCATGTATTTGGTGAAGACCCTGGGGCCTAAAGACAGGCTGATGGGCGTGGCTTGGAACTCGTAAAGGGTTCCCTCAGCTCTGAAGTGGAGGAACCGTTGATGGGACGGATGGATTGGGATGTGAAAGAACGCATCCTGAAGATCTAGGGAGCAGAACCACATTCCTTGCTCCAGGGATGGTATGGTCTGAGCTAGAGTTACCATTCAAAAGGTGTGAGACTTGAGGAACTTGTTCAGATCGTGCAGATTTAGAATGGGGCACCAGCCCCTTGTCCGCTTCGGCACCAGGAAGTACCTGGAGATGAACCCTGGGTTTGAAGGTGGGTCCGCTACTGCGCACACCACCTTCTTGAGGAGGAGCTTAGCCAAGTCGTCTCTGAGAGCCGACTGAGAAGCTGAGGACACCAGATCCCCCCGTGGGCTTGATAAGAAGGGGCCTGCTCGAATTCCAGAGGCAGACCTCGGCCTACCACTTCTAGAACCCAATGGTCCGTGGTGATAGCGGACCAGGCAGAAATGAAGGAGCTGAGCCGGCCCCCACGGGAGGTCCCAGGGGAGGCATGATGGATTGAGGGAGGCACCACCCCAACCGGTCACTGGGCAGGCTTGGAGGAGGGTCTGGCAGAGGGGCCACTAGGCTTCCTAAACAAGGAGGCCACAAACTTGGCCCGAGAACACCAAGTCTGAGCGTGCTGGCTCTGTTGCTGGGCCAGTCTGGCCGCAGGAGTGGACGAGTGAAAGGGCTTGCAGTTTTGATGCTTGGAGCCCTTGTCCTTTTGGGCAGATGTGGTGGAGTCCAAGGTGGCACTGGAGTTCTCTATGTGCCGGAGGTGACCCTCCACGCCAGGCCCGAACAGGTCAGTGCCCAAGGGGAGGGACATCTGCCAGCTTATGCTGTGTATCTGCCGTAAAGGTCGAGATGCGTAGCTAAGCCCTGCGGCGCATGGCCACTGCGGCCGCTACCGAAGGGGCACAAGAATCGCCAATATCCAGATCCATCTGGAGGCGCTGCTTTGCCACCGCCCTACCCTGGTCCCGGACCTGCTTGACTGTGGTCTGGAGGTCAGCCAGGAGATGAGGAATTACCTCATCCAGGGAGTCCAAGAGGGCGTGGGAAAAATGTGCCACGATAACGGCCGAACTGGCCTGACAAAGGCCGAGTGAGGAAGCTGTGTACACCTTCTTCCCGGAATGGTCCAGTTGTTTGGATTCCCTGTCCAAGGGTCTGTCTGCATCCTCTTTGTTGCCTGAGCACCAAAACATGGAGTCAGCCACCAACCCACTGCAGAGGGGTGCTCCGAAAAGCCCGACAGGGACCCCACGTACTTGCGGGCCATGCAGACAGAAGGCGCAGGACAAGATGCCAGACACTGCCACAGCTCCAAGGCTGGACCCACAATGGCCTCAGCCACTGGGAAGGCCTCCACCGGAGTGTCCCCTTTATCCAGAATCTCTGTAAGGGGATACTTAGCCCATTTCTGCACAGGCTCAAGCTCCATTCCCGTGGATTTGGAAATGAGCCGACAAACACCCATCAGCGAGGAAGGGCCCTCGTCGATGGACAGAGCCCCCAAGGACTCTTATGCCCACTGGACGGGAGAACATGAAGGAATCCTTGGACTCCGAAGAGTCCTCGTAAAGCGGGCGCCCACCCGTGTCGCTCTCCACCCGCCTTTGGCGCTCTGGAGTGAGAGTGACTGACAACTGATGGGGCAGGCCTTGGGCCGACCGAGAATCCTTGGTCAGAGCCCCAAACTTCAGCTGCTTGGGCGGTGGCTCCACCCGAATCAGAGTAGCTGGCGGGGCCTGAACCGGCACCTCAGTGATGGCGGCCGTGGCTGAAGTTGGTCATTCTGGCGAAAGCCACTTAATGGCCAGAGTTGAAACCAGGAGCGGTTTGGACCCGGATAAGACCAACTGCTGCCACATGAGGTCTTCATAGCGTTGATGCAACTCGACCTGAAGCCTCTCCTCACTCGAGGAGGATGAAGAGGAGGAGCTGCGGCGCCGCTTACTATGACGGTGGGAACAAGATCACCGGTGGAAGCGAGTCTTGCTCGACGTCGAAGTTGAGGAGCAGGACCAAGACCTCGACGGGCAACCTTGACAGAAGTCAGGGGAAACCCTCAGCTCCTGGTCCGGTTCCTTGGTGGGTGGATCCTGCCCCGCGGGCTGAGCTGACCCATTTAAGGACACCAGGAGCACCGGTGTCCGAAAAAGAGAATCGCTGGCCGGATCGGGAGATAACCCACCGATCGGCTCGAGAAAGATCTTGCCCGTGTCAACAGGCGTCTCAGCCGACTGGTCTGACGGGGTACTGTGAAACTAGCGGCCTTGGACGCAAATTCGACCAAAGTTGAGATGGGAGATTCCTGTGAGCGGGACCGCACTCTGTGCCAAGAATGTCGATGTGTTGACTTTTCTTGGTCCTTTTTTTGACGACTCCTTCTTGGAGCACGAAACATGCGACCCTTAAGGGTCTTCTCCCTCGGTAGAGAGAGACTGGCACAACTCCTTGAACGAAGCTGAATAGGAGGATCCCAGATGCAGCGGAATGACAGCTGAAGAGAAGCCCACTGTGGACTGAGCCGCCGCCTCCTCAAAGGCCTTGAGCGGTTCTAACTGCTCAGTGGACCCCGCCAGCCATGGAGACCACCCAACGGGCATCCTTCGATTTGACCGGCGGGTAACACTTCTCCAGTCGCCCCAGCTGAAGTTAGGCAGCGTGATCTTCAAGCACGTTTGGAGAACAGGGCCGGCAATGATCGCAGGCCTGCAGATCATGGTCCAGTCCCAGGCAGTACACGCACATGGCATGAGAATCCGTGCGAGACATCTTCTGCCCACAGGGGCACCGACGAAACCCGGGGGCCAACTTTTCCTTCATTGCGGGAGCGAGAGAAGATGAAGACTGAACTCGAGAGTTTTAGAATCAGTTTTGGAAGCGAATCCAAAGATTCAAGAGCCAGGGCCTACTACACATGGGAGTGCTAAGGAGGGAACCTGAACCTTCCAGCAGAAAGGAAGATCTGGCGTCATGGGGTAGAGCCGAGGACTATACCACCCCGGTGGGTGGAAGAAGCCAGCTTGAAGACTTTCCGGCACATCTTAAAGCGACAAGGTACCTGCCATGAAGTGTGTACAGAACAACATATCCACGATTCTAGAACCCTGTATTACAGCTAAGGCAGTTTGCAAAGCTAATTGAAAGTAAATATGGTATTTCACACCTTGCTGCAGCTTCTTTTGTTAAATTGCAAATTAACAGTCAGGCATACTGTGGAGTCTAACGAGTACTGTCACATCATGTTTTCGTATACTAATGGAGCTCTCAGGCACACGGAAAATGGAAATTATGTACCTACCGTAATTCTTGATCTTCTTGGACGAAGTCTCCACCACTCATTCACACTGATGGGATCTACGTTGGAGGCGCTAGGACCCAGCGGGAGCAAACTTTTTTGCAAGAGGGTCGGCGCCAGAGATGGAGCTGCAAGTAGCGGCGCCGCGAGCCTCGGCTCAAGCGGCAATGACTATCTCTGCATCAACCCTCCAACCGCCTCAGTACCTCTATTTTCTGAGGAGGTGCAGCGTAACTAACCTAGAAGGACAGCCTAGCAAAAACCGGAGATAAGATAGCCTGGACAACCCATATAAGAAGGGTCAACAAAGAAGTCTTCGCAGCCTAAAGATTGAGGGAGTGAAGATCAATAACAGAGGTGAGCTCAGGGGATGGTAAGTGGGCATGTGAATGCGTGGTGGAGACTTCGTCCAAGAAGATCAAGAATTACGGTAGGTACGTAATTTCCATATCTTCCTGGACATAAAGTCTCCACCATTCATTCACACTGATGGGAGAGTACCGAGCTAATAATCTCTGAGAGGGAGGCAGGAGAGACCAAGAGCTCACAATTTAGGACAGAAGTCCGTTAAGGATGGTCCTCTAACGAAAGATGTCGCTTGGCATGGACATCCACGGTATAGTGTTTGGATTTAAAAGTATGTATGAGTCTTCCAGGTAGCCGCATTGCAAATGTCCGCATGGGCACGTTGCGGATTTCCGCCAGGGATGCTGCGACTGCTCCAGTAGAGTGAGTGTACACTCTGCCCTCCAGCTTAACCTGCGCCATGGAATAGCAGTGGCGAAGGCATGCCACCAGCTATGCTGAAATGCATCTGATAGCGACAGGCTGACCAGCTGGGTCTCGCTGAAGGAAACAAACATTTGTTGAGCTTTGCGAATTTGTTTTGTTCCATCTAAATAGAAATGCAGAGCTCTTTTAACATCTAAAGAATGAAGGGTATGCTCTCCTTCATTTTGGAAGTTCGCGAAGTAAGTAGGAAGGACTAAAGGTTGGTTTAGATGGAATTCTGAAACATCCTTAGGGAGAAACTTAGGATGGGTCCTAAGAACTACTTTGTCCTTATGAAACACAGTATATGAAGGGTCTGTGACCAAGGCATGCATTTCAGAGACCCTGCGGGCTGAGGTAATAGCCACCAGGAAGGCCGATTTCCAAGTGAGAAATTTCAGCTCAGAGGTAGCTAGAAGCTTGAAAGGCTTTCGAGTGAGCATGTCTAGTACAAGATTAATGTCCCAGGCTGCGACTGGATGTCTGATATGCAGAATTCCCTTAAGAAACCTCTTAACTACAGGTAACTGAGCCAGTGACAAGGAAAGTACTGACTCATGATAAGCTGAAATGGCACAAAGGTGAACTTTGACTGTAGAGTATTGTAGATCTGAATATTAGAGGTCTAAAAGGTACTCTAGAACTTTATTTGGTGAGCAGGAAAAGGATTCAAAGAGGATTTTGCACACCAGAGAGAGAAACGCTTCCATTTGGTTGTATATGTTTTTCTAGTGGCTGGCTTGAGCTTGCACGCAGCCAAAAGAATATCTGAAACTCTGCAAGAGACATTGAACCGGTTTACTTCTATTTCTTCAGGAGCCAAGCGTGAAGGTGAAGCGATCTCAGATTGGGATGGACCACAGGCCTGATTCAGAAGGTTCGTCTGAAGGGGTAGCGCTTTCGGAGGGGTTTCCAACATACTGTTGTGTAACGGAAACCATATCTGTCGAGGCCAGAAGGGAGCAATGAGGATCATCTTGTCCCCCTGGGACTCGAACTTGAGAAGTAGCCTCTGAATTAGAGGAAGAGGAGGAAAGGCATATAGAAAGCATTTTGTCCACTGCAGCCTGAACGCATCCTGACAGAAAATGCCAGGCCCTGGATTTCTGGAGCAGAAGAGAGGCAGTTTTGTGTTGAGTGGGGATGCAAAAAGGTCCAGGTCTGGAGTTCCCAACTCTGCCAATAGTGACTGAACTACGGCTGAGTCAAGAGACCAATTTGTGAGGATCTGTCTCCGTTCTGCTGAGATGGTCTGCTAGTTCGTCTGTACTCCCGGCAGGTAGACTGCCTGGATTAGAGCCTTGTGCTCCAAGCACCATTCCCACACTCTCATCGCTTCCCTGCATAAAGGGTAAGAGTGTGCACCGCCCTGCTTGTTGATGTAATACATCACTGCTTTGTTGTCCGTTTGAAGGAGAATGTTCTTGTGACACAGAATGTCCTTCAAAGCCCGGACTGCATAAAATACAGCTCTCCTTTCTAGGACATGTATATGAAGCTGGGACTCGTCTTGAGTCCACTTACCTTGGGTGTGGAGATTCTGACAGTGAGCTCCCCACCCCATCAGGGACGCGTCAGTGGTAATGGAGATTTGGTGATCCAGCGGGGGCAAAGGGATACCCTTCCAGAAGGTTGCCCTCTTGCGACCAGCAAATGAGCGACCTCTTCACAGGTTCTGTCACCTTGATGAGAAAGGACTGAGGGTGAGTGGTTGGGGACCACTGAGTACTGAGCATCCACTGAGAGGTTCTCATGTGGAGGTGAGCTAGGGGTACAGTGAACACCGAGGATGCCATGAGACCCAGCATCTGTTGCCTCGAGACAGCTCGAACCGAGCTGTTCTCTCTGATGTATTGAGCCATCTGTAGGATATCGCTCCTTCTGTCCTCTGGCAGAAAAGCTTTCACACAGCAGGGGTCCACAAGAGTTCCTATAAAAAGGAGGTTCTGGGAGGGCTGAAACTGTGATTTCTTGAGATTTAGCAGAACTCCCATGGATGTGAGAAAGTCTGAGGCCGTGGTTAAGGCGTCAAGAGTTCTTTGCCTGGAAGGACTTGTTGGAAGCCAGTCGTCCAGATATGGGAACACGTGTATTCCGATCCTTCTGAGATGCACTGCGAGAACTGCACAACACTTTGTAAAAACTCGCGGCGCCGAGGATAGCCCAAAGGGCAGGACTCTGAACTGATAATGCTGGCCCAAAGCCATGAACCTTAGGTATTTGTGATGCTTTAGGTGAATAGGAATATGTTGGTAAGCATCCTGCATATCCAGGGAGGCTAGCCAGTCGTGTTGATGAAGCAAAGGTAACAGGGTTCCTAGTGATATCATTTTGAACTTCTCCTCAGGAAGAAATCGGTTCAATTTTCTGAGGTCCAAAATAGGGCACATGCCCCCAGATTTCTTTGGAACTAGAAAGTAATGGGAGTAGAACCCTGTGTTCCGTCGATCCAGCAGAACTATTTATACTGCCCTGTTGTCCAGAAGGCCTTGTATCTCGGAAGCGAGAAGTTCTGACTGGAGTACTGACAGCCTGGGCTGTTGTTTGGGGGATAATCCGGAGGGGTCTCTGAAAGATTGAGGGAATACCCCTTGCAGATTATCCAAAGGACTCATTTGTCCGATGTTATGGACTTCCACCAGTTGTAGAACTGAGTCAGACGACCTCCCACTGCTGAGGAAGAGTCCCCCCAGGGCAGCTGAGGTGGGACTTGGGCCAGAAACTCAGAAAGCGGCACTGGGCGTTTTGGGCCCTTGTGCTTTCTGTTGAGTTTTCTTCTGAGGCTGGGGGACTTGGTTTTTATTAAAATCTCCCCTGCCTTTGCCTCGAAAGGACTGACGGTTGTGAAACTGACGCTTATTAACCCCCCCCCGAGAAGGGGCAGGAGCAGGTCGAGCCATTTGATGGCAGACCTAGTCTTGTGTGGCCTCTAGAGCTTGTTCTACTTGAGGACCAAAGAGATACATACCGTTGAAGGGTAACGCCATGACCTGTTGCTGGGCATCATTCGTGAAGCCTGAAGCGCGCAGCCAGGAGTGATGGCGGGTACAAATGCCCGCTGCTGCTCGAGAGGCAGTATCAAAAGCGTCCATAGCTGCTTTAACCTGTTGGTTGTTGGACTCGATACCCCTGGTTATGGTTTGAAGAAGCTCTGAATTAGTGTCCGACTCCGGTAGAGCTTCTACCATTTGAGTGAATGCCAAAGAATATACTCATATTCAGAGAAATAGCCCTGGTAGCTGGCAATATGCATGCCCAGGGAGGATGCAGCAAAGACTCTCTTATCTAAAGTATCTATCTTACAAGATTCTTTGTTTATAGGTTGGGCTGAAGTAGCCTGAGGGAGGACAACCTTATCATTCTCTGCCAGGACTACAATATGGTTCGCAAAGGCTTGGGAGGCCAAAATGGGTCGATCCTTGGGAGCAGCACACTTTCTATCTGTGGACTTAGCCACAGAAGGAATCAGAGCAGGATTATGCCATACCATTTGAGAAAGCGTCTCAAATGAAGGCTGTACCGGGGGAGATAAATCCATAGGGATTTCCGGGACATGAAGGTAATGGAGCCTTAAAAGTTTCCCAGGATCGATATCTGTAGTCTGGAGAGAAAGAGTGGAATTCAAATTTTTCAGCAGAGACTTAAATGACAGGTCCTCGACCACAGACTCTGCAATAGGATTAGATCCTGTTCCTTCCCCGTCTTTACCCAGCTCAAGGTCTGGGTCAGGCTCAATATCATCTCCTGATAGCCCAGTAGGAACTGTATGGACAGGAGAGGAGTGAAAATCAGAAGGAAAAGGTTCGGAGTCAAGAAGCCCTGAAGACTGGAGGACGTCACACCAAGCCTCGGAAAATAGCACGGCGCTGCCTGACCCAGCACTGCGCACGGCGCCGACAGAACCCTCGGCGCCGGTGCCAACAAGCCACACAGTGCAGAGGATGGTGCCGACAAACCCAATGGCGCAGAGGATGGCGCGGGCAGATGCATCGGCACTGAGGACGTCGCCGAGCGACCCATCGACGCCGAAGGTGCCGAAACCAACACAGGGCTCCGAAAACTAGGATTTGAAGAGAAAGAAGGGAGAATACCAGGAGATAGAGGCATCGGTGTGGTCCCCTGCGCTGCAGCCATGTGAGGGGGGGAAAACACCTGAGCGCGGAGTCAACGGCACCGAAGAAGGCGCCACACGACTAGGGAGGCCCAACCACCCTAGCCGATCCCCCGAGGACCCCGGAGTGACCAGGTCAGGCAGCTGGACCAACCTCCGAGACCACTGCTCCATCAGAGCGGCCCACTAATGAAACTGCTCATCTGAAGCCCTACCAGAAGGCAGGGAAGGGCTCCGATGTCAAAGAGGTCGGTGACCAGAAACAGGCGACTCTGGAGGAGGAGACTGGCAACTGACCCCAATGACTGACTGTCGACGCGCAGACATACCAGAGGATGACCTCGAGTGATGGCTTCTCTTTTCTGACCTGTGGGCGGGCCGAGGCCGAACGTGCAGAGAATGCGACAGTTTCTTTATAAGCCTGGGACTGCCCTCCTCGGCACTGGATCATCCGTTGTCAGATACCCCCCTCTGGAGAAGGTGGCGGACTGGACCCAGCCCGGCTGACTGAACATCTTTCATACGAAGTCTCCCTACCGTCACTTGACCCGCTCATGGTTGACTCAGTCAATGTAGGCTGAGATTTTTTCTTAAATAAGAATAAATTATAGTAAGCGGTACTTATTCGAGATGTACACTACAAAATAATAAACTGAAAACTATGCTGCTAGTTTGAAGTTTGAATCCTGGCGGGCGAGCGTCATCGTCACTGAAGTGCACTCGATGGCGGGAAAAAAAGGAACTGAGGTGGTTGGAGGGTCGACACTGAGACAGTCATTGCCACTTCTTGAGCCGAGGTCATGGCAGCCCTCGCGGCTCCATCTCTGGCGCCGACCCTCTTGCAAAAAAGTTTGCTCCTGCCAGGGCCTAGCGCCTCTGGCGTAGATCCCATAAGTGTGAATAATTGGTAGAGACTTTATGTCCAGGAAGATCAAAGTGCAGTTCAGATTGTTGGAAGTCTTAGTTCTGTCTAGGCAGAACGTTAGGGCTCTTTTAACACAGAATGGAGAATGTGCTCTCCTACGTTCTGGAAGTTAGGAAAGTATGTAGGCAGCACAAGAGGCTGACTGAAGTGAAAATCTGACACCACCTTGGTTAAAAACTTGGGCTGTGTGCGGAGGACCACTTAATGGAAAACAGTATATGGAGGATGTGAGACCAAAGCATGACTCTCAAACTCTGCGGGCAGAGGTGATAACCACTAAAAAATCCATTTTACAGCTTAGAAACTTCAGGTCACATGCAACCATGGGCTCAACGCTTATGAAAGAGCATGTCCAACACAAGATTAATATCTCGGGCAGCAACAGGTTTCTTGACTGGGGGCCTTATGTGCAAAATGCCCTTCAAGAACCTCTTGAAAAAGCCGGCCCGAGCCAGCCTGATGGCACTGAGGGCTGAGGCGGTGGACACCTTACCCTGCGTTACGCTGGTGACTCGGGTTCGGAATGACCGAGAGCTGGCACTGGGTGGGGTGGGGGGGAGAGAGAGCAAGATTGAGCAGCTGAAAGGCAGCCTCCTCTCCGGAAGGCTGTTGCTCCCCATAGTTCTGCTCCCAATGGGTGGCGGTCTGATGGGCAACATAGGCGGGAGGGGTGACAAAGTAGTGGGGTGGCGTGCCTCCACATCGTGCCCACCCAGGGCATGGGTACAGGGCGAAAAACAGGGGGGAAAAAAATTTTTAAAAAATTGGATAATCAATATGGGGGGAAAAAAAAAGAAAAGAAAAAGCCAGTCAAGTGGCATAGAGGGCACCTCTCTGATCCCAACAGTATTCATTGGATTTGATGCCGAAAAGGCATTTGACAGAGTCTCTTGGAGCTTTTTATGGGAAGTTCTGGAGATGTCTGTTTTCCCCGACACCGTGCATAACATGGCTCCAACAGCTCTATGACTCCTCGAAGGCATATATAAGAGCGAACAGTGCCGTTTATTCCACTCACATTGCAGAGGGGCACTAGACAGGGCTGCCCACTCTCACCACTGCTTTTCACTCTGAGGCCCAGATATTCAAAAGGGTTGCGCCATGTGCAACAGGGTCGCGTGCGCAACTCCAAAAATGCGCCATTCTGCGATATTCAGAAGGGGCCAGTTGCGCCACCGAAAACACGCTGAGCAACAGCGCAATGGAAATGAAGGCATGCGCAACCGAAGGGGGCGGGTCCATGCATAAAGTGCGCAATGCGATATCTGAACACGGCGCATCAATGCGCAACAGTGGCTCAGCCGGGAGGATGCAGGCACCGATGTGAGCCAAAATAAAAGGCTCAAGGGAGCGGCGCAAGAACTCTAGCAGGCGCAAACCGGGGAGAGAGACAGAGAGAGAGAGAGAGACAGAGACAGGAGCAGGAAGGGCAGAGAGGGACAGTGGGTCCTGGAGGACAGAGAGAGGCCAGTGGGGTGCCCGGTGCGTGGAAGCAGCAGTGGGGGCAGTGGGGGTAACACAGGAACAGCAGCTGGGGGGCAGGAGCCAGGGAGATGGATAGTGTCAGCTTCACATGGAAGCTGTAATGAGGGGTGAGACAGCATGCTGCAGGGGGATGTGGCGCGAGGGGCCCGTCGGCGGCACGCCCGACAGGCGTGTATCGCAACCATCAGCTACGAGCTGTATACAGATGTCGAGATTGTGGCCCGCACCGCCTGAACAGGGCAATACTGAGACGGCTCAGTGAGCTGTGCAGTGATGTGATGCAGGCACCCTCACGACGGAGTCATGCTCTGTCCGTGGAGACCAGGTGACAGCCTGCATGTGCCTGCTCGCCACGGGCACCTTCCAGAGGCCGACAGGTGACACCACAGGCATTACGCAGTCGGCCACGCCACGCATCCTCACCCACCTCAGCGCACTGCTGCCTCATGCTGCGGAGTACATCCATTTCCCCAGCACCGCGCAGAGCCGCATAGCAAACATACAGGAGTTCCACAGGGTAGCACATATGCCTGGCGTGCTAGGGGCCATAGACTGCACCCATGTGGCCATTCGAGACGCCACCTGGCCCCGACGCGCTGCTTATCGCAACCGCAAAGGGCTTCGGTGTCAACTGCCAGGTGGTGTGTGATGCACTGGCCGCGATCATCAATGTCTGTGCCACACACCCTGGCGGAGCACATGATGCCTTCATATGGCACCAATCTGCACTGTGCCATCGATTCGAGAGTGGGAACATCCCCGGTCATCTAGTGGGTGAGTACACATGTATGGAATGCAAACTCTGTGCAAGGGTGGAATGACACAGGTGCCATGGTAGTGGCACACAAGGATATGGGCAATATGGACCTGACCTGACACTGATCTCCACTATCTCCACACAGGTGACTGTGGATACCCACTCCGTCCCTGGCTGCTCACACCATACCGGCGCCCCACGACCCCAGCGCAGCACGGTTTCAATGAGGCACACGCCGCAACACGGAACATCATAGAGCGGGTGTTTGGGATACTCAAGGCATGCTTCCGATGCCTGGACACCTCTGGCGGAGCCCTACAGTACATACAGTACAGCCCCCAGAAGGCCTGTGGGATATTCCTGGCCTGTTGCATCCTGCACAACATGGCCAAAAACCATGGGATAGCTGTACAGGTCCAAGAGGGGGACAGCGATGGGGACGCCAGTGGCGCCGGTGATGTGGGTGATGAGCCGCCCCCCCTAGGACGGAGGGACCCCCGACTGACACGGCAGGCCCAGCTGCACCGGACACCATTGCAGAAGAGCACTATGCACAACACAGGTAAGTCAAGGGGACATGTGCAGGCAACACTGTCTATGCTAAACCACAGGCACACAGGGGAACACACCCGCATGAAGGTCAGGAGTTGAAGGGTCCAGGCATACCAACACACCATCAGAGAGGGGTGAGCACTCATATGGACACACACACACACACACCAGGCAGCATACAGGCAGCAGCACAGCACTGCGGAAATGACACGCCAACACACAGCACCACCAACCACCCTCACCACCTGGACTGTCCACGACGTGTGTCAGACCTGGGCAACCTGCACCTTGGTGTACAGTGCAATGCAGGCATCATCATCCACACGCACCTGTGGACAGCAGTTGGGAGAGGTGCAGGTGGTCCGTGGTCAGCTTGGTGAGCAGAGCACCCAGCAGTGCACTGCCCACCATGACACACATTGCACACAGGGCAGCACCAGACAGGGCCTGCATTGGGAGACAGCTCATGCAGGGAGCACTGTCCCACGGCCACCACGGATGCGTGGGTGGCCTGCCGTGGCCTAGCAGCACTGGCAGGCTGCGCAGGGGCCACATCGGGTGGCGCTAGTGCACCACCAGGGGTCCCAGTGCACGACCGCGACCTTGCCCGCACAGGGGTCTGCATCCCGCCAAACAAACTTGCACCAGGGTTGCGCAGAATGCCAACAGCAGAACCCAGCGTCGACAGGCCTGATGTCGCATGACGCCGGGAACGGGGAGTGGAGTGCGCACTGTGTGGGGTGCGTGGTACAGGGTCACCAGTGTAGTCAATGCGGTCGCCACAGAGAGCACTGCCTGGGTCAGCCTGTCGATGGCAGCGGTCACATCCGTCCGCATATGGACCATCTCGGCCCGGTCCCGAGCACACTCCCTGCTATGCCGCCCCACGGACACAGTCAGTGCCTCCACGGACCTTGCAACCCGCCCCTGCAGCTGTACCGACTCCTGCAGCAGGCGGGCGTGCGCCTCAAAGGGTACTCGTGCCCCAATGGCATCGTGACCCCAGGGTGGATGGTCCTGGTGCACAGCACCCTTGAGGGTGGCTGCTGTTCGCCAGACCAGGTATCGGGCGGATCTGGGCGGTGGACAAGTGCCACTGCTTGACGCTGTCCCCCAGGCCTGGTGTGCAACGCTGCTGCCGCCTCCAACTGCTGAGCCCCCAGGTCCACCTGTTCCACCCCTGTGCTGTCAACAGTGCCAGACACCTGCTCAGCCACCGATGCTGCCCCACCGGTGCTGACAGGCCCAGCCTGTGACTGTGCCAGCATGCTGGTACACAGGTGGAGCAGGACGGGCAGGGCACGCGGTTGGCCGCCATGTGTCCCTCGGGGACACACACCTATCACTGGCCATTGCAGGCCTGCTATCATCAATAGTGCCGGTGCGTACACTGCTATAGGCACAGCATGCTGGCACACCTGCATGCCAGACTGCTGTGACACAGGCTGTGCACCCCTGCACCCGTATCACTGCCGGGCGGAGTTGTTGGGCCAGCCGGCCTGCTGCTGCAGTGCCTGCAGGCTGCTGGCGGAGGTGGATGGTCCCTCCTCCTGGTCCAGCAGGTCTGCCTCACTGTCAGCACCACCACCACCGCCTCCTGCAGACTAACAGGATCTGAAACAGAAAGAGAGTACATGTGAGTGCATGGAACAACAGCCCCCCACAACATCACCATGTCATACCGTGCAGTGATGGGCTTCCACCTGTCTGGAATCCTCCGCCTGGAACAACCGCAATGGCACTCGGCTGCATGGCCGCGACCAGTGTCTCCTCGGTCGGGGTCAGCTGCAACACCACTGGTGGTTCCCCACCAGTGGCAGCACGTGCCACCCTGAAGGCTGCCACCTTCTCCTTCAGCCTCCTGCGGTCAGTCCCCATCTTTTTGCGGCATTCCTGCACGGAGCGCTGGTGGCTTCCGCAGGTTGACGGCCAGAGCTACCCTCCCATGCAGCTGCACGCTGCTGAGGGGTGCCCTCCGCCCACTCAAAGCGGCTCATCCTCCAGGTAGGCCTGGAAGAGGCCTCAGTCTCTGCTGTGGTGAAGTTCGGCCTCCTCACGCCCGCCGCCCACAGCCTCAGCCTGGTTCTCGGCCAGTCATGGTGATCTGTATGGGTGGAAGTGACACCTGTCACTGTGCAGTCCACAGCATTTCCCCATGAGCATAGCTGCAGGTCGGGGCAGAAGCCCCCTTCCTCTCTGCATGGCAGATACTGATGGAAAGGGTGCCTCTGCCCCTTCCTAAGCGCCCTCATCATGCTCAGCCCCTCAACCTATGACATCCTCCAGCACCCCTGCCCATGAGCATTGTCCTGAGCATCACACAGCATGTAACTCACCTCTCACCTGCAACAACCAAATCTGGCCGCCACAACTCAGTGTCGCATTTTTATAGCGCAACACATGCAAATGAGGTGTGGCACAACTGTAATGACATGCTAATCGCGCCACCGCGCCTTTGGTATGGCTGATCGACTGATTTGCATATGTCGGCTGAATATCACGATTTGCGCTAGCGCAATAGGGAAGGTCCGCTGAGCCGATATGGCATGTTTGTGGCTGTGTGCTACACTGCATTGCGCATGCCCAGACAGGTTACGATACGCCGAGCGCGCTGCAGACCTGCTGAGCGCGAGCAGGCGATTCTGGCCATGGCCACCATTGTGCCAGTGGCGCTACAGCACTGGGCACTATATGGCGCTGTGGCACTTCTGCGCGCTGATAGTCCACTGTGGCACTGGTGCTCTGCTTAGCAGTCGGCAGGATGCCTATACATCCGGCGTGGCGCCTGCGTAGCCTTGGCGCTGTCGCGTGACCTTGTGTATGCCTCTGACCCCTGCCGCTGTGGGCATGCCATGTGTACGCCTCATTGCGCCTGTCTGGTTACAGCGCCATGTAAGTGACGACGCCAGCGAACAGCGATTGAGCCTGTGCTGGTCTATTGCGCAACAACTCCACGGGGTCACAGCGCAGCGGGCGCCATATTGCCTGCTGTAAAGTTGGTGCCATGGCCAGGAGGAGGGCGGTGTCCTGGAGCCCAGTTGAAGTGGCCAACCCAGGCCCTAGTGGAAGCCCCACCAGAGACACTATATGGAAGGCCCCTGACCGACCTCGGACTCATGTGTGGCAGCAAGTGGCCACTGACCTGGTGGGGTCACTGGCCGGGCCGGTCTGCTGAGCAGTGCCGCACCGGCACAGTGATCTCCGCCGAGGGACCCGGACCTATTGACGCCGGGCTGCGCTCCTGCACAGGCGGGCCTGGTGCTAGGCCACGTGAGTGTACCATCTATTCACCCATATTCTCTGTAGGGTGTGTGTGTGCCTGGGTGGCTGTGCACCGTGTGTCAGTGTGTAGCTGTGCGATGGATGGTTATGGCTGTGTGGGCAGGCAGTCTCACTGGGGCAGGGGCACTCTGCTTTTAGTCACACTGATGTTTGTCTCACCATATGTCTCCCACAGGCCGGCTGGTGAGGACACCGGACAACAGTGATGTGGGCCATGCCAGGGCCCAGTACCACAGGCTGTTGGGCCACAGCAGCAGCAGCAGCAGCGGTGGCAGACGGAGCTGCTGGAGGAGTGTGAGTATCATTACGTCATGGATGCTATTGCATGCTGGGGGCAGGACCACAAACCATGCTGGACACAACCAAAGGGAGGTCATAGTTCCACTATATAAACACTAGTGAGTCCCACACTGGAGTACAGTGTACAGTTCCGAGACCATACCTGTATGGACAGGGACTGGTGGAGAGGGTTCACGGAGGGCGACATGGATGGTGCATGGATTGCATCACAAGTCCTATGCAGACAGGTTGACGGAACTGAACATGTACTCCTGGAGGGGAGGAGGGTGTGGGGATATGATGGGGACATACAAGTATTGTACAGGGGAACAGAGTGCAGGAAAACAATATTTGTAAGCTTAAAGAATGTTCCAGGACTAGAGGGCATGGATGCAGTTGAGGGGTCGCTTAAGAGGAACATGAGAAAGTGTTTCTTCACATCATGGGTGGTGGACGAAAGTGGAACACCCTGCCAGAGGATGTGGTGGGGGCTGACTTGGTCACGGGATATATGTATGCGTATAGCCATGAGGGACTTCTGGAGGTCAGGGGTGAGGGGAACGGACTTATAGGACAAGAGGGTGATCGTACAAGGCCAAATGGCCAGACTGGGTGTCCCATAGGCCCTTATCTGCCGACACTGTCTATGTATCCATGTATGTAGGCATGACACAGGTGACCCGCATCACAGTGCAGCATCACGACACGTCTGTGTATGCATCACAGGTGGTCCCGGCATGCACTGGGCACATAGCTGTGTAACTGGCATTGCACCACGTTGCCACATCACATGACAGCCTAGTTTGTACTGTGATTGACGGGCAGTGTGTGTGGGCGGTGGTGCGATGGCTGGTGCCGCCTGTTTGTGATGGCCATGTGCATGTTCACTGTGGGTGGGTGCATGCCATCACAGGTGCAGGACATTGGGTTAGATGGGTTGCAGGTTGGTGGTGTTCAGGGTTGTGGTCAGTCTCAGCCATTGACTGTGTTCCCATTTTCCTAGGCCTCGGTGTGCTGGCGCATGGCGCAAGATCTCGCGGCGCCTGGACCCAGGTGGTGGTGGACAACCGTGAGCTCCTGCAGGCCCTACAGCGCCAGGGGAACGGCGGCGCAGGCACAGGAAGGGACGCCAGCAGGGGAGGAGCAGGAGCCAGCTGGGTCAGAGCTCAAATTTCAGTTCTACTTCACCCATCCTTTCACCCTGCCTTCCTCTCCAAGTTTTTATTCCTCCCCTTGAACACCTCTGCCTTTACCCGTCTCCAACTTGTACATAGTTCTACGCTTATTGTTAACTTTTTTTGAAATATACATTTCTATTTTGGTACAACTGCTGTGTTGGTGTCTGCTTTGCAACTGGCTCCTGGGTGCTCCGTTGCAGGGGTGTACATGCCATCTGGGCTGCTATGGTCCTGGGTATCTGTGTGTGTGTGTGTGTGTCCATGGGGAGGTATCAGCAGCATAGCATTGCCTTTCTGTTGCTCTTGCCATCTGCTGCTGGGTGCACAGGGTGGGTCTGGCTGGTATGCTTCTCTGCAGCATGGGGTTGACGTGTGGCACGGGGGGTGCATGGTGTTTCCTGCAGTGCCTGTCACTGCACATGAGCGTGTCTTGGGGCACGGTGCACGCTGTGCTGTGCGACGGGGGACTGATGTGCACTGTGGTTGTCAACCCCTGGGTGTGGCGCACTCTGCCTGCCAGTGGTTGTGCTGGGTGTCATGGCTCTGCTATGCTTTAGTTGGCTTGTCCCCATGGGCACGTGGATCATCCGTCCCACCCCCAGTGATGCTGTGCTTGGGGTGTGCCAGTGTGGTGTGGGTTCTGCAGTGAGTTCCTGTGCCCATGTGTGGCATGGCTGGCGGTGGGCCCCAGCCTGCCTCCCTGGCTGTGCAGTTCCATTGCTCTGGGGGCTGTGCTGGCTATGGCAGCTCTGCAATGCTCAGCTGAGCTTCCATGGTTGCGCCATAAGCGCAGCATTGACTCAGCCTCTCCTTCCTGGTTGCGATGGCGCAGTATGTGCGATATTGAGACGTTGGTTGCTTGCGCAATTCGCTCTGCTCCATGTTTGAATATTGCACCTGTTGCGCATTTGCGCAACTGGTTTGCGATTGCTCCTACTGTTGCGCCAGTTTTCAGCGCAGTTTGAATATCCAGGCCTATATATTGAGCTGTTGGCACAGGCGTTGAGATTCGAGTGGAGGGGATCCAGGTAGGACACCAGAACCACAAAATTATGCTTTAAGACGATGACATCCTCTTGACCCTCACCAATCCAGAAGATTCAGTCCCAGCAACATGGCAAATACTGAATACATGTGGACAACTGGCAGGATTCAAACTAAATCTAAATAATACAGAGACCCTTTTAAACTACTACTTCCAATCCCTGGAATTAAAGAATACTTATCCAATAAAATGGCATACTATACAACTAAAATACCTGGGAATAACGATTCCTAAAACTCTTAGTAATTCAGAAGTAATAAACTGTGAATAACTAACAAATGATATCCAGCAAGACCTACTGTAGATAGATGTAATCTTCTACCCCTCCCCATCAATGCCAGAACAGAAGTAATCAGAATGAATATACTCCCCCGACTGCTATACTTGTTTCAAACCTTACCTATAATGTCCTCAACTTTCTACTTTAAATCATTGAAGAAAATGATTTCGAGGTTCGTATGGTCTGGACAGAGACCTCGAATCCGAATGTCAATATTACATCTACCAACAAGCCAGGGAGGAGCAAATCTACCCGATATGTTGAAATATGCTAAGGCAGCACATCTACGGGAAGGCACTCCTACGGATGGCTCCCCAGGTGACCACACACTTGAAGCAAACAGAATTCCATCAAAAATGATCTGTATGGCATTGGGCGAATTTTACTCTCAACCCCCCCATCTTCCCTTCCCCTATCTGACTTCAGCACACTAAAGTACAGTTACGCAAGAACTTACTGTAACAGCAGATCTTCGAGAGAAGCTCTTGCAGCAGGTAATACAATTAGGACTGATGCCGGCAGGCGTCAGGACCCCATGGCAAACTTCTAGCCAGCAGTACCAGGCGGAGAACGCCCTCGACGTGCCACATGGTATAAAGGGTAGGCAATCCCCAGTGTGCCTCAGTTCTTTTTCCGTCAAGAAACTCCAGTGTCCGGATGTAATGTGATCTGAGCAGAAAACCTAGGGCAATACCTCAGAGAATTGGTGAGAGTAGGGCGATATTATTCGCTCACAGCAGGAGACCTCCAGGGGAAAGGAGGGTGGGAAGTATACCTGTTGCAAGAGCTTCCCTCGAAGAACTACTGTTATGGTAAGTTCTTATGTAACTGTACTATCTTAATTCGAGAGTCTGCTCTTGCAGCAGGTAATACAATTAGGACGGATTCCCAAGCAGTATAAACTAAAGACAACAGCTTGGGTGGAAGGTGAACTGGAGAGAAGCGGAAAGAAGATCCCTTACAAGAGGAGACCCTGCAGAACTGCGAGGCCGAAGCCTGCTCAGCGTCTCGAGGCAATGTCCAGACTGTAGTGCCGAATGAAGGTGTGGACTGTGTGCCACATAGCTGCCACGCAAATGTCTGATAAATTTGAACTGGTATTTGGTGACCCCTTGTTCCTTTATTATTTAATAGTGTCTTTATTCGTTGGGAGAGTCCTAATGTTGGTCCTGGGGGACTTCAATGCCTGGGTCGACGATGAACTCTCGCATTTTGGTCAAGACTTCCTCCAACTGATGATTTTTTGGGCTTCACACAGGTTGTTACCGCTGCTACCCATATTCAGGATCACTCTCTGGATCTGGTGTTCACCCTGGGGATGGAGATCATGGAACTGGTGGTGGAACCAGTTGGGTGGTCTGACCATCACTCCATAAGGTTCAATTTCGCGGCCCCCCCTTGTAAGACCAACCCCTTTGGAGATGGTCCAGTACCGCCCTTTGAGGGGAGTCACCCCTGAGGGTCTGATGGCGATGCTGGACCTATCGAGTTGGCCTATGGAGTGCATGGAACCAGATGCCTTAGTAGTGCACTACAATAATATGGTGCTGAGGGCACTGGATTCCATAGCGCCTGCCCGTGTTTGCCCCCTCTCTCTTCGCCCTCGGTCCCCTTGGTTTGATGGGACATTGAGGGAGTTGAGGTGAGTGGGGCGAAGATTGGAACATTGATGGTGGAAATCCGGCCTGGAAGGTGACAGACTTAGATTTATGGCCCATTATGTGGACTATCAATCAGAAATCTACCATAAGAAGGCAGAGTTCCTGTCCAGGGAGATAGCTGCATCAAGAAATTGACCTGCTCAGCTTTCCCGGACCGTCGACAGACTGTGCAGTTCAGTCCGTTTGCGGGATTGGAGAGCTTTTTCACAAACACAGTAGGACGAGTTTGCTCGGTTCTTTGAGGATAAGGTGTCATCGATCAGGTCGGAGATCCGCAGTACACGTTCAAATGAGCACTGCAGCGATCCATGTGGGATTACAGGTCCTCTGCCTACCTGGACAGATTTTGACCAGCCAGTGATCATGGATATCATGAAGATTGTCCAGGGCTTGCGACCTACTTGCTGTAGTTTGGATCCTGGTCCCACACGCCTCCTTGTGGGGTGCATGGATGCGATTGGACCAGTCCTTGCGAAGATAGTCTGGGGCTCTTTGGACCAAGGGGTGTTTCTTTAAAAGAGGCTGTCTTGACACCCCTTTTGAAGAAATCTTCCCTTGACCCTGACTGTCTCACTAACTACAGACCGATCTCTAACCTGCCCTTTTTGGGCAAGGTTATTAAGAAAGTAGTCGCGTTGCAGCTCGATGACTTTCTTACCACCCATGAGGTCTATGATCCTCTCCAGTCCGGTTTCAGGAAGAGGCACAGTACCGAGACGGCGCAAGTTCGGGTACTTAATGATCTCCTAATAGCGAGAGATTGGAGGAGCCGTTCGATCTTGGTTCTCCTTGATCTCTCTGCAGCATTTGACGCCATGGACCATGGGATGTTGCTAGATCGCCTGCGGCTACTCTTCGGACCGTCAGGGACAGTCTTCAGATGGTTCCACTCTTTCCTCATAGGCAGAAGTCAGAGGGTAGTTTCAGGGACTTTTTTCTCTGCTCCCTTTGCTCTGTCCTGTGGGGTGCCGCAAGGCTCTGTGCTTTCCCCCATGTTGTTCACGGTGTATATGCTGCCGTTGGGAGACATAAGGCATTATGGGCTGAGTTTTCACTGCTATGCAGATAATACTCAGCTCTATATGTCCTTTGTACCCGAACAGAATGACGCATTATCAGTCTTTAAAAACTGCCTTGCTGAGATTCAGGATTGGATGAGTGCGAACTGGTTGAAACAGAATCCGGATAAGACTGAGGTATTGGTTGTGGACCCGTGTCATCGTGTAGAGAAGTTGACTCCTGGGTTTCCCTATGGTCTTGTATTAGGGGGTAACCAGTTGAGACCTTCTGAACAGGTGCGGAATCTGGGCGTAATTTTTGACAGCGAGCTGACGCTGAAGACACAGGTATCAGCCGCTGTCAAGTCTTCCTTTTATCATCTGAGGAATATCGCCCGGATAAAACACCTTGTTCCACACGATGACCTCCCTGTGGTTGGTCCATGCTTTTGTTTCTTTGCTTCTTGATTACTGTAATGCTCTATATCTAGCGTTGCCAGGGGTGGATCTCCGTCGCTTGCAGCTGGTGCAGAACGCTGCAGCCAGGTTGTTGACTGGGTTATCAAGAACTTGCCATATCACACCTGTGCTACGCGAACTGCACTGGCTGCCAGTGCGGTGGAGAATCACCTTCAAGGTCGCGTTGCTGACCTATAAGACCCTACACAGTCAGGGACCAGGCTACTTGCAAGATCTCCTTCGTCCCTACCGCCCTCTCCGCTCCACTGACGAGGGATTGCTAGAGATTCCCAGGGTTCGCCTTCAGTCATCTGGGGCCAGGCCTTTTTCTTTCATGGCCCCAACCCTGTGGAATTCTCTACCTCGTCAGATTAGAGAGTGCCTGTCCGCGGAATCATTTAAGACGTCTCTGAAAAGTTATCTATTTGAATTAGCATTTGAATAGGTCTATTGCTACTTTTACTGTTTTTATCTTATTTATTATGGTTGATGTCATTTTTGATATGTATTTGCGCTTTGATATGTTGAAAAGCGCACTACAAATAAAATTTTATTTTAAAGTTCCAGACCATTTAAATAGTACTTAACGTTTGATGGAACACCTCTACCACTCTAAGAGAAAAAGTTCTTTCAATAGGAAACACGTATAGAAAACCAATTTTTGTGTAAAGTCTAGCTGTTCAATTTCTTTAAGACACAGCCGTAATGAAATACTGATGGGCTTTTGTTATATTTGTTTTATTTCGATAAATGACCCCACACAGTGTTCTGAGGAAGGGATATTTTAGTCCTGAAACGTACGTCAACACTAAAAGAATTTTAAAGGGGCATTGTTATATAAGCAATGAAAACGAATTTTTGTAGAAACATGAATCAAAGAAGAAGCAATACAAAATAACTAAGAATATACTGATAGAAGGTCAGTTGGTTTTCTATACAAGTATCCTATTGAAAGGACTTTTTCTCTTGGAGTGGCAGAGGTGTCCTATCAAATGTCATATGCAGATACTTTTTTCAGTGCAGCAAAAGAAGCTGCCACACCTCTTCTTGAGCGACCCCGGACCGATCCTGGTACGGGTTTGTCATGTTTCTGGTAACAGAAAGTAACACAATGCACTAGCCACTTCGACAGTGTCTGTTTGGTCACTGCAGCTCCTAGGATTCTGGAGTCAAAGGAGACAAACAATTGGTCAGAATGCCTGCTGTCCTTGGCTCTGGACAAATAATGCAAATTTCAGTGCACGTCTAGTGTGTGGAGAAGAGCCTCTCCCCTATTTGTATGATTCGTAAAGTAAACAGGAAGCTGGATGTCCTGATTTAGGGTAATCTCAGACACCACTTTAGGCAAAAACTTAGGATTGGTTCTCAAGGCCACCCTGTCCTTGTGAAAAACCAAATAAGGCTCCTTGCACATCAGGGCCTGAAGCATAGAAATTCTTTGAGCAGAAGTAACAGCAACTAAAAACAATGTTTTCCAAGATAGAAAACATAGCTCTCAATCCGCGGCTGGTTCAAAAGGTGGTAAAGTCAGTTTCTCCAAAACAAACAGTAAATCCCAAGGGGGGGGACAGGGTCCCTGATGGGGGGTTTAATATGTAAGATACCCCCAAGGAAGGCACGGGTTGCCTCCAGCTGTGCCACCGTTCTACCTTGAACAGGGGTGTGACAGGTGGAAAGGGCGGCCAAATGCACTTTAATGGAGGAGTAACCCAAACCCGAGTCTGACAGGCTTGGGTACTCCAGGATAATATTCACCAGACAGGCCAGAGGGTCAAGGTGATGAGCCATGACCTAGACAGAAATGCTTCCACTTCATGGCATATGTCGCTCTGGTGGAAGGGTCTCTGGCTGCCACAATAACATCGGTGACCTTGTCAGAAACTCCGAAATGTAGTCTAAGTCCTCAGGAACCATGCAGGAAGGTGGAAGGACCACAGGTTCGGATGGACCAAGGTCCTGTTGTCCTGGGACGGCAAGTGCGTGCTCAATAGTAGGGTGGTCAGAGGTTCTACCACTAGTTGCTGCAACAGTGAGAACCAGATCTGTCAAGGCCATAGTGGCGCCACCAGGATCATTGTCGCCCCTTCCGTTTGTACCTTGAGGACCCCCCTCTGAAGGAGTGGAAACAGGGGAAAAGGCATACAGGAATCTCCCCTTCCAGGAATGGGACAATGCGTCTTGCCAGAAAGCACCAGGTGCAGGATCTAGCGAGCAGAAACTGGGCAGTTCTGCGTTGGAAGGGGAGGTGAAGCGGTCCAGTTCGGGTGTCCCCCATTTGATGAACAGTTCTTCAACTATGGACTGGAGAAGGGAACACTCGTACGCTCTTGAGCGTATTCTGCTGAGATCATCCACCAAGGTTTTCTGGACTCCGGGGACATGGGACCACTGAGATCATCAGGTGATGAGACGTGGCCCAATCACACACTCTCACAGCTTCCCTGCAAAGGGGGTAGGAGTGTGTGCCTCCCTGCCTGTTGATATAAAATACCAGCGACATGTTGTCTGTCTGTACAAGGAGGCGTCCTGGTTTGAGAACCAAGCTCAAGGCCTGCATGGCGTAGAGAATGGCTCTCATTTCCAAAACACTGATGTGGAGAGATTCCTTGATCACGGACCAGGAACCCTGTGTCCTGTGAATGCCTAGATGAGCCCCCTATCCTATATTTGAGGTGTCTGACATCAGAATCTGGTCTGGTGCCTCCATTTGGAACAGTATCCCTTCCAGTAAGGAAGGTGACATCATCCACCATTGGAGTTCCTGTCGTACTGGTCTTGTGACGGAGACAAGAAGGTCCAAGTCGTCCTATCTCTGGCCCCACTGGACACGAAGGGTCCACTGACTTGTCCTCATGCGAAGCCTCACAAAGGGGACTGTGATGATGGATGCTGCCATGTGGCCTAACAGCCGTAATAGGGTTCTGGCTGGTACCACAGGGGTTGAAGTGATGTGTTGGGCTAGGCCCTGAAGCCAGGCTGCTCTGTCTTGCAGCAGGAAGGCTCTTCCTTGAATGGTATTGAGCTGAGCTCCGATAAATGTCAGGTTCTGGGACGGGGTTAGAAGGGATTGCAGGACGTTGATGGTGATGTCTAGTTCCTCGAAGAGAGAACAGGTGTCCCGAATGGAGCCCTGTAGATGTTCTCTGGACGGTGCTGTGAGGAAACCAATTGTCCAAGTATGGTAACACGTAATGACTAGGGATGTAAGTTTGTCATGGATGAGGTTTTAATGACTCATTGTTTGTTCATGAAATCAGTAGTAAATGTTGTGGCACTGTCATCATTGCTACATTCTGATGACACTAGTGAAAGTCATGGAAGTCCTGAATAAAGATCAAACATCATGGAATCAACGACATGTATGACTGCCATGACAAACTTACATCCCTAGTAATGACCCATCCTTCTGAGTGATGCCGTTACCACAGCGAGGCACTTTGTGAAGACCCTTGGCGCCGATGAGAGGCCAAAGGGCAGTGTCCTGAACTGGAAATGCTTGCCCTGAAAGGCAAACCTGAGGTACCTCCCGTGGGCCTTTGCCACTGGAATGTGGAGGTATGCACCCTGCATGTCCAATGATGCCAGCCAGTCTCACTGATGAATCATGGGGAGCAGGTTCTGCAGCGCAACCATCCTGAACCTTCTGTACTCTACAGAGCAGTTGAGCTCGCTGAGGTCTAAGATGGGCTTCAGGTCGCCAGTCTTCTTTGGGACCAGAAAGTAGTGCAAGTAGCATCTTGTTCCTCTCTGAGTCAGGGGAACAGGTTCTATGGCCTTCTTGGAAAGCAAGGCTTGGATCTCTGATCGGATCAGGTCTGCGTGCTCCATAGCGTACTTGGGGGGGGCTGTCCGGTGGGAGTTGGACAAACTCTATTGAGTGTCCTTTCTCGATGAGTTGGTGGACCCATTGGTCGGAGGTCGCTTTCCTCCATGCTGCGGCGAAGTAGGTGCTGGCCTCACCGCCTCCCCTGGTGGGGTATTGGAGAGGGGGGGCGGGTCCAATAGACAGTCAGGCAGTGGGACGTGGTGGGAAGGTTGCCTGGATTGGTTTTGCCTGGTGAGAGGAGGGTCCAGCTGATCCTCTGTGGGTTCCTCCGGCTATATCCTCCCCACTGAGGTTGTTGTGGCTGGAAACGGGGTTGCTGTGGTTGTTGTCCCCCTCTGCCACGAAAACGAGATCTTCAAAACTGTCTCTGTTTCAGGCGATACATGGCCTGAACTGTCCTGACTGCCTTTCCAGAATCCTGGAGCCTGTTAATGACCCTTTCAGTGTCGTCACTAAAGAGGACGGATCCATGAAAAGGTGAGTCGAGGAGGTTCGACTGAACGTCCTGGGAGAACGCAGGGAGCTGGAGCCAAAGCCAAGAATGACAGTGCAGACACACTCTGGTTGCCGCTGCCCTTGCCACCTTGTCTGCTGAATCATATGCGGATCGGAGTACATGAGTGCCAACATTCAATCTGGTTTGTAGGAACTTAGAAAGCTCTACTTTCTGTGGGCAGTCTGGCAGTTCCTGCACAATGTCCAGCCCCTGTTCCAACAGTGCATTCTAAAACTGGACCATATGGGTCAAGAAATTCAGACTCCGAATGCTGCAGATTGTGGAAGCGTATACCTTGTGTCCCATGGAGTCCAGTTGCTTGGACTCCCAATCCGGTGGTTGAGTGCTAAGGTGCTACGGTCTTGGGGAGCGGTTGTGCGCCGCTGAAATCACCACTGAATCCGCGGTGGGGTGTTCAGCCAGAAATGATTGATCCTTGGGTGCCCTGTACAGGCAATCTGCCTTCTTGGGGACAGCCGTAGAGGAATGAGGATGATTCCAAGCTGCCTGGGTAACAACCGCAAAGGTGTCAACCAGGAGTGGGATAATGACTGGCTTTGGATCTTTCTGTCTGAGGTACTTAGCTAGATGCATTCTTTCTGGGTCGAGGTCCTCAGTGTCCCAATCCATGTTGGTCTGGATGTGCCTCATAACCTCCATAAATGAGGGATCATCCAGAGACGATTTGGGAGTGTCCTCTGGGTCCAGAGAAGACAAATCTCCCAATGACAAGTCCTGACAGGAGGATTCTGAGGACTGGTATGAGTTTGAGAAGGAGACGGAGGAAGACCTGCATTGCCTTTTCTTGTGGCCAAGTCTGTTGGGGACCTTGAAAGGCTCTGTGATCTGTATCTGTGGCGTCTCTTCCTAGAGGCCTTTCCTTTGGGCTTAACCTGAGGAGTAGGCTCTTTACCACGGTCCTCATCAGATGGCACTGAGGGACCTTCTCTTTGTCCAGAGTTGGGGAAGGGGGTTCTGCGGGGCTCTCCCCCATATGGATGTGCCATAACTGGATTCGCTGCCGTAACAGGTATTGCCTTTGGGGGGAGAATATCTGGCTTAATGGTCTCCCACCAGTGGCTAAATAAATCTTTAACCTGGGTTAGGTTCAGTCTAGGCTCTGGACCTGGCATCTGATCTGGTGTCGGTCCGGTACCTGTGCCAGCCCTGGTGTCTGTACCGTCATCGGGTGATCTACCAGGGGCGGCGTCGGGACAATAGGTATGCCGACATTGGGTATGTGCTCACCTTGAGGGACCAATGTCAGTTCCTCTTCTTCCATCTGGGTGTCATCAGTCTGGTAGTCAGTCGGAGGAGGAGATGACGCCGGAGGTGACGGGGTTCCTGCTGGTGGGGCCAGCACATGAGTAATATTAGAAGTGTTGTAAGAGGTCTGGCATCGGTGGTGGTCAGACAAGGACTTAGAGGGAGGATGCTTGTCAGACGACCGCTTGTCTGACGGCGGTCTGGGAGATTTTTCCGCCGATTTTTTAGGTTCTTTGAGTGGAAGAGAAGACCTCCCTGAGGAATCCAAGGTATTTTCCTGTCCTGGGGGTAGTCGCTACATACAGAGGCCAACCGGCCAGGCTGATGTCCCTTACTTGGGTCTGAAGAACGGCCTGTCGGTGGAACCGGAGGCCTGATCTTGATAGACTGGAGACACGGTGCAGATGACCCAGAACCCTTATCCTTGTGCCCCGAGATGTGGGCCGCCGGCGCCAGGCAGAGTGCAATCCCGAGGATCTCGAACTAGAATGGGATTTATCCCACTCTCTGTGTTTTTCCTTATGTTTATCAGAAGGATGTTTCCCCCAATTTCTTGTGGGAGTGGTGGGAAGACTCCCTCTCTGAGGAGGAGTCCTGCTGCATGGCGGCCAACTTTAGTCGAGTGAGGTGGGCCTGCAAGGTTTTCTGTCGTCGGATCCAGGTCCGGCTGTTGAAGCGCTGGCAGGACTCGGTATTGTGATCTGGGCCCAAGCACAACAGGCAGGCCAAATGGCCATCTTTTGCAGGGATTTGCTTCCCACAGGCACATTTGTCAGTGTGCCCTACAGGCACACTTGTTAGTGTGCCTCGAAGGAGACGGGGTGACGACATACAGAAGAAGTGGCTTGAAACAAGTGAACTATTCATAGAAAACAAGAAAGTTATAACGATAGAGAAAATGGTGTACAGAAATGAAAATTACGTACCTACCGTAATTCTGATCTTTCTGTGTATCTTCACCGTTCATCACCTTTGGGTATTGGCTGGAGGTCACGACCCCCCAGGAGCTCTTTTTTTGTATGGGCAGAGTCAAGGTACCATTGGTGCCATCCTCGAGGCTGACGCACTGTGTGGTGCTCGTGGGTTGGCTGTTAGGTGTTGTCGACTCTGCCCTCCCACCAGTTCTTAGTTGCCATAGAGTAAGAAGGGTTGAGAGGGAGGGACAAGAAAGTCCAAACAGACAGAGAAAGGAAAAGATATACAAATAAAAGGAGAAATAAACGACTGAGAGGACAGAATAAATTGAAAAACTAAGGGGATTGGGAGGGCCCCAATCTCTGGAAGTAGAAAAGGAGGAGGGAGGGTTAAGGAAATTAGGATAGAGATGTGGGGACATCCTGAACCTTGACCTGTCTCCAGATTGTATATAGGAACTGCAAAGGAGTAGCCAGCAGGCTAAACTGTCAAAATTCAAGGCACAGAATCACTGGCAATAACTTCAACATAAGCAGAATCGGCTATTCTGGAAGAAAAGATAGGATAGGATTATGGGAGGCAGTATAGTGCAGTGGTTTAAGGCTCTGAGCTGCAAATCTGGAGACCTGGGTTTGAAACCCACAGTCCCCACTTGCATACTGTATGACCCTGAGTAAGTCACTTAATTTCCCTGTGCTCCCAGATTGCACCTGTAAACAAGCTTTCAGCTTAGTGTGTCTCACCTGGTTAATCAATTGAAAAGGAAAAAAAAAAAAGAAAATAAAACTTTTGGTGTAAGAAACCTAGTTTCTTAAGTTAAATTGAGGTTGTGTCCAAAGGACAGGAAATCAAAGTAAAGCTAACGGGGAGAAGGGGAGAACGAATAGAAAGAGGGCAACTACCAACCTCCACCCCACAGGGGTGGAGCCAAGGCACTGAGGAAGGAGCGCCCGCCCATCCAGACCACTCTCCCCTTACAGAAAAACATCCCCCTATGTGCCCAAGGTCACCCCACTCCTGACTAACAGAAAGGGGGGTTAAAGAGGGCACAGAGAGGGAAGGGGAACCCAGAGACTGAGGCCCCAGGGGGATGGAGGACGGGATTATGATGAATGGTGAAGACACACAGAGAGATCAGAATTACGGTAGGTACGTAATTTTCATATCTTATCTGTGTCAATCTTCACCATCATCACCTTTGGGTGAGTGCCGAGGCCCCCGAAGGGAGCTTTAACCCTATGGGACTAAGTCCCTTAGCTCTCAGTGGGTGGCACACCAAGAGAGAGAACTTTAATGGGTCTGGAGAGGCCTGAGAGTGAGGAGAATGAGACGGGGACCCCCCCATCCCAGAGGGGGTAGGAAGTTTCCCTGACAGACGCCGTCTCACTCTATGGGAGAAAAGGTAGGTTTTCTGGTGAGCAGAGTTAATCACCCTACGCCGGGCCAAGGGTGACAACCGGCAGAGACGTAGCCATACTGTCCGCCTGTGCAGATCGCTGTCCCCAAGACCCTGGTAGCTACCTCACTGGCGTCATACAATGCCCTTGCTTGGTGCCTTGCTAGCTCCAGGCCACGTGCAGAGAGAGCAATGGCTTGTCTGGTTTCCTCCATGTCAGGCAGAGGCTAGGAGTTGACCTAGCCTAGACCACAGGAACCTATCATAGGTAGCACAGTGGGCCTGCTGAGCAGATATAAAAAGCAGCAACCGTGCAGAGTAAGAAGTCTTCCTACCCCAGAAGTTAAAATCCATGAAGTCTGCATCTGGGGGCCGGTCACAGTGAGGGGTGCGGTGCGAAGCCCATGGGTGTATTCAGTTGCTTCAATCCTGAGCTAGGATGAGGCAGGTTACCTGGAGACAACAGGGGGCACAATACCTCTGGCGGAGATCCCTAGGGGCTGGGACTCCGGAAAAGGTTCTCTGCCAGAAGCGCATCAACGCCTCCCTAAAAGGAGCAGGCCGGGGGGACCACAAGGGTGTCCACACTGAAATTGCCCAAAAAGGCACACGTTGAATGCTCTGGATTGTGTTGAGTGGGTGGGGTGACATGCAGGTCCTCCAACATCCTCACAAGCAAATGCTGATACTAAGCATGATCAGCATTTGGGGAGATATGGACAGACTGTTCCTCACCTCCTGAAGAGGAGGATGGAGACCTCAGAGGTTGGCTGCTCAGGGAGAGGTTGAAAAACCTGTCTGTCCATGGCCCCAACATATGAGGGAAATTGAGAAGACACAGCTCTGTACTACTCCCAGGAGAGAGGACCGTTAGGACCAAGGATACCTGGGAGAGCAGGAGAAAGTGGCAGAGGAGAGAGGGGCAGAGCTGACAACAGGAATCTGCCGTCCTCCGCCTGGGCTAGAGAGTGCACCTGGAGCCCCAAGAGAAGAGGTAACTCCGGAAAACTCCACAGCCTACAGCTGGTCAACCATACTGGAAATGCCTAGGCTGCGCCCTGAAGAATCCCCCGTGAGGTAACCGGGGCCGTGAAAGTCCAGAAGGACGGTCCCCTACCTCCAAAGAATGGGGCCCTCTTGAGGAAACCGAAATGGAAGGGCGAGGGTCCGCACTACGACTTCTCCCAGAGCCCAGGTGGGCTCCAGAAAAAGGTCGCCGCATCAAACCCATACCCCTCAGAATCCGAAAGTGCCCTCCTCCTCAAAAGAGCCAGCCTACGCAGCTGGCAACCCTGGTCGGCCCCCGAAGGGGCTATCCAGGGAGCAGCACCCTCCCCTCCCCTCCTGTAGGTGCTCCGATAGGCCCCAAAGTTGGGTGATCCAGGCACCCCACCTGAGGAGGTACCACCACTGAGGGGTCAGAAAATCCTCCGAGTCCAGGCTGCAGAGCAATGGTGGCCTGCACCATCACCTGCTGGTCAGCACCCCTGACCCTGGTCCTGGGAGCCACTGTCCTCTCCTCAGAGGGGGTCTGGTTCCGTCCTGTCGAGGACACTATCAAGGTGTCCACATGAGCAGCCAATTCCAAAGAGTCAGACTGCCTGCCTGACTCAGAGTCTGATTCCTCCGAGGAGGAGGTGGAGATCAAAGTTCTGTGCCAAATGGTACGTGGACGCCCGCTGCCATCCCGACTGAAAAGGGCACCAGACCCAGAGACTGCACCAGAGTCAGTGACGACGTCAACTGCGGCACACCAAGGCCAGAGATTGCACTGCGAACGGCGCTGAGATTGGAAACCCCAATGGTGCTGTGTCCTTGCTTGGCTCCGCAAGTGGCTCCAGAGTTGGACACGGCGCTGTGCTCAACCATGGCGCTGTGGATGGCGCCAGGGTGAGAAACAGTCAAGGACGGTGCTGTAGAGCCTCCCACGATGCCGTGAGCACCACTGGCACAGCAAACGGAGTAAACGGCAGCAATGGCGCCGAGTGACAGACTGGCGCTGATGATGGTGCCATCAGGGCCCACGGCGCCTGGGCCCAAGACAGCGCCTGCCAAGACGATGCCTCCCGCCCGTCCCGAGCCTCCTGCACCATGGAAGGAGCTTTTGCAATGACGAGGCTATAAGAAGCAGAAGCCGCCTCCTCCTCGGTCCGTATAGAACCAGGAGGGGACTCTGAGGAAAGGCCGAGAGAATGTGGCATGGCCAGACGAGTGCGTGCCCGTCCCCTGAAAGTTGGCGAAGCTCGTCAGACTTTCCACACGCGTTGTTCGATGACACGACGGTCCATGGAGAAGCAGGTGTCGCACGAATCGATGTCATGTAGCGGGCCAAGACACGCAAGGCAACGGTCATGTTGGTCGGTGACAGAAAACTTATGGCCGCACTGGCACCGATGAATAGGGGGCCGTCCCGTCTTCATAGTTTTCTTGCCCAAACCCAGGACATGACGTATGGAAAAAACAAGACCCAACGTCACAAAATAAAGGAAGGAACAGTCTTACTTTAATCCCAGGCGACATCGAGTGGAGCGAAACCGAACAGACAGGAAAGAATTCAATGGACGGAGTCAACGGAGTATGTAAACGGAGCCGAAGGCTTCAAGATCAACAGCAGACCTCTCACGCAGCAGAGCTACCCACGAATTGCAACCTCAATGGCAGGTGACAAAGAACTGGCGGGAGGGCGGAGTCGACAACACCTAACGGCCAATCCGCGAATGCCATGCAGTGCATTGGTCTCGAGGGCGGCGTCAATTCCGCCCATCCAAAGAAAAAAAGAACTCCTGCGGGATCATGACCTCCGGGCAATACCGAATGGTGATGAATGGTGAAGACTGACACAGATAAGATCTGTCACGAGTCAACCGTGGAGTCGATGCACGCAAGTCAACGGCAGGAAAAGAACTGGGGCACGCCAGGGACCGCCCACCCTTTACACCATGTGGGATGTTGGGGGGCGGGCTGACGTTGGAAGGGGCTGTCCCTGCCTGGTACTGCTGGCTAGAAGTTTGCCATGGGGTCCTGATGCCTGCCTGCATCAGTCCTAATTGTATTACCCACTGCAAGAGCTGATTCTCAAAGTAAGATCTTGCAATACGTTGAGGGTATGGTATGGTATGGAATCAGGAGACAGCTTTTCAAGACATATTTTACTACTGCATTATACTAGAAACAGACAGTGAGTTCATTCTCTTGCAAATGGATCTGACCTTTAGAAAATGGTGACAGCAGGGCTTAGCATACATCTACCAGTTTCTAGACGACACAGGAGAGGTCCCATTTGAGATGCTACAACATACTTACTGGCTGACAGGTAAAGAGCATTATTACTCCCTATCACCACCGGTGTTCCCCAAGACTCAGTTCTTGGCCCCATCCTCTTCTCCATCCTTCTAAATGATTTGCCTAACTCTTGCTCCACTACTGCAATCCACATGAATGCAGACGACACGGTCCTCTTTACCTCTGGCCGGACCCACGAAGAACTCTCCTCCAAACTTCAAACCGATTTCAATAAAATCCAACACTAGTTCAATACCAACCAACTCTCCCTAAATGCCAAGAAAACTGTCTATGTCTTGCGGTACTAGACAGCGCCTATCCAAACTCACCCACCCTCTGATCTTCCATACCCTAAATAACACCATCCTTGACGAAGTGCCCTCTTTCAGGTATCTAGGGGTTTGGCTTGATCGCCACCTTTCCTTTTCCACACACGTGGATGCCATCATTTCAAAACTGCACCCAAAACTTGGTGCCCTCTACAGAAACCGCACTAGTCTCTTGCTACCTGTCGGATGTGAATTAGTCCAGAAAATGATTCTTCCCTCCTTCGACTACTGTGATGTCATTTACAGCTCTGCCTCTAAGACCACCCTAGCCAGACTTGACCTCCTCTTTAATGCTTTCTGCCGCTTTGCCCTCGATGCCCCGCTCACATCACTGCGAGCTCTACCGTTCACTGGCCCTGCCATCCCCGAGTAATCGGCGCCTGATTCATAGCGTTAAATTCGCTTCCAGCTTCTGGTTCGGCTCCCTCCCGCCCTACATCGTATCCTCCCTATCTTCCCCACCTACCCCCACCCACGCCCTTAGGTTTACTGACGCTAGGCTATTAGTCATCCCTCACTGAAGGACCACCGCCGGCCAATCGGCCTATTCTTACCTCTTCTCTAAACTCTGGAATGGCCTGCCAACCCAGATCCGCCTTTCTTTATCCAAACACTCCCTATCCTCTGCCCTCACTAACTTCCTTGCACCAAACTGCAACTGCCCCTGACCCCTCCCCGATAGCTTCTCCTCCCCGTCCCCCCTTAGCGCCTGACCAGCGGCTCGACCTTAGCCTGTCTGGCTTATACACTGCCCTACGCACTTACACTCTCACTCTCTCTCTTATTCACTCTTTCCACTCCTAATATCTCCCTTCCCTCCCTCCTGCCTACATAACCTACCCTCTTCAGCCTTACTCACAGCTACTAACTCCCCTCTCCTTCCCCCCCACCCCACCTAAACCACCCCCCTAACACCTAGGGTTTACTAGTCCACTCCTCCCCTACCCTCTACCTTCGCTCTCCAACTCCTACTGTCAACTTGGTGCATCTCGCTCAGCTCAAGTTCTGTTACTGGTACTTATGTAATCATGTATTGCGCTCGTTGTGTACCCATGAAATGTATACCTTGTCTTTGAAGATCATGTACTGTACTGTTCTCCCTATGTAACAAGTTCAAATGTAATCCCACCCAACTATGTACATTATCTGTATTGTTCTACTTCTAAATTCAACTGTTGCATGTATACCTGCCTCCTCTGTAACCCCTCCCCCAGGTCGTACTGTGAGACAAGCATCTTTTTGCTCAGTGTGCCTTTCCTGGTGAAACATTTTCAATAAATTAAATAAATAAATAGATACCTACAAGTTTGTGTGCACCTTTATCCCAAACGTAAACCATTAAATAGAAAACTCATTCCAGTCCCACTACTGATGACAATGAAAATACAGACACATGAGGGTTCCCTCTGGCAACATTTAATAGGGAACTGATATAAAGCACTCCAGCAGGTGACAGGGGATACCACAAAGACTATACCAGACAGCTTGAATAAGGAATTAAACACAAATACAGATCAAGACACGTGGTTAAAATACACCATCCCAGCCATTAAAAATCACATCCTCTACTTATTGGAGGGGAATTTGTGTGGAAGATAAGAAAGAGATATTTCAGGACCCCGGCAATACTAGCTAAATACATGCCCAGCCAACATGGGGAGTGCTGGAGAAAGTGCAGCAATGCCTCTGCGAACCAGAGTCATATATTCTGGTTCTGCCCAACCCTACTGAACTTCTGGAAACAAATTCTAGACCAAATAGAAACCCTAGAGGAAGCTTCCTTGGACCTGACCCCACAACTGGCTTTAATTTCAATCCCCCCCCCCCCAAAGAGGAATAAGAATATCGCCACACTCCCCTATTTTTTAATTTTTTTATACTTTTTTTCATTTTATCTGATACTTTACAGACAAGAAGCATGAAGCTGACAGTCTAATAATACAAAGTACATTACCATAAAGAAAAAGAACACTTTTCTCCGTAATCTTAGGAGTACTATGCATCAGCTACATTATGGTACATCATATGGGGGTATCATATAATTATAATAAACAAGATTAAGTCAATCTCCCTGATTTATGCTGAGTAAATGAGCCCAAGAGCACACAGCATTCACTAATTGTTCAGCAATTCAGTCCAAAAAAACAAGCAGTGCCTCTACCACAGAGGCTTTTGGTGCCACGTTCTAGCCTAGATGATAAAAAATAACACTACTTTAAATTTAATTGCAGCTCAGGTTTCTGAAACATGGAGAGGAAAAAATACTACCCATGATTCCTGAAGGCTTAACATTTTAGAATATACAATAACAATTATAGACCCCTGATTTCAAACTTAAAACAATGTGACCTGATCAGTTTCCAAACTGAGGTAATGGGTCCAAAGAATAGTAGGACTGAGAATTTTGTCCCAAAAAAGTCAAACTTTTGAACAAGCTATTCCGATTTTTACATTTAGAGTCTGCAGGGTAAATATATGTTAATGTTACCAGTAGTTAGTGTCTCCCAAGTCTCAACAGATCCTTCATGTTGTTGCCTTGTTGTCCTTTACATCAGACTCCTCTGTTCTCCGCTGCGTTTCGGCAGCCCTCTGATCTGCCCATTTGCAAGCCTCAATGGGATCTGAGAATAAATACATTTTGCTCTGATGCACGATTCGAAGCCTGGTGGGGAAACTGACTGTATGCAGCATTCCCAACTCCCTCAAAATCCGCCGCACGCCATCCAAATTCTTTCTTCGCTGTCTCGTAGCATAACTGATATCAGGGAAAATATGAACTGGGCTGTCCCCATGAATCAATGAAGCCGCTTTTCGGGCATAACTAAGAATTTTATCACAGGCCGCAACTCCCGAAGTTACCAACATTAAGGTACAGGGTTCTTCTATGTTTTGTGAGTGACCACGTGGAGTGACCCTGTAAACTTTTTGTATTTCCCAAGTATTTGGTTGAGCTTCCGGATTCAGCTTTTCTGTTGGGCAGTCTTGGATATTTAGGACCGGGTGGTCCTCCTCTGAACTCTCTGGTAAACCAACAATCCAGATATTAGCCCCACAAGCTTGATCTCTAGTGCTTCCAAGCGAGCTTTGAGGTGCTGAGTTTCCTTGATAAGAAGTGTGGTCACACCAGTCGAGGCCTCGGCCTGCTTACGCACCTCTTTAATGCCATCCACTGCCTTCGCCACAATTAAGACCCGATAGTTAAAATCGTCTGCTTTCTGATTGAGAGTAGTGACAGAGGCGATAAAAGTCTGTAGTTTATGACCCAGAGAATTAATGGGTTTACCCAGATTCAGGCCGCTCCTCAGCAGATATGGAGTCTTTTGTTCTCCCAGGACCTGTTGCTCCTCTGCTTTTTCTGGCACCCCCTGGTGTTTTACCTTTTCTGGGGTTACCCATTCTGGCAGATTTCGGGTTGCTCTTCCCAATGGTGAGGTTGAGGAATCTGTAGGAGGCTTCTAAATAGGGGATTGTAGTAGATTTTCCTTTTTAGTTGTTGAGAGCTGTAAGAAGTTGCTGCTCGGCTCCACAGCCCCCATTTGGATGTACTTACTGGCAGCCAAAAAGCAATCACAAAGAACTGGATGACTCCAGATCCCCACCATAGATACATGGCGCAAAATCATAAACTACATATATAAGAGAGATTCACAGCCAAGATACAAGACAGGGAGGAACACTTTAAAAATAAACAGCAGAAATGGATATTATACGTATCAGAATTTAATATAGTCTTTATACCATAACAAATGCAAATAAAGGGGAGTGACCAAGGACGGTGAAACAAGGAGGTACAAAGCTGGAGTCTTATAAAATTAAAAGGGGAGGGGAAAGACAGCAGAACAAGTAGCCTGAATGCATCGTGACAGAAAATGGCACGCCCTTGATTTCTGGAGCAGAATCGAGGCATACCGGCATCCGAGTATGGCCACAAAAAGGTCCAGCTCAGGGTTTCCCCACTTGTCGAAGAGAGACTGCATGGCGTCTGGTGCTAATGACGCTTGTGAGGATCTGCTTCTGACCGATTGAGCTCATCTGTCAGACTGTTCTGAGCCCCCAGCAAAGCAAGTCACCTGGATCAGAAAGTACAGTTACACAAGAAATACAGGTTACTCACCTGTAACAGGAGTTCTAGGAATGGTATATGTTGTTCATCCACACTCATTGGCAGTATCCTTGCCGCTTTAAATCTTGCCGGAAGGTCTTCAAGCTTGCTCCTCCCACCCACCCGGGTGGTATAACTCTCGGCTCCGCCCCATGACGCCAGATCTGGCCCGCTGGAAGCTCAGGTTGTGCGTCGAAGCCGGGAGGTCGAGGGTCGTGGTGGATGAACAACATATACCATTCCTAGAACTCCTGTTACAGGTGATAACCTTATTCTAGAGACATAGATATGTTGTTCATCCACACTCATTGGCAGACTCCTAGCAGTTCTCCGGGAGGAGGAGGCAAGGCACACCCCATATACTTACTTGGGAAAGAGAGACTGAGAGCGAGGCCCCAAAACCAGCATCCCGGCGTGACTCAAGGTCGATGTGGTAGTGGGTAATGAAGGTGTTTGCTGACTTCCAGGTAGCAGCCTGCAGATTTCCTGGATAGGGGCGTCCCTGGAAGCAGCCACGTTGCAGCAGTATAGGCGGGTAGAATGAGCTCTTATCCCTCTGGGAGGCTCCATGCCCGCTAACTTATAGCAGAGATCTATGCAGGAGGTTACCCACCTGCTTATCGTCCGCTTGGCTGCAGGTCTGCCAGATGCGGCTTCAGCGTAGGTGACAAACAGCTGGCGAACCTCTCCCCGAATTTCAGCCGTGCGCTCCTTATAATAAGCGAGCGCCCTTCTAGGATCCAGAGTATGGAGCCTATATTCGGCCTCCGAGGTGTGATTGGGGTAGAACACCGGCAGAGTCAACACCTGGTTAAGGTGAAACTCCGACACCACCTTCGGAAGGAATTTCGGGTGGGGGCGCAGGACAACCTTGTCCCTGTGGAAGACCAGGTAAGGGGACTGGATGGGCGCCTGGGCTCTCCATCCTTCTGGCTGGCGTGATAGCCACCAAGAAGGCGGTCTTCACGACAGGTGAGAGAGCACACCTGTGCATAGGTTCGAATGGCTTGCCCATGAGCTTTGCCAGTACCAGCAGTAGATCACGGAGGTGGGGGTTCCCGCACTGGAGGAAATGTGATCAAGGCCTTGAAAAGCGCCAGACCACCTTCTCCTGCGCCATCGACTGCTTCCCGGCCCGCGCCCGCTAAGCAGAGATGGCTGCCAGGTGCACCCTTAGGGTCGTCGACCTAAGCCCTTGACTAGAAAGGGACCATAAATAGTCCAAGATGCTTGCCAGGAACAGGAGGAAGGGTCCAAGCCCTTGCCCTGACACCAAATGGAAAACCTTTTCCATTTGAAGGCATAGCATTTTCTGGTCGACTCCTTACGGGACGCCTCAACTACATTGAGGACCTCGTCGGAAAGACCCAAAGCCTGGAACTCTAGCCGCTCAGGAACCAGGCCGTCAGGTGCAGGGATTGAAGGTCCGGATGGAACACCTTCCCTGATTGACTGAGAGCAGGTCGAGGCGAGCTGGAAGCTGCCATGAGTCCTGGAGCTGAGACTGAGGAGATCTGGGTACCAGAACTGGCGAGGCCAGTCTGGGGCTATCAGAATCACCTGCGCCTTGTCCCTCCTCGCCTTGAGAAGCACCTTGTGGATCAAGGGAAATGGGGGAAAGGCGTAAAAGAGGCCCGGGGTCCATTGCCTCGAGAAGGCATCCCCCTGCAGCGAGCCCTGCTGAGGGGGGCGGGCATGGAACAGACTCAGCTTCGCGTTCTCCGTGGAGGCAAACAGGTCCACCTGAGGTGTGCCCCAAAGGAGAACAGATGCTGTACTACCTCCGGCAGGAGAGACCACTCGTGGGATGCAGCCCCTATCCGGCTCAGGGCATCGGCCAGGGTGTTGGAGGCTCCTGCCACGTGAATGGCTAGGAGATCCGCCTCCAGGCTGCCTGCAGTGACCAAATGCGAGAGCTTCCTTGCATAGAAGCATGGAGCGCGTCCGCCTGGCGGTTTAGATAGTACATGGTCGGTATTGTCCGTCTGGACTCGGACCACTTGACCCCGGAGGAACGGAGCAAAGGCGGTGAGAGCTAGGCGGACCGCTCGAGCTCCAGCAGGTTGATGTGGCATCGGACTCCCTTGAGGACCCAGGGCCATGAGCCCGTGTTCCCAGATGGGCACCCCAACCCATCAGAGAGGCATCGGTCGACAGAGAGACCGGCTTGGGCAGGGACGAACAGGATGCCCTCCTGCAATTGATCTGGAACGGTCCACCACTGGAGAGCATTCCACATCCCCTGTGTCACCGACACAAGCTGGTCCAAGGGATCGCAGCGTTGTGACCACTGGCTGGCCAGTCCCCACTGAAAGGACGCATGTTCCAGCGGGCCCAACGGACCACGCTGGTGTACAGGCCGCCATGAGACCCAGGGAGGCAGGGAAGTCCCGGGCAGGGCGCAATTGCCCAACCAGAAATGATCGGGCAAAGGAGGAAAGAACCTCGGCCCTGTCCGCCGGGAGCCGCGCTCTGGCTCGAAGAGAGTCGAGCTGCGCCCCGATGAATAAAATCACCTGCTTCGGCTCGAGTTCCGACTTGGCCTCGTTGACAAGGAGGCCCAGTTGAGAGCAGACCTGGAGGGCCAGATCTCTGGACCACTCCGCCTCCTTCCTGGAGGGAGCTGCTATCAGCCAGTCGTCCAGGTAAGGGTACACCCGGACCCCTCGGCGCCGCAGGAATGCTGTCACCACTGCCATGCATTTGGTGAAGACCCTGGGAGCTGGAGACAAGCCGAAGGGCATGGCTTGGAATCAAGAGATCCTTCCGCTGGAAGCGGCGAATTCCTGGTGAGACGGACGGATAGGGATCGAAAAACGCGCTCCTGCAAGTCCAGAGAGCAGAACCACACGCCGCGCTCCAAGGATGGTATTATCTGAGCCAGAGTGACCATCCTGAAGGTTCGAGACCTTAGGAACTTGTTTAGGTCGTGTAGGTCGAGAATGGGGCGCCAGCCCCCCGTCCGCTTCGGAACCAGGAAGTACCTGGACACAAACCCTGGGTCTGAAGGAGGTCCACCACCTCTTACCACCTCCTTCTGGAGGAGGAGAGTGATGTCGGCTCGACGAGCCGCAGTGAAGCTGGGATCCGAAGCCCCGAGGCAGCGGCTCTGAAGGTGGTGCCTGCTCGAATTCAGAGGCAGGCCTCTTCCCACCACCTCAAGACCCACCTGTCCGTGGTAACAGCGGACCAGGCGGAGCGGAGTGCGAGCCGTCCCCCACGGGGGACCCAGGGTGGTGGCGGGGATGGGGCGACACCCCTCAGCCCGTCACTGGGCAGGCTTGGAGGAGGACCGCCGAGGACCTCCTGGGCCCCTCCTCCCTGCCTCCTGTTAGAGGAGCCGCGGCTTGGGTTTGGGATGCCAGGCCGAGCCTGCTGGCCCTGACGCTGCTGGGCAGGCCAAAGGCACAGAAGGACGAAGAGGCTTAGGCTGTGGTTTGCGGCCTTTGTCCTTCTGAGCGGAAGACACCGAGTCCAAGGTGGCATTGGACTTCTCGATCCTCTGCAGGTGACCTTCCACCCCAGGGCCGAAGAGGTCAGTCCCCAAAAAGGGAACATCCGCCAACTTGTGCTGGAGTATCCGAAGTAAAGGTGGATATCCTCAGCCAAGCCCGCTCACGACGATAGCCACTGCGGCCGCCACCGATCTGGCACATGAGTCCCTCATCCAAAGCAGTCTGGAGCTGCTGTTTGGCCACTGCCCGTGCCCTGGTCCCGCACCTGCTTAACCGTAGTCTGCAGATCGGGCGGAAGATGAGGGATGACCTCATCCAGGAGCCCAACAGGGCATGAAAAAATGTGCCATGAGGACGGCCAACTGGCCTGACGAAGGCCGAGAGAGGACGCAGCGAGACTTTTCGCCCGACATAGTCCAATTCTGGACCCTCGTCAGGAGGTTTGTCCACATCCCTGGCGCTAGCCGGGCTACCGAAAACGCTGTCGGTAACCAACCCCTCAGCAGAGGGTGTTCAAAAAACGGACAAGGAACCGGGGACCGTACACTTCCTGGCCATCCTGGCCAAGGCGCAGGGCAGGAAGCAGGGCGCTGCCAAAGTTCCAGTGCTGGACCCACTATGGCCTCGCCACCGGAAAGGCCTCCGTCCGGAGAATCCCTCGGTCCAGAATCTCCGTGAGGATACCTGGCCCTGTTTGGAAGCGGGTTCGAGCTCCATCCGGTAGACTCGAGATGAGCGAAGCAGTCTAGGAAGGACGACGGGCTATCGCCCATTGGCTGACCTCCTGAAGACTCCAAGTCCAGTCGCTTGGAGAAGAAGGAGAATCATCTTGGACTCGGAAGAGTCCTCAAGAGCTGCCTCTGGCCTGAGCCACCCTTCACCTGCCGAGGTCGGTCGGGAGTGAGGGTAACTGACAGCGATGGGTAAACCCTTAGCCGACCGAGAATCATGGTCGGAGCCCCAATTGGTGGCTGTGGAGGCGGAGGTTCCACCGCAATCGGTGGAGCAGCTGGTTTGGCCGTAACAACCGCCTGGGTATAGGCTCCTCGGGCAAGTCGAGGGTTGTGTGGCCGTTCGCGTGACAGTCACTTAATGGCGGGAAGGCGGGGTCGGCTGATTCACGGCCAGGGCTGTTGCAACATAAGGTCTCGTGCCGTCGGCCAATTTGCGCCGCCTCCCTCCATCGAGGAGGAGGGCGAGGAGGCGGCGCTACAGCGATGCGAACCCGAGAACCGCCTGTAGCCGGTGAGAACGGCTGGACCGCTGAAGAATCGAGACTGGGAACGAGTCCGGAATTTCGGGAGTCGGTGCAGGAGGTGTCGGCCGGAACCGAGACTCCTTCTGCTCGGAAGGTCCATCCGAGGGCTCCGGAACCGGAGGCACAGGCGCCCACGATCTCTCAACTCCTCCTTCGGGAACCGGGAGGGGAATCTCGGCTGCTAAAGGCGACAGCTCATTCAATGGGTCGAGAAAACTTGACTCTATCAGTGGGAGTCTCGGTCAACTGACCTGACGTGGGACACCGTGAGGCCAGTGGGCCGAGCGGTCGATCAAGCCGACGGCCGACGGCCCGGGAGAGGGACCTTCCCGGCCCCACGAGCGCCGACGGAGGACTTACCTTGTCCTTCTTTTGGACGAGAAAAGGTCCAGCAGCACGAGCCCTTCTCCTTTAGTGGAGAGGGACAGACAAAGCTCCTTAAAGGAAGCCGTGTAGAGAAGAACCCAGAGAAAGCGGGATAAATGCACGACCGAGAAGATCTGACCGCGCGCCTCCTCTTCGAGGCGACCATCCGCCGAGCTGATCCGCTGATGCCCGCCGGACACGCCAACCGGGCCTTGACTTCACCGAGGGAAACGCCGGACGGCCCAGTTGCAATCGGGCAGCACGGTCTTCGAGGACGAGGCCGAGAAAGATGAGCACAGGTCGCAAGCCTCGCGGGTCGTGCTCAAGGCCTAAGCAGTAGACACACGTGGAGTGTGGATCCGTCAAGACATCTTCTGCCGCATGGGCATCTCGAAACCGGGATCGATTATCCATCGGTGAGTCATGAGGATCAAGACTGAAGTCTTTTGCAAAATATTATTTTAAACTGCAAACGGAGAAATAGGAACCAGTCACAAACGCAGAGCGTTAAGGAGGGAACCTGAGCTTCCAAGCGGTAAGGAAGATCTGGCGTCATGGGGCGGAGCCGAGAGTTATACCACCCGGGTGGGTGGGAGGAGCAAGCTTGAAGACCTTCCGGCAAGATTTAAAGCGGCAAGGATACTGCCAATGAGTGTGGATGAACAACATATCCATGTCCCTAGAACTTACCGCAACAGCAGATCTTCGAGAAAAACTCTTGCAGCAGGAAACACCATTAGGATTATGCCGCCAGGAACTAGGACCCGACGGAAAAAATTCTAGATAGCAGTTTAAGGAGGGGGACCACCCCTTGATGCTGGCCATGGTATAAAAGGGCGGTTCCCGGAACCACCTCAGTACGTCCACCGGAGACCCGGATAGCATAAAGGATGGGGAACCAAGGAGGTTCTCACATCCCCCCCGAGAGAAAAAAATAGTTATATAACCCCAGGGGTAGGAGGGAGGGAAAGCATACCTGCTGTAAGAGCTCTTCTCGAAGATCTACTGTTATGGTAAGTTCTTATGGATAAAATCCAGGTCAGAAGGGTGGTGGTTATGAAATTTTGTAAACCACTGGTACTCCTAAGAGAGCAGACCCTGGAGGACAGCTAGACCAAAGCCTGCTCTCCTCCGTGAAGCAAAGTCCAGACTGTAGTGTTTAATGAAAGTATGGACTGAACTCCAAATAGCAGCTGCACAAAGATCCGCTGCCGAGATGTTCCTTAGGGATGCAAAGGAAGTGGCTACACCCTAGTGGAGTGACCTTTAACCAGTCCCAGTAAAGGCTTGTCATACTTCTGGTAGCAAAAGAATACGCAACTGACCAATCATTTGGCCAATGTCTGCTTAGTCACTGGTGCCCCTAACATTCGTTGGGCAAAGGAGACAAACAAGTGGTCTGTCTTTCTGGAAAATTGAGTGCGATCTACATAGGAGGAATTCTGTGAACATCCAGAGTGTGCAACAGGGCCTCACCTTTATTTGAATACTCTGGGTAATAAACTGGTAGTTGAATGTCCTGGTTAAGAGAGAACTCGGACGCTACCTTTGGGAGAAACTTAGGATTGGAATGCAGGGAGACTATCCCTGTGAAAAATCAAGTAAGGCTCTTTACACATCAGAGCTTGAAGCTCGGAAATCCTCTGAGCAGAAGTAACGGTAACCAAAAACAACGCTTTCCAAGATAGGAAGTGTAGCTCGCAACTTGCGGCTGGCTCAAAGAGAGGCAACAAAAGTTTTTCTAACATAAACAAGAGGTCCCAGAAGGAATGGGGTCCCCGCCTGGGAGGCTTGAAATGCAGTATACCATGCAGAAAAGTCTTGGACAAGTCCAAATGCGCCAGGGTCCTTCCCTCCATAGGCACATGATAGGCTGACAGTGCAGAAAGGTGTACTTTTATGGACTAGCAGCTGAGACCCTTGTTGGAAAGGGAAAGAAGGTACTCCAGTACTGAATTTACCGGGCAGGTAAAAGGATCTAAGAAACGGGAGGATGCCCACAGGCAGAAGCACTTCCAATTCATGAAATATGTGACCCTAGTCTAGGGTTTCCTCGCTGCCATTAGGACCTCCACTATCCTTGAGGGCACCCCAAATCTGTCCTTGACTAGGTCTGCAGGAGCCATGCATGCAGGTGCAGAGACTGAAAATTCGGGTGTACCAGAGTTCTGTGTTCCTGTGAGAACATGCGAGGAGACGGGGGCAGGGGAATTGGAGGTTCTGATGCCAATTGCTGGAGCAAAAGGAACCAAATCTGTCGAGCCCAAAATGGCGCTATGAGAATCATGACAGCTCGTTCTGCTTGTAGCTTGAGCAGTACTCTGAAGCAGTGGGAAGGCATACAGGAATCTCCCGGCCCAAGAGTGGGACAACTTGTCTCACTAGAAAATACCAGGCCCTGGATCTAGCAAGCAGAAATTGGGCAGTTTGGCATTGAGAGGGGATGCAAAGACGTCCAGTTCTAAAAGCCCCCACCTTTCGAAAAGGTCTACTACGTGCTGTAGTAGCTCCTTTTCATGAGCCCGAGACCGAGTGCGGTTGAGGCTGTTGGCTAGGGTATTTTGAACTCCTGGAACGTGAACTGCTGTGAGTTCCTGGTTGTGCTCCACTGCACAACTCTCATGGCCTCCCTGTAAAGGGGTAAGAGTGAGTGCCCCCTTGCTTGTTGATGTAGAAGACCACTGGCATGTTGTCCGACTGGATCAGTAGGGGCCCTGGCAGGAGAAAAGTCTAAAATGCCTGCAAGGCGTACAGGATGGCTCATCTCCAACAGGTTTATGTGGAGATTACGTTCCAAAGAAGTCCAAGTCCCTCTTGTCTGATGATCTCTGAAATGTGACCCCACCCCAGTCCCGAGGCATCCGTGGTCAGGATCTCCTGAGGACTGGGATTTCAGAAAGGGAGCCCTGGATTCTAACCAAGAAGGGGTGAGCCACCATTCCAGAGTTTGACACACTGCCTTGGAGACTCGGACTGGCTGTTCGAGGTCATCCAAGCGTTTGTCCCATTGAACCCTGAGGTTCCACTGGAGAACACTCATGTACAGACGAGCTAAGGGAACTGTTACTATGGTGGCTACCATGTGGCCCAGCAGTTGCAGTCGCATTCTGGCTGGAACCTGTGTTGAGGAGACAACTCTCCGAGTCAGCGCCCTTAGTCAATCTGCCCTGTCTGAGGGAAGGAAGGCTCTCCCTTGGACAGTGTCCAGTATTACCACTATGTACTGTAACCTCTGGGTGGGTCAGGGGGATGACTTGGGAAGGTTCAGGATAACCCTCAGGCCTTGGAAGAGATGAGAAGTGTCTGCCAGAGAGCAACACAGCTGAGCTTCTGTGGGAGCTGTCAATAGCCAGTCTACGTAGGAGTAGACATAATGTCCCTGCCTTCTGAGAGCTGCTGCCAATACTGCCAGGCATTTGGTGAACACCCTGGGTACCGAAGAAAGGCCGAATGGCAGCGCTCTGAACTGGTCGTTCTCTCCTTCGAAGGTAAAGTGGAGGTATTTTCTGTGGGATGGCAGGATCTTTATATATATGTACTGTAGGTGTCCAGCATATCCAGGGAGCATAGCCAGTCCCCCCCCACCCCGGCGAAGCATAGGCAGTAATCCTGGCAGTGTCACCATCCTGAACCTTTCGTATTCTATGAAAGTGTTCAGTTGACTGAGGTCCAGGATGGGACGAAGGTCCCCTGTCTTTTGTGGGATGAGGAAGGAGTGGGAATAATATCCCTTTCCCCTCTGAGACAGTGGCACTGCCTGGATTGCCTTCCTGCTCAGAAGGGCCTGGGTCTCTGCCCTGATAAGGCCTGCATGGGATAGGGAGCAATGGGAGGTAAAAACAGGTTACTCACCTATAACAGTAGTTCTAGGAATGGTATCTGTTGTTCTTCCACACTTCTTGGCATGTCCCTTTCCCCTTTAATTCTTGTTGGAAGGTCTTAAAGCTGGCTCCTCCCACCCACCTGGGTGGTATAACCCTCGGCTCTGCCCCATGACGCCAAATCTTAGCCCACTGGCAGCCAGGTTGTGCGTTGCAGCCGGGGAGGTCGAGTGGGTCAGTGTGGATGAACAACTTATACCACTCCTAGAAAGTACAGTTACGTAAGAACTTACCGTAACAGTATATCTTCCGAAGACTTTCTCTTGCAGTAAGTCATTACTTATGGGAGTATCCACCAGGTGACACTGTCACACGGCAGCTTCTTCCAGCAGTCTTCTGTGGGGGCCACCCACACAACATCACTTCCTGTGGATGTGTATAAGAGTGGGTGGCCCCCAGTACCCTCTGTTCACCATCGGCTTCGGCAAGCATGGTCTGGACTGAGGTAAACGAGGACCAGAAAAACAGAACAATGATCCCACCCAATGTCCTGAGTTGCAGATTCGAGGCAACAAGGCAGGGGGATGGAGGGCTGGGAAATTACTGCAAGAGACAGTCCTTGGAAGATCTACTGTTACAGTACGTTTTTACAAAACTGTACTATCTTCTATAGACTGGTCTCTTGCAGTAAGTCATTACTTATGGGAGATTACCAAGCAGTAAAATCCAAATGGGAGGAAAGGCAAAGCCAAGTTGTAAAAGCACAATAAAATGTCAATTTCAACCGCACCCCCAGAGGCAGATAGGCCAGGGTGGGGTAAGGACGAAATGTTTGATAAGTAACAGAAATGTTCAACTCAACCCCCTTCCATGCAGGCAGATAGGCCAATGGTTAGGTGAAGACATTTGGCATGAAACTAGGAGAAATGTCAACTCAAACCACCCCTGCTCAGGCAGAAAGGCACAAAGGTGGGTGAGGACAGCATGCAGGAGGCATGATATAGAAAGAACTGTAGGTGGCCAGGCACAGTGATTCACCCTGATGGGGCAGAGGTTGACAGGCCCTGGCATAAAGTCAAAGTCAGTAAATGGACGAGAGCAGATCAGAGGGTAGAAAAAGGAGCACCGGGGGAAAAAAACATCCCGGATGGTCATAGGAAGGAACAACTGAAAGGCTCCAGCAGGGAGAGTGGCAGGAGTTCCAATCAGATCCGCATGGAGGAGTGAAGCATCCAGTCCGGGAGCAAGCCTCCAAGAAAGGTAAAGATATCCCTGGGCACTTCCAAGGCCTGTAAGAGGAGGCGGGGGATACTGGAAAAGCGGGTTAAGGTGCAGAAGCGGGTCCCACACCGCATGAGGGATGGGGATGCCGTGGAGGGGCAGACTGAGCCGCACCCTGAAGGCCCTACCGCAGTCACGAGAGGCACCCCGGGAGGGGGGGGAACTAGGCATGAGGTGGCCTGCCTGCAGGGGTGGGACCTAGGGGCGTGATAGAGGTCCTGAACAGACTGAAGAGTATGCCCCGAAGCCTGAAGGGAATCCAGGATGGACCGAGCACCAGGTCCAAACAGCAGGTTACCAGAAAAAGGGGGCAATGGCCACTGACAGCAGGACGCTGGGCAGCAAACCCAAAACTCGCAGCCAGGCGAAGTGCCGTGGGGTGACGCCGGAGGCAGGCTGATGCGTCAACTGCATCGAAGCACGCACGGAGCAGCGGATGGGAAAGGGAAGGCATGGCAGACAGCGGCTGAGCTGATCAGGGCCACGAGAGGCAGGCTGAGCGGAAGAAGGACGAGACCAAATATGAGAGAGTACATGAAAATACGCAGGAATCAAAGGTGGGACAACCATGGCAGGCTCCTCGGGAACGTCGAGGTAGGAAAACATGTCCCAACGAAAGAAGTCCTGATCCGCAGCAGGGAAGCCAAAAGCGTGCTGGGCCAGCAGCATGAGCTCCATGAAGGAGGGATCAGGGGTTCAGGTGGGCGGTCTCCAAAAAGGAGAACGCGGATTGGGGGGGACCAGGTCCCCATGGTCTGAGAGGTCCCCGCCAGGAACGCCCCCACGAAAGGATCCCCACCCCGAATCTTCATAAAGGGGTTCACTTAAATGGGGGAGGTGGGAAGCACTGGATCTGGGAGCATGGGCCGGGCAGAAGGGTGGGGAGGCAGGACGAGGCTGGACCCTGGCCCATGGACCGTAGGACCTCCAGCACAATGCGGGCGATGCCCGGCACTTATGACTGGGGGGGTCCAGAAATGGAGGGCGCCGAGCCAGCCTGGGAACCACTGAGCCCAAATAGCAGGGGAAGGCACTCTGACCCCTGTGGTCCAGGACCGGCAAAGGAGTAAGAGACTCAGAGTTGGGTACACTCAGTGGGGCCAAAGGCCTGGGAAAAATCACGTCCAAAGGGTGCAAAATGGATGACAGGGGGGAGACCCGAGACCCCCTTCCCCGAGGATGCCTAAACAAGGTGCCTGGACGAGCCGGGGGGGGGGGCATGGGAGCAAAACCCCGAGCAGGGGGTGTTCCGGGGTGGGAGACTCTTATCACCAAGGGAAGCATCCTTGTTGAGGAGGGAAGGAGGAGAGGCTCCTCCATCGGCATGTAATGAGCCCCATCGACAAGAGACCAGAAACAAGCCTCTCCGTTGACGGTGGAAGCCATCCTGTCGATGAGGCATGCAAAAATGGAAATTACGTACCTACCGTAATTCTTGATCTTCTTGGACGAGTCTCCACCACTAATTCACACTAATGGGATCTGTGCTGGAGGCACTAGGACCCAGCGGGAGCAAACTTTCTTGCCAGAGGGTCGGCGCCAGAGATTCAGCCGCAAGGAGCAGCACCGCGAGCCCCAGCTCGTGCGGTAATGACTATCTCTGCATCGACCCTCCAACCGCCTCAGTACCTCCCCGAGGAGGTGCAGCATAACTAACCTAGAAGGATAGCTTAACCAAAACCGGACATAATATAGTCCGGACGACCCGTATAAGAAGGGTCAATAAGGAAGTCCTCACAGCCTAAAGATTGAGGGAGTGAAGACCAACAACAGAGGTAAGATCGGGGGATGGTGGGTGGGCATGTGAATGAGTGATGGAGACTCGTCCAAGAAGATCAAGAATTACGGTAGGTACGTAATTTCCATATCTTCCTGGACATAAAGTCTCCACCACTCATTCACACTAATGGGAGAGTACTGAGCTAATAATCCCCCGAGAGGGAAGCAGGAGAGACCAAGAGCTCTCAGTTTTAGGACAGGAGTCCATTAAGAATGGTTCTGCCAAAAGACAGATGTCGTCTGGCATGGACATCCAGGGCATAGTGTTTGATAAAAGTATGCACTGAGCTCCAGGTGGCCACATTGCAAATATCCGCAATGGGCACATTGCGGATTTCCACTAGGGATGCCGCAACCGCTCTAGTAGAGTGAGCGTACACTCTGCCCTCCAGCTTAACCTGCGCCATGGAATAACAGTGGCGAAGGCATGCCACCAGCCATGCAGAAATACATCTGATAGCGACAGACTGACCCAACCAGGTCTCGCTGAAGGAAACAACAGTTGTTGAGCTTTACGAAAGTCTTTTTTCTGTCTAGATAGAAACACAAAGCTCTTTTGACATCCAAGGAATGAAGAGAACGCTCTCCTTCATTTTGGAAGTTCGCAAAGTAAGATGGAAGGACCAGAGGTAGGTTTAGATGGAATTCTAAAACAACCTTAGGGAGAAACTTAGGATGGGTCCTAAGAACTACTTTGTCTTTATGAAACACAGTATACGGAGGGTCTGTGACCAAGGCATGTATCTGAGACCCTGCTGGCTGAGGTAATGGCCACTAGGAAGGCCGTCTTCCAACTGAGAAATTTCAACTCACAGGTAGCTAGAGGCTCAAAAGGTTTTCAAGTGAGCATGTTTAGCACCAGATTAATGTCCCAGGCTGTGACTGGACGTCTTATATGAGGTCTGGTATGCAGAATTCCCTTAAGAAACCTCTTAACCACAGGTAACTGAGCCAGTGACAAGGAAAGTACTGGCTCATGAAAGCTGAAATGGCACAAAGGTGAACCTTAACTGTACAGTATTGCAGACCTGAATTTGAAAGGTCTAAAAGGTACTCTAGAATTTTATCTGGTGGGCAGGAAAAAGGATTCAAACAGGATTTTGCACACCAGAGCGAGAAACTCTTCCATTTGGCTGTGTAAGTTTTCCTAGTGGCTGGCTTGCTCACAGACAGAAGAATATCTGAAACCCTGCGAGAGACATTGAACCTGTTCACTTATATCTCTTCAGGAGCCAAGTGTGAAGGTGAAGTGACCTCAGATTGGGATGGACCACAGGCCCCCGAGTCAGAAGGTTCGTCTGAAGGGGAAGCGGTTTTGGAGGGGTTTCCGACATACTGTTGAGTATCGGACACCATATCTGTTGAGGCCAGAAGGGAGCAATGAGGATCATTTTGTCCCCCTGGGACTCGAACTTGAGAAGTACTCTCTGAATTAGAGGAAGAGGCAGAAAGGCGTATAGAAAGAGTTTTGTCCACTGCAGCCTCAACGCATCCTGACAGAACATGCCAGGCCCTGGATTTTTGGAGCAGAAGAGAGGCAGTTTTGTGTTGAGTGGGGATGCAAAAAGGTCCAGGTCTGGAGTTCCCCACTCTGCGAATAGTGACAAAAATTACAGTTACGTAAGAACTTACCGTAACAGTAGATCTTCGAGAACAGCTCTTGCAGCAGGTTACACCATTAGGACTGAAGCTGTCAGGCGCCAGGAACCCATGGAAATTTTCTAGCTAGCAGTATTCAGCGGGGACCGCCCCTGACGTCGGTCCCGCCCCTGACGTCAGGCGTAGTACATAAGGAGGCGGTCCCCCCACAATCCCCAGTTCTCCCGCCGGAGACTCCCGGCCGCTGGATGACATCAGAAGAGGAGACAGAGGATCTGCCACCAGATGGCCAAGACCAAAATCAGAACGTCCCATCCCGTAAGATGGATGTTTGGCTATGACCTACCTCCACAAGAAGGGGGATGGTGGGCGGGAAGGTACCTGCTGCAAGAGTTATTCTCGAAGATCTACTGTTACGGTAAGTTCTTACGTAACTGTACTATCTTACTTAGAGATATAGCTCTTGCAGCAGGTTACACCATTAGGACTGATTTCCAAGCAATAGTGGCAGTCTTACGCCACAGGGAGGAGGAAAGGTAGAAGTCTTCATACAACTCGAGCCTAGAACAGAAGTCCCTGAAGGACGGCTAGGCCGAACCCTGCTCTTCGCCTCGATGCAATGTACAGGCTGTAATGCCTGATAAAGGTATGCACAGAGCGCCAAGTGGCTGCAGCAAAATAGCTGAGGTGGAGAAGTTCTTTAACGCCACAAAGGAAGTGGCCACCCCTCTCGTGGAATGACCCTTGACCGCGCCCGGTAAGGGTTTATTGCGCTTATCATAACAGAAAGTGATGCACTGGATGAGCCACCTTGAGAGAGACTGTTTAGAAACAGGAGCTCCTTTCATTCTAACAGCAAAGGAGACAAACGGTTGATCCGCCTTTCGAAACTGTTTGTTTCTGGTCAGATAATATCTGAGGCACCGATGCACGTCGAGGGTGTGCAGAAGGGCTTCTCCTCGCTTGGTGTACCTTGGGAAATACACTGGTAAGTCAATATCCTGATTAAGGGCGAGTGCTGAAACCATCTTAGGCAGAAACTTTGGATTTGTCCTTAGGGATACCCTGTCCTGATGGAAAACTAAATAAGGCTCTTTGCACATTAGTGCATGCAATTCGGAGATCCTTCTTGCCGAAGTAACCTCAACTAAAAATAATGTTTTCCATGACAGAAAACGTAGCTCGCAATCCGCGGCTGGTTCAAAAGGTGGTAGCGTAAGCTGCTCCATGACAAAGGGCAAGTCCCAAGGAGGAATCGGATCCTTAATGGGCGGCCTAAGGTGGAGGACTCCCTTTAGAAAGGCATGAGTAATGTCCAATTGGGCCACCATCCGATGGCCTATGGGGGCATGGTAAGCCGAAGTTGCACAAAGGTGCACCTTAATTGAGGAGTAAGCCAATCCGGAATGAAAATGGGAAAGCAGGTAATCCAGAACCAGCTTTTCAGGACATTCTAACGGCGAGAAACCACGCGCTTGAGCCCACAAACAAAATTTGCGCCATTTCATGGCGTACGTTGTGTGGGTTGCCGGTTTTCTGGCGGCAGAGAGTACATCTGCCACTTCTTGTGAAACCCCGTATCGCAACATGGCTATGTCTCTAGGAGCCAAGCGTGCAGGTTCAAGGAACATAAGTCTGGATGGACTAATGAACCCTCCTCCTGAGACAGCAGATGGGAGCTGATTGGCAAAGGAAGTGGAGGTTCCCGGGATAGCTGACGCAGAAGTGGGAACCAAATTTGTCTGGGCCAGAAAGGCGCTATCAAAATGAGCATCGCCTGCTCCCTGCAAAGTTTTAAGAGAACTCTCTGGATCAATGGGAAAGGAGGAAAGGCATAGAGGAATCTGCCCGCCCAGGAGAGGGACAACGCCTCTCGCCAGAAAACACCAGGCCCTGGATCTAGCGAGCAAAAATTGGGCAGTTTTGCGTTGGATGGGGACGCGAAAAGGTCTAACTCTGGAGTGCCCCATCTGTGAAACAGATCCTCTGCCACCTCCTGTAGAAGTTTCCACTCGTGGACTCTGGCCTGAGAGCAACTCAGACTGTCTGCGACGGTAGTATCCACTCCTGGGACGTGTACCGTAATTAGGTTTGCGCCGTTTTGCACTACCCACTCCCACACTCTCATGGCCTCCCTGCAAAGCGGGTAGGAGTGAGTGCCTACTTGTTTGTTGAGGCAATACATCACCGCGGTATTGTCTGTTTGTAACAAGAGAGTACCCGGTGGAATCTCCGACTGGAAGGCTTGCAGAGCGTAAAGTACTGCCCTCATCTCCAAATTGTTGATGTGGAGATGAGATTCCTGGGCTGTCCATATGCCCTGAGACCGCACCCCGTCTAGGTGTGCTCCCCACCCCAGACTTGAGGCGTCTGTGGAGAGAGTCACAGTCCAGGGTTTTAAATAATTGATTAGCAGTTTTTTTCTTGGGACGATACTAACTGTACAGAAAGTATTTATATAGATTTTCTAGAAGTGCTGTGTTTGTTAAACACAGTGAGGCAAGAGCTATGCATTTTCACAAAGATTTAGCACTTTTATGAGCAAAACGCTAATCAGTTTTTAGAGTTAAATAAATCCCTGCAGTCAGAGAAGGCGCTGTGAAGGGAACCCCCATGGAAAGATTCTCCGGATCTAGCCACCACTGCCAATCCCGAATCGCGGCATTCGTGATTCGAATTGGCTGCTGCAGATGGTCTTGCCTTTGGTCCCACTGCACCCTTAGCATCCACTGGGTTACCCGCATGTGGAGTCGTGCCATCGGGACTGTTGCAATGGCCGCAGCCATATGTCCAAGCAGGCGAAGGACCAGTCTTGCCAGGACGGTCTTCCTCACCGACAGATCCCTGATGAGGGATCTGATATGTTCCGCTCTGTCGAAAGGCTTTCCCTCTGACGGTGTCCAGAACTGCTCTGATGAACTGCAGTTTCTGGGATGGTACTAGGAGAGACTTCTCATACTTGAGGATACCCAGCCAAAGGGATGACCAGGACTGGTTGGGGTGCTGGTGTCAGGTTAAGGGCGTCAGGCACCCCGGCATCAGCCCTTGTGGAATGGTGTCCTCTGGCGTCAGGTCCGACGGTACCTTTTCTGTGGCGTCAGCCCTGACAGGACAATGTCTTCCGGTGTCAGTGCCCTTGACGTCTGGTTGTCGGGCTCCCGAGGAAGAGGTGACAGTGGAGGGGGTGGCGCCTGGTATCAGATATCCCCAGAGGCGAGCATCCAGTCCCCTTACATCTGGTCTGGAGTCAGGTTCTCAATGGTGCCCTGAGAAGCAGACAGTGGCCTAGAGGGCAGCATCTGGTCTTGCTCCGTGGTGGAGTTAGAGGGCATTGAGGCCTGACGATGGTCCGAAGCCTCAGCCGATGACCACCTGGAAGGCGAGTGATGCTGCCTCTTCTGGCGTACGCCTTCCTGGCACCTCCTGGAGTCGTCCGACCCCGATGCCTGGTCAGATGACCTGGAGACCGCAGTCAGGCCTGCCACCTGACAAAGATTGCGACTGTCCAACTGACAGACCCTAGCGCAAGCCTGTGGGGTCGGATAGCCAGGGACATGGGGGCCTGCGACAGCCCAAGCCCGGAAGACTCCTCGCCTTGGGACTGAGAAGAGGTGGGGGGGCTTCCTCAAATGCGACCACAGGAGAGCCAGAGAAACCGCCTCCCCCAAAGTCGGACCTCGGGCCGGAGGTTGAAGCCTTGGAAGATTAGTGTGGAGACCTAGGACAGGATTCAGACCTGGACCCGTCCTTGTCTTGATGATGTTTCCCCTTCGATGACTTCTCTCTGGGGGAGGAGTCCTTTGCCAAGGAGGAAGATAAGCTGTGCCCCCGACTGGGTCTTCTGCATCGTGGCCACTTGCTGTTCAAGGAGGTATGTTTTCAAGGTGTTCAGGCGGCAGATTCTGGTCCTCCAGTTGAAGCCTTGGCAGTGCAGGCAGTAGTCCGGCCTGTGGTCAGGTCCTAGGCAGAGCAGACAGGCCGAATAGCCATCTTTCACCGGGATCTGCTTACCACACGCACACTTCAATTCTGCTGCTCTGAGGATGAAGATGGCAGGGAAGACGTGCGTGACGAACCCGTAATGCGGGTGAAAAAACTATAACTGTGTGAAGCGCAAAAATGGCAGTCGACTGAAAGCAGGAGATGTACGTGGGTCTATGGCAGGAAAAAAAAACTGAGGTGGTGCCGGGGGACCGCCCCTTTATATCATGGGCGATGTCAGGGGGCAGTCCCCCACCTTAGACTGCTAGCTAGAATTTTTTCTGTTGGGTTCTAGTGCCTGGTGGCATAGTCCTAATGGTGTTACCTGCTGTAAGAGCTCTATCTTGAAGTAAGATCAATAATTATGGTTGGTATGCAATTTTCATCTCTTATCTGTATCAACCTTCACCATTCATCAGTGGTGGGTGATTACCAAGCACCCGGAGGGGACCTGGCAGCTCCCTGAGGGGAAGGGTTACCTCAGCCCCTTGTGGGGGATACACAGGGAGAGGGGACACTCACTGGCCAGGCAAGGCCTGTGACTGGTCAGGGTGAGGCGAGGCCTCCCTTTGCTTGGGAGAAGGAAGTCGCCCTGAAGCTCCCACCGCACCCTGCAGGAGAAAAGGTGGGTCCCCCGGAAAATGGAGGCAAGCACAGGCCAGGGATGTCAGCCGGGAAAGGCAAAGACATGCCATCCGCCAGATGCAGATCACTGTCCCTGCCAACCTGGATGGCAAACTCACTGATGCCATATGATGCCCTTGCTTGGTGCCTCGCAAGTTCCAGGCCACGTGCAGGGAGGGCGACGGCTTGCCTGGTTGCCTCCAAATCAGGTACTGATGGTAGCAACTGTCCTAGCATCGACCACCAGTGCCTGCTGTACGCAGAATGATGAGCCTGATGTGATGAGTCACAGAGCATGAGGCACGCCGAGAAGACTCGCCTCCTCCAGAGGTCAGACTCCATGGAGCTGACCTCTGGATGCTGGTCATGCCTCGGGCTTCTATGCCCAGTAAAGGTGTCCAGGAGACTCTGCCCAGAAGTAATATGAGGCAAAGCTCCTGGAGACCCCTGGGGTACACAGTACCTGTGCTGGCAGTCCTTCCGGGCTGGAAAAGGGTCTGAGGTATGGAATGATGCTTCCCGGAAAGGAACTGGTCAGGCAGGCACCACCAGGTGGTCTGCACTGTACTTGCGCAGGTAGGCGTGTGTCGCCCGCTCAGGATTATGTCGTCACACGGGAAACAAGAAGCTCGTCTACCAACCTCGACAGGAAACACTGATAGGAAGTCTGATCAGCATCAGAGGAAAGGTGGACAGAAGGATCCCTCTTCTTCAGGGGAGGAAGACAAGGAGGCAGACGAGTCCGAGGATTCAGAGTCAAAGCTGCTCCTGACAGGACAGGTGGAAGACCTGTTCGTCCATGGCTCTAACGTATCTGTCGGCAGCCATGGCCCTGAACTGTTTCCAGGTCAAGAGCCCTGAAGGATCCACATGGCCCGGGACAGAGGGAGGAGAAGGCAGAGTGAGGAGGGAATGCACTCTCACAGGGTGAGAATGCCCTCTGCTAGGGCTGTAAGACCCAGAAGACAATCCAACCCTAGGGAAGGATCCACTGGTAGTCTCCGTCAACGGCCGCTCAACCAGATTGTAGCAGTCAGGACTGAGCCCTGAATGGAAATCCCCTATGTGGGGCGACCGGGGCCACACACATAGGTCCAGAAGGGTGGCCCCTAGCCCCATCTACAGAGGTCTCACCCGAAGAACAGAAGACAGGGTTAGCACTGTGGCTACTCCCCGAGCCCCTCACCCCCACCAACTCAGAGAGGGACCTCTTCCTCCCCACCAATCTTTAAGGTGCCACCACATCCACCAGGGAAGTGGCAGCCCTTCTTCTGGTGCCAGAGAACAGAGTGGTGTCGAAAACAGTGCCGGTCCCGGTCGACTCAATTTCCACAGGGGAGGAACCATTCAATACAAGGCAACCCCTTGGTACTGTGGGCAGCTCTGGAGGGCCTCCCGGTGCTGGGGCCCACGTAGATGGTGATCACCCGCCCCCGAAAAAAAGAGAAGATTGGGGGAGTGCCATAGTGCCAGCTAAAGGAGAGCCTTGGGACACCAGACAGTCGGGTAGCCAGTCTGGGTCTGTGTCCCCATCCTCCTCCTCCTCCAAAGAGGATAAGATCCGGGAGATCGCCAGAGAGGACATCCCTGACGCCCGCCTTCCCTCGGCGCCGCTGGCGTAGGCCATCACACCGGGGGGGGGGCCCCTGCACCTCCGAGGAGGTGACAGCCAGAACGGTGCCCCCAGCCAGGCCCCTGGAGGAGCCTGACTGTCCCTCTGGCACTGTGGAAGGGAACTCTGCCCTGGCGAGGCTCGAAGTGGCACAGGCCCCCTCCTCTGCAGTATGTATAGTACCGAGAGGGGACCAAGACTAAGCGCCGAAAATAAGGAAAGATCTTACCGGTCTGATCCGGAGTCGAACACTGTGCAGAGTGAAAATGGTGGCGGCAGAACTTCGAGGTGTCAACGAGAAGGAAGTAGGCCGCAATGGCGTAGCAGAATTATGTCAGCTCACACGAGGTTGATGTGCACTCAATGGCGGGAGAAGCAGAACTGAGGTGGAGGAGGAGTCTGTGTCGGTTACTCACCAACCCTTGAGCACCATGCATTGTGTTGGCCTCGAGGGCAGCGCCGCCCCGCGCTGGCTCCTCTCCCTAGAGAAAAAAATTCTTTCCTGCGGGGTCCTGTGCCTCTGACTTGAACCCACCAATGACGAATGGTAAAGACTGATACAGATAAAATCTTGTGCCTCCTCAGGTACTGATTGAGACTGTTAAGATCCAATATGGGATGCCAGATCCCTGTCCACTTGGGAACCAGAAAATATCTGGAGACAAAGTCTGGGACATGGGCTACAGCATCTTTCTGAAGAAGTTGAGTGATGTCCTCCCAAAGGGTGGATACCATGTCCAGGGACACCATGGACTCCCGTCGGGCATGGGCTTGAAAGGGCAGGAGAACTTCAAAGTCTATAAGCAAACCTCAACCAACCACTTTGAGCACCCACTTGTCCGAAGTGATGATGGACCAGGCGTGCAAGAAGAATCTGAGCCGCCCCCACCCCCCACGGGAATCCTCAAGGCTGGAGTGACACCCCGACCCGTCCCTGGGAAGACTTGGTGGAGGATCCCGCGCCAGCAGCATTCTGGCTCCTTGGCTTCCAGACTTATTGGAGCCAGAACCAGCGGGATTAGGACTAGGCTGCCAGGCCTGGGACTGCCCTACAGAGGGCTGTTGCAGTTGGTGTGGGGTTGGTGGGTAGGGCTGAAATTGAAAGGACTTCTTTTGTTTCTGGCCCTTAGGGTTCTTCTGAGAGGATTAACAGAATCCAGAGTGGTGCTGGATCTCTCCATCCGGGTAAGGTGACTGTCCACTCCCCCAAACAGGCTGGTTACCCCCAGAAAGGGGACATTCACCAATTTATGCTAGGTATCCACTGTGAAAGTCAAGATCCTCAACCACCCCTGGTGACCGCCATGGCCATGGACCTGGCGCAGGAGTCGCTGATGTCCAAGGCTGTTTGGAGCTGTTGCTAGGCAATCGAATGTCCCTGATTTGGGACCATCTTGACCACCAACTGCAAGTCCACAGGGAAGCAGGGAAGAACCTGGCCCAAAACTCCAATGACAACATGGGAGAAGTTGACCATCATGACAGCTGTACTAGCCTGACAAAGGTCCAGACAGCAGGCAGTACAGACTTCCTTCGCCGCATGGTCCAGCTTCTTGGACGTTCTTGGACACCTTGTTGGGGGGTACTGATGTCCCCAGTGTTGCCTGTCCACCGAAACACCAAGTAGACCACCAGACCTTCAGCCGAAGCATGGTCGGTGAAACTGGACAGAGATCTGGTAAGAACCGCATATTTGCAGAGCAAACGGGCAGAAGGTGCCAGGCAGGAAGCTGGACGTTGCGTCACTGCTCAGGAGCAGGACAGAAGATGGCCTCTGCCACAGGGAAGGCAACCCTCTGGGAATCATCTCTTTCCAGGATTTTGGTCAGGGTACTCAGCCCACTTCTGGACCAGCTCAAAAGGGATACCCATGGACTCTGAGATAAAATGGAGCAACACCCCCAAAGAAGACAGGCCTGTGCTCGGTGGCTCGAAGGACTCCCGGTCAAAGGCCTGGCTCTGAAGGGAGTGCATGGAGGAGTCCTCCAAGTCCGAGGACTCCTCGAACACGGTCCTCGATCCAGTTTCGCCCTGGACAACTTGCGGCTCATTCGTGTGTGTGATTTTTATGAAAAGTTGACAGGGGAGGCTGGAATTTTGCCAGGCAGCCCTGCACAGAAGCTGTGGAGGCGGGGGCTCCACCCAAATGGGAGAAGAAGCCGGCATCAGCTTGACCATGGTAGCTGGGACAGGTCGCAGCAAGAGTCCAAGGAGGTCGCGGCAAAAGCATCCAAGGAAGTACCCGGTGGCTGAGGTACAGCACGGCTGTGGCTGAGGATCCAATGCTGCCAGACGAGCTCCTCGTAACGGTGCCTTAACTTGCGATGAAGCCTATCATCGTCAAAAGATGATGAAGATCACCGGTGGCAGCTCTTAGTCTATGCCTGACAGAGTGAACACCAAGACTCCCTGGATCTTGAGTGCGATCTCGATGGAGACCTTGACTGACACCATTCAGATAGACTAGGGGTAGACATAGGATGGCACTGTGTGGGCGGCTGAAGCTGGGTCCTGTGGAACCCCTGATGGGTTGATCTCCCGAGGGGAGACAGCTGAGCTGGCTTGTCTGTCCAGCCATTCCTGACTGAATGCAGTGAGGACTGGAGTTCTCGTTAGAGAGTCACCCCCACCGTCCTCTGACAACGGGTTGACCAGACTGAGAAAGATCCTGGCAGGCTGGTTGACCCGCATCTCGACTGGCAGCCCCGATGGGGACATCGAGGGGCCAGCAGCCTGGAGTGCGACAACTGAAGCATTGGCCAAAGCCAACAGCTCAACTGCCGTTGAGCCAGAAGCAGAATTGAAGGAGTGGGAGGAGTGTGCCCGCTCCCAGTCCCACGACAAGACCTCTTAGTTTTCGAGATCCGAGAAGACTTCAACCCTTGGGAAGGGCCTTCCCCCAGAGTAGGAACAGACTGGCATAAGTCCAGGAATGCTCCGGAGAACAAGGTGCCCAAGCCACCAGAAGGAGCGTGGGGACCGAATCCATGCCTGCTGCAGCCTCTTCAAAGGTCAATCAATCAAAGCTATTTTACTGTATGACTGAAAAATCTTCGTAATCTCAGTATACCACAATTAATAATTTTGTTTAAAATCATATAAATTTAAATACATACGATACACATAGTTTAGTACAATCCGTTGGAAGAATTTATACGCAGCAGCAGAATAAAGTGCAACAGCCGTGGTTCAACAACAGGCGAGTATATACATACATGTACCCCAATTGTACAATAATCACACTTCAGGGGAACTGCTGAAACAGGATTAGATACAATACAGAGAATAAAATATAAAAATCATAATCCCAAGGTCAACACAATCAAATTCATATCATTCTGATCTTACTTTTAACATTTTTTATAGCAGTGAAATACTTGGCTAGTATTTCCAGGATCCATTCATCCTCTGCACGTATTAAGATACTGGTTAACACTGTTTTTTTCTACCTAGTAAATATTTATAAATGGTCCCAACCAGTATGTCCTTTGAGGGACATACCATTCGCAGTTCCATATAACGAGGTAAACTTTCTTTTTCCCCATAACCACAATCACAATTGGCTGACACAATCCCAGGTTTATTACAGGGATATTCTAGAACTTTACTTGGGAATTGTTCAAATTTGTATATCATGAAATGTTGTCTGAGTTTATAATCTGTTAGGATATCCAAATATGGTTTATACCCATGAAAATAATTATTCACAGCAAACCACTTGGAGTAGTGTGTCCCAGCAATAGTATCCAGATGTAAGTTATTCCAAAACCTGGTAACTTTCTTCAAGGCATACTTCTTGTATTTCGTGCTTAACACTATTCCTTGCTCTAAAGCTTTCTTAAGTTGAATAAGTTTGTATTTTTCCAACCTCGGGTATAACGTGTTAAGCCAGTACCCCCTGCCTTATATCCCAAAGCCAAGCGTTGTTCTTTTTCCTTTAGGCACTGTTTAATGTGCCCTCATCTTTTCTTGTACTTTTAATCCAATAATTAATTTTTCTAGCCTCGCAAGCTGCATTAATATCAGTTAGGCCAAGTTCAGATCTAATAGATGCTGCTGGACACGAATGGCCGATTCTCAAGATGCTCCTTATGGCTTTATACAATGGAGTTATTAATTTATTTAGATTATTCGATTCCCAAACTTCATACCCATACAAGAGTTGTGCCTCAAATTTTGCCTGCACTACGTTCACAAGTGGTTCGATAGCTGAGCCACCATATTTACTGTTAAACCTGATTAGCCCAGCTACTGTCTTCTTTAATCTTTCTAAAAGCAGGTTCAAATGCACAATCCAACTACAATTTTGTTGCACGGCTACTCCAAGATAAGACATAACTTGCTACCACTTCTAATTTGTTATGTCCTATAAACCAACTAAATTAAATGTTTTTATTTCAGAAAGTAAGGGCTTTAGTTTTACTCAAGTTAATTTTTAATTTTAGTGCTCTGGACTCCTCATAGATGAAGTTTAGCTTGTTCTGCAACCCTTTTTTGATAATGACATTAATATAATGTCGTCAGCACAGGCCAACAGTGGGCAAGAGAGCTTTTTTATTTTTGGGGTATCCTGATCAGCAGTTGCACACTCAACATATTTTCGAGGTATAAGGAGAATAGCAAGGGAGGCAGCACACATCCCTGTCTAATACCCCTATTACTTGTAAAGGTGCTAGACAAAGTTGACCCCTACTTTCCAATCTGATTTTAGCCCAGGTGTTCAAATAAAGTTGCAATATTATTGCAACTATATTAGAATCAATGCCTCTGTCTAAAAGGGATTTCCATAATAACTCTCTGGACACACTGTCAAAGGCAGAACTATAATCAATGAACACAGTATACAACTTTTGGCCTCGAAGTTTCACATTTTTAAATTAAGTGTCTAAACACAAAAATGTTATCAATTGTAGAATAATGAGGTCTAAATCCTGCTTGATATATCGAAATTCCACCAGTTTTATCAACTTCTTCCTGAATTCAGATCAAAATGACTCTTGAGAATATTTTTAAATTAATATCTAGGAGGCTTATTGGTCTATACATTGCCGGATCTATTAGTGATCCCTTCTTGTGAAGTGGTACTATACTTGCCCCCTTCCAAGAGTCCAGATATTTACTGGCCAAGATGCATTTATTATAAAGAATAGTAAGCAAGTGGCACCATAAAGGTGTTTCTCTAAGAAATGCTTCTGAAGGAATCCCGTCTGGACCTGGGGCTGTTTTTTTTTTTTTTATGTATATATATTCTAAATATACTTCATCCATTCTTATTGAATTAAATGTGTTATTAACCAAGAGCATTTGCTCATTTATTTAGTCTTCAGTCGGGTCAAAATAAATTCCCTCAAAGTGATCTAACCATTTCTTCTGATATATATGGGTCAACGTTGACTCTATATCTATCAGTCCCCTTCGCAACCAGTGTCCAGAATTTCTTTGAATCCTTAGTTCTTAAGGCTATTAACATACTAGACCATTTAGCTTCATAAAATCCTTTCTAGGAACATGGATATGTTGTTCATCCACACTCTTTGGCATGTCCCGTTCCACTGTAAGTTGGACCAGAAGTCTTCAAGCTGGCTCATCCCACCACCCGGGTGGTATATACCTCGGCTCCGCCCCATGACGCCAGATATTCCTTTCCGCTGGAAGATTCAGGCTGCCTCTCTCATGCTCTTGCATCTTGTAGGCCATGGCTTTCAAACCTTCGGTTATTCCAAAAATTCACATTGTTCGCGTTAACGATTGCAAGTACGCTGCTTCGATTATCGAAGAGAAGTCTTCCCCCGGATGTCATCGGCGCCCTTGCGGCCAGAAAATGTCGCGCACTAATCCCAACACAGTGTGTGTCTATTGCCTCGGTGTTGACCATGATACCTCGAAATGCAATGCATCTCTCGCCTTTCATCCCAACGTCCTCGATGACTGTCTCACATGCCTGAAACTGGGGAGGCCAGAGAAGAGGAATCCTCCGGTGAAATCCAAGGAAGCGCGATGGGCAGTTTCCGCGGCTGCAGGACCCGCCGAGCAATTGGAACACATGTAGTCGTTCGAGGAGGAAGCGGCTCTTGCTGCAGTCTCTTCTTGGAGCTTCTTCGTTCTGCTCAACCTGGGCTCCACCTTCTCGGGGTCCTTCTGAAAGTTGTGCCAGTCTCTCCCAACCAAGGGAGAAGTGCCTGCGGGCTCGCACTCCTCTCGATCCCGTAAGCAGGAGCAGGAACTGGGATCGTCTTTGCCTCTATGGAGATGGGAGCAGGAAGAGATCTCGATCCCAGGAACATGCGGTCTTGACCACGGTAGAGACTGCCTCCTCGGCAGCTGGCTTTATGGCCTTGCCATCAGGTTAGTCGACTGAATTATCGATCGACGATGTTCAGATCGTGATTGATCAGATTTCGCAGACCCTGGTCAACGAATTCCTCGACTGAACACCTAATCTGGTCTTTCCAGATGACGAGACCCAGCCTGCTGGGACTCCCACTGAAGAAGTGGTCCCTGATCCCGGGAAATCATCAGTCATGCTGGTGTCTCCCGAGCGACCAAGTCGAGGAAGAGCCATAAGCGCTCTAAAGAGAGGAGACACCATCGGTCGTCCTTGTCCTCCTCAGATGAGAAGAGGCTCCAGCGGAAGTTGGCGCTACGAGGACCTCATGTGGCAACAGCTAATTTTGCCCGGGCACAAGCCAACTCCAGCTTCTACACCGGCCATACTCCTAGGCCGAAGCTGAGTCCTTCGGAGCCGATTATATCAGTTCCTCAGCTCGTGGAGCCGGCAAAACCATCAGCTCGGCTCAAAACTGTCTCTCCACCGATTCTGGTGGAACCACTGCCCAAACAGCCTGTGGGAGGAGCTCCTTCCAAGAAAGACAGACCAGACACCGGGCTTCCCCGGCGGTTGTCGGTCACAGTCACCCCAGACTGGTCTCAGCAGGTCGAAGGTGACCTGGGTGGTTACTCGTTGTATTCAGATTCCTCTGATTTGGATGTCACTAGCTTGCATTCTCTTCCAGGGGATGATGAATCAGCCCTTGGCTTAAAGACAGAGGAAGGTCCCTAGTCTTTCCAAGGGATTCTTCGCCTCATCTCTGAATCTACAGGGATGCCCCTGGAGCCCATCCAGAAAAAGGTGGAGTATCCTCTTACACATATCCTTAATAGAGAGGATAACCCGATGGAGGCCTTTCCTGTGGCCGAGGCTATTGTCGGCCCGGCCCTAGAACTCTGGCAGCGCCCTGCCTCTTGTCCAGCTCCATTTGCCCGCGGGTGCCCTTGGGGTCCCTTGCGGGGTTCACAGAGCACCCTTTGGCCAACAGCCTGGTGACCGCCTCTATGTTCAGGTGAAATGCCAATTCTGCAGACACTGACTGACCACCTGATAAAGAGTCCAAGCTTCTCGACTATTCAGCCAGGAAGGTCTACACAGCTTCCTCCTTGGGCCTTCATCAGGCAAGTTCGGCAGTCATCATGGCACACTTCTCTCACGCCCTTTTAGGCTCGCTGGATGAAGTCCTCCCACATCTCCCCGCGGACATATAGACCATGGTCAAACAGGTCCGGGATCAGGGCCAAGCTGTTGCCAAACAGCGGCTTCAGATGGCCCTGGACATTGGGGATTCTTGTGCCCCCTCAATGGCTGCTGCAGTTGCCTCTCGTCGCAGGGCTTGGCTGAGGCTCTCCTCCTTTCTGGCGGATATCCAGCATAAACTAGCTGACGTGCCCTTCCTTGGGACCGAACTGTTCGGCCCAGGAGTGGCTGGTCACCTTCAGCGCAATGAGCAGTCCAGTGCCACTTTGGACGCCACTTCTGCCAAGGGTTCTTCGGGCAAGAACCAGCAGAAGAAAAAGAAGAAGCCTTTTCGGCATTCTTCCCCTGCGGCTCAGCAGTCCTCCTTTCAAGATGGACAGCAGCAACAGCGACAGCAGCAGGCTCAGGCTTGTTGCCCCTGGCCCAAGCACAGACCCCAACAGGCCTGTAAAGGAGGCAGAGGTTCAGGTCCTGGAGCCATTTCCTCCAAGCCTGTTCAGTGACTGGGTGGGGGCTGTCAACCTATCTCCCATCGCCTCAGCTCTGGGTCTTCCCATGGGGGCCAGCTCCGCCACTTCCTTTCCGCCTGGTCCATTGTCACTTCGGACAGGTGGGTTCTCGAAGTGGTCGGTTGGGGACTGCCTCTGGAATTTGAGCAGTGCCCCTCAAGCCGAGCCCGCACCCCTCGGGAGGAAAGAGTATCCGCTCAGACCCAGTCGGCTCTCCGAGACAACATCGTTCAGCTCCTCCTAAAGGAGGCAGTAGCTCCAGTGGCAGATCTTTAGCAGACCCAGGCTTTTTCTTCAGCTATTTCCTGGTGCCCAAGAGGACAGGGGCTGGTGCCTCATTGTAGATCTGCACGACCTGAATCAATATCTCAGGTCACGTGCCTTTCAGATGGTCACTCTGTCCCAGATCACACCATCCTTGGAGCGAAACATGTGGTTCTGTTCACTGGATCTGCAGGACGCGTTCTTTCACGTCCCAATCTGTCCGGCCCATCAGCGGTTCCTCCGCTTCAGGGTCTAGGAGACCCTGTATGAGTTCCAAGCCATGCCATTCGGCCTGTCATTGGCCCCATGGGTCTTCACCAATGCATCACAGTGGTGGCGGCCGATCTGAGGCGCCTCTAAGAAGTTACTTATCCTCTCCGACGATTGGCTCCCAGCAGGTTCCACCCAACAGGAAGTGGAAAGGTCCGGGACCTGACCCTCCAGACCTGCCCCAACTCGGCCTCCTGATCAACGAGGCCAAGTCGGAACTCATGCCTTCTCAGGTGATGGGCTTCATTGGGGCAGAGCGCGATTCCCAGCGGACAGGGTGAAGGTTCTTGCCTCTTTTGCCCAATCATTTTTGGTTGGGCAATTGCGCCCTGCCCAGGCCTTTCTGCACCTTCTGGGTTACATGGCGTCGTGCACCTCAGTGGTCTACTGGGCCCGGTTGCACTTGCGCCCACTCCAGTGGGAGCTGGCCGCCCAGTGGACTCAGTGCCACGGGCATTTCGACCAGATGATCACTGTAACCCAGAAGATGTGGGATGCTCTGCAGGGATGGACCGACTCAGAACGGTTGCAGGAAGGGATCACATTTGTCCGTCCTGAGCTGACTGTCATACTCACAACTGATGCGCCTCTCATGGGCTGGGAAGCCCACATGGGGGACGAAAGGGCCCACGGACACTGGATCCCCAATGTCACATCATTGACATGACGTGGAACCTTTGTAAATGAGCAGTTTCTGCTCAAAGGTATTTGTAATCCGAGAATTTAATAAATAAATAAATAAATAAAAAAAACTGTTGGAGCTCAGAGCAGTCAGACTGGGACTGTCAGCTTTTGCTCCTCAGCTTCGGGGTCAAGTGGTTCAAGTCCAGAAGGACAATACCATGATCATGTACTACCTCAACAGACAGGGTGGCATGCACTCTCGTCTGCTGTGCAGGGAGGCGCTCCTCATCTGGACCCTCGTGAGCCAATTAGAGGCAGATCCCCTAGCCATCCATGTGGCAGGAGCCTCAAACCACCTGGCAGAAGTTCTCAGCCGCTTATGCCAGACATCCCACGAGTGGTCTCTCCAGCCAGAAGTAGCTTACAGCCTTTTCTCCCATTGGGGCAAACCGATGGTGGACCTGTTTGCCTCAAGGGAAAACACCAAGCTGAGGCTGTTTCATGCCCACCCCCCCTCAGCAGGGCTCGCTGCAGGGGGATGCCTTCTTGAAGCAGTGGACCCAGGCCTCCTCTATGCCTTCCCGCCATTTCCCTTGATCCACAAAGTGCTCCTCAAGGTGAGGAGGGACAAGATGCAGGTGATCCTGGTAGCCCCAGACTGGCTGCGACAGTTCTGGTATCCAGATCTCCTCAGCCTCAGCTGCAGGCACCCCAGAGCAGCTTCCAGCACAACCAGATCTGTTATCTCTCAATCAAGGGAAGGTACTGCATCCGGACTTTCAATCTCTGCACCTCATAGCCTGGTAACTGAGCAGCTAGATTTCCAGGCTTTGGGTCTTTCCGAAGATGTCTACACCGTGGTGGAGGCATTCAGAAAGGAATCGACCAGGAAATGTTAATGCTTTCAAATGGAAAAGATTTTTCATTTGGTGTCAGGGCAAGGGCCTGCATCATCTGTCTTATCCAGTGGCTAACATTCTTGACTACCTTTGGTCTCTCTCCAAAGTGGGCCTACGGTCATCGACCCTTAGAGTGCACCTGGCAGCCATCTTCGCCTACCGGGCGTGGGCCGGTCAGCAGATGCTGGCGCAGGAGACAGTGGTCGGGTGCTTTTTCAAAGGCCTGGATCACATATCCCCTCCAGTGTTTGAACCTCCACATCTGTGGGATGTACTGCTGCTACTGGCAAAGCTCACGGGCAAGCCATTCGAACCAATGCACAAGTGTGCCTTGTCATACTTGTCATGGAAGATGGCCTTCCTGGTGGCCATCACGTCTGCCAAAAGGACAGGGGAGCCCAGGTGCTTCCGGTGGACTCCCCTTATCTGGTCTTCCACAGGGACAAGATTGTTGTGCGCCCCACCCGAAATTCTTCTGAAGGTGGTGTCAGAGTTTCACCTTAACCAGGTATTAACTCTGCCAATATACTACCCTAATTACACCTCGGAGGCAGAGTACAGGCTCCATACTTTTTGGACCTGAGGCATGTTCTCTCCTACTATAAGGAGAGGATGGCGGAAATTTGGGGAGAGGTTTGCCAGCTGTTTGTCACCTATGCTGAAGCCTTCTGGCAGACCTGCAGCAAAGCGGACCATTGCAAGGTGGCTTACATCATGCATAGGTCTGTGCAACGAGTTGTCGGGCAAGGAGCCTCCCAGAGGGATAAAAGCTCATTCTACCCGCCATACCGCTGAATTGGTGGCTGCTTCGAGGGACATCCCTATCCAGGAAATCTGCAGGGCTGCTACCTGGAAGTCAGCAAACACCTTCATCCCTCTCCACACGCCTTGAGTCATGCGATGCTGGTTTTGCCTCAGTTCTTCACTCTGTTCCTCAGGTGTGGCACCTTGCCTCCCTTCTTCCTGGAGAATTACTAGAGTTCAAAGTTATTGCAGTGTGGATGAACAACATTCACGCCCTTAGACAAACAGGTGGGTCATCCCCTGCAAATAGTAGTCTCTAGGAGTGGTATATGCTGTTCATCCACGACACACCGCACCTCCCCCGCCGCAGACACAGCACTGTTCTTTCAGTGGGTTAAGATTCGGCGTCATGGGGCGATGTCGGTATATACCACCAGGTGGTGGAGGAGCCAGCTTGAAGACTTCCCGTCCAACTTAAAGTAGAAGGGGATTATTAAAGAGTGTAGATGAACAACATATACCTCTCCTAGAAGAACAGGTTACTCACCTGTAACAGTAGTTCTAGGAGTGGTATATGTTGTTCATCCACACTCTCTGGCACGTACCTTTCCCCTTTAAATTCACGGGAAAGTATTCAAGCTGGCTCCTCCCACCCATCCGGGTGGTAAATACCTTGGCTCTGCCCCATGACGCCAGATCTTAGCCCGCTGGAAGCAAGGTGGTGACGCCTAAAGCTGGGGAGGTCGGATGGGTACGTGTGGATAAAAAACATATACCACTCCTAGAACTACTGTTACAGGAGAGTAACCCGTTCTTCTAGGAGTGTGGATATGTTGTTCATCCACACACTCTGGCAGACTCCAAGCAGTTCTCTGGGAGGAGGGAGGCAAGGCGCACACCCCCTATTTAGGAAACAGAGATTGGAGAACTGGGGTCCCAAAACCAGCATCCCGGCGTGACTCAAGGTCGATGTGGTAGTGGGTAATGAAGGCGTTTGCTCACTTCCAGATATGAAAGCCGGACAGATCTCCTGGATAGGGATGTCCCTGGAAGCAGCCACTGATGCAGCCGTATGGCAGGTAGAATGAGCTCTTAGCCCTCTGGGAGGCTCCTTGCCCGCCAATTCATAGCACAGACCGATACACGATGTAATCCATCTAACAATGGTCCCCTTCGTTGCAGGTCTGCCAGAAGCGGCTTCAGCATAGGTGACAAACACTGGCGAACCTCTCCCCGAATTTCCGCTGTCCTCTCCTTATAACAGGAGAGAGCATGTCTGAGGTCCAGTGTATGGAGCCTAAACTCAGCGTCCGAGGTGTAGTTAGGGTAGTATACCGACAGAGCCAACACCTGGTTAAGGTGAAACTCTGACACCACCTTTGGAAGGAATTTCGGTTGGGGGCGCAGGACAACTTTGTCCCAGTGAAAGACCAGATAAGGGGAGTCGACCGAAAGCGCCTGGAGTTCCCGTCCTTCTGGCTGATGTGACAGCCACCAGGAAGGCCGTCTTCCACGACAAGTGTGAGAGCTCGCACTTGTGCATGGGTTCGAATGGATTGCCCATGAGCTTTGCCAAAACCAGCAGGAGATCCCACGGAGGTGGAGGTTCACGCACCGGAGGGGATATGTGATCCAGACCTTTGAAAAAGCGCCCAACCACTGTCTCCTGTGCCAATGCCGGCTAACCGGCCCATGCCCGGTAAGTAGAAATGGCTGCCAGGTGCACCCTAAGGGTTGATGACCAAAGGTAGTCTAAAATGTTAGCCACAGAGCAGGGTAAGGGGTCCACACTCTTACCCTGACACCAAATGGAAAACCTTTTCCATTTGAAAGCATAACATTTCCTGGTCGATTCCTTACAAGATACCTCCACCACAGTGTAGACATCCTTGGAAAGACCCAGAGCCCGGACCTCTAACCACTCAGATACCAGGCTGTGAGGTGCAGAGACTAAAGGTCCGGATGGAATACCTTCCCCTGGTTCAATGATATCAGGTCCGGGCATGTACAAAGCTGCTCCGGGGCCCTGCAGCTGAGGCTGAGGAGATCTGGATACCAGAACTGGCGGGGCCAATCTGGGGCTACCAGAATCACCTTCGCCTTGTCCCTCCTCACCTTGAGTAGCACCTTGTGGATCAAGGGAAATGGAGGAAAGGTGTAGAGGAGGCTTGATGTCCACAGCCTTGAGAAGGCATCCCCCTGCAGCGAGCCCTGCTGAGGGGGCCGGGCATGGTATAGTCTCAGCTTGGTGTTCTCCCTGGAGGCAAACAGGTCCACCAACGGTTTGCCCCAATGGGAGAACAGATTTTAAGCTACCTCTGGATGGAGAGACCACTCGTGGGATGTCTGGCCTAAGCGGCTGAGAGCATCCACCAGCTGGTTCAAGACTCCTGCCACACAGATGGCAAGGAGAGCCGCCTCCAACTGGCTGACGAGGGTCCAGATCCGGGGCGCCTCCTTGCACAGCAGACAGGAGTGCATGCTGCCCTGTTTGTTGAGGTAGTACATGGTTGTGGTATTGTCCGTCTGGATTTGAACCACTTGACCCTGGAGCTGAGGAGCGAAAGCTGACAGGGCCAGTCTGACTGCTCTGGGCTCCAACAGGTTGATGCGGCATCGGGACTCCTTGGGGGTCCAGAACCCGTGGACCCTGTGGGTCCCATGTGAGCTCCCCAGTCCATGAGAGAAGCATTGGTCGTCAGGCCGACTGTTGGCTCACGGTGGACAAATGGGATTCCTTCCTGCAATCGGTCTAGGATGGTCCACCACTGCAGAGTGTCCCACATCTTCTGGGTTACAGTGATCAGCTGGTCGAAGTGACCATATCACTGAGTCCACTGGGTGGCCAGCTCCCATTGGAGGGGGAGCATGTGCCACCTGGCCCAACTGACCACTGAGATGCACGCCGCCATGTAACCCAGTAGGCGCAGAAAGTCCCAGGCAGGTCGCAAGTGCCCAACCAGAAATGATTGGGCAAAGGAGGAGAGAACCTCTTTCCTGTCCACTGGGAGCCGGGCTCTGGCTTGACGAGAGTCGCGCTCTGCCCCGATAAAACCCATCACCTGGAGAGGGCACGATTCGATTTGGCCTCGTGATCAGGAGGCCTAAATGGGAGCAGGTTCAGAGGGCCAGATCCCTGGATCTCTCCACCTCCTGAAGGGAGGAACCTGCCAGGAGCCAGTCATCGAGATAGGGGTATATCTCACTCTCGACACCGGAAGATGGCCTGCCACCACTGCAATGCACTTGGTGAAGACCCGAGGGTCAAGGACAGGCCGAACGGCATGGCTCGAACTCGCATAGGGTCCCTTCGACCCTGAAGCAGAGGAACCGCTGGTGGGACGGACAGATTGGGACATGAAAGAACGCGTCCTGTAGATCCAGTGAACAGAACCACATGTTTCGCTCCAGGGATGGTATGATCTGGTTCAGAGTTACCATCTGGAAGGTGCGAGACCTGAGATATTGATTCAGGTCATGGAGATCTAGGATGGGGCACCAACCCCCCATCTGCTTGGGCACCAGGAAGTACCTGGACATGAAGCCTGGGTCTGTAGGTGGATTCGGCACTGGAACTACCACCTCCTTGCACAGCAGCTGAGCAATGTCATCCCGAAGAGCCGACTGAGTGCAAACTGAGATCCTTTCCTCCAGAGGGGCTCGGGCTCAGTTGGGAGGGTAGTGCTCAAATTCCAGAGGCAGACCCTGATCGACCACTTCCAGAACCCACCTGTCCGAAGTGATATCAGACCAGGCGGAAAGAAAGTGACGGAGCTGGCCCCCCACGGGAGGACCCAGAGCTGGCGTGATGGGTGTAGGAGTGGCAACCCCTAACCTGTCACTGAGCAGGCTTAGAGGAGGAGGAGGAGGCGGCTCCTGGACCGGCACCTCGGCCTCCTTTACGGGGCTGCTGAGGACCCTGCTTGTGCCTGGGGCGCTAAGCTTGAGCCTGCTGTTGCTGCTAAGCTCCTTGATAGAAGGGCTGTCTAATTGCAGGGGAAGAGTGCTGAAAGGGCTTCTTCTTACGCTTCTGCTGGTTCTGGCCCAAAGAACCCTTTGCAGAGGTAGCATCCAAGGTGGCAATGGACTGCTCTATATGCTGGAGATGACCTGCCACTCCCGGACCAAAAAGGTCGGTGCCAAGGAAAGGCACGTCAGCTAACTTGTACTGAGTATCTGCCAGAAAGCAGGATAACCTCAGCCAGGCCCTGCGGCAAGTGGCCACTGCGGCTGCTAAGGAGCGGGCACAGGAATCTCCAATGTCCACGGCAGTCTAGAGCTGCTATTTGGCAACAGCACGGCCCTGGTCATGGATCTGCTTCACCATGGTCTGCATGTCCGCTGGGAGATGAGGGAGGACTTCATCTAATGACCCTAAAAGGGCATGAGAGAAGTGTGCCATGATCACAGCCGAGCTGGCCTGACGAAGGCCAAAGGATGAGGCCGCACAAAACTTCCAGGCAGAATGGTCCATATTCTTGGACTCCTTGTCCAGAGGGTGGCAGGTGTCAGCTGAGCTACCCGTGCGTCTAAACACAGAAGCAGTCACAAGGCTCTCAACTGAGGGATGCTGTGTGAAACCCGCCAGGGACCCCATGGGTACCGTATACTTGCGGGCCATGCGGGCAGATGGAGCTGGGCAGGAGGCAGGGCATTGCCATAGCTTAAGGGCAGGGCCAACAATGGCTTCGGCCACTGGAAAGGCCTCCGTTTGGAGTATCCCCCCCCTTGAGAATATCCGTGAGGGGGTACTCCGCCTTCTTTTGGATAGGCTCCAAGGGCATTCCGGTTGATTCGGAAATGAGGCGGAGGATTCCCTGAAAAGAGGAAGGACCTTCCTCCAAGCCTGCCACTGATGACTCATCATCCTCCGGATGCGAGTGCAGATCAGTGGCATCAGAGTCCAAAGAGTCAGGATATAAAGATCTCCCGCCTATGTCTCCTTTGATACGCTGAGGGCGATCGGGGACCACAGTAATGGACAGACGACGGGGAAGGCCGGTGTCTGTCCTATCCTCTTTCGAGGGAGCCCTTCCATGAGGCTGCTTAGGCGGTGGTTCCACCAAAATCGGTGGGGAGACCGAAACAGGCTGAGCTGGAACGCGTGCTGGCCCTACAGGTGGAGTAACCGGGGTCTTCGGTTCTGGAGGGGTCAGCGTCAGCCTAAGAGGCGGACGCCAAGTAATGGTCAGTGTTGCCAGCAGAGCCGGCTTCTGACCGGTCAGTCAGCTGTTGCCACATGAGATCCTCATAACGTCTCTCCTCGTCCGAGAAGGATGAGGATCGGTGGTGACGCCTCTTCCTAGAGTGCTTGTGACCTTTCTTCGGTTTTTCGACTGAAGGGGTCCTAGTCCTCGATCGAGACCGACGAGGTTGGCTCATTCGATTGGGAGAAGCCAGAGTCGGGGAGAACCAATGTTCCGGCACCTTTCCCTCGATCGGGACACCCGAAGGCTGGGTCTCCTCATCGGGGAAGGAAAGGATAGGTGTCCTTTCTAAGAAATCGTCGACCGGAGTCGCCGACAACGGCTCGATCAAGTCAAGAGAAATCTCGGCCAGTTCAGCAGTTTCCTCGGCCTCAGTGCCTTGGCCTGACGGAAGGTCCGAGAAGCCAGCGGCCGAGGAAGCGATCTCGACCGAGGTTGAGACCGCAAGGTCCTGAAAATCAGACTGCTCTCGGTCCCAGGAGCGTCATCTTTGGGATGATGAAGAAGATTTAGGGTTCTTTTCCCTTTTCCTAGGGTGGGAGGAGTGAAAGTCCGAGGGTGCCTCACCGCTGGTGGAGAGAGACTGGCACAGCTCCTGAAAGGACACAGTGAAGGTAGAACCCAGGTTAAGCAGCATGAAAAAACTTCGGCTGGCTGAAGTTTGAGCAGCTTCCTCTTCGAAAGCCGCAATCTGGTTGACTACTCGGTGGATCCTGTGGCCGCGGAAACTGCCCATCTGGCCTACTTCGATTTTACCGTTGAGTTGCGAAGCTCCGGTCTCCCCAGTTTTAGGCGCGCCTTGCGGTCGTCCAGGACGTTGGGATGGAAGGCCAGACAGATGGTGCAAGAAATGGTGTCATGTACGACACCCAAGCAGTAGACACACAGGAGGTGGGGATTGGTGGGCGACATTTTCTGTCCGCAGGAACACCAGTGAAATCCGGGAGATGACTTGTCCTCCGTGTCCAATGCACTCGGATTGGTATCGTAAACTCATGAGTTTTGAGGAAAGCAATTGCGGTGAAAACCGTTGTTGAGAATCCAGGGCCTACGAACTGCAGAAGTAGCACGAGGGAACCTGAATCTTCCAGCGGAAAAGAAGATCTGTCATCATGGGGCGGAGCCGAGGTATTTACCACCCGGGTGGGTGGGAGGAGCCAGCTTGAAGACTTTCTGTTGAATTTAAAGGGGAAAGGGACATGCCAGAGAGTGTGGATGAACAACATATCCATGCTCCTAGAACTACAATTACAGGCGAGTAACCTGTTTTTTTCCCCCTGATAATAATTACTTGTATGATCTTCTAGCTTTATTTAACTGTGCTAGCTTTTGTTTACATTTGGTCTTACTGTAACACCTGCACAATCTTCTGACTTCTGCTTTTGCCCTCTTACATCTTTATCATACCAAGCATCTATAACCGTATCTTGTGAATTTTTTATGGGATACTCTAATCTCATCTTTATGTCTGTAAAGAGTATAGAAGTCTGTGTTAAAAAACTATATAAATCCAAGGAGTTAACAGTACTGATTCAATATGGAATTAGTTAAAACCGGCAAGATATTCACATGACTCTTGCTTCCAATTTATTCTACGGGCTGCCCTGATTTCAGTAAACATGAACTTGTCAAGTTCAGGCACAGTGTTTCCATTCTTCTATGTTTCTAATACAACTGGGTAATGATCACTCTCTGCTCTTATACGAACACAACGATTAGACCAATAATTCAGGGAACTAGACCAAAAGACGAAGTCTATGAGACATGCGTTCCTAGAGGATACGTAAGCATTAATCACCGGCAGAGGAGGCTCTACCGAGGATTAATGCCTGCTGAAAGCGTTGTTGCATGAGGCGAGAAGCCGAGGTTCTTAAGCGGGCGATTAATCCGGTAGAGCCAACGCTACTGATGATAGTCTCTTATAACTACTGGACAAGCGCTGATGTATACTAGGACAAGCAGAGTACAGAGTCATTAAGAAAAAGAGGCCGGAGACTGAGGCAATCTTCATAGACTTTATTCTTACTTTATAACACGGCATTATTGAAGGCTCTACGAGGGCGCCCCGCAATAGACAACGCCGTCACGTGGTGCAGGAGCAACACGGCATTGTGAGCCGATAATGCCGTGTTGCTGTGCTGGGAAGTGCATTCACAACTCCAACACGGCATTATTTCTCATAATGCTGTGTTGGTCTTGCTCGTTGTCGAGCCCAACACGGCATTATGAGAAATAATGCCGTGTTGGAGTCGTGAACGTGCTTCCCAGCACAGCAACACGGCATTATCGGCTCACATTGCTCGCAAGTTGCTCCTGCACCACGTGACAGCGTTGCGCCTATCCCGGGGCGCCCTCGTAGAGCCTTCAATAATGCCGTGTTACAAAAAAGAATATTCACCTTCCTTATCCCCTATAAATCTCCCATTTAGTGGATACAAGTTGTATTCCTTTAATATCTCAATTAGAAGTTTCCCAGAATTATTTTGCATATTACCTTTAGTTTTTCTCATCTGCGAGGGGTCTGTGGGACAGGACTATAAATAGAGAGAGTGGTCCGAGAAGCCATCAAATGGGCTGATACGGGCATTAAAATCACCCAGTACCAGTAGTTCAACTGCAGGAAATGCCAACTGTATCTACATTAATAGGTTAGACATTTCTCTTCATATTATATCAGAATAATAACTGGAGCGTTCGGGGGGCACGTAACAATTAACAATTGTTTTCTTGTTTTCCCCGTCCCTTATTATATTCACAAGACAGTTCTTGCACCTCCCCCAGCCTGATATATTATGAAAGATTCCAATTTTAAAGAAGTTAATAAGTCCACCTGAAAGTCTGCTAACTCTTGTATCTTTGGTCCCAGGTTCATAAAAACATTCATAGCTATTTAGGTATACCACATTATTTGAATTATGCCAAGTCTCTTGTAAACAAATGACCGCAAATCCAGTCAAGAAACATACATTTATTATCAGACATCTTATTGTGCCAACCAGCTATATTCCAGGAAATAAACTTAATCCCTTCAGATAAACGATTGTCCACACTGGGTACATTCATCTCACTGTCAGAATCATTTATACATGTTCCCCCACATAGTCACTCTTCATTGTATCTGGCAAGCAGCATAAATCTATTTGCCAGAGGTAATGAAGTATCATTTCCTCCTACTAGCCGTGATGAGTCACCCCAGGTAGCATTATCAAGAACTGTTGAGTCCACTAGGTGTAAGCCCAAATGGTCGAGTTTTGTGGCCTGTAACAATATTAGGTCTGCCAACCTGTCATTCCTGCAGCTCTGGTGCTACAAATAGTATCAAAGATTAGTAAAAGAAGGCAGTTTTAGCCAGATTAATTAGTTAAGCTCAAACATACTGAAAAATCCCATGGCACATTCCGCCAAGCAAATGTATGCTTTGACTCACTTAATTACTACACAGCATGATTAACCTTTTGGTACTAATTACCTTTCATTATCCTCTCCAGTAAAAAAGCTAAGGTCCTCCGAGCTCGTCTGCTCACCTTTAGAAAGAGAAAAAAACAGAAGATATGTGTTCATGGTCAGCCAAAAAACACAGGTTACTCACCTGTAACAGTAGTTCTAGGAGTGGTATATGTTGTTCATCCACACTTGTTGGCTTGTCCCTTACTCTTTAAATCTTGCCAGGTGGTCTAAAAGATGGCTCCTCCTACCCACCTGGGTGGTATACGCATTGGCTTCACCGCCATGACGCCAGATCTTACTCGCTGGAAGCAAAGGTTGTGCGTTGAAGCCGGGGAGTTTGGGTGGGTCAGTGTGGATGAACATATACCACTCCTAGAACTACTGTTACAGGTGATTAAGAACAGATTACTCACCTGTAACAGTAGTTATAGGAGTGGTATATGTTGTTCATCCACACTGTTTGGCATGTCCCCTTCCACTTTAAATCTTGCCGGAAGTCTTCAAGCTGGCTCCTCCCACCCACCCGGGTGATATATACCTCAGCTCCGCCCCATGACGCCAGCTCTTTGCCCGTTGGAAGCAAGGTTGTGCACCCGAAGCCGGGGAGGTCGGGTGGGTGTGTGTGGATGAACAACATACACCACTCCTAGAACTACTGTTGTAGGTGAGTAACCTGTTCTTCCAGGAGCGTGGAGATGTTGTTCATCCACACTGTTGGGCAGACTCCAAGCAGTTCTCCGGGAGGAGGGAGGCAAGATGAACATCCTCTACTTAGGAAACAGAGACTGGAGAACAGAGGCCCCAAAACCATCATCCCGGCGTGACTCAAGGTCGATGTGGTAGTGGGTGATAAAGGTGTTTCCTGACTTCCAGATAGCAGCCCAACATATTTCCTGGATAGGGATGTCCCTGGAAGCAGCCATCGATGCAGCAGTATGGTGGGTAGAATGAGCTCTTATCCCTCTGGGAGGCTCCTTGCCCGCCAACTCATAGCACAGACCTATGCATGATGTAATCCATCTTACTATGGTCCGTTTGGCTGCAGGTCTGCCAAAAACGGCTTCAGCGTAGGTGACAAACAGCTGGCGAACCTCTCCACAAATTTCCGCCATCCTCTCCTTGTAGTAGGAGAGAGCACGTCTCAGGTCCAGAGTATGGAGTCTGTACTCGGCATCCGAGGTGTAATTAGGGTAGTAAACCAGCAGAGTCAACACCTGGTTAAGGTGAAACTCTGACACCACCTTTGGAAGGAATTTCGGGTGTGGGCGCAGGACAACTTTGTCCCTGTGAAAGACCAGATAAGAGGAGTCCACCAAAAGCGCCTGGAGCTCCCCTGTCCTTCTGGCTGACGTGATAGCCACCAAGAAGACAGTCTTCCACAAGTGTGTCCAGCGAGTCATCGGGCACAGCCGACGACAAGGGGTTGATGATAATTTCAACCTCGTTGGCCACTTCTTCAATCCCTTGGCCAGATGGAAGGTCCGAAAAGCCAGTGGCTGAGGATGCGATCTCGACCGAGGTAGAGACTGTGTGCTCTTGGGACTCAGACCTCTCTTGGTCCCAAGGGTGTCTCCGTTGAGACGAAGACACCGGGTCCTTCTTCCTCTTCCGACAACAGGAAGAGTGCGAGCCCGAGGGCACCTCACCCCGAGTGGGCAAAGACTGGCACATCTCCCTGAAGGAGCCTGTAAAGGTAGAGAGCCTAGGTTCAGCGGGACGAAGAAGCTTCGACTGGCCAAAGCGCAAGCTGCTTCCTCCTCAAATGCCTTCATCTGTTCCAGCTGTTCGGCGAGCCCGCAGCAGCAGAAACCGCCCATCTAGCCTCCTTTGTTTTCACCAGTGGGTTTCTTTTTCTGGTCTCCCCAGCTTCAAGCGTGCCTTGCGGCCGTCCAGGGTGTTGGGATGGAAGGCTAAGCAAAAACTGCATGATGAGGTGTCATGTCCGACACCTAGGCAGTAAACGCACATGAGGTGGGGATTGGTGCGTGACATCTTCTGGCTGCAGGGGCACCGGCGAAATCCTGGGGAAGATTTCTCCTCCATAGTCAATGCGACGAAAGCGTGATTGCTAACTTGAACGGTTGAGTTTCAGTAAACCGACAATTTGAAAGCCAGGGCTCATCAATGCTGAGAAGCTCGAGGAACCTGTATCTTCCAGCGGAAAGAAGACCTAGGCTATGGTGGAGAGCTGAGGTATATACCACCGGGTGCATGGAGGCCAGCTTGAAGACTGCAAGATTTAAGTGGAAGGGGACATGCCAAACAGTGTGGATGAACAACATTTCCATGCTCCTAGAACCTGTGTTTCTAGGGATGTGGCTATATTGTTCTTATCCACACTTGTTGGCAGACTCCCAGCAGTTCTCCGGGAGGAGGGAGGCAAGGTGCACACCCTCTATTTAGGAAACAGAGATCGGAGAACTGAGGTCCCAAAACCAGCATCCTGGCATGACTCTAGGTTGATGTGGTAATGAAGGTGTTTGCCGACTTTCAGGTAGCAGCTCTGCAGATATTCTGGATAGGGACATCCCTAGAAGCAGCCACCAACGCAGCAGTATGACGGGTAGAATGAGCTCTTATCCCTCTGGGAGGCTCCCTGCCCGCCAACCTACAGCAGAGATCAATGCAGGATGTTATCCATCGACCAGTCGTCCACTTTGCTGCAGGTCTACCAGGTGTGGCTTCATTGTAGGTGACAAACAGCTGGCGAAACTCTCCAGCGAACTTCAGCCGTTCGCTCCTTATAATAAGAGAGCGCTCATCTCAGGTCCAAAGTATGAAGCCTGTACTCAGCCTCCGAGGTGTAATTAGGGTAGTACAATGGCAGAGTCAACACCTGATTAAGGTGAAATTCCAACACCACCTTCGGAGGGAATTTCGGTTGGGGGCGCAGGACAACCTTGTCCCTGTGGAAGACCAGACAGGGAGATTAACAGAGAGCACCTGTAGTTCCCCACTCCTTCTGGCTGACGTGATAGCCACCAAGAAGGCGGTCTTCCATGACAGATGTGATATCTCACACCTGTGAATTGGTTCGAATGGCTTGCACATGAGTTTTGCCAAAACCAGTAGTAAATCCCACAGAGGTGGAAGTTCATGCACCAGAGGGGAAATGTGGTCGAGGCATTTAAAGAAATGCCAGACCACCTTTTCCTGTGCCGTCTGCTGACTGGCCCACGCCCGCTAAGCAGAGATGGCTGCCAGGTGCATCTTAAGGGTCGTAGACCTCCTTTGGAGAGAGTGAGAGAGAGAGAGAGAGAGACCAAAGGTAGTCGAGGATGCTAGCCACCGGACAGGACGAAGGGTCCAGGCCCTTGCTCTGACACCAAATGGAGAATCTCTTCCATTTGAAGACATAGCACCTCCTGGTCGACTCCTTCCTAGATGCCGCAACTACACTGAGTACATCGTTGGAGAGACCCAAAGCCTGGAATTCTAGCCACTCAGGAACCAGGCTGTCAGGTGCAGGGACTGAAGGTCCAGATGGAATACCTTCCCAATTGATGCAGATCAGGTCTGGGCATGCTGGAAGACGCCTCGGGAGCCTGGTGCAGAGGCTGAGAATATCTGGATACCAGAACTGGCGGGGCCAGTCTGGGGCTACCAGAATCATCCTTGCCTTGTCCCTCCTCACCTTGAGGAGCACTCTGTGGACCAAGGAAGATGAAGGCACAGAAGAGGCCTGGGGTCCACGGCCTCGAGAAGGCATCCCCCTGCAGCGAGCCCTGCTGAGGAGGCAGGCATGAAACAACCTCAGCTTGGTGTTCTCCCTGGAGGCAAACAGATCCACCTGAGGGGTGCCCCACTGGGAGAACAGGCTTTGCGCTACCTCTGGATGGAGAGACAACTCGTGGACGCCTCACCCACATGGCTGAGGGCATCCGCCAGCTGATTCGAGGCTCCTGCCACATGGATGGCTAGGAGATATGCCTCCAGTAGACTCATGAGGGTCCAGATGTGGAGCGCTTCCCTGCACAGAGGCCGGGAGTGCGTGCCGCTCTGTTTGTTGAGGTAGTACATGGGACCTGAACCACTTGATCCCGAAGGAACGGAGCAAATGCAGCCAGCACCAGCTGAACTGCTCGGAGCTCCAGCAGGTTGATATGGCATCGGGATTCCAGAGCCCATGGACTCTGCAATTCCCCAAGAGGGCACCCTAGCCCGTGAGAGAGGCGGTGGTCATGAGGATGACCGTTAGCTTGGGGCAGACAAACTGGATCCCTCCCTGCAGATGTTCCCGGAAGGTCCACCACTGGACAGTATCTGACATCTTCTGGGTCACAGTGACCAGCTTGTCAAAATGACCGTGTCGCCGAGACCACTGGCTGGCCAGTTCCCACTGAAGGGGGCACATATGCCACCAGGCCCATCGGACCACGGTAGTTCAGGCCGCCATGTAACTCAAAAGTTGCAGGAAGTCCCGGGCAGGGCGCAACTGCCCAACCAGAAATGATTGGGCAAAGGAGGAGAGAACCTCTGCCGTGTCCACTGGGAGCGTGGCTCTGGCTCAGCAAGAGTTGAGCTCTACCCCGATGAGCCAAATCACCTGCGAGGGCACGCGTTCCAACTTGGCCTCGTTGACCAGGATGCTGAGGCAAGTGTGGAGGGCCAGATCCCTGGATCTCTCCACCTCCACTCTTGAGGGACCCGCTATTAGCCAATTGTCGAAATAGGGGTACACACTCACACCTCGACACTGAAGATGGGCTGTCACCACTGCTATACATTTGGTGAAGACCCTAGGGGCTGAAGACAGGCCAAATGGCATGGCTTGGAACTCGTAAAGAGTTCCCTCCACCCTGAAGCGGAGGAACCTTTGGTGGGACGAACGGATCGGGACATGAAAGATCGTGTCCTGAAGATCCAGTGAGCAGAACGAACAGGTTACTCACCTTTAACAGTAGTTCTAGGAGTGGTATATGTTGTTCATTCACACTGTTCATCCACACTGTTTGGCATGTCCCTTTCCCCTTTAAATCTTGCCGGAAGTCTTCTAGCTGGCTCCTCCCACCCTCCCGGGTGGTTTAAACCTCGGCTCCGCCCCATGATGCCAGATCTTAGCCCGCTGGAAACCAGGTTGTATGCCTAATGCTGGGGAGGTCGGGTGGGTGCGGATGAATGAACAACATACACCACTCCTAGAACTACTGATATAGGTGAGTAACCTGTTCTTCTAGGAGCGTGGATATATTGTTCATCCACACTGTTTGGCAGACTCCAAGCAGTTCTCTGGGAGGAGGGAGGAGAGACGCATACCCCCTACTTGGAAAAAAGAATGGAGAACAGAGGCCCCAAAACCAGCATCCCGGCGTGACTCAAGGTCGATGTGGTAGTGGGTAATGAAGGTGTTTGCTGACTTCCAGGTAGCAGCTCGACATGTTTCCTGGATAGGGATGTCCCTGGAAGCAGCCACCGATGCAGCAGTACGGCGAGTAGAATGAGCTCTTATCCCTCTGGGAGGCTCATTGCCTGCCAACTCATAGCACAGACCTATGCAAGATGTAATCCATCTTGCAATGGTCAGTTTGGCTGCAGGTCTGCCAGAAGCGGCTTCAGCGTAGGTGACAAACAGCCGGCGAACCTCTCCATGAATTTCCGCTGTTCACTCCTTATAATAGGAGAGAGCACGTCTCAGGGCCAAAGTATGGAGCCTGAACTTGGCGTCCGAGGTGTAGTTAGGGTAGTATACCAAGCAGAGTCAATACCTGGTTAAGGTGAAACTCTGATACCACCTTTGAAAAGAATTTCGGGTGGGGGCGCAGGACAACTTTGTCCCTGTGAAAGACCAGATAAGGGGAGTCCACCGACAGTGCCTGGAGCTCCTCTGTCCTTCTGGCTGACATGATAGCCACCAGGAAGGCCGTCTTCCACCAGTGTTAGAGTGCACACTTGTGCATAGGTTCGAATGGCTTGCCCATGAGCTTCGCCAAAACCAGCAACAGATCCCACAGAGGTGGAGGTTCACCACTGGAGGGGATATGTGATCCAGGCCTTTGAAGAAGCATCCGACCACCGTCTCCTGCGGCAATGCCGGCTGACTGGCCCATGCCCGGTAAGCAGAAATGGCTGCCAGGTGCACCCTAAGGGTCGATGACCACAGACCCCCTTTGCAGAGAGACCAAAGGTAGTTGAGAATGTTAGCCACAGACCAGGATAAGGGGTCCACACTCTTACTCAGACACCAAATGGAAAATCTCTTCCATTTGAAGGCATAACGTTTCCTGATCGATTCCTTACGAGATGCCTCCACCACGGTGTAGACGTCCTCGGAAAGACCCAAAGCCTGGAACTCTAGCCGCTCAGGTACCAGGCTGTGAGGTGCAAGGAGTGAAGGTTCAGATGGAATACCTTCCCCTGGTTCAGGGATACCAGGCCTGGGCATGTACAAAGCTTCCCCGGGGGCCTGCAGCTGAGGCTGAGGAGATCTGGATACCAGAAACTGGCGTGGCAAATCTGGGGCTACCAGGATCACTTTCTCCTTGTCCCTCCTCACCTTGAGTAGCACCTTGTGGATCGAGGGAAGGCACAGAGGAGGCCTGGGGTCCACGGACTCGAGAAGACATTCCCCTGCAGCAAGCCCTGCTGAGGAGGGCGAGCATGGTACAGTCTCAGTTTGTTGTTTTCCCTGGAGGCAGAGAGGTCCACCAATGATTTGCCCCAGTGGGAGAACAGACTGTAAGCTACCTCTCGATGGAGAGACCACTCGTGGGATGTCTGGCCTATGCGGCTGAGAGCATCCACCAGCTGGTTCTAGACTCCTGCCACATGAATGGCTAGGAGATCCGCCACCAGCCGACTTACAAGGGTCCAGATGCGGAGCGCCTCCTTGCACAGCAGACGGTAGTGCGTGCGTGCCGCCCTGTTTGTTGAGGTAGTACATGGTCGTGGTATTGTCCATCTGGATTTGAACCACTTGACCCCGGAGCTGAGGAGCGAAAGCTCACAGTGCCAGTCTCACTGCTCTGAGTTCCAACAGGTTGACATGGCATCGGAACTCCTCGGGGGTCCAGAACCCATGGGCCCTGTTGTCCCCCATGTGGGCTCCCCAGCCCATGAGGGAGGCATCGGTCATAAGGACAACTGCCGGCTCAGGGTAGACAAACTGGATCCCTTCCTGCAACTGTTCTGGGGCAGTCCACCATTGGAGCACATCCCACATCTTCTGGGTTACAGTGATCAGCTGGTCGAAATGACCATGGCTCTGAGTCCACTGGGTGGCCAGCTCCCATTGGAGGGGGCGCATGTGCCATCTGGCCCAATGGACCACAGAGGTGCATGCCACCATATAATCCAGAAGGCGCAGAAAGTCCCGGGCAAGGTGCAAGTGCACAACCAGAAATGATCGGGCAAAGGAGGCAAGAACCTCCGCCTTGTCCGCTGGGAGCCGAGCTCTGGCTTGACAAGAGTCAAGCTCTGCCCCGATGAAGCCCATCACCTGAGCAGGCACGAGTTCTGATTTGGCCTCGTTGATCAGGAGGCTGAGTTGGGAGCAGGTTTGGGAAGCCAGATCCCTGGACCTCTCCACCTCCTGAAGGGAGGATCCTGCTAAGAGCCAGTCGTCAAGATAAGGGTAAATTCGTACTCCTTGATGCCAAAGATGGGCTGCCACCACTGCAATGCATTTGAAGACCCGAGGGGCTGATGACAGGCCGAATGGCATGGCTCGGAACTCGTACAGGGTCCCTTCAACTCTGAAGCGGAGGAACCGCTGATGGGATGGATGGACTGGGACATGAAAGAATGCGTCCTGTAGATCCAGTGAACAGAACCACATGTTTCACTCCAGGGGTGGTATGATCTGGTTCAGAGTTACCATCTGGAAGGTGCGGGACCTGAGATATTGATTCAGATCGTGGAGATCCAGGATGGGGTGCCAACCCCCCGTCCGCTTGGGCACCAGGAAGTACCTGGACACAAAGCCTGGGTCTGTAGGAGGATCCGGCACTGGAGCTACTGCCTCCTTGTGGAGGAGCTGAGCTATGTCGTCTTGAAGATCTGACTGAGTGCAAGCTGAGAGGGTACTGCTCAAACTCTAGAGGCAGTCCCTGACTGACCACTTCAAGAACTGACCTATCCGAAGTGATATCGGACCAGGCGGAATGAAAGTGGCGGAGCCGGCCCCCCCCCCCAGGAGGACCCAGAGCTGGCGTGATGGGTGTAGGGGTGGCAACCCCCAACTGAGCAATCTTAGAGGAGGTGGAGGCGGCTCCTGGACCTGCACCTTGGCCTCCTTTACGGGGCTGTTGAGGACCCTGCTTTGGCTGTGGGCGCCAAGGTTGAGCCTGCTGCTGCTGGCCTCCCCGATAGGAGGGCTGTCTGACCGCAGGGGAAGAATGCCGAAATAGCTTCTTTGTTTTCTGCTGGTTCTTGCCCGAAGAACCTTTTGCAGAGGTAGCATCCAAGGTGGCACTGGACTGCTCAATACGCTGAAGGTGACTGGCCACTCCTGGAACGAACAGGTCAGTGCCAAGGAAAGGAAAGTCAGCCAACTTGTGCTGGGTATCAGCTGGGAAGGAAGACAGCCTCAGCCAGGCCCTGTGGCGAGTGGCCACTGTGGCTGCTAAAGAGTGGGCACAAGAATCCCCAATGTCTAGGGCTGCCTGGAGCTGCTGTTTTGCAACAGCACGGCCCTGATCACGGACTTGCTTGACTGTGGTCTGCAGGAAGATGAGGGAGGACTTCATCTAATGACCCAAGGAGGCATGAGAAAAGTGTGCCGTAATGACAGCCAAACTGGCCTGATGAAAGCCTAAGGAAGAGGCCATGTAGACCTTGCGGGCAGAGTGGTCCATATTTTTGGACTCCTTGTCCGGGGGTCGGTCTGTGTCAGCTGAGCTACCAGTATGTCTAAACACAGAAGCGGTCACCAGTCTCTTGGCCGAAGGTTGTTCAGTGAATCCTGGCAGGGACCCCATGGGCACCGCATACTTGCGGGCCATGCGGGCAGATGGTGCTGGGCAGGAAGCCAGGCGCTGCCAGAGCTCAAGAGCCGGGCCAGTGATGGCTTCGACCACCAGAAAGGCCTCCATCAGGGTATCTCCCCTTTTTAGGATGTCCGTAAGGGGCTACTCTGCCTTTTTCTGGATAGACTCCAGGGGCATTCCGGTGGATTCGGAGATCAGGCGGAGAATGCCTTGAAAGGAGGAAGGACCCTCCTCTAAACCTGCCATGGAGGACTCATCATCCCCAGGATGGGAGTGCAGTCCTGTGATGTCCGAGGAGTCACAGTACAACGGTCTCCCGCCTATGTCCCCTTCGATCCACTGGGGGCGGTCAGGGGTAACCGTGATGGACAGACGTCAGGGAAGCCTGGTGTCTATACGGTCCTCTTTTGAGGGAGCCCCTCCCTGAGGCTGCTTAGGCAGTGATGCCACCAGAATCGGTGGAGAGACCGAGATGGGCCGAGCCGGGATACGGGCCGGCCCCTCGGGCGGAGGAACTGAAGGCTTCGGTTCTGGAGGGCTCGGCGTCGGCCCAGGAGGCGGCAGCCAAGTGATGGTCAGGGTGGACGGCGGAGCTGGCTTCTGCCTGGTCAAAATCAGCTGTTGCCACGTAAGATCTTCATAGCGTCGACGGAGTTTCCAGCAAAGCCTTTCCTCGTCGGATGAGGATGAAGATCTGCGGCGATGCCTCTTTTTAATGTGCTTATGACTCTTTCAGTCATTTGACCGAGGGGGTTCTGGACCTCGATAGAGATAGGGCTGGCCAACTCAGTCGATCGGGAGACACTGGGGTCGGTGAAAACCCAGAGTCTGGAACAGTTTCCTCGATGGTGACACCAGCGGACTGGGTCTCCTCATCGGGAAAGACAAGGACTGGAGTCCCTTCCAAAGAATCATCGACCACAGTCGGTGAAATAGGTTGATCAGGTTGAGAGAAATCTCAACCTTGTGGGCCACTTCCTCGATCTCTTGGCCAGAAGGAAGATCTGTGAAGCCAGCGGCAGAGGATGTGATCTCGACCGAGATCAAGACAGCGTGTTCCTAGGACTCGGACCTTTCTCGGTCCCAAGAACGTCTCCATTTGGATGAAGACTTTGTGCCCTTCTCCCTCTTCCGAGGGCGGCAGGAGTGCAAACCCAAGGGCGTCTCATCCCTGGTGGGGAGGGAGAGAGAGGCACAACTCCTTGAAGGAGCCTGAAAAGGTGGAACCGAGGTTCAGAGGAACAAAAAAAAAGCTCCGACTGGCTGAAGCTTGAGCCGCTTCCTCCTCGAAAGCCTTCATTTGCTCCAACTGCTTGGCGGATCCTGCAGCCGTCGAAACCGCCCACTTCGCCACCTTCAATTTCACCGGTGGGTTCCTTTTCTCCTGTCTCCCCAATTTTAGGTGCGCCAAATGGTCGTCCAGGATGTTGGAATGGAAGGCCAGGCAGAACGTGCAGGTGAAGGTGTTAGGTCTAACACCAAGGCAGCAGACGCATGTTAAGTAGGGATCGGTGTGCGACATCTTCTGACCACAGGAGCACTGGTGAAATCCGGGAGCAGATTTATCCTGCATGTCCGATGCGCTACTATCGGAATCATTAATGTGAACAAGTTTTAAAGGAAGCTGCGGTAAAAAATGAAGCTTTAAATCCAGGGCCTATGAATTGCTGTGAAGCAAAAGGGAACCTGTATCTTCCAGCAGAAAGGAAACTCTGGCATCAGGGTGTGGAACCGAGGTTTATACCACCCAGGTGGGTGGGTGGAGCCAACTTGAAGACTTCCGGCAAGATTCAAAGGGGAAAGGGACATGCCAAACAGTGTGGATGAAGAACATATCCACGCTTGTAGAACACATGTTCTGCTCAAGGGATGGTATGATCTGGGACAGAGTTGCCATCCAAAAGGTGCATGACCTGAGAAACGGATTCAGGTTGCGCAGATCCAGAATGGGGCGCCAGCCCTTCCCCCATCCGTTTCAGCACCAGAAAGTACCTGGAAACACATCCTGGGTTAACCAGTGCGTCTGCGACTCTGACCACTACCTCCTTATGGAGGAGTTGGGCAATGTCATCTCTGAGAGCCGACCGAGTATGGGTGGATACCTCTTCCTCCCGTGGGGCTTGGCTTGGCTTGGAGGGTACCGCTCGAATTCCAGAGGCAGACCCCGCGCGACAACCTCCAGAGCCCACCTGTCTGTTGTAACAGTGGACCAGACGGAAAGGAAGTGGCAGAGCCGGCCCCCCCACGGGAGGACCCAGAGCAGTTGTGGTAGATATGGAGGTGGCTGCCCCCATCCCATCACTACGCAGGCTTATAGGATGAAGAGCCAGCAGCTGGGCCACTGGAACCCATACCGCCGGGCTTATGGTTTGCTGCAGCCCTAGACTTGGGCTGAGAGCGCCAAGTCTGGGCCTGCTGCTGCCCAGTTTCAAACAGGGGCAGTTTGGCCACAGGGGCAGAAAGTCGAAAGAGCTTCTTCCTGTGCGATTTCCTAGAACCCTGAAGTTCTTTTTGGATGGCACTATCAGAGTCCAAGGTGGTGTTGGACTAATCGATATGCTGAAGGTGACCATAGACTCCTGGACCGCACAAGTCTGTACGCAAGAATGGAACGTCTGTCAGTTTGTGCTGGGTGTCTGCCGTAAAAGTTGAGACCCTCAGCCAGGCCCTGCGGCACATGGCGACTGCAGCTGCCACTGATCGGGCACAAGAATACCTGATATCCAGGGCTATCTGGAGTTGCTGTTTAGCAAAGTACAGTTACGTAAGGACTTACCGTAACAGTAGATCTTCGAGAGGAGCTCCTGCAGCAGGCTATTACAATCAGGACTATACTACAGGCACTAGGACCCTCAGAAAAACTTCTCAGCCAGCAATATCCAGCAGGGACCACCCCCGACGTCGGCTCCACCCCGTCAGCCCTGGTACAAAAGGGGGCTGACCCAGCTTCACCCCAGTTCCCCTGTCAAGTCCCGAGAATGAGCCCTGACAGGAGACTGGAGCAAAGCATGAAGATGGAATTCTGTACACCTCAGAGGGAGGAGGAGGGTGGGAAAGTAACGCCTGCTGCAAGAGCTCCTCTCGAAGATCTACTGTTACAGTAAGTTCTTATGTAACTGTACTAGTTTACTTTGAGTGGGAGCTCTTGCAGCAGGCTATTACAATTAGGACTGAATCGCAAGCAGTCCCTCGCCAAAGAGGTAATCGACCCCAGGAGGTGGAAGAGAGTTCGCTGGACACAGGAGCTCAAGACAATAGTCTCTGAAGGACTGCCAGGCCGAAGCTGGCATGGCGTCTGGAGGCAATGTCCAAGCTGTAGTGCTTCACGAAAGTATGCACTGAATTCCAGGTAGCGGCCGCACAAATATCCTTGATGGATACGTTCCACAGCACGGCAAAGGAAGCAGACACTTCCCTGGTGGAGTGACCCCTAACCGGACCCGGAAGGGGCATGTTGTGCTTTTCACAGCAGAGACACAGTGGACAATCCATTTAGAAATGGTCTGCTTGGACACTGGTCTACCAAAGTGTTGTGGCGCAAAGGCCACAAAACATTTGCTCCGATTTTCGGTGATTAGTCATATGCTTAAGGTGATACCCAGGACCCAGAGTTTTCCGCGATTCCTCGGATGCGGCAAACTGCAGAAATATCCGCGAAATTTGCCGTCACCTGTGGAATTCGAGGCGCCAGCTGAACAACGCCTTGCCAAGGGATGTGCCCAATCCCCCATCGCTTCACTGCCCCCAGCATGGCAAAGCTCTCGCTGGCTGACAGGGGTGCCTAACTCGCCGCTTCACCCCCCAGCTGCCTGTTGCCATGCTGGGGACCCACCCCAGCGTGGCAAAATCTTCCTTTGCCGATGGGGGTGCCCAATCCCCATTGGCTTCATGTCTCCCCACAAGCTGCCTGGTGCCACGCTGGGGGACCACCTCGCATGACAAACACTTCTGTTGCGGCAGAAGTGCCCAATCCCCGTCGACTTCTCACCCCCAAGCTGCCTGGTGCCACTTGGGAGCCCACCTCAGCGTGGCAAAGCTTCCTTGCCGATGGGGGTGCCCAACCCGGTTGGTTTCACACTATCTCCCCTCGTCCTGGTGCCACACTGGGAGCCCACTCCAGTGTGGCAGAAGCTTCCGTCTGTCGATGGGGGTTCCCGTCAGCTTCACATTTCCAGTTGCCTGGTGCCATGCTGGGAGCCCACCCCAGCGTGCAAAAGTCCCTCATTGAGTCTTAAAATAAATAAATAAATTAAAAAACTGAAACACAAAAAAACCTTCCTCATTCATTCTTTTGCCCCTCCCCAGCCCGCACCCACCTTCTGCGCACTCTCACCTCAACCCATACTTACCTCCAGAGCCCAGCGCGATGATCTTCGGTGGACCAGGAACACGTCTGCACTCTTCAAAGCCGACCACGAACTGAAGAAATGCCAGTAAGCTGTATAATGACATAAATGGATTTTTTCAACTTTAGTGTATATCTCAGCCATTTCTGGGAATTTTTTCACCAAATTTTCAACATGGGGATTTAGGGGCCCCACCTCATGAACTGACACACTTATTTCGTTAATCGGTCCCGAAAGGTAGTTCCGCAGTCACTGCATGGAACCACCTTTCCGGAATGATTAATGAAATGACAGTGTCACAGTTCATGAGGTAGGCTCCCAAAAACCCTATGTTGAAAATTTGGTGAAAATATTCTCAACTAACTTTACGAGCTGCAGTATTAGTGAAGTTCTATGCACGTCAGGTAACTTCGAAAGCATTTTTAATATTTTCACTCCAGATTTTCAGTATTGCCATTTTACCACACCTCCTTGTGAACAGTACTACTGTCATTTTTCTAATCTCACCCGAAATGCATTTTTGCACATGTAGTGCACAATGGCGCGGTCGGTGTGCGAAATCAATGTTCAGGACAGATTAAGAAAATCACAGTGATACTGTTCATGAGCAGAGGTCTTAAACTGGCTATGTTGAAAATGTAGTGACAAACGCCCATAAATGACTGTGTTATGAGCGTGCATTGCATCAGATATGGCAAAAATAAATAAATAAATAAATAAATAAATAAATTAAGGGTAAAAATGTGCCGCAGAATTGCCACAGAAATTGGTGTTGACTGCCGCAGAAGTTCTGCGGCAAATGAGAACCCTGCCGCAGAACTTTGCTCTGATGTGCCGCAGAAAAATCGGGGCCCTGGTAATACCTAAGCGTCCTGTGAACGTCCAAAGTGTAAAGGAGAGCCTCCCCTCTGTTAGAAGGCGAAGGAAAATAAACTGGAAGGTCAACCGACTGGTTGAGGGTCAGCTCCGAGACCACTTTCGGAAGAAACTTAGGGTTTGTCCTCAGGGAAACCCTTTCCCTGTGGAAAGTTAGGTACACTTCTTTACACATCAGAGCCTGAACCTCAGAAACTCCTCGAGCTGAAGTAATGGCAACTAAAAAACAAATCTTCCAAGACAGGTATCGCAGCTCGCAATCTTCTGCATGTTCAAACAGAGGAAGGGTAGGCTTCTCCAACACAAAAAGGAGGTCCCAGGATGGGATAGGATCCCAAATGGGAGGTCTCATATGAAGAATCCCCCGTAAAAAGGTGCGTGAAACGTCCTATTGCGCTAAGGTTCTGTCACCCGAAAGGGCGTGATAAGCAGAGATGGCCCACATGTGCACCTTAATGGAGGAGTAGCTCAAGTCTTGTTGGTATAAGGAGAGGAGAGGAGATACTGAAGAGCTGAGTTCACTGGACAGGAAACGGGATCCAGATGATGAGAAGAGGCCCACAAACAGAAATGAACAGGTTACTCACCTGTAACAGTAGTTCTAGGAGTGGTATATGTTGTTCATCCACACTGTCTGGCATAGTCCCTTTCCCCTTTAAATCTTGCCGGAAGTCTTCAAGCTGGCTCCTCCCACCCACCCGGGTGGTAAATACCTCGGCTCAGCCCCATGACGCCAGATCTAGCCCGCTGGAAGCCAGGTTGTGCGCCTAAAGCCGGGAGGTCGGAAGGTAGGATGAACACATATACCACTCCTAGAACTACTGTTACAGGTGAGTAACCTGTTCTTCTAGGAGCGTGGATATGTTGTTCATCCACACTGTCTGGCAGACTCCAAGCAGTTCTCCGGGAGGAGGGAGGCAAGGCGCACACCCCCTACTTAGGGAATAGAGATTGGAGAACCGAGGCCCCAAAACCAGCATCCCGGCGTGACTCTAGGTCAATGTGGTAATGGGTAATAAAGGTGCTTGCTGACTTCCAGGTAGCGGCCCGACAGATTTCCTGGATAGGGATGTCCCTGGAAGCAGCCACCGAAGCAGCAGTATGGCGGGTAGAATGAGCTCTTATCCCTCTGGGAGGCTCCTTGCCCGCCAATTCATAGCACAGACCTATGCATGATGTGATCCATCTCGCAACAGTCCGCTTGGCTGCAGGTCTGCCAGAAGCGGCCAGCGTAGGTGACAACAGCTGGCGAACCTCTCCTGAATTTCCGCCTCTCCTTATAATAGGAGAGAGCACGCCTGAGGTCCAGAGTATGGAGCCTATATTCAGCGTCTGAGGTGTAATTAGGGTAATATACTGGCAGGGTCAACACCTGGTTAAGGTGAAACTCTGACACCACCTTCAGAAGGAATTTCGGTGGGGTGCAGGACAACTTTGTCCCTGTGAAAGACCAGATAGGGGAGTCCACTGAAGCGCCTGGAGCTCCCCGTCCTTCTGGCTGCGTGATAGCCACCAAAAGGCAGTCTTCCACGACAAGTGCGAAAGTGCAGACTTGTGCATGGGTTCGAATGGCTTGCCCATGAGCTTGGCCAAAACCAGCAAAAGATCCCATGGAGGTGGAGGTTCACGCACCGGAGGGGATATGTGGTCCAGGCCTTTGAAAAAGCGCCCGACCACCTTTTCCTGAGCCAACGTCGGCTGACCGACCCGCGCCCGGTAAGCCGATATGGCTGCTAGGTGCACCCTAAGGGTCGATGACTGAAGACCCCCTTTGGAGAGGGACCAAAGAAGTCTAGAATGTTAGCCACTGAGCAGGATAAGGGGTCCAGACCTTTACCCTGACACCAAATGGAAAATCTCTTCCATTTGAAGGCATAACATTTCCTGGTCGATTCTTTTCGAGATGCCTCCACCACGGTGTAGACATCCTCAGAAAGACCCAAAGCCTGTAACTCTAGCCGCTCAGGAACCAGGCTGTGAGGTGCAGGGATTGAAGGTCCGGATGAAAGACCTTCCCCTGGTTCATTGATATCAGGTCCGGGCGTGTACACAGCCGCTCCGGGGCCCTGCAGCTGAGGCTGAGGAGATCTGGATACCAGAACTGCCGTGGCCAATCTGGGGCTACCAGGATCACCTTCGCCTTGTCCTTCCTCACCTTGAGTAACACCTTGTGGATCAAGGGAAATGGAGGAAAGGCGTAAAAGAGGCCTGGGGTCCACGGCCTCGAGAAGGCATCTCCCTGCAGCAAGCCCTGCTGAGTGGGGCGGGCATGGAACAGCCTCAGCTTGGTGTTCTTCCTGGAGGCAAACAGGTCCACCAACGGTTTGCCCCAACGAGAGAACAGGTAGTAGGTTACCTCTGGATGGAGAGACCACTCATGGGATGTCTGGCCTAAGCGGCTGACAGCATCCGCCAGTTGGTTTGCGACTCCTGCCACATGGATGGCTAGGAGATCCGCCTCCAGCCGGCTGACGAAGGTCCAGATCCGGAGCACCTCCTTGCATAGCAGACGGGAGTGCGTGCCGCCCTGTTTGTTGAGGTAGTACATGGTCGTGGTATTGTCCGGCCTGGACTTGGAACCACTTGACCCGGAGCTGAGGACGTAAGCTGAGAGAGCCAGTCTGACTGCCCTGAGCTCCAACAGGTTGATGTGGCATTGGGACTCCTCTGGGGTCCAGAACCCGTGAGCCCTGTATTCCCCATGTGGGCTCCCAGCCCGTGAGAGAGCATCGGTCGTGGGGACGACCGTCGGCTTAGGCGGACAAACGGGATCCTTCCAGCAGATGATTCGGGACGGTCCACCATTGTAGGCCCCACATCCCCTGGTGACCGTGACCAGCTGGTCGAAAAGACTCTGACGCTGAGACCACTGGGCGGCGAGCCCCACTGGAGGGGCGATGTGCAGTCTGGCCCAGCGGACCACTGACGTGCATGCCACCATGTAGCCCAGGAGGCACAGGAAGTCCCGGGCAGGGCGTGAGTGCCCAACCAGAAATGATTGGGCAAAGGAGGAGAGAACCTCCGCCCTGTCCGCCGGGAGCCGAGCTCTGGCTTGACGAGAGTCGAGCTCTGCCCCGATGAAGCCCATCACCTGAGAAGGTACGAGTTCCGATTTGGCCTCGTTGATCAGAAGGCCCAAGTGTGAGCAGGTTCGGAGGGTCAGGTCCCTGGACCTCTCCACCTCCTGAAGGGAGGATCCTGCCAGGAGCCAATCGTCCAGGTAGGGGTAAATACGAACCCCCTGACGCCGAAGATGGGCTGCCACCACTGCAATGCATTTGGTGAAAACCCTTGGGGCCGATGACAGGCCGAACGGCATGGCTCTGAACTCGTACAGGGTCCCTTTGACCCTGAAGCGGAGGAACCGCTGATGAGACGGACGGATAGGGACGTGGAAAAAAGCGTCCTGAAGATCCAGTGTGCAGAACCACATGTTTCGCTCCAGGGATGGTATGATCTGATTTAGAGTTACCATCCGAAAGGTGCGGGACCTAAGATACCGATTCAGGTCGTGCAGATCTAGAATGGGGCGCCAAACCCCCCGTCCGTTTGGGCACCAGGAAATACCTGGAGATGAAGCCTGGGTCTGAAGGAGGATCCGTCACTCGGGCCACCACCTCTTTGAGGAGGAGTAGCGCAATGTCGTCTCGGAGGACAGACTGGGCGACTGAGATCCGCTCCTCTCGTGGGGCACGGGCTCGGCTGGGAGGGGTACTGCTCGAATTCTAAGGGCAGACCCTGCCCGATCACTTCTAGGACCCACCTGTCCGTGGTGATACCGGACCAGGCGGAACCGAAGTGACGGAGCCGGCCCCCCACGGGAGGACCCAGAGCTGAAGTGACAGGTACGGGGGAGAACACCCCCGGCCCGTCACTGGGCAGGCTTAGAGAAGTAGGGGGCACCTGGACCAGCGCCTTGGCCTCCTTTGCAGGGCTGCTGGGGACCTTGCTTGGGCCTAGGGCGCCAAGCCTGAGCCTGCTGCTGTTGTTGACCCCCCTGGAAGGGTGGTTGTCTGACCGCAGGGGAAGACTGACGAAAAGGCTTCTTCCTGCGCTTCTGCTGGTTCTTACTTGAAGAACCCTTAGCGGATGTAGCATCTAAGGTGGCATTAGATTGCTCGACACGCTGCAGGTGACCTGCCACCCCTGGTCCCAAGAGGTCGGTGCCAAGGAAGGGCACATCAGCCAGCTTGTGCTGAGTATCCACGGAAAGGAGGATAACCTCAGCCAAGCCCTGCAGCCTAGTGGATACTGCTGCAGCTAGTGAACAGGCACAGAATCACCCACGTCCAGAGCAGTCTGGAGTTGTTGTTTAGCAACAGCTCTGCCTGGTCCCTGACCTGTTGACCGTGGTCTGCATGTCAGCTGGGAGGTGGGGAGAACTTCGTCCAGCGACCCCAAGAGGGCATGAGAGGAGTGTGCCATAATCACCGCTGAGCTTGCCTGACGAAGGCCCAAAGATGATGCAGCATAGACCTTCTGGGCCGAGTGGTCCATAAGTTTGGACTCTTTGTCTGGAGGCCGGTCAGTATCGGCTGAACTGCCCGTCCGCCTGAATACTGAGGCAGTCACAAGGCTTTCCGTCGAGGGGTGCTCAGTAAACCCTGCCAAAGACCCTGTGGGCACAGCTGCATCTGCGTGCTATGCGGGCAGATGGAGCTGGGCAGGAGGCTGGACGCGCAGAGTTCCAATGCCGGACCAATAATGGCTTCGGCGACTGGAAATGCCTCCGTAGGGGTATCCCCCCTCTTAAGAATATCCGTAAGGGGATACTCTGCCTTTTTCTGGATAGGCTGTAGGGCCATCCCCGTCGATTCAGAAATGAGCCGGAGGATGCCCTGGAAGGAGGAAGGCCCTTCTTCAAAGCCTGACGCTGAAAGCTCATCGAAAGAATGAAGGCCAGTGTTATCGGAATCGGAGGAGTCCCGATATAAAGGCTGCCCACCTAAGTCCCCCTCGATACGCCTAGGGCGATCAGGGGTGACCGTAATTGACAGTCTGTGGGGGAGACCCGAAGACTGTTGGGCCTCCTTGGAGGGAACCCCCCCCCCCCACGAGGGGCAGCTTAGGTGGAGGTTCCACCAAAATTGGTGGGGAACCTGAAACCAGTTGCGGCGGAAGACGCACCGGAGCCCCCAAAGAGACCGGCACCGGAGCAATCGGTGTCTGAGGCGGCCGAAGAGGCTGAGGCCAAGAGATAGCCAGGACCACCGAGGGAGCTGGCTTCTGACCTGGAATTGCTGCCACATGAGATCCTCGCAGCGTCGGCGAATTTTTAAGTCGAGCCTCTCCAAATCCGAGGAGGAAGGAGCAACTGTGGCGCCTCTTGTGGGAGTGCTTGTGTGCTTTTTGGGTCGATCGATCGAAGAGGACTTACTCCTGATCGAGACCGACGGTGTCGGGCTTTGTCGTCGGGAGAGACTGGGCTCGTGAAAACCGAGGCTCCGGTTCTTGTCCCTCGATCGGGAGGCCCGCGGGCCGGGTCTCCTCGTCGGGGAAGGAGAGAATCGGCGTTCTCTCCAAAGAATCATCGACAGGAGTCGGTGATAACGGCTCGATTGGGTCGAGAATAATCTCGGCCGGATCAGCCGACTCCTCGGCTCCTACGCCCGGTACAGACGGAAGGTCTGAAAACCCAGCGGCTGAGGAGGCAATTTCGACCGAAGTCGAGACATCGGACCACTCCTGATCCCAGGAGCGTCTTCAACTCGAAGAAGATTTAGGATCCTTTTTCCTTGAAGGCCGCCATGCGCTCGAGCTGCTCGGGAGATCCCGCAGCCGTGGAAACCGCCCACCTGGCCTCCTTGGATTTTACCGGTGGGTTGCGGAGCTCCGGTCTACCCAGCTTCAGGCGCGCCTGACGATCTTCCAGGATGTTGGGGTGGAAGGAAGCGCAAATGGAGCACTGCGAGGTATCGTGAACAGAACCGAGGCAGTAAACGCACGAGAGGTGGGGATCGGTGCGCGACATTTTCTATCAGCAAGGACACCATGGAAAACCCGGGGACGACTTGTCATCCATGTCCGATCAGAGTCGAAACTCTAATGAGTTTCAGAGCGAGAAGATGCAGTGAAAACCGTAGAAACGAATCCAGGGCCTCAACACTGCAGAAAGCACGAGGGAACCTGAATCTTCCAGCAGAAAGGAAGATCTGGCGTCATGGGGCAGAGCCGAGGTATTTACCACCCGGGTGGGTGGGAGGAGCCAGCTTGAAGACTTCCGGCAAGATTTAAAGGGGAAAGGGACTATGCCAGACAGTGTGGATGAACAACATATCCACGCTCCTAGAAGCTTCCATTTCATAGTGTAAGGGAACGCGTAGAGGGCTTTCTTGATGAAACAAGAACTTCCGCCACCTCTGTCGATACCCTGCACCTGTGCTTTGCTACGTCTGAAGGAGCCATGCATGAAGGTGCAAGATCGGAGACTGGGATGAACCAGCGAGCCCTGATCCTGGGATAGCAACTGTGAGCATATTGGCAGCGGAACTGGAGGTTCCCTGGAAAGCCGCTGAAGTAGTGGGTACCAAATCTGCCGAGGCCACAGCGGGGCGACCAGAATCATTTGCGCCCCCTTGACTTGTAACTTCAATAGCATTCTCTGGACGACAGGAAAGGGAAGGAAGGCATAAAGAAACCTCCCTGCCCAACATAGGGACAACACGTCTGGCCAGAAAACACCAGGCGCGGGCTCTCGCAAGCAGAAAAGCGGCAGTTTGGTGTTGTGTGGTGATGCAAATAGGTCCAGTTCTGGATGACCACATCTGTCAAATAGCTGCTCTGCTACTGACTGTAGGAGCTCCCACTCGTGCGCCCTGGATCAAGATCCGCAGAGACTGTCGGCCAATTCGCTGAGGACACCCGGAACGTGCACCGCGGAGAGAGTGATGTGCCATTCTAGTGCCCTATACTAGACTCTCATTGCCTCCCTGCACAGGGGATAAGAATGAGCTCCCCTTGCTTGTTGATGTAGAAGATGACTGCCATGTTGTCTGTCTGAACCAGAAGAGAGCCTGGCAAGAGGTCCTCCTGAAAAGCGTGTAACGCACTGAGGACCACTCACATCTCCAGGACATTGATGTGGAGTTCGCGCTCCTTGGGAGTCCAAATGCCTTGTATTTGGAGAGTCCCTAGGTGTGACCCCACCCCAAATCCGAGGGATCCGTCGTAAGGTGACCCCTCTTTCCAAATTGAGTGGATCCATCCATCAAAGAAGAGTTCTCTTTACTGGCTCCATGACTCTGACCATGAGGTCGAGGTCATCTGAGCACTGATCCCACTGCACCCTGAGCATCCACTGTGGGATTCTCATGTGGAGGCGGGCCAGAGGAGTAACTGGAATGGCTGTCGCCATGTGCCCCAGAAGTCTGAGGAAGGTCCTTGCTGAGACCCGAGTTACTAGAACCGATGCAGCTATCTCTTGCAAGCGATCGCCCCTCTCTGGGGGTAGAAAAGCCATGCCCTGGACCGAATCCAGGACCGCACCAATAAAGATGAGTCTTTGGCTGGGCTCTGGGGAAGACTTTGGAAGGTTCAGGGTGATCCCCAAGTCTCGGAAGAGTGTATAGGTATCTCAGAGAGCTTAAAACAGGCGTGACCTTGATGGGGCCGCTAGCAGCCAATTGTCCAGGTAAGGGAAGACATAATGCCCATGACGCGTTAGAGCCGCAGCCACTACTGCCAAACACTTTGTGAAGACTCAAGAAGCGGAAGAGAGGCCAAACGGAAGAACTCGAAATTGATAATGCTCCCCCTGGAAGTGGAACCTCAGGACTTCCTGTGAGGGGGAAAGACCCCGATATGCATATATGCATCTTGCATGTCCAGGGAGCAGAGCCAGTCTCCTTGGTGCAGCAGAGGAAGAAGACCCAGAAGGGTCACCATTCAGAACCTTTTGTACTCTATATAAAGATTTAGCAAGCTTAGGTCCAGAATGGGACGAAGGTCCTGAGTCTTTTTTGGGACCAGGAAGAAGTGGGAGTAATATCCTTTTCCCCGTTGACTCAGAGGGACTGGTTCTATTGCCCTTTTTTTGCAAGAGGGCCTGTATCTCTCCTTCTGTACGGGGAATATGAGGAGGAGGATATTTGGAGAACCATGGTGGAGTGACTGGAGGAATCTCCGTGAACTCTAAGGTGTGTCCTCTCCTTATGACATCTAGGACTCATTTGTCCGAAGTTATTGAGCTGCATCCCTGAAGATATAGGGAGAAGCAACCCTCTACCACCTTCCCTGGTAGCTCCGCTGGGGGACGGAAGTCACTGGGCAGAGCCAGGGGTGGGCAGAGATGCCTGGGAGGACTTGGGGCCACGGGGAGGAGCACCTCCAGGCTGCTGGTTGCTGGCTCTCCTCCGAAAGCCTCCTTTCTGGCCCTGTTTCTTACCACAGGCTTCACCACCTGAGGGCTTCCGAAATGGCCACTTTTGTTGTCTCCGCTGGTCTCCATGGTACATTTGGTGGACAGATCAGATGGATTTGCCTGACTCCTGGAGGCGAGAGATCAAAGACTCCGTCTCCGGCCCAAACATGGAACCCTGGAATGACAAGTCCCGGATTCCGGACTGCAGATACTGAGGAAAGCCCGAGACCCTCAACCAGGAATGGTGTCTGAGGCAGACACCTGATGCTGACGCTCTGGCTGCCATATCCGCAGTGTCACACGAGGCACGTAAAACGTGTGTGCCTATGTCCGAGCTCGATTTGAGAAGGTCCAGAATCTCTGTTTTCTTCTTGGAGTCTGGCAAGGAATTAAGCAGCTCTTGTCCCCGCTCCCATAATGCATTCTGGTACTGGACCATGTGTGTAAGGAAATTCAGGGACCTAATTGAACAGGTGGAGGCAGAATAGACTTTCTTGTCCACCTAGTCCAAGTAGCGGGATATCGGGTCAGGAGGCTGTGAGCTGAGATGTTTAGGCTGCCTAGATTTGTCGTGAGCAGCCGTAATAACTGACGAGTCCGCCTGAGGACGTTCAGCCAAGAATGGTTCATCCTTCGAGGCTCTACACAGCCGTTCCGATTTTTTCAGAACTGCCAGGACTGAAGCCGGACGCTTCCAAGTTACTCTGGTGAAGTCTTGGAAAGTGTCCACTAAAGGAGGAACAATCAAGGGCTTGGGATCCTTCTGTCTCAGGTACTTAGCCAAATGGCGGCATTTCGGATCCAGGTCCTCTGTGCCCCACTCATTGGAGGCCTGGATGTGCCTCACGATGTCCATAAAAGTGGGATCGTCAGAAGGCGAGCGGGACTGGTCCTTCTCTCCCAGGGAACTCCCAATTCCCGAAAAGGAAGAGGTAGCAGATGAAGAGGAAGAGAAGAAATGGCTATTGGGTGACGAGTAGCCAGACCTATCCTTATGGCTAGCCCCACTTGAGCGTCAGTGGCTCACCGACAGATGTCAGTCACGGGACCGATGGCAGGCAGGACCGGCGTCAGTCGGGACTGACGCCAGAAGCTGTCCCGTCTAGCAGAACAGGAACAGCTCCTAGTGTAAGACCTAACCCGCGCCGGCTACCTGATCTGGTAGAGCGTAGTGTCGGTCAATGGACCGTGACTGGGAACGAGAATTACTAGGAGTACGCAGTGGCCTGTCGGGGGTCTTCCTCGGGGAAGAGGCACCTCCTGGCTGTGGTTCACCCAAAGGGTCTGGGACTGGTGACGGGGCCGGCTTCGGAAGGGGGTCCGCTTCTGGACCTGCCCCCACCAGAAGGAAAACAGATCCTGGAGCTCATCCTTGGAAAAAACAGAGGACATTTTCCCAGGAAATGGAACATCTGGGACATCGACCTTTGCAGGAGAGTCCACTTCGCAGGCCCTGGAGGGGGAGGACTTATGGGATGATACTCAGCCCCCTTAGCAGCTACATTCGGATCCGTCGCCCCACAACCCGGCATCAGTAAGGGGACTGACGACGGGCACCCAACCAGGGGTGGGGGAGTGTCCTTGGACTCCGTAGGCACGCTCTTGACTGGCGGCGCCAGGGCCTTGGAGGGCGGGGCTGAAGCTTGCGCCTCTGAAGGTTTAACAGTGACCCTGAGTGGAGTCACCTTGGGCTTCGCTGGCTTCTCCCCCGAAGGTCCAGCCTTAGCCTGGTCTTTTGACTTGGGATGCTCACCTGAGCCCTTGGATCCATGGGTTGTCTTGTGAGAAGGCCGCGAGCGGGAGCGAGACTGGGACCTGGACCAGTGACTGGATAGACTACGGTCTTTTCCGCGGGACCGCTTAGACTTGTCTTTCTTCTTCTGCTTCTCCCCTGAGGTGTGCAGATCCATCTTCTTTTCCAGCAGATGCGCTTTCAGGGTCTTCAGGCGACGGATTCTGGTGCGGCTGGTGAACTTCTGACAGGCTGAACAGGCTGCGGTGTCGTGACCAGGCCCCAGACAGAAAATGCACTGCCGATGACCATCTTTAGACGGGATTTGGCGGCTGCAACCGCACTTATTAATGTGGGGCCCCGTCGAAGAGACCGATGACGGCGATGACATGCGTCAGTAGGCACTGAAACCATCAAAACTTTAAGTGAAAAAATCACAAAACAAGCAAAAAACTATGTTCTTTAGCTGGGCTGGTAAGCCAAGATGAGCATTAACTCTTCACGTGCACGGGAAAAGAACTGGGGTGGAAGTGGGTCCGCCCCCTTTTGTACCAGGGCTGACGCAGGGGTGGAGCCGACGTCGGGGGCGGTCCCTGCTGGGTATTGCTGGCTGAGAAGTTTTCTGGAGGGTCCTAGTACATGCGGCATAGTCCTGATTGTAATAGCCTGCTGCAAGAGCTCCCACTCGAAGCAAGATCAGCCTGACCCTGATCATGGACTTGCTTGACCGTGGTCTGAAGGTCTGTGGGGAGATGAGGAAGCACCTCATCCAGGGAGCCCAAGAGGGAATGGGAGAAATGTGCCATAACAACAGCTGAACTCGCCTGTCTGAGACCAAGCGTGGAAGCAGCATAGACCTTTCTGGCTCCATGGTCCATCTTTTTGGACTCTGTCTGGAGGTCTGTCTGTGTCTCCTGAATTGCCAAAGCACCTGAACACAGATTCGGTCACCGATCCCTCTGTCGAGGGATGATGTGTAAACCCTGAGGGGGAGCTGATGGGAACCACTTATTTACAGGTCATACGAGCAGAAGGCGCAGGGCAGGAGGCTGGATGCTGCCAAAGCTGGACCAACTATGGCCTTGTCCACTGGGAAGGCCTCACCGAGGGATCCCCTTTCTTTTTTTAAGTGATCTTTTTCTCATCTGCCTACGTGCTCCTCGGCAGCCACTCCTTCAGGCTTGCCAAGGCAGTCCTCTGATCCATCCATCCTCAGACTCCGCCTGCCTCAGATCGCAGCCGATCCCTAGGGTGACCCGGCGTAACCCTTTCACCGGATGGGTCCCCCTCCTCCGAGGGGGAAGGCACCAGCCAAGGGACAGACCAGCACTCCTATTTTTTTTTTTTTTTTTAGCCCCAGGGATGCTGCTGAGGCAGGGAGCTCAGTAGGACCTTTGATGGCCTCAGAGCGCCGGGCAGTCGTCATCCGGCTACCGTGAAGCGGTATTTCCGCTTTTTTGGTTATTCCCTCCTCTTTCTTGTATGCGTCAGCAGTGCTCCTGGTCTCCACCAGAGGCCACTGCAGCGCGACAAGACCCCACTACTCACCCCCAGAAGAGGAGAGTAGTCCTACGGATGCTCGATCCTCACTCGCCCCTGCCAGCCCCCGACGGACATGAGTCCGTTCCCGAACCCAGGTCACCGGCGTGGGATGAGGTAAGGCACCAGCGCCTCAACCTTCTGCGCCACTGGGCCGGCGGGATCCCCTTTCTTGAGGGTGTCAGTCAAGGGGTATTCGGCCCATTTCACGATGGCCTCTAACAGCATCCCCGTTGATTCGGAGATGAGATGGAGGATGCCCATGAAGGACGTGGGACCCTCCTCCACTGAGAGACTCACCGAATCATCATCACAAGGACGTGAGTGCAGGTCCGAATCCTCGGACCCCTGAGTCCAGGCGAAGTGGACGACCACCTGTGTCACTCTCGACCCGCTGTGGACGATTGGGAGTAAGGGTGACTGACAGCCTGCACGGGAGACCCTGATCAGGTCAAGACTCCTTGGCAGAAGCCCCTGAGGGAAGCTGCTTAGGTGGCGGCTCCACCAAGATAGGTGGAGAAGCTAGCTTCGACTGAGCCAGGAGGGTCTTCACTGGGTTCCGTGAGCGGAAGGACGGTGTTGACTGGCTCCGGAGAAGTCTGCGTCGGCCTGGAGGGAGACAGCTAAGTGATGGCCGGAGTAGAAGCCAGAGTCTACTTTGGACTGGTCAGCATGAGCTGTTGCCACATGAGGTCCTCGTAGTGATGAAGCAACTTGCGTCAATGCCTCTCCTCACCTGAGGAGGATGAGGACGAATGGTGGCGTCGCCTCTTCTTGGAGCACCACTTGTGGGATTTCCTTGGCCTATCAGTCGAGGGGGTCCGAGACCTAGAAGATGACCGTCGGGGGTACCGATGGGGCTTCTCGGAAGGAGTCTGGGAGAACTGCGGTTCCTCCAGGTTGGGGACTGTGACCACGGCGGGGAGCACCAGCAAGCTGGGTCTCCTCGTCAGTCGGTAGGACTGGGGTCCTAAATAAGGTATTGCTGGCCTCATTGGGTGACAACATGTCGACAGGGTCAATTACAATTTCGACCTGGTCGTTGTCCCCGTCTGAGACGGCTGGCCTGACAGGGGTACTGTGAAGCCAGCAGCTGAGGTCACAATTCTGACTGAGGTTGAGATAGGAGACTCCTGTGACCGAGATCTCTCTCTGTCCCAAGAGTGTCGACGTGAAGATTCTTCTGTTGGCCCTCTGTCCTTTTTACGGGACAGGGAGGTATGCAAACCTGACGGGACCTCCGCTTTCGTGGGGAGAGACTGGCACATCTCTTTGAAGGAACCGTAAAATGAGGTGGCCAGTTAGAACAAAAAATGACAATGAAGAGGATTGTTTAGCGGTACAAGCTGCCTCCTCCTTGAAGGCATTCATCTGCTCCAGCTGGTCGGTGGAACCTGCAGCCGCAGAAACCACATGATGGGCATCCTTAGATTTGACCAGCGGGTGCAGTTTTTCCGGTCATCCAAGTTGTAAATATGCAAGGCGATCATCCAGAACCTGAGGATGGAAAGCTTGGCAGAGTTCACAGGCCTGAGGGTCATGCGCATGGCCCAGGCAGTAGACACACATGGAATGTGGATCGGTCCGGGACATTTTCTGTCTGCAAGGACACCAGTGGAACCCGGGTGAGGTCTTGTCCTCCATCGTGATCACAAACTTCCGTGGAGAAACTCGAATGAGTTTTAATTTCGGAAAACTAGCTGAAGTATTGAACGCGAGGGCCTACTTAACGCAGATGGGTAAGGAAGGAAAGTACAGTTACGTAAGGACTTACCATAACAGTAGATCTTCGAGAACAGCTCTTGCAGCAGGTTACACCATTAGGACTAAAGCCAGCAGGTGCCCTGATCCCACAGAAAAATTCTAGCTAGCAGTATCCAGCGGGGGACCGCCCCCCGACGTCGGCCCCTCCACGGCGTCAGGCATCACATAAAAGGGGTAGACTCTCCAGCATCCCCAGTTCTCCCGCCGGAGTCTCCCGGCCCAAAGGCGACACCTGAAGGGGAGACCGAGGATCCGCTTCCAAAGGAAGATTTGTAGTATGATGGCGTCAAAGACGCTGTAGCCTAGAAACTAGGTCAGAAGACTCAACCTCCAGGGGAGGGTGGGAGGAAACTACCTGCTTTTCTTACTTTGAGAAACAGCTCTTGCAGCAGGTTACACCATTAGGACAGATTCCCAAGCAGTAAGGGAACAACTTTCTGATCGGGAGGAGGCTAGAGATGTTGGTAAAGATTTCAGGACAAAAGTCCCTGAAGGACCACCAAACCGAAACCTGCTCTGCATCTAGAAGCAATATCCAGACTGTAGTGCCTGATGAAGGTGTGTACAGTGCTCCAGGTTGCTGCCACACAGATGGCTGAAGTGGAGACATTCTTGAGCACAGAGAAGGAGGTAGCCACCTCCCCCCATAGAATGACCTTTTACCGGACCTGGTACAGGATTGTTGTGCTTCTGGTAACATAAGATACATTTCACTAGCCATCTGGATAGCGACTGTTTAGATACAGGAGCACCTTGCATCCTATGTACATAGGAAACAAAGAGCTGGTCCGTCTTGCGATGGGCCCTGGTTCTGGTCAGATAGTATCTGAGGCTCCTATGCACATCCAGGGTGTGTAACAGGGCTTCTCCCCTGTTACAATGATTAGGGTAATACACTGGAAGGTCTATGGTCCTGGTTGAGGGTGACAGCCGAGACCACCTTGGGAAGGAACTTGGGATTTGTTCTTAAGGACACCCTGTCCTTGTGAAAAACCAAATAAGGATCCTTGCACATCAGTGCATGAAGTTCAGAAATTCTTCTAGCAGAAGTAATGGCAACTAAAACGAGAGTCTTCCAAGCGACGATACCCAGCTCGCAATCCTCGGCTGGTTCAAAAGGAGGCAGTGTAAGCTGCTCTGGAACAAAAGGAAGATCCCAAGGTGGAACAGGGTCTCTGATGGGAGGTCTCAAGTGTAGGATGCCGTGCAAAAGGGCGCGAGAAGCCTCTAGTTGAGAGAGGGACCTGTGACCTATCGGTGAATGGCACGCTGAAATGGCGCATAGGTGCACCTTAATGGAGGAGTAGGCAAGGCTTGCCTCATAAAGGGATAGGAGGTAATCTAAAACTGACCTCTCTGAACAATCCAGTGGGGTCAATCCACGAGCTTGAGCCCAGATACAAAATCTGCGCCACTTCATAGTGTAGGTGGCGTGAGTGGAGGGTTTTCTGGCCACCACCAAAATGTCAGCAACTTCCCGAGACCCCGTATCTCAGGACTGCTATGTCCTTAGAAGCCAGGCATGCAAATTCAGCAACCAAAGATCCGGATGGACCAAGGAGCCTGCCTCCTGGGACAGAAGGTGAGAGTTGAATGGCAGAGGCACCGGGGGTTCCTGCACCAGCTGATGTAAGAGAGGGAACCAAATTTGCCTGGGAAAAAAGGACGCTACCAGAATAAGAGACATCCGTTTGTTGGAGCTTCAACAGAACCCTCTGGATCAAAGGGAAGGGCAGAAAAGCATAGAGAAACCTGTCCTTCCAAGAGAGGGACACCACATCTCGCCGGAAGACACCAGGCCCTGGATCTAAGGAGCAGAAATTGGGCAGTTTTGCATTGGATGGGGACGAGAAGAGGTCTAATTCTGGCGTCCCCCACCTGCGAAACAGGTCCTCTGCGACTTCCTGAAGCAGTTCCCATTCGTGGACTCTGGTCTGTGACCAGCTTAGACTGTCCGCGATGCTGTTGTCCACCCCAGGAACATGTACTGCCATGATTCCTGTGCCGTGCTGTAGTACCCAATTCCAAACCCTTTGAGCCTCCCTGCAAAGGGGATAGGAATGAGTGCCTCCTTGCTTGTTGAGATAGTACATCACCGCTGTATTGTCCGTTTGTATCAGGACAGTACCCGATGGAATCTCCGACTGGAAGGCCTGTAGGGCGTACAGGACGGCTCTCATCTCCAGAATGTTTATGTGAAGGTGAGACTCTAGAGACGACCAGGAGCCTCGAGTCCTGACCCCGTTGAGGTGAGCTCCCCATCTGGGACCCTAGGTGTCCGTGGAGAGAGTTACTGAAGGAGGTGGTGCAATGAAGGGGACTCCCGTCGAAAGATGGTCTGGGACAAGCCACCAGTGCCATTCTCGGATGGTGGCTTTCGTGATCTGGACTGGATGCTGTAGATGATCTTGCTTCTGGTTCCACTGGGCTCATAACATTCACTGGGTGACCCGCATATGGAGTCGAGCTAAGGGAACCACTGCAATGGCAGCCACCGTGTGCCCGAGCAGGCAAAGAACAGTCCAGGCAGGTACTGCTTTCTTTTCCATTATATCCCTTATGAGGGATCTGATGCGTTCCACCCTGTCCTGAGGAAGGAATGCCTTCCCTTGAATGGTGTCCAGAATTGCCCCTATAAACTGCAAATTCTGAGATGGGACAAGGTGCGACTTCTCCTGGCTGATGGTGATGCCCAACGATTGGAAGATGGAACAGGTATCCTGGATCGCGGACATCAGGGCATCTCATGAGGGTGCCATGAGGAGCCAGTCGTCTAGGTATGGAAACATGTAGTGGCCCAGTCTCCTGACAGCTGCTGCCATGACTGCCATACACTTTGGGAAAAACCCGAGGTGCCAAAGACAGTCCGAAAGGGAAAGCTTGGAACTGGTAGTGCCGTCTCAGAAACTCGAAACGCAGAAACTTTTGGTGCGCTTGAGTGATCGGAAGATGTAGGTAAGCATCCTGCATGTCAAGCGACACCAGCCATGCACCCTCTTTGAGCACGGGAATGAGACCCGGAAGGGTCACCATGCAAAAGTGCTTGTACAACACAAAGGTGTTGAGGTCGCTAGATCTAAGATCGTGCGCAAGTCCCCTGTTTTCTTTGGAACCAGGAAGAAGTGAGAATAATAACCTTTTTCTCCCTGGTTTGGTGGAACATACTCTATGGCCTCCTTGTCCAGAAGAGCCAAGATCTCCTGCTGGATGAGCAAGGCATGCTGACCCAAATAGTGGGAGAGTAGGGGAGGTCTGGATGGTGGGTGGTCGAGGAACTCGATAGTGTGTCCTCGACTTACCAACTGCAAAACCCACAAGATGCGACCCCCAACCTTCTCGACCCTTCGCAATATGTCCTTCTTGTCACCATCCGGGAAATCCTTCATAAGGTCTAGGCCCTGTTCCCAAAGGGCATTTTGAAACTGTACCATGTGCGTGAGGTAGTTCAAAGACCTTATAGGGCATGTAGCAGCTGCGTACATGTCTTCCCATGGAATCTAATTGCTTAGATTCCTGGTTCAGAGGCTGGGTGCTCAGATGTTGAGGCCACTGAGACCGATCATGAGATGCTGTAATGATCGGGGAATCAGCCAGGGGTTGTTGCGCCAATACGGGTCCTCCAACAGAGCCCTGTAGAGGCGGTCAGCCTTTTTCGGAACAGCAGGAGTCGAATGAGGATGTTTCCAAGCAGCCTTGATGATTTCCGTAAAGGTGTTCACCAAAGGTGGGACCACCACAGGCTTTGGATCCTTTTGCCTTAGATAACGGGCAAGGCGTTGTCTCTCAGGGTCTACGTCCTCTGTCTCCCACCCCATGTTCTCCTGGATGTGCCTCATGATTTCTGAGAAAGAGGGACCCTCTGGAGGTGACCTTGGGAGGTCTCGTGGGTCTGGTGATGGGGGACTAAAGGAGGATAGAGACCTGGAGGTATAGGACGTATCCGGTCTGGAGTCATCCCTTGGAGAGGGTCGTCTACCTCTGGGTCGTTTAGGGCTCGGAGACCCTGAGGGAGACTGTGATGGATGTCGCTTTCGCTCTCTGGACCTGCCCCTGGAAGGCAGAGTTGGCTCCTTTGGGGTCGGCGGTTTGGAACCTTCAGCGCCTCGAGGAGGAGGCGGAGGTGAAAAAGGCTTGCTGGGAACCACATCTTTTTTGATGGTCTCCCACCAGAAGGTGAACAGGTTTTACTTCCTGTAGATTCATGCCCCCCGACGGGCCTGGTGTCGGTGTGGGCCTGTTGCTGGGGTTGGGAGTCGGGTCCTGGGGAACCACCGGGTCCAGTGACAGTTCCCTGGGCAAGCCAAGGTCCTCCGTGTCGCCTGTCTGGTCGTCAGGCAGCGAGGTGACCTCTTCTCCAGAAGACCCCAGACGTCCGGTTTCAGCCGACGTCAGTTCTGTAGTTCGTCTTGCGGGTGCTGGGTCGGACGCCTTCTTCAACTCCAACGTCCGCTTAAGGGATGTCATCTCTGTGGTCTTCCTTTCCGGGGCCTTCAGAGGCTGGAAGACGGACCGGAGGTTGGTGTCCTGGTGTCAGTCTGAGGCCCCACTAGATCTGGAGGAAGACTTCTTATGCCGGTCTGAGGATTCTGACTGGGTAGCGGAAGTCGGGAGCCTGAGGAGTCTTCAGCGGGTGCAGAGAGGCTGAGGAGCCCCCTTAAGACCTTACCTTAATGGGTGGTGGCTAAGAGTGGGCCTGGGATGGCGATCTATCAGACCATGTGCAGCTGGAGCTGGCCCTAGACTCTGAGGCCCGGCTGGACGATCTCAGCCTACCAGAGTCCCGATGCTTGTCCCGGTGTTTCCCAGACTTATGGGAAGATTTCCCCTTTGGAGGAAGGTCTTTTTCCATTTTCTCAAGAAGAAACCCATGAAGGGCCTTTTGGCGGCGGATCTGAGTCCTGCTACTAAACTGCTAGCAGACTGAATAGGCCTGGGTATCGTGCTCCGGGCACAGACACCTCATGCAGGCCGAATGATGGTCGGCAAAGGGGATCTGCTTGCCACAGGCACACTTGAAGGGGTGTCCTTCGAGTGAAGGGGTAGGAGAAGTAAACAGAGTATTAATAGAGAACTGATTATTAAAGATTTCACACGTCGTTGTCTGTTCAGGCATCCGTGAGGCAGATGCTGGTGAGTCGACGGCGGGAAAAGAAGTGGGGATGCTGGGGGACCACCTACTTTTATGTGATGCCGGACGTCGGGGAGGGGCTGACGTCGGGGGCGGTCCCCCGCTGGATACTGCTAGCTAGAATTTTTCGGTGGGGTCCTGGCGCCTGCCGGCTTCAGTCCTAATGGTGTAACCTACTGCAAGAGCTGTTTCTCGAAGTAAGATCCTGTATCTTCCAAGTGGAAAGGAAGATCTGGCGTAATGGGGCAGAGCCTAGGCATATACCACCCAGGTGGATAGAAGGAGCCAGCTTTTAGACCTTTCGGCAAGATTTAAAGGGAAAGGGACATGCCAACAAGTGTGGATAAGAACATATCCACATCCCTAGAAATGAAAATTACATACCTACCGTAATTATTGATCTTCTTGGATAAGTCTTCACCATTTATTCATACTGCTGGGTTACAAGCTGAAGGCACTGGGACCCTACCCTGCAGGAGCCAAAAATTTTCAGGAGGGCCAGCACTGAGGTAGGACCGTGCATGCGTGACACCACGGCCTGTGTAGGCTACATTGGTGTAGACTCTCCAATTGCCGCAGTACCTTTTTTACTGAGGTGCAGCGTAAAATAACCTAAGAAACCCCTAACCTAACAAGGGAATGAGACAGCCCAAATGACCCGTATAAGAAGAGTCAATTTAAACAATTTCTTCACAGCTCAAACAAAACGAGGGAGTGAAGACCAGAAACAGATTAAGTGAGCCTGGGGGATGGTGGGTGGCTGTATGAATAAATGGTGAAGATTTGTCTAAGATCAAGAATTACGGTAGGCACGTGATTTTCGTGTCTTCCTGGACAAAAGTCTTCACCATTTATTCATGCTGCTGGGTTACAGTACCAAGCTCATACAAAATTCCCCTGAGCAGGGCGGTGGGAGATGGAGTTCACCAAGGACAGAAGTCCATTAAGGATTGTCCTGCCAAAGGAAGCATGCATCTGGCATGGATATCCAGAGCACAGTGCTTTACAAAGGTATGCAATGAACACCAAGTAGCCGCTTTTTAAATATCAACAATGGTGACAGAGCAGATTTCTGCAAGGGACACAGCAACCGCTGTAGTAGAGTGGGCATGCAGCTGGCCTTCCAATATACCCTGCGCCATAGAGTAGCAATGGCAAAGACACACCACTATCCAAGCGGAGATGCATTTGATTGATACAGGCTCACCTAGCCGGGCTGTGCTGAAAGACACTAACCAGGCCAGCACAGTGGTAGCACCATCACTTGTGGCACCAGCGACCTGGGTTCAGGAACAAGCTCGGGGTGACTGGAAGGTTGGCGGGGGAGAGGAGATGGAATGAGTGGCACTTTCATGCTCTCCATCTCCGAGAGGTGGGGTGGGTGGGCTGTGCCTCTCGGTTTAGCGCTCCCTGCTTACTGGGGGCGTTACCAGTTGGGGTTGAAAGGTGTGAGGATGCTAGGTGTAGCTACACTGTTGCGTCAGTGCACAGCACCCCTCCTGAACACACTGCAAAAATGCAGGCCAGTCTCTGTGCCACCGCTGCACTGGACCCACCAGATGCTTCGGCATTGCCGCCCGCTCCATCTCCCGCCCAGGGAATAAATCGAGGCACCGTGGGGATGGGTCGTGGCAGGACTGCTGGAGATACGGGGGCATAAAGCATAAAAAAGGAAAACGAAGACACAAAGAGTTGCTTGCCTTGACGGATACCCCCGGTTCTACTGATGTAGAATCGTAGAGCCCTCTTAACATCCTGGGAATGAAGCAAGTGCTCCACTTCATTTTGAAAGTTAGAGAAATAAGTAGGGAGAACCAAGGACCAACTGAGGTGGAAATCCGAAACCACTTTGGGTAGGAATTTAGGGTTGTCTTTATGAAAGAAGGTATACGGAAGGTCTGAGACCAATGCATGTATTTCAGAGACCCTGTGAGCAGAAGTGATGTCCACCAGAAAGACGGTCTTCCAGGTCAGAGATTTTAAAATCACATGTAGCTAGAGGCTCAAAGGGTTTACGAGTGAGCATGTCTGGCACAAGGTTCATGCCCAAGGGGGCAACCAGTTTCCTAACTGGTGGCCTTGTGTTAAGAATGCCTTTGAGGAACCTTTTAAATGGTGGTAACTGAACTGGCTCATGATAGGTGGAGCATGCACAGAGGTGTACCTTGACCGATAAGTATTACACCCCGGCATCTGAAAGGTCTAGCAGGTACTCTCCACCTTGTCTGGAGAACACTGAAAGGGGTCTAGGTAGATCTCGGCACATCATTCTGAGAAATGCCTCCATTTAGCAGTGTAAGTAGAAACACAGAATACGACGGCAGATGAGGATCAACCAGTCCACCTAGTCTGCCCATTTCCCTATTTGGTTTGGAAATCCCTACTCTTAGCTGGACTGCCATTCCCCTGCTCTGTTGCAATGCAGGGTGCCTGTATGCTTATCCCATGCACTTTTGAATCCCCGTACTGTTTTCGCCTCCACCACCTCCGCTGGTAGGTTGCTCCATGGATCCACCACCCTCTCTGTGAAAAAATATTTCCTAACATTCCCTCTAAGCCTCCTTCCCTCCAGCCTCATGTTATGTCCCCTTGTCCTTGTGCACTTTCTTCTCTGAAATATGCTCTCCTCCTGTACCCTGTTTATTCCTCTAAGGTATCTGAAAGTCTCTATCATATCCCCTCTCTCCCTTCTCTCTTCCAGTGAGTAGATGTTAAGTTCCTTGAGTCTTTCCTTGTAAGGCTTGTGGTGCAGTGCATGTATCATTTTAGTTGCTCTTCTCTGGACTCCGTCTATTCTGTCTATGTCCTTCCTGAGATGCAGTCTCCAGAACTGGACATAGTATTCCAGATGAGGCCTCACCAGTGATCTATACAGCGGCATCACCACTTCACTCCTCCTACTGGTTATACCCCTTCCTATGCACCCCATCATTCCGTTTGCTTTCCCCACTGCTTTTTCGCATTATTTGGACGACTTCAGGTCATCGGATATGATAACCCCCAGGTTCCTCCCTGGTGGAGGGCTTATGCGCTGCCAAGGGGGATCTGTGAGATTCTCTGAGAAACTTCGAACCTGTCTCCTCAGAAGCCAGGCATGGAGATGAAGGGAATGCAGGTTGGGATAGACCAGGGATCCTTGTGTCAGGAGGTCAGTTTGCAAGGGCAGTTGCTTCAGAGGCACCTCTGACAACCTGCTGATCAATGGAAACCAGATCTGTCAAGGCCAATACGGCACAATGACAATCATCTTGCCCCCATGCATCTCCAGCATGAGCAGCACCTTATGAATTAGTGGGAGAGAAGGAAATGCGTACAGAAAACATCTTGTCCATCGCAGCCTGAATGCATTCTGACAGAAAGTGCAAAGTTCTGGATTTCTGGAGCAGAACAGAGGCAGTTTTGTGTTGAGTGAGGATGCAAAAAGGTCCAGGACCGAACTGCCCCATTCGTTGAAAAGCAATTTCACGACGTCTGGTGCAGGCGACCACTCATGAGGATCTGCTTCCATCCTGCTGAGGTGGTCTGCTAGATCGTTCCAAGTCCCTGGCACACAGACTGCCTCAATCAGAGCACTGTGTTTGAGGCACCACTCCCATACCCTCATTGCTTCTCTGCATAGAGGGTAGGAGTTCGCCCGCCTTGCTTGCTGATGTAGTACATTACTGCCTTGCTGTCTGTTTCAAGAAGAATTAGCTTGTAACAGACTTCTTCTAGGGTTCGGATGGCGCACTGGACTGCTCTCATTTCCAGAATTCTGATGTGGAGATGAGATTCCTCCAGAGTCCACACTCTGAGTGTGGAGATCCTGGCAGTGAGCTCCACAGCAGAGGAGGGATGGATTCGTAGTGATGGTGATCTGACATTCCGGTGTGGCAAAAGGCAGTCCTTGGAGAAGGATGTCTTCCTGTATCCACCATGCAAGTGATCTCTGCAGAGGTTTCGTCACTTTGATGCGGTAAGACTGCGGATGTGTCACTGGGGACTGCTGCGTGCTAAGCATCCACTGGGTGGTCCTCATGTGCAATCAAGCTAGAGGCACTGAGAAAACAGATGAAGCCATGAGACCTAACATCCATTGCATGGAATGAGATCTTACCGGGTTGTTCTCTTCAATGAAGCAAGCCATCTGGAGAATGCTGTTCCTCCTGTCCTCCTGGAGAAAAGCCCTCACCTTTGTGGTGTTCAAGAGGGCTCCTATGAAGAGGAACTGCTGAGAGGGTTGAAGCTGCAACTTCTCTAGGCTCAGCAGGACTCCATGGAGGTGAGGAACTGAGATGCTATGGATACCGCTTTCTGTGTCTCCTGCTTTGACGGACTTGTGAAAAGGCAGTCGTCTAGGTAGGGAAAGACTTGAACACCAAGCTTTTGAAGATGTGCAGCAAGACCTGCGAAACACTTGGTAAAGACTCGAGGTGCCGAGGAGAGCCCAAAGGGCAAGACTCTGAACTGGTAATGCTGACCCACAGCCACAAAGCGAAGGTAGTTGTGATTTGGGTGTACTAGAATGTGCTGGTAGGCATCCTGCATTGTTCTGTCAGGGAAGTGGTAGGAGCGTCCCTAAGGAGACCATCTTGAAGTTTTCCTGGAACAAGAACTTGTTTAGCTTTCTGAGGTCGAGAATGGGGCCCATGCTGCCTGTCTTCTTTGGAACCAGAAAGTAATGGTAGTAGAAACTCGTGTTCCACTCTGCCCAGAGGACTATTTCCACTGCCCTGATTTTGAGAAGGCCCTGTATTTCCGAAGTGAGAAGGTCCGACTGAGCAGCTGACAAATTGCATTGCCGCTTGGGCGGAAGGTCTGGGGGAATCTCTGAATAACTGAGACAGTACCCCTCCTGGACAATCCGGAATCCGGAGGACCCGCTTGTCCGTTGTGATAAACTTTCACTGATTGCAAAACTGTGTCAGACAACCTCCCACTGCCGTGGAATAGTCCACCTCAGGCAGTTGAGCCGAGACCGTGACTGAACTTTTAGAGGGTGCCACTGGGCGCTTTTGGGCCTTGTGCCTTCTGCTGCATCTTCTTCTGTGGTTGAGGAGGCTGGTTCCTATTTGAGGCTCCTCTACTTCTTCCTTGAAAGGTCGCCTGTTACTAAAGAACTGACTGTTCCTGTCCCTTTGAGAAGCTGAAGGAGTCGTCCTGGAGGTTTTAATGGCAGTCCTTGTCTTCTGGGAGGCCTTTAGGGCTTGCTCTACCTGCTGGCAAAACAGACAGGAGGGAGGTCATCCTGCCACTGTACAGGTCGCTGGTCAGACCAAAGCTGCAGTACTGCGTGCAGTTCTGGCGTGCATACCTGAAGAAAGACATCAATCTTCTGGAGTGGGTCCAGCGCAGGGCAACCAGGATGATCTTTGGAATGGAGGGTAAACTTTACGAGGAGAGGCTGAGGGAGCTCAACATGTACTCCCTGGAGGAGAGGAGGGATAGAGGGCTATGATTGAAACCTTTATACATACATACACACACACAAACACACACACACACACACACACACACACACACAAAGGGCACAAATAAGGTTACCACATAGGGGATTCTTAAAGGGAGGGAGAAACACTAGGGGGCACAGTCTGAAATTAGAGTGGGGAAGGTTCTAGAGGGAAACGAAAAGGTACTACTTCACGGAAAGGGTGGTGGCTGGGTGGAAAGCACTACCAGAGGAAGTGGTATCCTCAAAGTCGGTGGGCAGTTTTAAGAGGGGATGGGCCAAGGGAGGGCCATAACTACACAGGGGAAGGGAGGGCAGCTGCAGAGTACTAGGCTTATAGCTGCACACTCGAGCAGACTAGATAGACCGTATGGCCTGTATCTGCTGGCATTTTTCATATGTTCATATATGTACTATCAAAGGGGACATTCATGACCTGCTGCTGGACATCTGAGGAAAATCCTGATGTCTGAAGCCAAGAATGTCTCCTAATACAGATTCCAGCAGTGGCTGCTCTGGAAGCTGTGTTGTATGCGTCCATGGAAGCTTTCAGCTGATGGATATTGCATTCTATCCCCCGGGCTACAGTTTGCAAAATCTCAGTTTTAGAGTCGGACTCTGGAAGATCCTCTACTAGGGAGTTAATGGAAGTCCAAAGGGCATACTCGTATTGGGATAAGTACCCTTGGTAACTGGCGATACGCATGTTCAGAGTCGCGGTTGCGAAGGCCCTTTTCAACATGGTATCTATCTTGCGAGACTCCTTATTGATAGGACGTGTTGAGATTTCTTGAGGAAGAACAGCTCTGTTTTCAGCAAGGACAACCAGCACATCTGCGATGGGTTGTAAAGCTAAACTAGGCCTCTCCGTGGGAGGGACATACTTCCTATCTATGGACTTTCAGATAGAATAACAGCAGGCCTCACCCGCACAGCTTCAGACAAGGTCTCGAAGGATAAGGGGGACAGGTGGTGTAAGATTCACAGGAATATTAAGGACATGAAGCCACTCTAGATGTAAAAGCTTACCTGGATCTACAGAAGACATCTGAAGAGCCAGGGCTGCCCTCATGTTTGTAAGACAAGACTGGAAAGAGAGGTCCTCCACATGATTTTCAGCTGGTACCGAGGGCTTACCATCCAAACTGTAAAATGAGTCCTTGTCACCTTCCTCAGAAATAATAAGGTCAGGGTCAGGCTCATCTTGTTCTCAGTCACCCTTAGAGGGGTTGGGATGCACCCCCAATAAGCCGCTACATGGTCTAGGAAGAGTATAAACAGGAGACAACTGGGATTGCGGAACCCAGTGCTGGACCCGGTACCCAGATCCAGAACCGCAGGACCTGGGGCCGACCCACGAGGGGCTGGTGCCAGTGCTGGCTGCAACAGGGCCACCCGAAGATCCAATCCAGACCTGGAAGAAAAAGAAGAGGAGAGGTATGGTACCTGTGCCGGCCCCTGAGAGGAAAGAGAATGAGGGGGGAAGGCATGTGGAACTGACAAGGGGGAAAATTCCATTGCCGGCACCAAACACTCAACCTGCCCTGAAGGACCCAACTGAGGCTCCTAGGCCCAAAGGTCCTGGAATCGGATCTGCCGGAAGGAACAAACTAGACAGATGTCATGTACCCACTGCTCCATAAGAGCAGCCCAGTGACGAAACGGCCCACCGGACACCCTGTAAGAGGACAGAGAGGGGCTCTGGTGTAGATAATCAACTCGGTCATGAGCGGAAGCCGTTAGGGAACTGGGCAGAGCTGGCGACAGCCTGCCACCCCCGACCACCAAAGACCTCTTGGCAGAGGTACCAGAGGGTGACCTCAAGTGGTATCATTTCTTCCTCTTCTGAAAGGAAGAGGAAGAACTCGAGGTAGAGTGGTGCAATGTCTCTGACCTGGATCGGGCCCTGCTTCTTTTTGTGTTTATGGGAAGACTGTCCTCCCTTCCTAACACAGGACTGCCTGTGGTCGGACCCCCCGGAGAGGGCAGCGGACTGGACACAGCCTGCTGCACTGCCAGAGCAGCCTTCTAACGGAAAGACCCTACCGTCGCAGTCTCCATCCATGGTCGACTCCTTCAATTGGAAGGACTGAAAGAAAAATAATAAACTTCCTCTCTCTCTCTTTTTTTTTTTAAATAATAAACAGTAATACTAAGTCAAACTATAACTGAATGACTAGATGCTGCTATTGCACAGACAAAGATTTGACTCCCGGCGGGCAAGTGATGTCATAACTGAAGTGCACTCAACGGTGGGGAAAAAAGGAACTGAGGCGGTTGGAGGGTTGACCCCAAGGTAGCCTACACAGGCATAAGCCAGTCTTGTGGTGCCGCGCATGCGTGGTCCTACCTCGGCGCCAGCCCTCCTTAAGATTTTTGGCACCCACAGAGTCCTAGCACCTCCAGCTTTTAACCCAGCAGTATGAATAAATGGTGAAGACCAAGTCCAGGAAGACAGGGACTTATTCGGAGCACTCTTGACCAGGATTACATACAATTATATGTATATAAATACTATAGGACAAGAGGCTGGAGACGTGTACAAATATATGTACCCAGATAACAGGGATATAGAATGAAGGAACCTCTTCTTTAGAGGAAAACAATGAAAGGAAGGCAAAGCTGTCAGTAGTTGTGTGCCCCCTCCTTAAACTTAAGGAGACTACAAACCCTTTGACTTTGAAGAAGGGAAGCCAAGAGTTCCCTCTGGAGGTGCCAGACTTAGTAATTAGTCCCTTTTGAAGTTAAAAGAGGGAAGGCAAGATGAGGGGAGGCAGTGCCCAGAAGTCTGGCCATAAGAGGAAAGAGAGCGGGAAGCAGCAATGAATGGTGAAGATAAAGAATTACGGTGAGTACGTAATTTTCATATATTCCAAGGATCAGTCTTCACCATTCATTATTAGTGGGTGAGTACCAAGGATCAGTCTTCACCATTCATTACTGGTGGGCGAGAACCAAGGATCACTCTTCACCATTCATTGCTGGTGGATGGGTGAGCTTCACCATTCATTACTGGTGGGTAAGTACCAAAGATCAATCTTCACCATTCATTACTGGTGGGTGAATACCAAGGATCTCTCTTCACCATTCATTACTGGCGGGTGAGTACCAAGGATCAATCATTACCACTCATTGCTGGTAGGTGAGTACCAAGGATCAGTCTTCACCATTCATTACTGGTGGGTGAGTACCGAGCTAACACCTTAGGTGGTGCTGGCACACCCTGAGGGAGAAAGGTCCCTCATCCTCCTGTGGGGGGAGACACAAAAGAAGGAGGCCCCTCACAGGTCTGTCGAGACCTGGGAGAGGGAAGGGGCCCTGCTAACTCCCACCTGACCCTAGAGGAGAAAAAGTAAGCCCGCTGGAAAGGTGAGGCAATCACCCTACACTGGGCCAAGGGTGCTAACCATGTAAGATGGAGTCAGGCTATCCACCTAATGCAGAGCGCTGTTCCCACAAGCCTGCAGGCTACCTCATTGATGTCATAAGATGCCCTTGACTGGTGTCTCTCAAGCTCCAGGCCACGCGTGGAAAGGCAGATGGCCTGCCTGGCTGCCTCACTATCAGGCGTGGATGCCAGGAGTTGTCCCAGCACTGCCCACAGGTGCCTAACAAAGGCAGCTTGGTGTACCGAGATGCACAGGAGGAGACGCGCCACCAAGAATACCTCTCTACCCCAGCAAACCTGGCCATCTCTAGTAGCTACTGTACATAGGTTGTGCTGTCTCCTGTTGCTGTATTCTATTGAATTTAATACTTGAATTTTCCTATTGAATGTCCATACATTGAATGTATTATTGTATGCATTCCTGTACTTGCTTAGTTCTGTAACAATTTTTGCCTTGTATTTATATGTGTGACTGTCCAGGCCCATCTTGTAAATTAGTTTTTCTCAATGATGTTTCACCTAGTAAAATAAAGATTGACCGACTGACTGAAGTCGGACTCTGGGGGTTGGGGGGGTGACAGTTGTGCCCTGGGTGATGGTGCCTGGGGTTCTGTCAGACACTGTGCAATGCATCTGTGAAAGGCTGAGTTCATGGAGGGATCACAGTGTATTCCATGCTGTATTCCCCCAGGAATTACAGAGTCGCATGTGCAGCACTGCGTTCTCTGAAGTGGGAGAGGTGCAGCTCCCCCAACATCTCCAACAGGAGGTGCTGATACTCTCTGAGGTCACCATTGAAGGAAAAATGAATGGAAGTGTCCTCTTTCTCAGAGGAAGCTGGAGACTCAGAGGAGCTGGATTCAGGGTGAGGCAGTGCAGGGAGTTTCAGTTTGAAGGCAATCTCACATATGGCTCTAAAGTATCTACGATACGCAGCCAACATAACCCTGAGCTGCTCCCAAGTAATTGGCCCAGCAGGGCCAGAAAAACCTGGGAAGGGTGGCATAGGTAGGGAAGGGGGTAAGAGTAGCTATGAGAGACCACTCCAGCATCTCTGCAAAGGCTGCGGGAGTAAGCAGGGGACCCCCTCCCTGAGGAGGGGGTTGTGCAACCCGGCCATTACAGAACACCAAACCGGAGAGGGGTGAGCAGAGTGGTGCCCTGGGGGGGGGGGGATACTAACAGGTGAGGAAATCGGAGCTATGCAAGTCCACTGAGGTGGCCACTATCCCACCAACTACAGTCCTTTCTGACTTGGAGGGGAAGGAAGGCTCAAATCAGTGCTCCTACTTCTCCCAGAGCCTACAGCTGCTCTGGGAATAGCACAGGGCACCAACATCAATCTCCCAATCCTGCCTCAGCAGACAGGGACCTGCCTCTCAATGGAGGCCTTACAGATGCCGTGGAGCCCGAAGGAGAGAGATGGGAGGATCTGGCACTGCTGGCAGTGCTGGAATCCCCCTCAGCACCGGCTACAGCGTGGACGCTTGAAACAGTGCCAGCACTGGAGCAGACACTGTCCTCAGAGCCATCCTCCTCACTGTCGCTGTGGTCAGCAGTAGTATTGTCCCTGGCATCATGAGCAGCACAGAGATGCAGGGAGGGTGGCACTGCTGTCGGCGCCAGGCTGGGAACTCCCAAGCCCTGCAGAAGGCCTGGAGCTAGGCCAAGGGGAATCCAGAGGCTCCGTAGAGCTGGGTAACCAAGCTGGAGCATCCTGATCATCATCCGAATCTGAGGACGAGATCAGGGAGATTGTCAAAGTGGCTACCACTGGAAGTACCCATGGTCGACACCGCCCTGCTCACCAATACCGGGTGTGGCCTCAGGAGCCAAGAGGGCCGCTGGCGCAGACCCAGTGAATACATGAGACCTCAACACTGGGGGCATCCAAGCCCCTGAGGGGGCAGCGGATTGCGAGGGCTGCTCAACTGACTAACGGTGCCAGAAATTGTATTGTGTTGAGCTATGAACTTTTTTCGGTGACGAGCAGAATGACACCGATTCTTTCCACTGAACTTCACGAGGTGTCTCCTCGGTGAAAAAAGCAGAACTGAGGAGGCTGGGGATTTGGCATTGGTTAGTGGCCAACCCGTGAGTGCCACATTATACGTCGGCATTGTGGGCATCACTGTCCCCAAGGTTGACTCCCCTCCTCTAAAATCTTAAAGCTACATGCTCCTGCAGAGTCCTGCGCCTTCCAGCTGGTACTCACCAGAATGAATGGTGAAGAGGTTACTGGCCAACCCGTGAGTACCACATTATACGTCGGCATTGCTGTCCCCAAGGTTGGCTCCTCTCCTCTAACATCTTAAGCTACATGCTCCTGCAAAGTCCTGTGCCTCCGGTTGGTACCCACCAGAATGAATTGTGAAGACTGCTTCTCGGAAGATCTACAGCTATCAGATGTACTCACCGTCAGAGCAGAGATGGCTGTAGGTGTCCTAGACCATGGAGAAGGAAGTGTGTGAGAATGAGAAACTGGAATAATGGGGGTGGAGGTGCAGGGACCGCAGGCAATAAAATGGCCTGGTATGTAAGATACTGGAGAAAAAGCACCAGCCACCTCCTTGAACTGTTCCTAGGACAGGGGCCCAATAAGACCAAGAATATCTGGGAGAGGAGGAAGAGGGAAAGGGTTGTGCAAAACCAGGCTAGGCCCTCTGCCAGGGCTGCGAGAATGCTCAGGGGACCTCGGGGGGGTGTCGGGCAAACTCACCCATCTCCGAATGGCCAACAGCTAAGGATTGATAAGAGATGGTGCCCTTAGGGGGATAGCCAACAGGTGGGGACTGCGGAACCATGCAAATCCCACGGGGAGGCCCCAATCCTCACCAGCGACAGAGCAAGCCGCTGGCGCTATGACTCCTGCCACAGCTGTCACCTACTCTGGGCAATGAATGACCCACCAACCTAGAACTCAAGGTCCCCTTCCTCACCAGGACTGGCCCTGTCTTCTTCAGTCAGGCTTAGACTCGAGAACAAAGTCCCATTGGGGCAGAAATGCTGGAAGCAGCACTGCAGATGGCACTGGTTCCACCACCGATGCCGTGAACAGCACCAGGATTGGGAGTGGCACCAGAAAAGATGATAAGACCTAAACTGGCACCACCAATGCTGCTGACAGAGGCCCCAGCACTGGCTGTGGCACCGCCCACAGGCACAATTACCGGAGGAGAGCCCAACAAGACCTCAGCCCAGAATCAGGCCCAGGCAGGCCTAGTTCATCACTGGAGCCCTCAAAAGTCCCAAAGTCCTCCCAGACATCCTCCCCAGGTCATCTGACCACTCGAGGGAGGATACCCAAAGCACCTCCAGGGAATGCGAGGGAACCAGTTCCAGAATCCTTCCCTCTCCCGGCACCGCAAACAGTGTTGTTGGGAGGGAGCCAGGCTTTGCGACCCCCAGTGCCCCACTCACTGGTACCAGAATCAGTGGCAGGAGATGAGGTGGCACCAGGCTGCAACGCCAACGTGACAAACTGGTGTAGGTCCAGCATATAGCTTTAACCTCACTACTGGGGGCATCCTCTGCCCCAAAGGACCAGCGACTGGGAGGGTGCTCAGCCACCCCCCCTCCCCAGAGGGAGAGGCCTCATCTTCTGCAATACTTACAGTACTGGAAAGAGGCTCTGGGGAACAGTCAAGGGACCTCAGCTTGGCGTTCCTGATGCAATGCCTGCCTCCAAAAGTGTGGTGGGAGGAAGAAGGAGGGCTTGTGACCCGCTTCAATGCATGGACCTCAAGGCTGTGGAAGTCCATAGAGAAGCAGGCGTCACACCTATCCATATCATGGTTGGTGCTGAGGCAGGTTGAACAGGCATTGTGTTGTTCCCAGGCAACAATGTGACCCCCACAGGAGCACCGACACATTGAGGGGGGTGACATCCTTGTTGTTCTTCTGAGAAGACTTCTTGGGCTGCTTAGAGCTGGACATGGCGCCGAATGGTAAAGAAAAAAAACAAAGAAAAGAAAAGGGTTCAACACTGCACAGAGAGAAAATGATAAAAGCAGTGCCAAAATCGATATGGTGTCACACAGGGCGACAGTGAACTAAGAAAGGAATACGATGCTGATAACGATTACAGAAGTGCTCCCACAATGTGCTCTTCATGGTGGGAAAAACAGAACTGAAGAAGTTAGGGGGCTGGCATCAGTCACTGACCAGTCCAGAGCGTCACCTCATACGTCCACCTCGTGGGCGGTACAGAGACCGACGTAAGCCACCTAACTGTATGCTGCAGAAAGACTTTGCTGCTGTGGGGTCCTAGTGCCTCTGGCACAGCCCCAATGGTGGGAATAAATGGTGAAGACTGATTCTTGGAAGATGTGAGGTTATCCCACAAAGACACACACCCTGGACTGCATTACTGCTATTACACAATACTTCATCTTTATGTAAAATAAAACTTAAAAACAAATTTTGTTTTTTACTGTTTAAAAAGTTTTGGGGGGAGACTGTGGAAGCATATTTGTTTTAAAAATAAGTTTATGTCTACTTTACATCTACTAGGTGGAGCTGTGCTTTTCTGTGTTGCGTATGTTTTCTCTCCCCACCGCATCCCCCCCCCCCCCCATAACCTACTGTTTTTGTTCTGGAAAATACAAAGCAGAAAGGAGTCTGTTAATTGTTAGAAGACTCTAATTTTTATGTTAAGTAGGAGTCGGCAGTCAGTATGCAGGAGCGGTGCTGAAAGTGATTTTTTTTTTTTTGAGCGGATCGGGTTTGGGCTTCCGTTTCTCCATTCCGCTTCAGAAGCATGTCAGGTGCTTGACTGTGTTGGGAATAAGCCATGGTATTTAATATACCTTTTCAATGAAAACTACATCAACGCTGTTTACCAGCGACAGACCAGATCCTCAGAAGCAAGTGGGTAAGTGTCACAGTTGTGGTGAATGTTGTAAGATTGTACTGTTGGTGATGCTAGGAAAGGACAGGATGGGAGGGGGAGAAAAGGGTGGAAGGTGGTTATCCTTAATGCTAGGAGCCTTGGGAGGAAAACTGCAGAGTTGCAGGTTCTCATGGCAGAGGGAGAGGTGGATATTGCAGCCATCACGGAAACATGGGCCACCCAATACAATGACTGGGACCTGTCTGCACCAGGGTACAGGTTATTTCGTAGGGACAGGGTGATTGGGAAAGGAGGGGGGTGGCACTATATGTGAAGGAAGGACTGAAGTGTGTAAGGGAGGAAGGGGAGGAGGGTAGAATGGAGTCACTTTGGATGCAAATCCAGGATTTCAAGAATAGGATTCTTAGAATGGGAGTGGTGTACAGGCCACCATCTCAGACGGAGGAGTTACACAGGGAACTAGCGGGACAGATCAGGAGGACCTGTGAGAAGGGTAGTGTGGTGATTGTGGGGGACTTCAACATGCCAGGAGTGGACTGGAGCACCCCAACAACCAGGAACAGAAGGAGCAGGTACTGCTGGATGCCTTCCAGGACAGCTTTCTGCTGCAATGGTCAGTGAACCAACCAGGTTAGGGAATACCCTTGACCTTGTGCTGGCAAATGGGGACTTTGTGAGAGAACTTACAGTGGAGGAACCGCTATCAGGGAGTGACTACCACTCAGTATGGCTCACACTGGATATGGGCAAGGAAGGAGTGGAATCTGGCACAATAGTGCTGGACTTCGGGAGGGCCGACTTTGGGAGGATGGGGGAAGTGGTAAAAGGGTACCTTGCCAGAATTCAACCCAGTATGGACACTAACCAGAGGTGGGAACTCAAAGCTGGGGATAGTGGAGGCAACCAAAACCTGCTGCAAAGCCCAGAGAGCAAGAAGGCTAGGGCCAAGAAACTGATCTGCTTGAGCAAGGAGGTCATGGAAAAGGTAAGGAGGAAAAGAGCTGCCTTTAGGAAGTACAAGAAAACAGGAGGGGAGGACAGGAGGAGACTTGACAGAATCAAGGAGATGACAAGGGCAGTAAGGGGGAGCCAAAGCATCTACAGAACTCAGGCTGGCACATGGCATTAAGAAGGGGGAGAAGGACTTCTTTAAGTACATCAGGGAGAAAAGGAGCTGTAAGGACCACATAGTAAGGATTAGGAAGGAGGGGGGTTGGGTGGAAGCAGGGTGCGATAAGGCAGAAGCACTAAATGAGTACTTCTGCTCAGTATTTACTAAAGAGAATAGGGGGGTGACACCCAAGGTGGGAGAAATGGCAGAAGCAGGGGGAAGTGGTAACAGATGGGGAAATCATGGAGAGCAGAGTTCGAGAGGGTTTGAAGGCACTGAGGCGGACAAGGCGCCAGGCCCAGATGGCATCCACCCCAGGGTACTGAAGGAGCTGGCAGAGGTCCTTGCAGGACCTTTGGCAGACCTATTTAATGCCTCACTACATTCGGGGTGTGTACCTCAGGACTGGAGGATGGCTCATGTAGTGCCCCTCCACAAGAGTGGTCCTAAGGATGAACCGGGAAACTACAGACCAGTGAGGCTCACATCCATCGTGGGTAAGCTAATGGAGACTATCCTGAAGGAGAGGCTGGTGGTCCTCCTAGAGGCCAAAGGACTACAGGACAGCAGACAGCATGGCTTCATACGTGGCAGATCCTGCCAAACCAACCTGGTCGAGTTCTATGACTGGCAACTAGGCAACTGGACAGGGCCATGCAGTGGATGTCCTGTATCTGGACTTCAGTAAGGCATTTGACCCAGTGCCACATGGAAGGCTGGGAAGGAAGTTAGTAGGCACAGGGCGGTGCAAAGCTGGCGAGATGGGTAGGAAACTGGCTGCGCGGAAGGCAACAGAGGGTGGTGGTGGTGGGGAGCCTCACACCCAAGGGCAGTGACGAGCGGTGTTCCACGGGGCTCGGTGTTGGGACCAGTGTTGTTTGGGATATTCATTGCAGACATATCATGGGACATCAAGAGCAAGATCAGTCTGTTTGCTGATGATACCAAGGTAGGCGCTGTGGTGGATGACCTAGGGGGATGGCAGGGGTTGCAGGATGATCTGGCAAAGCTTGAAACCTGGTCAGACACCTGGCAACTGGGCTTTAATGCCAAAAAGTGCAAGGTGCTGCATTTTGGGATGGAGAACCCAAGGAGGAGTTACCAGCTAGGGGGAGTGCAGCTAGCCCAGACAGAGGAGGAGAAGGATCTGGGTGTGCTCATTACAGGGTCAATGAACAACTCAGCACAATGTAGGAAGGCAGCTGCAAAGGCCAACAAAATGCTGGGTTGTATTGCAAGGTATATCCTCGAGGAGGGAGGAGGTGATTCTGCCACTGTATAGGTCATTAGTTAGACCACACCTGGAGTACTGCATGCAGTACTGGCGTCCGTGATCTGAAGAGGGACATTGTTACTGGAGGGGTGCAGCGCAGAGCGACAAAGATGATCAAGGGGCTGGGGGACTTATCATACGAGAGGAGGTTGAAGGAGTTGAACATGTACTCACTGGAGGAGAGGAGAGACAGGGGTGACATGATTGAAACCTTTAAATACATGAAAGGAATAAACAAGACAGGTACAGAGGGGTTGTTCAAAATAAGGGAGGGGAGGGACACCAGGGGCCATGATATGAGACTGGAGCGAGGAAGGTTCAGGAGGGAGATGAGGAGACACTTTTTTACAGAGAGGGTGGTGGCTGGGTGGAATGCGTTACATGCTGAAGTGGTATGCAGTAGAACAGTGGACTGCTTCAAACGAGGGTGGGACAGGACAAGGGGGAGGGTTAATAAAGGGGAAGGGTGGAAGGAAGGGGCAGCTACAGAATAAGGGGTGCTAGCTGCACATTCGAGCAGACTTGATAGACCTCTAGGCCTTTATCTGCTGGCAAATTTCGTATGTTCGTAAGAGGGAACAGTAGAAGTACTGGAGTGGGAGTCAAATATGTGCTCAATGCAACTGTCCTGTGAAGCCACTCATAGTCGTATTTTAAAACAGAAGCTGCGCTTCAGGTTGTCAGGTGTGTTTTTTTTTTTAAATACATTTTTATTAATTTTTTTCTTTTAAATCAGGAGACATTTTACAATCAAGTTTTTTTTTTTCTGTGCTTACTTCAGTTTTGTTACTATACAAATTTATATTTCTAAAGTATGTATAGAGGTCATGTACAACTGATACGGTCAAGCTTTGAGATAAATTTACATCTTCTTTGTTAAGATCTAGCAGGTCTAGTGCACCATTCTAATCCCTCTCCTCTATTGCCAGTATGTTACGGGCAAAAATCAGGATCAATCCCTGCTTGATGAAATGACCATTTCTGCCACAGTGTGGCAAACTTATCAGTTTGGTTATTAAGTCTGGCAGTGATGTTTTCCATCTGGTATATAGATATCACTATTCGCCTCCAATCTTGTATGGTAGAGGTGTCTTTGGTCATCCATTTATTTGAGGAGTTTTTTGCAGCCAGCAGAAAATGGGCAGGGGTTTTTGTCCACGGGGGCGCGACGATTTAATCCGGTAGACAGCCATAAGTACCATCTCAGCTGTGAGCTCAATGTTCTCTTCCAAGACTATCGCTGATTTCTTTTTAGAATACTTGTCCTGAAGGGCATCAAGCATGGACGTTGCCACATTATATGTGTGAGGTCTGCCATCTTGGCTCCACATCCCCTCCCACAGGCCCCATATTCAATCGGAAGGTATTTTGTCAGACTGGCCAGAGACCGGAAAAACCTAGATCTACACTTCCATGACTATTCTCTCCAAATATGCGACTGAGTGATTTTAACCGCTCGCAGAGATGAAGAGGACCACTCTTCTTTAGATACTACGAGATCTAAATAGGTTGTCGGGTGTTTTGAAGAGCTGGTTAAAAGCATGTTAACCTTTTTTATTTTGTGGGGAGGCAGGTTGTATGAAAAGATGGGAGCTTGAGAGGGAAGACCTATGCAGTAATATGATGTTATGTGCTACACTTGAGAAGGTCATGTGTGTCCCGGACCTTGATACAGTGATGTTAAACAGGGATAACATCATTGATCAAGGAGGCCACTGACCAATCAGAAGCCTAGAAATGATCTCCGCTATTGTATAATTAAGCAATACTGACCGAACAGCCCATCATTTCTTGGCGATTAACGACCCTGCTTTGGGGTGATTCTCACCAAGCCAGTCGTTAATTAAAAGGAAATGACTGGCTGTGAGGTAATTCTTGCGAATATTTCCATTTTGTTTGTGTTGAAAACAGGGCATGAGCAGAGTGTTACTGCCATGCCGGGCATTTCTAAGATATTTCAGACCGGTACGGCAGCCAATCAGTGAGCTAGTTTAGCTCATGAATACTTAAGACTTATAAAAACAGGTTATTCACCTGTAACAGTAGTTCTGGGAGTGGTATATGTTGTTCATCCACACTGACTGGCATGTCCCTTTCCCCTTTAAATCTTGCCGGAAGGACTTCAAGCTGGCTCCTCCAACCCACCTGGGTGGTATAACCCTCGGCTCCGCCCCATGACGGCAGATCTTGTCCACTGGAAGCAAAGGTTGTGCGTCAAAGCCGGGGAGGTCGAGTGGGTCAGTGTGGATGAACAACATATACCACTCCCAGAACTATTGTTACAGGTGAGTAACCTGTTTTTCTAGGGAGGTGGATATGTTGTTCTTAGCCATACTAGTTGACAGACTCCTAGCAGTTCTCTGGGAGGAGGGAGGCAAGGCACACACCCCTACTTTGGGAACAAAGGCTGGAGAACTGAGGACCCCCAAACCAGCATCCCGACGTGACTCAAGGTCGATGTGGTAATGGGTGATGAAGCTGTTTGCTGTCTTCCAGGTAGCAGCCGGGCAGATTTCCTGGATAGGTATGTCCCTGGAAGCAGCCACCGACGCAGCGGTATTGTGGGTGGAATGAGCTCTTATCCCTCTGGGAGGCTCCTTGTCCGCCAACCTATAGCAGAGATTAATGCATGATGTAATCCATCTGCCAATCATCCGCTTTGCTGCAGGCCTACCAGGTGCGGCTTCAGTGTAGGTGACAAACAGCTGGCGAACCTCACCCCGAACTTCTGCCGTCCTCTCCTTATAGTAGAAGAGAGTACGTCTCAGGTCAAGAGTATGGAGCCTGTACAAGCATCCGAGGTGTAGTTTGGGTAGAACACGGGCAGAGTCAAAACCTGATTAAGGTGAAACTCTGACACCACCTTCGGGAGGGATTTCGGTTGGGGATGCAGGACAACCTTGTCCCTGTGGAAGACCTGATAAGGAGACTCCACCAAAAGCACCTGGAGCTCCCCAGTCCTTCTGGCGGACGTGATAACCACCACAAAGGCCATCTTCCTCAAATGACGCATCTCACACTTGCTCGAATGGCTTGCCCATGAACTTTGCCAAAACCAGCAGGTAAATCCCACTGAGGTAGAGGTTCACGCACTGGAGGGGATATGTGATCCGGGCCTTTGACAAAGTGCCAGACCACCTTCTCCTGTGCTACTGTCTGCTGACTGTCCCGCACCTGGTAAGCAGAGATGGCTGCCAGGTGCATCTTAAGGGTCAAAGACCAAAGACCCCCTTTGGACAGAGACTAAAGGTAGTCTAAACTAAAATGCTTGCCACAGGACAGGACAGAGGGTCCAGGCCCTTGCCCTGGCACCAAATGGAAAACCTTTTCCATTTGAAGATGTAGCACTTTCTGGTCGACTCCTTTCTGGATGCTTCCACTACTATGAGTACATCCTCAGACAGACTCAAAGCCTGGAACTCTAGTTGCTCAGGTACCAGGCTGTCAGGTGCAGGGATTGAAGGTCTGGATGAATACCTTCCCCAATTGACTGATATCAGGTCCGGGCGTGCTGGAAGACACCTCGGGAGCCTGCTGCTGAGGCTGAGGAGACCTGAATACCAGAACTGGCGGGGCCAGTCTGGGGTTACCAGGATCACCTGTGACTTGTACCTACTCACCTTAAGAAGCACTGTGTGGCTCAATGGAAATGGAGGGAAGGCGCTGAAGAAGCCTGGGGTCCATGGCCTTGAGAAGGCCCCCCCCCGCAGCGATCCCCGCCGAGGCAGGCGGGCATGAAACAGCTTCAGCTTGGTGTTTTCCTTGGAGGCAAACAGGTTCACCACTGGTTTGCCTCAGTAGGAGAACAGGTTGTAAGCTACCTCTGAATGCAGAAACCACTCGTGGGATGTCTCGCCTATGCGGCTGAGAGCATCCGCCAGATAATTTGAGGCTCCTGCCACATTGATGACTACGAGATCTGCCCCCAAGTCGGCTCACGAGTGTCCAGATGCAGAGTGCTTCCCTACACAGCAGCCAGGAATGTGTGCCGCCCTGCTTGTTGAGGTAATACATGGTCGTGGTATTGTCTGTCCGGACTTGAACCACTTGACCCCGATGCTGCTAAGCGAATGCTGACAATGCCAGTCTGACTGCTCTGAGCTCCAACAGGTTGATATGGTATCGGGATTCCTCGGGGGTCCAGAACCCGTGGGCCCTGTTCCCCATGTGGGCTCCCCAGCCCGTGAGAGGCATTGGTCGTGAGGACAGTCGGCTCAGGGCGGAGAAACGGGATCCCTTCCTGCAACCAGTCTAGGACGGTTCACCACTGGAGAGCATCCCACATCTTCTGGGTCACACTGATCAGCTGGTTGAAATGACCTAGGCACTGAGTCCACTGGGCCACGGTGGTGCAGGCTGCCATGTAGCCCAGAAGATGCAGAAAGTCCCGGGCAGGGCGCAAGTATTCAACCAGAAATGATTGGGGCAAAGAAAACTTCTACCCTGTCCGCCGGGAGCTGAACTCTGGCTTGGCAAAAGTAGAGCTCTGTCCTGATGAAGCATATCACCGGAGAAGCACGAGCTCTGACTTGGCCTCGTTGATCAGGAGGCCAAGGTCCCTGGACCTCTCCGCCTCTAGCTGGGTGGAACCTGCCAAGAGCAAATTGTCGAGGTAGGGGTACACGCTGACCCCTTGACACCTGAGATGGGCTACCACCACTGCAATGCATTTGGTGAAGACCCCTGGGGCTGATGACAAGCCGAATGGCATGGCTCAGAACTCATATAGGGCTCCCTCTGCTCTGAAGCGGAGGAACCGCTGGTGTGATGGACGGATCGGGACATGAACAACGCATCCTGGAGATCCAGTGAGCAGAACCACGTTTTGCTCCAGGGATGGTATGATCTGGGACAGAGTTACCATCCTGAAGATGCATGGTCTGAGATACTGATTCAGGTCGTGCAGATCTAGAATGGGGCGCCAGCCCCCTGTCCACTTCGGGACCAGGAAGTACCTGGAAACGAACCCTGGGTATACTGTAGGATCCGCCACTCGAACCACTGCCTCCTTGAGGAGGAGCTGGGCTATGTCGTCTCTCAGAGCCGACTGACTTGTGGGCGGATTCTCTTTCCTCCTGTGGGGCGCGAGCTCAGCTGGGAGGGTACTTCTCGAATTCCAGAGGCAGACCCTGGTCGACCACTTCTAAGACCCACCTGTCCGTGGTAACAGCAGACCAGGTGGAAAGAAAGTGGCACTGCGTACCCTCCATGGGAGGCCTAGAGCTGACGTGATGGAGATAGGGGTGGCAACTCCTATCCTATCACTGGGCAGGCTTGGAGGAAGAGGATCCAAGGCCTGAACCCCGACCTCCCTGTCTGCGGGCCGGTGGAGGCCCTGGACTTGGGCCGAGGGCGCCAAGCCTGTGCCTGCTGTTGCTGCCTGCTGGGAGAGGACGACTGTTGTGCCGCAGGAGCAGGGTGCTGAAAAACCTTTTTCTTTTCTGCTGCTTCTTGGCACCAGGGGCGCATTGAACTGAAGTGGCCGACTCCAAGGTGGCACTGGACTTCTCTATTCGCTCAAGGTGACCATCCACACCTGGGCCGAAGAGATCGGTACCCAGGAAAGGAACATCAGTAAGTTTGTGCTGGGTGTCCACCGTAAAAGTGGAAAGCCTCAGCCAAGCCCTGCAGCGTGAGGTCCAAAGTCCAAGGTCCAAAGCCGTCTGAAGCAGCTGCTTGGCAACGGCACGGCCCTGGTCCTGGACCTGCTTGACCATAGTCTGAAGGTCCGTGGGAAGGTGCGGGAGAACTTCATCCAAGGAGCCCAACAGGGCAGGAGAGAAGTGCATCATGATTACAGCCGCACTCGCCTAACGGAGGCCTAAAGAGGAGGCTGCATAGACCTTCCTGGCCGAGTGGTCCAGTTTTTTTGACTCCTTGTCAGGAGGTCCATCAGGGTCAGCAGGGCTGCCTGTGCGTCCGAACACAGAGGCAGTCACCAACCCCTCGGCTGAGGGGTGTTCAGTGAAGCCTGAGAGGGACCCAATGGGCACCGCATACTTGCGGGCCATCGGGGCAGACGTCGCTGGGCAGGATGCTGCCAGAGCTACATGGCCAGACCAACAATGGCTTCAGCCACAGGAAAGGCTTCAGTGGGTGTATGCCTTCTTTTAAGAATATCTGTAAGAGGGTATTCTGCCCTTTTCTGGACAGGCTCCAAGGGCATCCCCATGGATTCGGAGATAAGGCGGAGAATCCCTTGAAAAGACGAAGGGCCCTCCTCCATCGACAGACTACCAACAGACTCATCGTCCCACGGGCGAGGGTGTAAGTCGGTGTCTTCTGTATCAGAAGAATCCAGATAGATCGGTCGGCCACCAAGGTCCCCTTCAGCATGCCTGGGATGATCAGGCATACGTGGGAGTCCCGGAAACAGTCAGAGAATCCTTCAAAGGAGTCCCTCCCAAAGGGTGTTTAGGCAGCCGCTCCACCACAATCGGCGAAGAGACCGATTTTGGCTGAACCGGAGCGGGTTTGGCCGGTTCAGCGGGCGAAGGAACTGATATGACCGGTTCCGAAGGAGTCTGCTTCGACCTAGGAGGTGAAAGCCAAGTAATGGCCAGGATAGAAACCGTGGTCAGCTTCTGTCCAGACAGAATTAGCTGCTGCCACATCAAATCCTCGTAGCACCGACTGAGTTTCCACCAAAACCTCCAAAGGGTTAGAGTCTGGGGCCTACAAAATGCAATTGCAAAGAGGAGGCAACCCAGATCTTCCCGTGGAAAGGAAGATCTGCTGTCATGGGACGGAACTGAGGGTTATACCACCTGGGTGGATGCGAGAAGCCAGCTTGAACCAAAAGGGAAAGGAACATGCCAAGAAGTGTGGATGAACAATATATACCATCCTAGAATTACTGTTACAGGTGAGTAACCTGTTTTTTTTTTGTTTATCTTTCTTGTGCCGGCGCACTTAATTTCAGAATTTTCAGCCTTAAGTCATGTTTAAAAATAACATTTCAAAAATTAAATTGTATTTATACAACACCAGTGGAGATAACTATGAAAGATAGGGGGACACAGAATGGCCTGGCTCAAAAGGTGTAATTTATTGGAAACTGGGAAAGGCACACTGAGCCAAGACTCATTTCCAGGTGTGACCAAGGGAACTAAGGCAGTTTATCTACAGGTATGAGGGAGCAAGACCATAACTCACAAGCGGCAAAGCCACAAGTGAGTTGTGAAAGTTTTGTCCCCATTATGCATTCAATTTATACATCATTGGTTTAACACCTATAACGACTTCTTTTTGTTATTTTGCTCCGACCCTGCTCCCTGACCAGCCATTGCTTTGGGACGCTCATTGTTAACTCCACCCGTCAGGCTGCCCCCGTTGCCATCATCTCCATCCTCTATTGGTCCCATGCCCCAGTTGACCTGATGTATCCCTGCCACTGGGCTCCCCTCTCTGAAAGCAGAGGAGGAGAGACAGTTATGCTGCCTTAACTGGGAACATGGGGAGGGCTAAGGGGATTGGAGGGGCCTGTGAGGGGCTGCATGGGTCCAGTACGGTCCACCCCACCCCGGGAGGGAAACGTCCATAGGACGCGCTAACTCACTCCCTGCCGGTTTCCACTCCTGATGTCTGGGCTCAGGGCGTGACCCCAGGTCGCCAGCATGCCAGATCGATGCCCATCGCTTGGTGCCACTCAGCCGGCTATCCAGAGTGATGCCCATTGCTCGGTGCCACGGAGCCGGCTAGCTATAACTTTTTCAATCAACTTTTTGTGTGAAGCTTTTTCTCTTTTCTGTGATTAGAACTGCTGGCCTCAGTGCTGCACAGGCCTATTATGATGTCATCAGTATTGTGAGAGCTGCCCTCTGGTTCTGTTCTGTGCAAAGGTCAAGGAAAGTGTAACATATCTCACCTTTAGATAACTAAGGGCTACGTAACAGGGACCTATAGAATACGTGATTTATTTTCACAAGAGCTGTTTGACATTGAGTAACCTCATGGGTGGCGTACACTACGAGTGATATGCCCACGGTCAAACAGCTAGAGTGAAAATAAATATGAAAATTACGTACCTACCGTAATTCTTGATCTTCTTGGATGAGTTTCCACCACTCATTCACACTATTGGGATCTGCGTTGGAGGCACTAGGACCCAGCGGGAGCAAACTTTTTGCCAGGAGGGTCGGCGCCAGAGATGGAGCTGCGAGGAACGGCACCACGAGCCTCAGCTCGAGCGGTAATGACTATCTCAGCGTCGACCCTCCAACCGCCTCAGTACCTCTTTTACCAAGGAGGTGCAGCGTAACTAACCTAGAAGGATAGCCTAACCAAAAACCGGACATAAGATAGTCCGGGCGACCCGTATAAGAAGGGTCAACCAAGAAGTCTTCACAGCCTAAAGATTTGAGGGAGTGAAGACCAACAACAGAGGTGAGCTTGGGGAGGAGGGTGGGAGTGGAATGAGTGGTGGAGACTCGTCCAAAAAGATCAAGAATTACGGTAGGTACGTAATTTTCATATCTTCCTGGACATAAGTCTCCACCACTCATTCACACTATTGGGAGAGTACCGAGCTAATAATCCCCCGAGAGGGCGGCAGGAGAGACCAAAAGCTCACGTTTCTAGGACAGAAGTCCATTAAGGATGGCTCTCCCAAAGGAAGAATGTCGTCTGACATGGACATCCAGTGCATAATGTTTAACAAAAGTATGCACTGAGCTCCAGGTGGCCGCGTTGCAAATATCTGCAATGGGCATGTTGCGAATTTCTGCCAGGGATGCCGCGACCGCTCTAGTAGAGTGAGAGTAACCCTGCCCTCCAACTTAACCTGCGCCATGGAATAGCAGTGGCGAAGGCATACCACTAACCATGTTGAGATACATCTGATAGTGACGGGTTGACCCAGCCGGGTCTCGCTGAAGGAGACAAACAGTTGTTGGGCTTTGCGAAAGCCCTTGGTTCTACCTAGATAGAAACGCAAAGCTCTCTTAACATCCAAGGAATGAAGAGATCGTTCTCCTTCATTTTGGAAGTCCGCAAAGTAAGAGGGAAGGACCAAAGGTTGGTTTAGATGAAATTCTGACACAACCTTAGGAAGAAATTTAGGATGAGTCCTAAGGACTACTTTGTCCTTATGGAACACAGTATACGGAGGGTCCGTGACCAGGGCATGTATCTCAGAGACCCTTCGGGCTGAGGTAATGGCCACCAAGAAGGCAGTCTTCCAGGTGAGAAATTTTAGCTCACAGTTTGCCAGAGGTTTGAAAGGTTTCCGAGTGAGCATGTCTAGCACAAGATTAATGTCCCAGGCTGCAACTGGACGTCTTGTAGGAGGTCTGGTATGCAGAATTCCTTTAAGAAACCTCTTAACCACAGGTAACTGAGCCAGTGTTAAGGAAAAAAAAACGGCTCATGATACGCTGAAATGGCACTAAGGTGAACTTTGACTGTATAGTACTGCAGACCTGAATTTGAGAGGTCTAAGAGGTACTCTAGAACCTTATCTGGTGGGCAGGAAAAAGGATTCAAAGAGGACTTTGCACACCAGAGTGAAAAACGCTTCCAATTGGCTGTGTAAGTTTTCAGAGTGGCTGGCTTCCGTGCAGCCAGAAGAATATCTGAAACCCTTCGAGAGACATTGAACCTGTTTACTTCTACTTCTTCAGGAGCCAAGCATGAAGGTGAAGTGATCTCAGGTTGGGATGGACCACCGGCCCCTGAGTCAAAAGGTTCATCTGAAGGGGGAGTGGTCTCGGAGGGACCGACAACATATTGTTGAGTAGTGGAAACCACAGCTGCAGAGGCCAGAAGGGAGCAATGAGTATCATTTTGTCCCCCTGGGATTCGAACTTGAGGAGTACCCTCTGAAATAGAGGAAGAGATGGAAAGGCATAAAGAAAGCATTTTGTCCACCACAGCCTGAACGCATCCTGACAGAAAATGCCAGGCCCTGGATTTCTGGAGCAGAAGAGAGGCAGTTTTGCGTTCAGTGGGGATGCAAAAAGGTCCAGGTCTGGAGTTCCCCACTCTTTGAATAGTGACTGAACTACGGTTGAGTCAAGAGACCACTCGTGAGGATCTGTCACTGTTCTGCTGAGGCGGTCTGCCAGTTCATTCTGCATTCCCGGTAGGTAGACCGCTTGAATTAGAGCCTTGTGCTCCAAGCACCATTCCCATACCTTCATCGCTTCCCTGCATAAGGGGTAAGAATGAGCAATGCCCTGCTTGTTGATGTAATACATCACTGCTTTGTTGTCCATTTGAAGGAGAATGTTCTTGTGACAGAGAATGTCCTTCAACGCTCAGACCGCATAAAGGACGGCTCTCATTTCTAGGACATTTATGTGAAGCTGGAACTCGACCTGAGTCCACGTATCTTGAGTGTGGAGAGCCTGACAGTGAGCTCCCCACCCCATTACGGACGCGTCTGTGGTAATGGAGATCTGATGGTCCAGAGGAGCAAAGGGATACCCTTCCAGGAGATTGCTCTCTTGAGTTCACCAGGTGAGTGACCTCTTTAGAGGTTCTGTCACTTTGATGGGATAGGACTGCGGGTGAGTGGTTGGGGACCACTGAGTACTGAGCATCCACTGGGTGGTTCTCATGTGCAGACGTGCTAGGGGTACAGTGAACACAGAGGATGCCATGAGGCCTAGCATCCGCTGCATCGAGAGTGCTGGGACTGAGTTGTTTTCCCCGATGTGACAGGCCATTTGAAGGATATTGCTCCTTCTGTCTTCTGGAAGAAAAGCCTTCACACAGGTGTCGTCCAGAAGAGTCCCTATAAAAAGGAGCCTCTGGGAGGGCTGCAACTGTGATTTCTTGAGGTTCAGCAGAACTCCCATGGATGTAAGGAAGCGAGAGGTCATCTCTACGGCGTCCAGAGTTCCCTGCCTGGAAGGGCTTGCCAGAAGCCAATCGTCCAGATAAGGGAACACCTGTATTCCGACCTTTCTGAGGTGCGCTGCGAGAACTGCACAACACTTTGTAAAAACCCGTGGCGCCGAGGATAGCCCAAAGGGCAGGACTCTGAACTGATAATGTTGTCCCAGAGCCACAAACCTCAGGAATTTGTGATGCCTCCGGTGAACAGAAATGTGCTGGTAAGCATCCTGCATGTCTAGGGAGGCTAGCCAGTCGTGTTGAGGAAGCAAAGGTAACAAGGTTCCCAGAGAAATCATTCTGAATTTCTCTTTGGGGAGAAATTTGTTTAGCTTTCTGAGATCTAAGATGGGGCGCATGCCTCCGGACTTCTTTGGAACCAGAAAGTAATGGGAGTAGAACCCTGTGTTCCGTTGATGCAGCGGCACTACTTCTACTGCCCTGTTGTTCAGAAGGCCCTGAATCTTGGCGGCGAGAAGGTCTGACTGAAGGGTTGACAGCCTGGGCTGTCGTTTGGGAGGGCGATCCAGAGGGGTCTCCACGAGATTGAGTGAATACCCTGCGCGAATTATCCGAAGGACCCATTTGTCTGAGGTTATGGACTTCCATTGGTTGTAGAAGTGCATCAGACGACCTCCCACAGGAGAGGAAAAGTCCACCTCGGGCAGTTGAGATGGGACTTGGGCCAGCAACTCATAAGGTGGCGCTGGGCGCTTTGGGCCCTTGCGCTTTCTGATGTGTCTTCTTTTGAGGTTGGGCAGGTTAATTTTTATGGAAACCTCCTCTGCCTCGAAAGGACTGATGGTTATGAAACTGACGTTTACTGACACTCCCTCGAGAGGGGACAGGAGGAGGTCGAGCCAACTTAATGGCTGACCTAGTCTTTTGCGTAGCCTCTAGAGCTTGTTCTACCTGAGGACCGAAAAGATATGCACCATCAAAAGGCAACGCCATTACCTGCTGCTGCGCATCATTCGTGAAGCCTGAAGTGTGCAGCCAGGAATGACGGCGGGTACAAATACCAGCAGCTGCCGTACGGGAAGCAGTGTCAAAAGCATCCATAGCTGCTTTAACCTGCTGGTTATTAGATTCGATACCTCTGGTAATGGTTTGAAGAAGCTCTGGCTCTGTATCTGATTCCGGTAGAGCTTCAACCATCTGTTTGATAGAGTACCACAGGATATACTCATACTGGGAGAAATAGCCTTGGTAGCTGGCGATACGCATACTTAGGGTAGAAGCAGCAAAGACTCTCTTATCTAAGGTGTCTATCTTACGAGATTCTTTGTTAATAGGTCGAGCTGTAGTAGTCTGGGGAAGAACGACCTTATTCTCTGCCAGGACTACAATAGGATCCGCAAATGCTTGAGACGCCAAAATGGGTCGATCCTTGGGGGCTTAATATTTCCTATCTATGGATTTAGCCACCGAAGGGGTGAGAGCAGGATTATTCCATACCATTTGAGACAGCGTCTTGAAGGAAGGCTGAACCGGAGGAGTCAAATCCGTAGGGATCTCCGGAGCATGAAGGTATTGGAGTCTTAATTTCCCAGGACTGATGTCTGTAGTCTGGAGAGAAAAAGTGGAAATCAAATTTTTCAGCAGAGACTTAAAAGACAGGTCCTCGACCACAGGCTCTATAGCAGTAATAGATCCTGCTTCCTCCACTTCATCACCCAGCTGAAGGTCTGGGTCAGGCTCAATGTCATCTCCTGACAGTCCAGGAGGGACTGCATGGACAGGAAGAAAAAATTACTCACCTTAGTAATGTTGTTTCTTCTAATGGAGTCTTGCTATATTCTGACATATGCAGTGAGTCCCAACCTTCGAACTGCCCCGGAGATGAAAGAGTTAAACTTTCCATGCCAGGCATGGAACGCTGAGCTCGAGCTCGGTTGAGACGCTGTCTGTTGTTCTTCAAACTCAAACCGTCAGATCTTTACAAGCTAAACTCACTAAGGTCCTGTGTGGAAGCTATAAACCTACACTAGCCAACTGGCTATCAAACATAAAACACATTTTTTTGGTCCCAAAACAAAGACTCCAGTCAGGAGACCCAAAAAATGAAAAACATAACACCAACTCACCCCAAGAAGAGAAGGGGTGAAACAACAAGGTGGGCATCTACTAAGTGCCAACACTGCACTGCCCACCCACATCCCAAAAACAAAGGTTCTGAGAGGGGCAGGCAGGGGGGGAGGTCAGAATATAGCAAGACTCCATTAGAAGAAACAACATTACTAAGGTGAGTAATTTTTTCTTCAAACAACATGAAGTCTTGCTATATTCTGACATATGCAGACTACAAAGCAGTACCTCCATGGAGGAGGGACAGAACCTACTTAGGAAATAGGCTATGAAGCACAGCTGTGCCAAACCGAGCATCACTCCTAGCCTGGATGTCCAGGGAGTAATGCTTGGTAAAAGTGTGAACTGCTTTTCCAGGTAGCTGCTTGACATATCTCTAGAATAGGGATGTCCCTGGCAGCAGCCAGGGAAGCAGCTGTACCTCTGGTAGAGTGAGCCCTCAGGCCTGAAGGAGGAACCTACCCAGTTTTTCACAGCAAAATTGGATACAAGAGACAATCCACCTGGCAATGGATCTTTAGTGGCAGGTTTCCTTACCAACCTCCCCATAAGTGAGGAACAGTTGAGGAGTCAAACCTGTGACCCTTGGTACACTCTATGTAGTAACTAAGGGCTCTTTTCACATCTAAACTGTGTAGCCTCCTCTCGCCAGAGGAGGAATGGTCAGTGAAGTATACTGGAAGAGACATAGATTGATTAAGGTGGAAATCTGAAACCACCTTAGGCAAGAACTTCCTGTTAGTCCTGAGGACCACCTTATCTCTAAGAAAGGAGATAAAATCAGGCTCCACTGACAAGGCTTGTAATTCACTTATGCGTCTGGCAGAAGTGATGGCTACCAGAAACACAGTCTTCCAAGTCAAGTACTTACGGTCTGCTGAAGACAAAGGCTCAAAAGGGGGTTGCATAAGCTGAGCAATGCAAACATTAACGTCCCAGGCAGGGTCAGGGTCCCTGAATGGAGGGTTGGTGTGAAGCAATCCCTTGAAAAACTTGGAGAATATAGGGTGAGCTGAAAGAGAAGAGGGCTTACCTGCTGAAAAAAAAGCAGACACAGCTGCCAGATGCACCTTCAGTGTAGCTGGCCTCAGCCCCAAGCTATTTAAATGGATCATATAATCAAGGACTGTGGGTAGATCAGCAGATTCTGGGGAAATATGCTTACCAGAGCACCATATGGAAAATCTTTTCCATTTGGAATTATAAGTAGCTCTGGTGGAAGGTTTTCTAGAAGCCTTCAGGATATCCATTACTCCTGGGAAAGGTGTAAATCAGCAACTCTAACTCTTCAAGAGCCAGGCCTTGAGATTGAGAGATTTGAGGTTCGGGTACCAAACCCTCCCCTGAGCACAGGTTAACAGGTTGTAATTCCTGGGAAGACACAGGAGAAGATGGACTGCTAAGGACAGTAGGAGTGGATACCAGGGCTGCCTGGCCCAGTCCGGAGCAATCAGGATCATCTTGCAGGGTTGAGATCTGATTTTGACTAGCACTTTGAACATGAGAGGGAAGGGGGGGAAAGCATAGAGAAACTTCCCTTCCCAACTGAGAACTAAGGCATCCAGTAGGACTGAGCCCAACACTGGGGGCCTGCAGCAAAAAAGGGGAAGTTGGTGATTGTCTGGGGCTGCAAAAAAATCTGTGGGGTGCCCCATCTGGAAAATATCACCTCCAAGACCAGGGGGGATCCAGTGACCATTCGTGATGGCCCTGGGAAATCCTGCTGAGAGCATCTGCCAGGACATTGTCCTTGCCTGGGAGGTGAACTGCCGTGAGGGAGGTGTTCAGTGAGTAAGCCAGAGACCACAACTTCATTGCTTTGGTGCCATAGACCGAGTGCCTCCTTGTTTGTTGCTGTACCACATTGTGGTGGTGTTGTCTGTTCTGACCTGTACAACTTTGTTCTGAACAGATTTGGAAAAAGCTTGAAGTGCTAGAAATACTGCTCTGAGTTCCAACAGATTGATGTGGAGCAGAGATTCCTGAGGGGACCACAACCTCTGGGTGGTGAGGTCGCCCATGTGAGCCCCCCATCCCAAGAGGGAGGCATCTGTAGTAAGGATTAAAGAGTGAGACTGAGTGACAAAGGGAACCCCTTGTCTCAGATTGTTCTGATCCTGCCACCAGTGTAGGGCCTGGATCAGGGTTCGAGTTACTGGGATCAATTTGGTCAGAGGGTCCTTCCTTTGAGATCAAAAGGCTCTCAAATGGAACTGAATGTCCCTCATCTGAAATCTTGCTCCCTGCACTACTGCTGTAGAAGCAGCCATGTGCCCCAGGAGCTGTAGAAAATGCCTTGCTGGTCGAGATACCTGCAGGGTGAAAGAGGAGGCCAGAGAGACCAGGGCCCTTGTCCTGTCCAGGGGAAGGAAGGCTGTGGCCTTTTCTGTGTCTAGCTCTGCGCTTATGAAGGTGAAGAGCTGGACAGGCTCTAGAACTGACTTTGGAAGATTTAGAAGGAAACCCAAAGAAGTGAGCAGTTGCTGAGTTATCTGTAAGTGTAACTTGACTTGTTCTGGGGACTGGCCTACTATGAGCCAGTCGTCCATGTAAGGGAAGATGGCAATTTTCTGCCTTCTTAGAGAAGCAACTACTACTGCCAGGCATTTTGTGAATACCCTTGGAGCAGAGGTGAGGCCAAAGGGCATTGCTCTGAACTGGTAATGGCCTGAGGGCAGCTCGAACCTGAGGTACTTTCGATGGGAGCTTCTGATGAGAATATGGAAGTAGGCATCCTTGAGGTCCAGGGACACTAGCCAGTCCCCTGGTCTTAGAGAGGGTAGAATAATTCCCAGAGTCACCATTTTGAATTTTGGTTTTAAAAGGTGCTTGTTTAAGTATCTGAGGTCCAGGATGGGCTGCCATTCTCCTGTCTTTTTTGGGGTAAGGAAGTACCTGGAATACAATCTTTTGCCCTGGTGTAGGGGTGGAACCCTTTCCACAGCTCTGAGAGCTAGGAGGGAAGATACCTCTGCTTCTAAGGCAAGTGCCTCTGACGGATTTGCAGGTGGAAAGGATCTGGTTCTCATCTTTGGAAACTTTTTGAAGCTGAGAACCAGTCCCTGACTTACTACTTCCAGGACCCATTTGTCTGATGTCAGAGACTCCCAGTCCTGGACAAAGTAAGCCAGCCTGCCCCCTACAGGTAGCCGAGAATCGGCCCTGGCAACCCCATCAGGGTGCCTGCTTGGCAGGGGCTTTGGCTGAGGGGTGGAAGCAGGCCTGCTTGTACCCCGTCTGCCTCTCCCTCTAAAGAACCCCCTCTGGGCATAAGCAGAAGAGGAGGCCTGGGCTTGATAAAAAGGCCTATGAAAAGGCCTGCCCCTGCCCTTGGGAAGCTGCCTTTGAGGAGTGGCCTGCCTTTCCTTGGCCTGTGCACTCCTATAGGTGGTCCTATACTTATCCATTTTCTTCATATAATTCTCTGCCTGCTCCCCAAACACAGAATTACCCACAACAGGAAAATCCATGGCCTTAGTTTGGGTATCCTATGACAGGCTAGTACATCTGAGCCAAGCCATTCTTCGAAGTGCCACAGATGTAGCCATGACTCTTGATGACACATCATTTGAGTCCACTGCAGCATGGAAATGCACCTTGGATGCCTCAATACCATCAGCAGTCACCTGCTCCAGCCTCTGGCAAGCTGGCCAGGGACCTGTTTTGCTAAAGCCATGACAGTGTCCCATCTGGACTTCTGATATCTAGCCACATAAGCCATATAATTCGCCTGTCTGAGTCCCAAGGATGCTGCCATGTACTGTTTCTTTGCCATGGCATCAATCCTCCTGGAGTCCTTGTCTGGGGGTTGTGAAGCCAAGGGAATATTTGCCTTGTCACAGGCTGCAGTCTGCACTACCCCAACATGGCTGCATTGTTGTGTAAGGAACTCCATATCAGAGCCTGACAATGTGTACCTCTTGTCCATTCTCTTATCCACAGGAGGTATAGTGTTAGGAGTTTTTAGAATTTTAAATGTCTGTTTCCCAAAAGATTTATGCATGGAATAGACAGCCTCCTAGACTCTGGGATATCCATCATTTCTACAAAATCAGGCTCCTCTTGATCATCCACAGCTTCCTCCATAGGGAGCTAGAGGGTTTCAGCCACTTTTTTATAAAACATAAAATGAGAAGGGGACTCAGAAAGCCTAGGAGGAGACACTCCTGAAGGTCTGTCTGGGGAGATGTCCCGGTCAATGGGCATATTCAGACTTTCAAATCCACATTCACTCTCCTCATACTCCTCTTCCCCCTCCTCTGGTTCATAATACTCCTCTAAATCATACTGTTGAACTGGTGGAACCGGCCGAACCGAGCGCCTACCTGATGGTGCCAGTTCAGTCGGAACCGGGGAAAGCGACTGGACAATTTTGATCGCTTTGGCTATTTCTTCAGCGGTTCGAGAGGAAAGTTTTGGCTCCACACCAGTTGATTTTCTAGTCCTTTTTGCTGGAACCGTCTCCTCAGAGTCGGATCTCCTTTTGCCCGAAGAAGTCTCGCCCTGGTCAGAGGGCACTCCTTCTGGTTCGGTTTGAACCGAACCGGGCTGGCCATCCGGTTCAGCGGACTTTTTGGCCTCCCTTTCCCTGAGCCCACCAACTCTTTTCCAGGGTAGCTGCAGGAAAATTTTTACAAATCTGGCAGTCTGCATTGAGGTGGTCAAACCCCAGACAATAAACACAGGTGGTGTGGGGATTAGCCTTGGCAAAGACTTCCCCACACACACTACAGTGTTGAAACCCAGTGGGCCCGGTTTTTCTTTTGGGTTTCTCATAGTGCCAGTCCTATCCAAACTTATCCTTTTATGGCAATCCGCCAGGCAAGACCCTCTTATCGGTTCCCAACCATGTCACGGGTTGTGGAAAAAACCATAATAAAATCCGTTTTTTTTAGAACCGATAAGAACCGGTAACCACACTCAAAGTACAATTTAAGATTTTTTTAAACAACTTGATCGGTTCAAACCGAACCGATGAACCATTTACAAGTTCCACACAGAATAGAGTAAAATATAACCCATCTAGTACTCACAAATACCACAGACAGAGACTGAACTGACAGGTTACGGTTTAATTTTGGTTGAAAACCGAGAAAACGGTACTTTAACTGACAAAATGAACCGAGCAGAAGGAGAACTCTCCAGAGCGACTGTTCAGTGAGGCGGAGTAAAGAATCTGACGGTTTGAGTTTGAAGAACAACAGACAGTCTCAACCGAGCTCGAGCTCAGCGTTCCATGCCTGGCATGGAAAGTTTAACTCTCATCTCCGGGGCAGTTCAAAGGTTGGGACTCACTGCATATGTCAGAATATAGCAAGACTTCAAGTTGTTTGAAAAGAATGAAAGTCAGAGGAAAGGGATGAAGGAAAAGAGTGAAAGGAGGAGTCCTGAAAAGCGGAAGACGCCCTGAGAGCCCCTGGCGCCGTGGAAGCACACGGCATAGAGAACGGCTCCGAGGGACCACGCGGTGCTGAAAACGGCGCCGAGGAGCCACACTGCGCCAAAGACGGCACCAAGGAGCCATACGGCGCCGAGAAGCCACACCGACGCTGTCGCGTGCCGTCGATGCAGAGGGCGCCGAAAACACCCCCAGAATCCGAAAAACAGGTTTTGAAGGTAAGGAGGAAAGAATAACAAGAGATAAAGGCATCGGTGTGGCCCCCTGCGCCACAGCCATGTGGGGGGGGGGACACCTAAGCATGGAGTCGACGGCACCGAAGACGGTGCCTGCAACCAGGGAAGTTCAACCGCCCTACCTGGTCTCCCAAGAAGCCCGAAGGCCCCTGAGTGACTGAGCCAGGTAGTTGAAACAACCTCCAAGCCCACTGCTCCATAAGAGCTGCCCACTGATGAAACTGCTCATCTGAAGACCTACCTGCGGGCGGGGAAGGGCTCCGATGTCGAAGACGTCGGCTACCAGAAACAGAGGTTGGTGACTCCGAAGGAGGAGACCGGCAACTAGCCCCAATAACCGAACGTCTACGCGCAGACATATCAGAGGGCGACCCCGAGTGATGCCTTCTTTTGACCTGTGGGCGAAGAGGAGCTCGAGGTCGAACGGTGCCGATAATGCGACTGCTTATTTTATGCTTCCACGGGACCGCCCCGTCCTCGGCATTGGGCTGACCGTTGTCAGACCCCCCCCCTTCTGGAGAAGGCGGCGGACCGGACCCAGCTCGACTGACTGAACACCTTTCATACAAAGTCTCCCTACAGTCACCTAACCTGCTCATGGTCGACTCCGTCAAAGTAGGCTGTGAGACTTCTTTTATTTTTAAAATAAGAATAAACTTAAGCGATGCTTGTCGAGATATTATTGCAAAATAACAAAACTAAAAACTATGCTGCTAGTTTGAAGTTTGACTCCTGGTGGGCGAGCGTCGCCGTCACTGAAGCGCACTCGACGGTGGGAAAAAAGAAATGAGGCGGTTGGAGGGTCGATGCTGAGATAGTTGCCCGCCAAGCTGAGGCTCGGGTGTGTGCTCCTCGCGCTCCATCTCTGGCGCTGCACTGCAAAGTTTGCTCCCACTGGGTCCTAGTGCCTCCGGCGCAGATCCCAATAGTGTGAATGAGTGGTGGAGACTTATGTCCAGGAAGATCCTGTATTCCACAAGTTCCCTGTTACATATTCCATTTATGCAATAGGGAACCTTTAGGATAGTGCAGGGAGTTTTGTTTTAAATTGTTTATTTAATTCTGAAAGTAAACTTATATGGACATTTTGTGATTTCCCAGTGTAGCTCTGCTTAACATGGTGACATGGTGCTTGCTAAGCGGTTGCTGTGGACTCTCCAACTTTACATTATGGAAAGTAGATAATGAAAAAGCTTGATGCACAATTCTTGTTTTTGCATTGGGGGCATTTTCCAAAAAAGTGAATAAAAATTGAATTTTCTGCCATTTTTTGCTGATTATAAAAGATCTAAACGGTATCTATAAATAAGTTAATTTTTATATATTTTTGTGTTGAACAACTTTTGTGCTCAAAGTACCATGCTGTCATTTTGCGTTTTGAAGTTATTTGCATTTGTTTGTTGAAAATGTGCAAAAAATTTAATTTTCTAGTGTTTTTGCTAATTATAAAAACTATAAGGTGTATATATAAAAGAAACACCACTCATTTTGTAGGTATGTGTGTGCTGGACAAATTACATACTCACAGTACCTTGCTATCATTTTTCACTTTAAAGTTATTTGCATTTATTAGTCAAAAAAGTGAACAAAAAAGCTTTGACTGACAGGTGGTGTTTATTCAATCTAGGATTCTAAAATTTATTCAACATATGTGAAAATAAATGGATTGATTCAATAGCTTCTGAGTCCACGCCTATTGCATACATGTTTATCTGGAGGTTAGATAGTGTGATAAAAAAAATTAATCAAGGAAACTTTATCACTGGTGGTGTAAAACATCAATTCTAGGGATGTGGATATGTATGCTGATCGGCCCGCACTCGATACGCAGAGATGGCTGCCAAGTGCACCTTAAGGGTCGTAGACTGAAGACCCCCCCTTTGGACAGAGACCAAAGGTAGTCTAAGTTGCTAGCCACTGACACCAAATGGAAAACCTTTTCCATTTGAAGGCATAACACCTTCTGGTCGATTCTTTTCTGGATGCTTCCACTACTCTGAGTACATTCTCAGAGAGACCCAAAGCCTGGAACTGTAGCCACTCAGGTACCAGGCTGTCAGGTGCAGGGACTGACGGTCCGGATGGAATACCATCCCATCTGGGATGAGGTCTGGGCGTGCTGGAAGACGCCTCGGGAGCCTGTTGCTGAGGCTGAGGAGATCTGGATACCAGAACTGGTGGGGCCAGTCTGGGGCAACCAGGATCACCAGCGTCTTGTCCCTCCTCACCTTGAGAAGCACCCTGTGGATCAAGGGAATTGGAGGGAAGGCGTACAAGAGGCCTGTGGTCCACGGCCTCGAGAAGGCATCCCCCTGCAGCGAGCCCTGTTTGGGGGCCATGAAAACAGCCTCAGCTTGGCGTTTTCCCTGGAGGCAAACAGGTCCACCATCGGTTTGCCCCAGTGGGAGAACAGGATATGAGCTGCCTCTGAGTGAAGAGACCACTTGTGGGATGACTTGCCTATGTGACTGAGGGCATCCGCCAGTTGATTTGAGGCTCCTGCCACATGGATGGCTAAGAGATCCACCTCAAGTTGGCTCACAAGTGTCCAGATGTGGAGCACTTCCCCACACAGCAGTTGGGAGTGCATGTCACCCTGTTTGTTGAGGCAGTACATGATTGTGGTGTTGTCCATCTGGACTTGAACCACCTGACCCTGAAGCTGCAGAGCAAATAGCAGGCTGATATGGTATCAGGATTCCTCGGGGTGCAGAACCCGTGGGCCCTGTTGTCCCCATGTGGGCTCCCCAGCCCGTAAGAGAGGCATCAGTCGTCAGGATTACCGTTGGCTTGGAGAGGACACACAGGATCCCTTCCTGGAGATGATCCAGGATGGTCCACCACTAGAGTGTGTCCCACACCTTCTGCGTCACAGTGATCAGCTGGTTGAAATGACCTTGGCGCAGAGTCCACTGGGCGGCCAGCTCCCACTGAAGGGGCGCATATGCCACCGGGCCCATCGGACCACAGTGGTGCAGGCCGCCATGTACCTCAGAAGGTGCAGAAAGTCCCGGGCAGGGCGCAAGTGCCCAACCAGAAATGATTGGGCAAAGGAGGAGAGAACCTCTGCCCTGTCCACCAGAAGCCAGGTTCTGCCCCGATGAAGCATATCACCTGCGAAGGCACGAGCTCTGACTTGGCCTCGTTGATCAGCAGGCCTAGCTGAGAGCAAGTTTGGAGAGCCAGGTCCCTGGACCTCTCCACCTCTTGCTGGGTGGAACCCACTAAGCACTAATCGTTGAGGCAGGGGTATATTCTGGCCCCTCGACGCCCGAGGTGGGCTGCCACCACTGCAAAGCATTTGGTGAAGACCCATGGGGCCGATGACAGGCTAAATTGGCATGGTTTGGAACTCGTGTAGAGTTTCTTCTGCTCTGAAGCGAAGGAACCGGTGGTGAGAAGGATGGATTGGGATGTGGAAGAACGCATCCTGAAGATCCAGTGAGCAGAACCACATGTTCTGCTCCAGGGGTGGTATGATCTGGGACAGAGTTACCATCCTGAATGTGTGTGGCCTGAGAAACTGGTTGAGGTTGTGCAGATCTAGAATGGAGCGCCAGTCCCCGTCCATTTCAGGACCAGGACGTACCTGGAAACTAACCCTGGGTTGACTGAAGGATCTGTCACTCAGGCCACTACCTCCTTGAGGAGGAGTTGGCCTATGTCGTCTCTCAGAGCCGACCGAGTATGGACTGATATAGTTTCCTCCCATGTGGCACGGGCTCAGCTGGGAGGGTGCTGTTCAAACTCTAGAGGCAGACCCTGGCCAACCACTTCTACGACCCATCTGTCCGTGGTAACAACGGACTAGGTGGAAGGAAAGTGTTGGAACCGGCCCCCAACGGGAGGACCCAGAGCTGGCATGATGGGGAATAGGGGTGGGAGCCCCTATTCCTTCACTGGGTAGGCTTGGCGGAAGAGGGTCTGGACTGGAATCTGCCTGAACCTTGACCTCCTCTGCGGGCCGGTGGAGGCCTGGACTTGGGCCGAGGGCGCCAAACTTGTGCCTGCTGTTGCTGCCCACCCTGGAAGGATGGCTGCTTGGCCGCAGGAGCAGGGTGCTGAAATGGCTTCTTCTGCTGTTTCTTGGTGCCAGGGGTGTCTTTCTGAGCAGAAGTAGCAGAGTCCAAGGTGGCACTGGACTACTCAATTCGCTGAAGGCGGATGAAGAGATCAGTGCCCAGGAAAGGATCATCAGTGAGTTTGTGCTGGGTATCCACTGTGAAGTTGGAAAGCCTCAGCCAAGCCCTGTGGTGCATGGCAACCGCAGCTGCCACCGAACAGGCACATGAATCCCAGAGGTCCAGGGCCATCTGAAGTTGCTGCTTGGCAACGGCCCAGCCCTGATCCCGGACCTGCTTGACCGTACTCTGAAGCTACGTGGGGAGTTGCAGGAGAACCTCATCCAAGGAGCCCAACACGGCATGAGAGAAGTGTGCCATGACGACGGCTGAGCTTGCCTGACGGAGGCCTAGTGAGGAGGTGGCATAAACCTTCCTGGCAGTGGTCCAATTTTTTGTACTCTGTCTGGAGGTCTATCGGTATCGGTCGAACTACCTGTGTGTCTGAACAAAGAAGTGGTCACCAACCCCTCGCTAGGGGTGTTCCGTGAACCCCGAGCAGGACCCAATGGGCACCACATACTTGCAGGCAATCCGGGCAGATGGCGCTGGGCAGGAGGCAGGGTGTTGCCAAAGCTCCCAAGCCAGACCAACAATGGTCTCAGCCACTGCGAAGTCTCCTGTAGGGGTATCCCCTCTCTTAAGAATGTCTGTAAGAGGGTACTCCTCCAGTTTCTGGACAGGCTCCAAGGGCATCCCGTGGATTCAGAGCAGAGACTGAGAATCCCCAAGAAGGACAAAGGACCTTCTTCTGTCGGCAGACTGCCCACCGACTCATCATCAAGCAGACAAGAGTGTAGATCCGAGTCGTCAGAATCTGAAGTATCCAGATAAATCAGTTGGCCATCAAGGTCCCCTTCCATGCACCTGAGGCAGTCAGGCGTGAGGGTGACTGAAATTCTATGGGGAAGACCCGGAGCAGTCAGAGTTTCCTTTTGAAGGAGCCCCTCCCATGGGCTGTTTAGGCGGCGGTTCCACTGACTCCGTAGGCACAGGAACCAAGATGATCGTTTTTTGATGGAGCCAGCTTCGGCCTAGAAGGCTAAAGCCAGGTAATGGCTGGTGAGGAAACCGAAGCTGGTTTCTGGCCGAACAAAATCAGCTGCTGCCACGAGATCTCTGTAGTGTCGAAGGAGTTTCAGTTGAAGCCTCTCTTCATATGAGGAGGATGAAGATGAATGTCGGCGCGCTTATGTGCCTTCCTCGGCCTATCTGTCGAGGGGGTCTGAAATCATGACCCTGATTGGACTGGCCGACTGGGTCGCTCGGGAGACACTGGTGGAACTGGTGATTTTCCTGGATCAGGGACCAGCTCCTCAATGGGATTGCCAGCAGGCTGGGTGTTCCTCATCGGGAACAAACAGAACAGGGGTCCTATTAAAAGAGCTGTTGGCCTCGTCGGGCAACAACAGCTCAACGGGGTCGAGAGTGATCTCAACCGCATCATCGATAGAGACTTTGACCAGCTGACCAGAGAGCGGGGCCGAGAAGCCAGTGGCCATAGTCTCAATCTCAACCGAGGTTGAGACTGGAGATTTCTGGGACCAAGATTGCTTTTGATCCTAAGAATGTCTTCGCTGAGACGAAGAATCTCTCTGTTCCTTGTCCTTTTTACGGGACCGAGAGACATGCGCACTCGAGCGTCCCTTGTCTTTAGTGGGAAGAGACTGGCACATCTCCTGAAAGAAGCGCGAGAAAGTGAAGTCCAGACTGAGTGGAACAAAAATCAGCTGAGAGGAGAGTTCTGTGGCTCACACTGCTTCTGCCTCGAAGGCCTGCATTTGCTCTAACTGCTTGGTGGTCCCTGCAGCCGCAGAGACCACCCATCGGGCCTCCTTCGATTTCCCCAGTGGATTCTATTTTTCGGGCCTGCCCAGCTTGAGTCGTGCAAGACTATAATCGAGGACGTTCGGGTGGAACGCAAGACAAATGTCGCAGGCCTAGGTGTCATGGCCAACACCCAAACAGTAGACGCACATGGGATGTGGGTCTGTGCGTGATATTTTCTGTCTGCACAGGCACTGGTGGAAACTGGGAGAAGATTTATCATCCATGATCTAGAAACAACGATCGCAATCGCTAGCTTGAATGGGCTTAATCTTCAAAGAACCCGAAGGAAACAAAGCCAGGGCCTACAGAACGCAGGAGCGGTGAGGAAGCAACCTGAACCTTCCAGTAGCAAGGAAGCTCTGGCATCATGGGGCGAAGCACAGGATTATACCACCTGGTTGGGTGGGAGGAGCCAGCTTTAAGACCTTCAGGCAAGAATTAAAGGGGAAAGGGACATGGAAAGAAGTGTGGATGAACAACATATCCACGTCCCTAGAAATAAAAGCTATACTTTCCATCGCCTTGGGCTGCCTCCCCCCGGAGTTGCATTTTTAAGAAACCGTCACAGTATTGCAATTTCAATACTCCCACCCCACCTGACTTCATACCTTCTCCTTGGGGAGGTGTGTCTCTGGTACCACTACACCACTCATTTGGGCTGACGTCATCCTGTTCTTCATTCTCTGTATCGCATTCTAGCTCACTGTCACTACTCATTTCCGCAAGCAAGTGGACAATATGCTTCTGGCACGTCACTGCAATAGAGAAAAATTTAACAGTGAAACAGTCCCACAGCAATTCAGGAAAACAAACAGTAAGCATCAGCAGGATTCGCAACTTATAACACTGCCCCCAGAAAATTACAGTTCAGGACATTTCAGTCTTTACTATTAAAGAAATCTGCATGAAAACTGGCTCTTCACCTCTCAGACTCCCATCTGTTCTTGATCTGAAGTTGTATCCTTTGCTGTGACATTAGGATCACTTAGTGATAGATTACCTTCTGACCCAACTGTATCCCGATATCAGCCAGAGGAGGTGTGCAGCTGGGGGGGTATGGGGGGGACCCCAACACTGTCCGGAAGGGTGCAGCAGTGGCAAACCCCGATATTGGCCATAGTGATGCAGTTAGGCAGACCCCTGATATTGGCTAGAGGACGCATGCAGCTGGGGGACCTTGATATTAGCAAGAACAATGCACCTAATAGAACCCCAGTATCAGTCAGAGGAAAGGTGCACCTGTGGGACCCAGATATTGGCCAGAAGAAGGGTGAAGCTGGGGTGACCCCAATATCGGACAAAGGAAGGGTGTAGTTGTGGGGACCTTGATATTGGCTGGAAGAGTGCAGCTGGGGGACCCCAATATTGCCCAAAGGGTGTAGTGGGAAGGGGACCCCAATACTGCCTGGAAGACTGCAGCTGGGAAGACCTCGATATCAGCCAGAGGAAGGGTGTTGTTGGCGGGACCTTAATATTGGCCAGAGGAAGGGTGCAGTTGAGGTGATCCCAAATAAGGAAGGGTGCAGCTGGGGTGACCCAGATATTGGCCAGAAGAAGGGTGCAGCTGGGGTGACCCCAATATCGGACTAAGGAAGGGTGTAGTTGTGAGGACCCTGATATTGGCCAGAAGAGTGCAGCTGGGGGACCCCAATATTGCCCAAAAGGTGCAGTGGGAGGGGGACCCCAATATCAGCCAGTGGAAGGGTGTAGTTGGCGGGACCTTAATATTGGCCAGAGGAAGGGTGCACTTGAGGTGAATCCAAATAAAGAAGGGTGCAGCTGGGGTGACCGTGATATCAGCCAGAGGATGGGTGCAGCTGGGGGACCTTGATATTGCCATAAACAATCAATCAGTATCCAGTATAAAAATAACTCCTTTATTTATATTCTTTTTGTATTATTTCAATTATCTTTTTTTTCTGGTAGCTCATATAAATGTATAGTGTTGTAATGTTTTAGAACCAAACAGTTCCTTCATCAGACATACCAAGCTTTTTTACATATATTCTTAGTCCATACAATATGGGTAATACCAGCTGTGGATACATAAAAATATTGTAACTAATTACATACTTGTAATTAATCCAAAAACGTAAATCAAAAAATAATAAATATTATTGATTTGTGTCAGGGGGAGCTAACCTGACTGTAAAAATACAGCTTTCAAAGACTTTCTTTATAGTTTATTTTGTGGAGAAATGCTGGGGAAAGCGACTGCAACTTCTTTTTCAAACTCCCACTCAACTATAAAGCAAACAATTCAAAATTACACCATGTTTCATTCTGGTTATGTCTTATTTGCCAAAATTTTAAGAGACCAAATCATCCAAATGTCTCTTATTTACTCCACATGTAATATTTATAATTTTTTGATTGACATTTTTGGATTAGCTTACCTTCGCCCACTATTGTCGATGCTCGGCAATTTCCCAAGATGCTAGCAGGCGAAAGCATTCCCTTAAAGAAATACGCCGCAGCTCCTTGAGGCTAGTCCTCCTCCTTCTAATGCTGTCAGGCAATGTGCACCCAAACCCTGGCCCATTCTGCTCCAAAGCCATTAATCTGAGTAAGCCTTTGGGTGCCCTCTCATTCATATCAACATCTGCAGCCTCCTTCCTAAAATGGATGCCCTACAGGCCTTCACCAGCCAGCACAGCCCTGACATCCTGGCAGCTGTCGAAACCTGGCTCACGCCATCAGTACCGGACCATGCAATCAGCCTTCCTGGCTACAACGTCTTTAGGCTGGATCGCCTCTCCAAAAGGGGTGGGGGCTGTGCTCTCTGCCTAAAAGACTCCATACAGGGGCACCACATCATTACCACACTCCGACCCACAACTGCTCAGATACTGCCAGCAAGAATCTTCCTCAGAGCCCAAAACCCTCACTGTTGCCACCATCTACATCCCTCCCAAAGAACAGGGAACTGGTCTAACAGCTGTTTTTGACTTTGTAAAGTCACTCCCACCGGACACTGAATCCATCCTCCTAGGCGACTTCAACATCAACTGGCCTGCGGCCGATGCTGATGCACACAGGGATACCATTGCTGTGGCGAACCTCACACAAATGGTTGACTCACCAACCAGGAAAAATTACAGGACCGGCACCAGCACACTCCTGGACTGGATCCTTACCAGTCACCCATCGTGGATATCTAACACTAATGTCCTCCCTGACGCTCTCAGTGACCACTCCCCTGTTAGCTGCACCTGGTCAAATAAACTGATCAAACCACCACCAAAAACTATCACCAGCAGGGTTCTACCCAGTGGTCACCTTCGACTCAAATCCCACCTCCTCCATCAAGACTGGTCCCTATCTTCAATGTAACCAACGTAAACACTGCCCTTGACCACTTCATAAACATCTTCACTGTGGCCTGTGACACGTATGTTCCTATTAAGAAACGCAAAGTCAAATCACTCAGTAACCCTTGGTTCACAGGTGACCTCCTCAGTATGCTAAAAACAAGAGACCACCTATGGGAGCTGGCCAGAAACTCTGGAAGGCAAAACGACATCCAAAACTACAAACGTGTCTGCAATGACTGCACCAAACCATCCAGCAAATGAAGTCTGCCTACTATAAGCATGCCCTCACAAACTCCTGGGGCAATGGTCGGAATTTGAAAGAACATAAAGGAACTCACTGGGAATCCACCCAAAACCCCCTACAATACTCAACATCAGTGGAACCACAACCCTCAACCCAAAAACCATTACGATACCTTTAACAAAGCCTTTACCGACCTCAGCGCTGTCCTACCCCAGGACTACTTCAAAGATGGTGAAGCCCCTCTGTCCGCAATGAACACTACCCCACAAGCTCCCCCTGCTTCTACTTCAAAGCAATCAAGGCTCACAGAGTATGTAAATATGTAACCAAAGCCCTCGGTAAATCAAGATTCAGTAATGACTCCCTTGATCTCAAAATCCTGTCTCTCACACTTGATGAAGTGCTTAGTCCTCTGACCAGAATTTTCAACCTCTCCCTCAGCCTTAGCCAGTTCCCAGACAGATGGAAATCTGCCACTGTCACCCCAATCTATAAAAGTGGTGACAAAACTGCCCAAGATAACTACAGACCTATCTCCTTACTATCCCCACTCTCCAAGGCACTAGAACGCATCATCTCGGACCAGCTCACAGAATACCTGGATATGTACAACATCCTGTGCAAGCAACAACACGGGTTCCGCAAAGGTCACAGCACCTCCACAGCCCTACTTGAATTCACCGGCACAATCCACAACGCACTTGACTCCGGTGAACTACTAGGCTCAATCTGCACTGACTTAACTAAAGCCTTCGACACAGTCAGTCACCACCTCCTGCTTGTCCAGCTTCAGAACACTCGGCTGTCAACAGACTCCATTGGCTGGTTTAAGAGCTACCTTGAAGAATGGTCCCAAACAGTAAGAATCTCTGATACACCCTTGCACCCTAGACCGGTCCGCTCGGGAGTCCCCCAGGGCTCCATTCTGGGACCCCTCCTCTTCAGCTTATTCTTAAACTCACTACCGGACAGCTGCCCAGAACAAATAATTCTCTACGGCGACGATGCTCTGATCCTCATCTTGGACCCTGATCCAATCCAATTACAAAATAAACTTCAGCAGGCCTTCTCATCCATCGAATCCTGGTTCCTAAATCATAAACTGCTTCTCAATCAAAAAAAAAAAAAAAAGTCTATGGTCTTCTGCAGCCCCCACAACAGAAAAAAAAGCCCTCCACCTCTCCTTTGCAACCGAACAAGGGGCCATCCTAGAGCAAACACAATTGTTCAAGTACCTCAGCATCACCCTTGATCCCCACCTCTCATACGCTGTCCTTATCAGCAATGTTGCAAAGTCTGCCAATGCGAGGTTAGGCATATTATTCTGGCACAGGAAACACCTAACCCCCGAAGCACTGTCAGTAGCCGTCCAAAGCTCCATCATCAGCATCATAGACTATGGTCTTATCATATGGGTCTGCAACTACCACTGCTCTCAAATGTATCACAACCTCCCTGAATAAGGCCTGTCGCCTCATCACTGGCTCACATCGCTGTACCCACACGTGTGACCTTTATTCCCAAACTGGATGGCTTCAACTGGACAAATGCATAAAATACCAAACCTGCATCACGGCCAAGAAAATTATAATGGGTCTTGCCCCACCTGGTGTCTGTGCCCTCCTTAAGCCTAGACATAGGAACATCACTACAAGGAGATCCAATTCCCATCTACTACATATCCAACGATGTCGCATGACCCAAGGACAAAGATCATTCGCCTATCGGGCATCTAACTGGCTCAACTCTCTTGGCAGCGACATAGCAACTGCTCCAACACTCTGCCTCTTCAAGTCCAAGTTGCGCCTCTCACTGCTTGTATCCTGCGATTGCCCATCTTAACATCTCCACCATTCCAGCTGCAAATGCCCCAGCACTTACAGTCTTTGCACCCCTAGCACCTTACCTGTCATATTTCCTCGACAAGGCCCCCTGGCTGCACTGTCTCCTGCCCCGCCCACCTCCCCGGATCTCCACTCCTGCCCCTGCACAACCATCTCCCGTACTCCCCCTTACCCCTGCACCTCCATCCCCCTCGATTTCCTACCCTCACCCCCATCCCTCATCTTGCTCATAGCTCAAGTCTTTGTACTGGTTATTACAGGTCTGTAAGTCAATGACTTATGTTTGTAACTAAAAATGATGACTGTTGCACACGCTGACGTGGAACTTTTGTAAAAGAGCCTCGTCTCAAAGGTATTGTAATCCTAGATTGAAATAAATAAATAAATATGTGAGAAATGTCAGAATTTCAAAGCCTCTCATAAATATGTAGTCTTGTATATTGTGCCTGTTTAATATGAACAAAATGTTCAATTTGAGGAAAGTTATCAATAAAACAGCTACCTGTATGTGTAGCAAAAAGAATAGCCAACCCCTTCCAGCTCTGCACAGTATTGTGCGGCAAAAACAAAGCTCTAAAGAACAAAATCTCTCTCGGATTTAATCTTCTGTAAACTGTGCGGCTGCCACTGCAAAGAAAGGAAAATTACGTACCTACCATAATTCTTGATCTTCTCTTGTATCTTCACCATTCATTACTTCCTGGGTGTAAGCCGGAGGCGCGCACCCGTCATGGGAGCTTTTTTTTTTTTTAAAGTTAGCCTAACGGCCCCGCCCTCGAGAGCGACGTCATGCGCGAGGGGCGGCTGCAGAAGCGACTCCTCCTCCAACTCAGTTCTGTGAGCCGGAGAGGCAAAGAAAGCAGAAAATATAGATAGCGCAGGCAAGATAGCCGAGGATAGCAAAGCAAGGAAGAATGAACTGAAAAAGGAATAAGCCGATGGAGGAAGGACAGAGGAGATAAGAACATCCCAGCCTAGGGACTGCAGGGCCTCCTTACCTGGGCGACTCTAGGAGGAGAGATGAGTAAGGAAATGAGAAAATAGAAGAAGAAGGAGAAAGAGAAGAGAGATGGGATGTTGAAGGGACCAGAATGCCCAACGAGCATAGTTAGCTTGTAGCTGAAGGCTCGACTAGAGGGAAGCAAGAATCCTCGGAGATAGAGCTGAAGAGAAGGTTCACCGAACCCGCTAGACAGACTCAGGAGGGCATAGTCCTCATCTTCAACATGCCATTGTTCTGATACCACCTCGGCTCCTGGCCTGGAAGGCCTTTAACTGGAGGACAGCCGAGGAGGGAAGAATAAAACCCAGGCAGCATGAGAGCGTGCTCAGGGTTTAGAAATGGAAATGTAAGCCTTTCAGGCGTTTCAAGATAGAAATGGGACTCAGACTGACTGGCTAAGGCAGGTCAAGGCTTAGGCTGGCTAGGATTGGATATGGTCAGCAATGTTCTACTGTAAAATTGTCCAAGAGGACACTTAAAGGAGAAACCAATAGCAAAACAGCGAGAAGGATAGCCTACCTTCTCATTTGCCTTCTTGTTTGTTTTCCTTTTTTTTTTTTTTTACAGATAAAAAATTTTTTTTTTAACTAGATGCATGACCCAGATACCAAGATGCCTATAGCAGTCAAGAGAGTTCCTCAGCATTTTTTTTTTTGCAAAAGAAGAAAGGAATAGACGACTGCTCTCTGCTCTGTAAGGCAAGAATAGAGGGGGATTAGATTCCAGGGCAACTATCTGGACACGGATTGCAGGATCAAAACTGAATAGCCTGAGCCAGGCCAAAACCCCAGAGGTATCTTGCCAGAAGAATAGCAAGAGATAGTTGTGCAGTCTGATCGCCAATGCAATCCACTAGATGGCCCATGAATCTTAGAGTAAGTAATTTCTCTGAAATTTAGAACCCCCCAAGAAAGCTTTTTTTTTTTGGAAAAATTAGGCAATTTTTCCTATATTTTATATAAATGCAGAGAGAGGAAGGAGACGGGAGGTGAGAAGCCACAGGAAGAGGCCACTGAGGGGATGGTAGGGGTGGTAATGAATGGTGAAGATACAGGAGAAGATCAAGAATTACGGTAGGTACGCACTTTTCCTATCTTCCCTTGTCAATCTTCACCGCTCATTACTTCCTGGGTGAGTACCAAGCCCTCTTCCCCGCCATACCCTGAGGGAACAAGACCCCAGCCTTCTGCTGGTGAGAAACAGAAGGAGAAGACCCTGGCTTATTCAGAAAGCCTAAGAGGAGAAGAGCTAGAGGTGCCTCCCGAGACGAGAGGAGACGGAGGGAGCCCCTGTAAAGTCTCCTAGCTCTGAAGAGAAAAGACGGGTCCTCCGGAAGGCGGAGCGAATCACCCACGCCGGGCCAGGGTGACAACCTGAAAGACGGGCCATGCCGCCCGCCTGATGCAGATCGCTGTCCCCGCAAGCCTGGAAGCCACCCTCATTGGCGTCATAAGATGCCCTTGCTTGGTGTCTTGCCAGCTCCAGGCCTACCGCGGAGAGGGCAACGGCTTGTCTGGTTTGCTCAGATCAGGCATAGATGCCAGCAGCTGGGACATCATCGACCACAGATGCCGGTTGTAGGCAGCATGGTGAGCCTGATGTGATGCAATACATGCACTCACACGAGAAGAAGAGAACACTCTTCGCCCCCAACAGTCGAACTGGAGAGAGTCCGAATCCGGTGGGCGGTCGTGCGCCAGGCAACGGCGCCCAGAAGGAGTATCCAGGTATACCAAACCTGAGGACGGGTTGGGAAGGGAACCTAGAGACTCAGAGGGGGCACAATACCCACGCTGGCAGTCCGCCGGGTTGGGGAAGAAGCGGAGGGACTGCCATGACCGGATAGACGCCCCTGGAAGGGATAGGCCAGGAAGGTACCACCAGATGCTGGGCACTGAATTCACCAAGGAATTCACGCCTCCCGCTCGGATTGTCTCTTCGAACGAGGGAAATCAGAGATCCTCACCATCCTCGAGGAAACGCTGATATTCTGTGAAATCAGCATCGGAGGACAGATGAGCAGGGGTTCCTCTCCTCGGAGGAGGGAGACGAGGATGATGGGGAACTGGAATGCCCAGAGGATTCCTGCGCGGTGGGGAGAGTCGAAGACCCGCCATGCATGTATCTAACATATGAGGGGAAGGCCAGAGAACCCTTGAACTGCCCCCAGGATAACGGACCCAGAGGACTCGACTATGGCCTGGGAGCGGGGTGGTGAAGGCAGAGAGATGGGAGAGGGCACTCCAATGGAGGTAACTGTTTCGCGAGGCTCTGAATCCGGGAAAGGAGCCCTGAAAGAGGGATCCCGGATATCAGACCAGGCCGCAGAACGGAACTCTGGGGAAGCGGAGCCTGAAGAGCCCTGGGGAGAACCTCTGTGACGACGCCGACTGCATGGATCCAGAAGGGCAGTCCGCACAAACGCCGCTGGAGGACACCCAGAACCCTGGAGGGAGGGGCGAGGCTAGTTCAAACACGCTTAGCTCCGGACCCGACATAACGCAAATCAACAAGAAAAGCCAGTAGGGAAAGCACACCGCGCCGCTTAGAAAGAAAAAGAACGTTTTATCGACTGGCGCCGAAAAGCGGGAAAGAGGAGTCGCTGACGAGTCAAAATATGGACGCCCGAACAGGTGCTGCCTCGACGGCGGGAGAAACAGAACTGAGTTGGAGGAGGAGTCGGTCGTTATTAACGGGCCTCCGTATGACGACGATGACGCCGCTTCCAGGGCGGGGTCAAGAAATAACTTAAAAAAAAAAAAAGCTCGTGACGGTGCGCGCCTCCGGCTTACACCCAGGAAGTAATGAATGGTGAAGATTGACAAGGGAAGATCGCCAACACTCTCCCAGAGCTAAACCTTCAAACTGAAGGTAAAAGAAGGTGCCGGGCCATCAGCTGTACATGCCGAAAGCTGTATTTTTACAGTCAGGTTAGTTCCCCCTTACGTAAATCAGTAATATTTTTTTTTATTTAAATTTTTGGATTAATTACGAGTATGTAATTAGTTACATTATTTTTATACAATTACTGGTGGCCATAAATATCAACTGGATTACTGTGTTGTTAAAAATGCTTATCAACCGGATTTCAGGTTATTATGCTCCAAAGGCAATAATAACCTGAAATTGGGTTGATATGACACTTCCCAATAACCTGAAATCCGGCTGATATGACATTCCCCAAAGAAAAGACTTTAAAACTGTTGTATTACATTGTTTTACAGAGTATTTCAACCGCAGTATTTTCAGAGCTGTGTTTTTATTCATGTACAGTTAAATTTCTTCAAAAATAAAACTACATTCTAGCTAAAAAAAATATTTTTCTTTCAAGCTGCTAGAAATAAGAATCTAAACCTTCACACCAGCCATTATAAAAAATAATGGATAGGTAAGTTTGATGTAATAGATTTTTTTCACACACCCTCGGTGTGTGATGATCACATAAACCTTTCAAGCTTCGCTCTTGAGGTTCATGGGTCATCATACACCTCGGATGTGTGAAAAAAAAAATCCATAACACACACTTACCTATCCATATTGTATGGACTAAGAATATATGTAAAAAAGCTCAATATGTCTGATGAAGGAACTATTTGGTTCTGAAATGTTACAAAGCTATACATTTATACAAACTAACAGAAGAAAAAGATAATTGAAATACAAAAAGAATATAAATAAAGGAGTACTGGGTACCGATTGTTTATGGGAGTTGAGTGGGTTCTACTGTTGAAGTATCTTGTTGGAATCCATTCCCCACTCCTTCCTTGTCTATATTCACATTCATAAGGGTAAAGGGGAACCCTGGGACACTAATTTGTTGTAGGACCTTGATACTGGACAGAAGTGTACAGCGGGAGTGACCCTGATATCAGCCAGAGGAAGGATGCAGCTGGGGTAACTTTTTTTTTTTTTTAAATATTTATTCTGTTTTTTCCCTGGCAGGACCCTTCTGTTGAAATCTGCCCTGATCAAGGCCCCCAGAACTCTCACCTACTGCCCACTGCTGTTGCGTTCCGGGTCACCCCCTGGAGGGCGGTGCCGTGGCACCGGCTAGTGTTTAGTTGGGACAGCTTCTGGCAGCAGAGGTTAACAGAAGTCCTGGGGAGGGCTTCACAGTGACAGGGGTCCTGCCATGTTTTTTCCTTCCCCCTGTAAGCTGGGGCAGAGACGTGCAATTGTCCCGCCCCAGAGAGCATTGATTTCACGTCACGTACAGGGCAGCAACCTGGCTTCCACCAGGTGTCGCTCCTGTGCGATTGTGGTTCCCCCTCTTCCCCCCGGAGAATGAGAGCAGTCCTAGGGATGCTCCATCCTTTTCCTCCTGGCCGGACCTCCAATGACCAGAGTCCGTTCCCAAACCCGGGTCACCAGCGTCACCAGTGGAGATCGAACCGCTGTGCCGACGGGCCGGCTCAGCTGAGGTAACTGTCATATTGGCTGTATCGAGGTGTCCTCATCTACACCCTTCCTCTAGCCAACACTGGAGTTCCCCAGGCTTCATCCTTCCTCCAGCTGGAAAAAAAAAATAAAAATAAAAATCTATCTACTTAACCCTCACTACAAAGTGAGGCTCTTGGCATTTCTGTCACCAATTCCCTCCTGGCTACATCAAGTGCCAAGCATTCCGATCTTTGAAACAATGTTTGAATTAAAATTTCATCATCCGGCATTGCAAGATGCCCATGCATGCACGCACATACTACCTAGTCCTTTCACTATGCTAAAGTCTTCCTTTTTAGCTCATTCTTTAAAGACAGCATGACCAAAATGTTGAATTAGAGCACTGAAATGTGGAACAGTGGAGATGACTTTTTCCACCACAGCAACTGGCTCACTCTGCGACCTTGGGCAAGTCACAACCTCCCAGTATGTCTGGCCACCTAGCTTTATACCTGGGCAGAGAAGTAGACACTACCGTGAACAAGAAAGTGCAGCTTTATTGAACTCTCTCAGGTAAAACAAACAATTTAAGAGAGATAAAATTCTATTTGTGACTCACACATTACTGTGTTGCCCCCTTTTTGGTCACTGAAATAGGAGGAGACCAGGGAACGTGACTGATTTATTGTATGAAACTCAAGGTTGCCTTTAGTGACCCAAAGAAACTGGTCAGGGCCACTTGTAGTTGCAACTTGCAAATAAAAAACGTGAAGAAAGAGTTAAAACCTTTTTTTTAACAGAAATTTCTATAAGACAACACAGAATATTCAATTAAACCTGTTTTAATGTCTGTTTTTTTCTCCTCTTAAAAGTAAAGAAGTGACTTGGTTTTATTTGTAAAACATAGCTTTACTGGCCAAATGCAAAAATAATCTTCTACACACCTCTTAGCCAGACTATAGCATGAAATATTTCTTCAGAAAACAGCTACTAAATATTTTACTCTGAAGATATCCTCCTCCTTAGAATGTTTCATTTTTAAATATAGTTTTTGTAATTTAGTCTTCCCATGCCTCAGTCTATGCCCTTAAATGTCACAGTCCAATGACTAAGAATGAAGACATAAAGAATCTCGCTAAATGCCAGCACCCACACAACATTGCACGCAGCAGATTTAAGCTGACACTGGCATCTTAATATAGGGTTTGAGCTACAATGCCACGGCCACTGAATTCCAACAAGTGCAGGGGCTGAGGAATGAGGAGGTTATGCAAGAACTTGGGGGGGAGGGAAGTTGTCTGCGTATATCTATAAGGAATCCACGCTGAACTGTTTTTGTATTGCAATATCACAAGAAAGTTGAGAGAAAAGAATGACCTAGTCACAGCTAGTCTTCATAGCAAACCCCTCCCTCAGACGGACAGAAAACAAATTTATTCTGCATCATTCAAAGAACAACTTTCACACAATACACATCTTTATAATAAAAAAAAAAAACAAACTCAGAAGGCAGAAAAGGCGGGATCAACAAAACAGCCAGATTTATGTAGAGAAGAAGGGTGAGGGATCGGTTGGATGGATGCTGGTGGGGGGGGGGGGTGAGAAAGAGTTCAGTAAGGATGAAACACAGAAGCTGTCAGCAGATACAAAGTTACTCACCTGTAACTGTAGTTCTAGGAGTGGTATATGGTGTACATCCACACTTCTGGCAGACTTTCCCTTTAAGACTTGCCGGAGGTCTTCATGCTGGTTCCTCCCACCCACCCAGGTGGAATCCTCCTTGGCACTTGCCAGGGGAGGTCCTGTGGGTTGTGTGGATGTACACCATATTCCACTCCTAGAAATGAAAATGATGTACTCACTGTAATTCTTTATCTTCTTGGACAAGTCTTAACCATTCATTCATACTACTGGGTTCAAGACGGAGGTGCTAGAACATTCCGGGAGCCAAAAATCTTCAGGAGGGCCGGTGCTGAGATAGGACCACGCATGCGCGGCACTGCAAGATCAGCTTGCGCCTATATAGGCTATCCCGGCACTGGTCCTCCAACTGCCTCAGTACCTTTTTTATTGAGGAGGTGCAGCATGAAATAAGTTAAGAAACACCTAACCTAACAAGGACATAAGATAGCCCAATTGACCCATATACAAAGGGTCAACTTAAAAGAATATCTTCACAGCCCAAACAGAATGAGGAAGTGAAGACCAGGAACAGACCGAGTGAGCTCGGGGGATGGTGTGTGGCTGTATGTATGAATGAATGATTAAGACTTATCCAAGAATATCAAGAATTACGGTGAGTACATGATTTTCATATCTTCCTGGACTTAAAGTCTTCACCATTCATTCATACTGCTGGGTGAATACCAAGCTAAACCCCCCCACATGCAGGGTGATAGGAGACGGCGCCACCAGGACAGAAGTCCATTAAGGACTGTCCTGCCAAAGCAAACATGCTGTCTGGCATGGACATCCAGAGCGTAGTGCTTTACAAAAGTGTGCACCGAGCTCCAAATAGCCACTTTGCAAATATCAATGGAAACAGAGTGGATCTCTGTCAGAGATGTAGCCACAGCTCTGGCAGAGTGGGCGCACACCTGGCCCTTCAATTTGACTTGCGCCATGGAGTAACAGTGGTGAAAGCATGACACTGTCCAAGCAAAAATACATTTGATGGACGCTGTCTGAACCAACTGGGCCATGTGGAAAGACACAAAGAGCTGCTTGGCTTGATGGGTGTCCTTCGTTCTATCGATATAGAACCACAGGGCTCATAACATCCACGGAATGAAGGGTACAGTTCCCCTTCATTTTGGAAGATAGCGAAATAAGTAGGCAGAACCAGAGGCTGGCTGAGGTGGAAATCCGAAACCACTTTGGGTAGGAACTTGGGGTGAGTACGGAGAACTACCTTGTCCTTATGAAAGGCTATACAGAAGGTCTGTGACCAAGTCATGTATTTCAGAGACCCTATAAGCAGAAGTGATGACCACTAGGAAGGCAGTTTTCCAAGTTAGAAACTTCAGATTACAAGTAGCTACAGGCTCAAAGGGTTTACAAGTGAGCAGCATATCTAGCACAAGGTTAATGTCCCAGGGAGCAACCCGCTTTCTAACCAGGGGCTTTTTATGAAGGATACCTTTAAGGAACCTTTTGGACAGTGGCAACTGAGCCATGGTCATGTTTTGGACTGGTTCATGATAGGCAAAAAGCGCACAGAGGGGCACCTTTACAGACGAGTATTGCAGACCTGCATCTGTAAGGTCCAGTAGGTACTCCAGCACTTTCTCTGGAGGACACTGAAATGGGTCTAAGGAGATCTTTGCACACCATTCTGAGAAACGCTTCCATTTAGCCGTGCAAGTCTTCCTGGTAGAAGGCTTACGAGCTGCCAGGAGGCTCAGCGAGATTCTCCGAGACACTTGAAACCTGCTGACTTCTATCTTCTCAGGAGCCAGGCGTGGAGATGAAGGAAGCATAGGTTGGGGTGGAGCAAGGGTCCTTGTGTCAGGAGGTCTGTTCAAAGAGGCAGTTGTTTCAGGGGTACCTCTGACAACTTGTTTTTCAATTCAATTTTATTTTACCAGGAATACACCATTGAGACAATCAAATTTACAAAGTGGTCCTGGAGGACAACTGAAACATACATGTAATGCATAACACAAAACAACAGGAATATAAAATCAGCATACAATAACATAAAACCAGTTATAATAGCACAGAAATCACATTTTAAAAGAACATAATGAGTGACAATGAATTTGCTAATCAGCTGAAATTGGGTTAACGCAGATAGGAGTTAGGGTAAGGCAGATACAAAACGAGAGAGAGGTACATATGATAAGGAGATAGAAGAAAAACTTCATGGGGAGCAGATAAAAAATTACTCACCTTAGTAACTGTGTTTCTTCTAATGGAGCTTTGCTGTATTCTGACTATATGCAGTTAGCCCCAGCACTTGAACTGCTCCAGAGAAGACAGAGTTAACTCTATGCCAGGGCATAGAACATTGCACTTGAGCTCGGTTTTCAAACCTCTGTCCCAGGTACTCGGCAGTGGAACCGTCAGATTCTCACGAGCCCTATACTAACCAATTAACAACCCCGAAATTGTTTTTAAAAGTTTTGTGCCAAAAGGCAAAAGACATAAATTTGGGGCCCAAAGTCTCAAGTCGAGATCCCCAAAAAGAATCCAAGTAGGTAATAGGACAAACTATAATGAACATAGGAACAAGAAAAATCCTCAGTTAAGAAGAGGCACCCAGGTACACTCCTGGGATGCAACACTGCGCCTGCCCACCTTCATCCCAAAACAACTAGGTTCCAGAAGGGGAGGCAGGGAGGGAGGTCAGAATACAGCCAGACTCCATTAGAAGAAACACAATTACTAAGGCGAGTAATTTTTTCTTCAGACAACATGATGTCTTGCAGTATTCTGACTATATGCAGACTACCAAGCAGTACCCCCAAGAAGGAGGGAACTACTTAGCTTTTTGTTGACTGGTAAGTGCACTAGACAAATCCTGCCTATTTTCAGGCACGACCGGGGCGGGGATACAGATGAATGGCAACTGACCTTGAACCAGATTAAGCTGTTGGTGGTATTTTTTTTTTTAGTGAATGAGGGAATGGCCAGGACACCGGGAAATTCCTACTCTTTTCGATAAGTGCCATGGGATCTTTAACATCCACCTGAACTACCACCAATCCAGGCAGATGGGACCTCGGTTTAACGTCTCATCCGAAAGACGGCACCTCAGAAATGCAGTACCCCTCTCATGGTGCATTACAGTGTCAGTACTGGGATATTAACCCAAGTGCCAGATGTGGGAACTGAACCCACAGCCCTCTGATCTCCCGGCCTCAGAGGCGAGTGTGCTACCTACTGAGCCACTGACACTACAGTACCTATTTTGGGAACAAGCTCTGTAGTACTGCAGTACCAAACCTAGCATCACTCCTAGTCTGAATGTCCGGGGAATAATGCTTGATGAATGTGTGAACAGTCTTCCAGCTGGCTGCTTTACAGATTTCCACTAAGAGTATGTCTCTAGCTGCTGCGACCGAAGCAGATGTATCTCTGGTAGAATAAGCCCTCAAGCCTGAGGGTGGCTCTTTCCCCAACTTTGAGTAACAGAAGTGAAAGCTAGAGACAATCCACCTAACAATAGTTCTCTTGGTGGCAGGCCTACCTTTACCCACCTCCCCATAAGTGAGAAACAGCTGGGAGCAGTCGTTTCTGTGGGGCTTAGTGGATTCTATGTAGTAACTCAGAACCTTCTTTACATCGAGACTGTGTAATCTCCTCTCTCCAGAGGAGGAGTGATCAGTGAAAAATACAGGCAGTGTCATAGATTGGTTCAGATGGAAGTCGGATACCACTTTAGGGAGGAATTTCCTATTTGTACGGAGGACCACCTTATTCCTGTAAAATGAAATGAAATCAGGTTCCACTGATAAAGCCTGTAACTCACTGATTCTCCTGGCAGAGGTGACAGCAACCAGGAATACAGTTTTCCAAGTCAGATATTTGAGTTCAGCTGAGCAAAGGGGTTCAAAGGGAGGCTGCATCAGCTGTGTAATACAGATATTCAGGTCCCACAGAGAAGTAGGATCCCTGAAGGGAGGACTGATGTGAACCAAACCTTTAAAGAATTTCTTGAAAACTGGTTGGGATGCTAGAGAAGAGCCCTTCCCAGCCGAAAGAAAAGCAGAAATAGCTGCCAAATGCACCTTGAGAGTGGTAGTCCGAAGGCCTAAACTGTTAAGATATACCAAATAATCTAAGGCAGTGGCAGTATCAGCTGGATCTGGCTGGATGCGCCTCTGGGAACACCAGAACCCAAACCTCTTCCATTTAGAATCATAATTTTTCCTAGTGGAAGGTTCTCTACTGGCCTTAAGGATATCCAGAGCTGACTGTCAGAGATGCAGGTCTGCATATTCTAGCTTCTCAAGAACCAAGCCTTGAGCCTGAGTGTGTGAAGGTTGGGGCACAGTATCCTCCCCTGAGATGAGGTGAGAAGGTTGAACTGTCTGGGAAGGAACAGGGGAATTGTCACTGATAGTGACAATAGTAGAGGATACCAAGACTGTCTGGCCCAATCCGGGGCTATCCGAATCACAGTGCAGGGTTAGGACCGGATCTTGGCTAGAACCCTGAATATCAGAGGAACGGGTGGAAAAGCATAGAGAAACCTGTTGGTCCAATCCAACAGGAGGGCATCTAGAGGAAGAGACCCCCGCAGAAAGGGCCTGCAGCAGAAAAGAGGGAGTTGATGGTTGTCCGGGGCTGCAAAGAGATTTCTGGAGTGCTCCATCTCTTGAAAATGATCTGAAGAATGAAAGGATTCAGGGCCCATTCATGGTGACCTTGAGAAACCCTGCTGAGAGCATCTGCAAGTACATTGTCCTTCCCTGGGAGATGCACAGCAATCGGGGAAGCCTGCACGGAATAAGCTAGTGACCATATTTTCATGGCCTCGGTGCACAAGGCCAAGGACAGAGTGCCCCCCTGTTTGTTGATGTACCACATGGTTGTGGTGTTGTCTGTCCTGATCTGCACCACTCTCCCCTGAATTAAACTCGAAAATGTCTAAAGGGCTAGAAAGACAGCCTTGAGTTCCAGAAGATTTACGTGAAGAAGAGACTCCTGATGGGACCAAGTCCCCTAAAGCAGTATGCTGATTCATGTGGGCTCCCCATCCCAGCAGAGAAACATCAGTGGTGAGAGTCACTGTGGGAGCCTGATTGAGGAAAAGAACCCCTTGCCTCAAGTTGTCCTCTTCCAGTCACCACTGGAGGGTCTGAACCAAAATTAGAGACACTGGAACCAATTTGGAGAGGGGATCTTTTTTCTGAGACCAAAAGGTTCTTAGGTGAAACTGAATATCCCTCATCTGAAACCTTGCCCTTGCACTATGCAGTGCAGGCTGCCATGTGGCCTAGCAACTGCAAGAAGTGTCTGGCTGGCCGAGACACAAGTTGACGAAAACAGGAAGCCAGAGAGATGAGGGATTGAACTCTTGAGGAAGGAAGGAAGGCCCTGGCCTGAACAGTGTCCAGCTCCACTCCTATAAATGTGAGAAGCTGAACTGGCTCCAGAACAGACTTTTCCAGATTTAAGATGAACCCTAGGGAGTATAGAAGATTTTGAGTGACCCCTAGAGCTGATCTGACTTGGTCTGGGGACTGACCTACTATAAGCCAGTCATCCAGGTAAGGGAACAGTAAGATGCCTTGTCTTCTGAGGAAGGCCACCACTACTGCTAGGCATTTGGTGAATACTCTTGGGGCAGATGTTAGGCCGAAAGGCATTGCTCTGAAGTGGTAATGGCCTGAGGGAAGTTCGAACCGGGGTACTTTCTGTGGGACTGCCCGATAGGTATGTGGAAGTAGGCAACCTTGAGATCCAGGGAGGCTAGCCAGTCTCCTGGTCTCAGAGAGGGAAGAATAATTCCCAGAGTCACCATCTTGAACTTTGGCTTTCAAGTTCAAGTTTATTGCAGGAAAACTCCATTGAGCAAGCTCATTCACAAGGAGGTCCTGTGACATAAACACTTAAAGTATAAACACAGATAGGTAATAACAGTATATACATGAAATACACGTTACATGATGCAGGCTGGATATACACACAAGGGTACCACACAGGGTGATCGCAGGCTTTAGTATATGTTTGTTTAGGTACCGTAGATCCAGGATGGGTCGCCACTCCCCTGTCTTTTTTAGGGTAAGGAAGTACCTGGAGTACAATCCTTTTCCCCTGTGAATGAGAGGTACCCTCTCCACTGCCTGCAGAAGCAGTAGAGAAGAAACCTCTATTTCTAAGGCCTGTATTTCCTCTTCTGAGGAAGGACAGAAAGCCTTTGCTCTCAACTTTGGGAACCTGCTGAAGCTAAGAGCAAGACCCTGGCTCACCACTTCCAAGACCCACTTGTCTGAAATGACAGACTTCCAGGCCTGGAAAAAGTGAGTCAGTCTGCCCCCTACAGGAATTGGGGAGGTGACCCTGGCTGACACATCAGGGTGTCTGTTTGGCAGGGGGCTTAGACTGAGAGGAGGATGCTGCCCTTGTCATCCCCCTTCTGCCTCTTCCCCTAAAGAACACCCTCTGCTGAAAAGAAGAGGAGGCCTGGGCCTGGTAGAAAGGCCTGCCCCTGCCAGCCCTGGATTGCTGTCTCTGAAGAGTGGTCTGCTTTTCCTTGGCTGCAGCACTCCTGTATGTGGTCCTGTATTCGTCCATCTTTTTCATGTACGTCTCTGTTTGTTCCCCAAACAGAGAGTTACCAGTGACAGGAATATCCATGGCCTTGGTCTTTGCATCCTGAGATAAACTGGTACACCTGAGCCAGGCAAATCTCCTTATGGAAACAGATGTAGCCATAACCCTAGAATGAACATCATTCAAGTCCACAGCAGCATGAAATTGGACCTTTGAAGCTTCGATGCCATCCATAGCCACCTGCTCCAGCTCCTTGGCCAGTTGGGGAGGGGCATTCTTAGCCAGCTCCAGAACTGTATCCCACCTGGACTTCTGGTATCTGGCTGTATATGCCATATCATTGGACTGCCCAAGTCCCAAAGAGGATGCCAAGTACTGCTTCTTTTGCCATATGCCCACTTTCATGGAATCCTTATCGGGGTGAGATGCCAGGGAATATTAGCCTTGTCACAGGCTGCAGCTTGCACTACCCCAACATGGCTGCAATGGTTAATAAGGAATCCATACCAGGCCTGACAGAGCATACCTCCTGTCCATTTTCTTATCCACAGGAGGTATGGATGTTGGAAAATGTAATATTTTTGGGTCCGTTTCCCCAGGGACTTGTGTAGGGGAATAGACACCCTTTTTGACTCTGGGACATCCATCATCTCAACATAGTCAGGCTCCTCCTGATCCTGTTCAGCTTCTTCCACTGGAAGCTGAAGAGTCTCAGACACCTTCTTGTAAAACAAGAAGTGGAAGGGGGACTCAGAAAGCCTGGTAGGAGACACATTAGAAGGTCTGTCCGGGAGATGTCAAGCTCAGTAGGCTCATCTAGGTCTTCATAATCCTCATCTTCTTCGTCTCCTTTCCACTGGCCCTCATAAAATGCTTCAGGATCATACTCAGAAGCAGACAAATCCGACCGAACCGACCGTCTCTGTGTCAGTTCGTTGGACCCGGCAAGCGACTGCTCAATAGTGATCGCTTTGGCAATTCTGTCAGCGGTCGGACCATGGGAACCGGGATCCGAAACAGCTGACTTGCGCTTTCTTTTTGCAGGAATTGATTCCGCAGAATCGGTTCTCCTTTTGCCTGAGGAGGCATCACCCAGGTCAGTGGGTACCCCCTCAGGTTCGGTCGGAACCGAACCGGGCTGGCCATCCGGGTCAGTGGATTTTTTGGCCTCCCTTTCCTTCAGCCTACTTAAACGTTTATCCACAGTGGCTTTAGGAAAGTTTCTGCAGATTTGGCAGTCTTCTTTGACATGATCAAACCAAAGACAATAAACACAGATAAGGTGGGGATCAGCCTTGGCAAAAGCCTCCCCACACTCAGTGCAGTGCTGAAACCCAGTGGGCCCAGTTTTCTATTTGGGTTTCTCAGACATGCCTTTAAACACAAAGTCACCCTTACCAGCGTTCAAGCCAGGTGGCTACCAGATCTATCAGTTCCAACCGTGTCACGGGTCGGATGAAAGAACAGGAGAAATCAATGTTTTTTTTCAGGAACCGACAGATACCGGAAAAACACACTAAAAACCTGTAAAAAACATACAACAAAACGCTGCGGTTTCCAACCGGACCGACCGGAAGGAAACCGAAAACAAAAACAATTTCTTTACAAACCACTCTACTACCTACTAATGCAATTACTGTACTGGGACAGAGATGCAAAGACCGAAAAAATAAAGCGGCGCTTTACTAAACCGACCAATTTTACCACAACTGAACCGAACTGAAGAAGAGGATCTCCGGAGCGACTTCACAGTAAGGCACAGTAAAGAATCGGACGGTTACACTGAAGAGCATCTTGGACAGAGGTTTGAAAACCCGAGCTCGAGCTCAACGTTCTGTGCCCTGGCACAGAGTTAACTCTTTCCTCTCCGGAGTAGTTCAAGTTCTGGGGCTAACTGCATATAGTCAGAATACAGCAAGACTTCATGTTGTTTGAAGAGCATGTAATAGAAAGAAGTGAGCTTTAGAGATAAGGAGTGAGAAACTTAACAGATAATGAGAGAATTTCCATTAATTAATATAAATTTAGGCTGTCAGCAGTGGTTAGGCAGGGCTGGAGATTTAGGGCAGGCTATGAGGAGGAGGAGTACTATTTGGCATAACACCAACATTTTTTTTTTTTTTTTTTTAAACAGAGCAGAGTTTAACCTTGACTTGAAGGAATTTGGGCCAACTAAGAGAGCTAGTTTCAGGGAGTCTTGAATGGTATTCCATACAGAAGGGATAGCATAGCTAAGGGAGGCAGCACCAGAGTCTGGATTCTCGGAGTATCCAAATGGATGCAGTCATAACGCCGGAGTATGACCGAGGAGAGATTTTAAAGAGGTTGAGATGTACAGAGCCAATTTCATAGAATCCTGTATGACCAGAGGGCAGCATTCTGGAATCTACGAGCAGCTAGGGACCCCACCCTAACTGTGTGTAAAGTAGACAGTGGTGTGTGTTTGGGGCAGCATTTGTGACAAACCTGATTGCCCTATGGTAGAGTGTGTCTATTTTAGTGAGAGCAGCTTTGGTCCCATGGCTGTATAGTATATCAGTATAATCAATGAGGGCCAAAAATGTTGCAGAGACAAGCCTTTGTTTGGCTTCAAAGGTGAGTAAATGTCTGATTCTAAAAAAGATTCCAAGTCTTTGCCTAAGCTTTTTTGTGAGTTCTTCAAAGTGACTAGCAAAAGAGGGTCTGTGAACCAACCAAAAGTCACAGTACTTAAATTTGTCAACGACTTGTATAGTCTCTCCTAGATGGTGGTAATCTGTAAGGCAGCAGGGGATTTTAAGTTGCCCAATTTGTCTTGGGGGTGGGGGTGGGGGTAACATTACTTTTTTTTTTTTTGCATTGAGCAATGATTTTAAATGAAGCAGGTCATATTGTAACAAGTTAAATTATTTTTGGAGTTCCAGACAGGCTTCCTTTAGTAAGAGTTTAGCGATGTAGACAACCGTGTCATCAGCGAATAAGCGAACACTAGCATTTGTAACCCTTTGATCGATATTAATAATATATATTGTGAAAAGAAGAGGCCAGAGGATTGAGCCTTGGGGGGACACCTATCTGTAGGGATTTTAGGGGGGCTAGATCACCTTGTGCAGACACTTGTTGCTGCCTACTAGTGAGGTAGGAGGAAAACCAATTGAAAACATTACTGTTGATACCCATGTTATTCAGTAGGGTCAGGAGCAGGGTATGGTCAACCGTATCAAACGCTTTACTAAAACGCACAGACTGAGATTTTAGTATCCAATGCAGTCTACCAGTCATTTGTGACCTTGGTCAAAGCAGAAATTGTGTTGTGATTAGGTCGGAAACCTGACTGATCAAGGGAAACCAGATCTGTCAAGGCCAAAACGGTGCAATCAGAATCATTTTGCCCCATGTGCCTCCAGTCTGAGCAGCACCCTCTGAATTGGTGGAAGAGGAGGAAATGCATACAGAAAAAACAGGTTACTAACCTGTAACAGTAGTTCTAGGAGTAGTATATGTTATTCATCCACAATTGTTTTTCATCCACACTTGTTGGCATGTCCCCTTTCCCTTTAAGGATCGCCGGAAGTCTTCAAGCTGGCTCCTCCCACCCACCCGGGTGGTATAATCCTTGGCTGTGCCCCATGACGCCAGATCTTAGCCCGATGAAAGCCAGGTGTTGTGCATCCGCAGCCGGGGAGGTCGGGTGAGTCCGTGTGGATGAACAACATATACCACTCCTAGAACTACTGTTACAGGTGAGTAGCCTGTTCTTGTAGGATCGTGGAGGTGTTGATCATCCACACTTGGTGGCAGACTCGTAGCAGTTCTCCGGGAGGAGGGAGGCAAGGTGCACACCCCCTACTTAGGGAACACAGATTGGAGAACTGAGGCCCCAAAACCAGCATCCCGGCGTGACTTGAGGTTGATGTGGTAATGGGTGATGAAGGTGTTTGCTGACTTCCAGGTAGCAGCCCGGCAGATTTCCTGGATAGGGATATCCCTGGAAGCAGCCACCGATAAAGTGGTATGGCGGGTAGTGTGAGCTCGTATCCCTCTGGGAGGCTCCTTGACCGCCAACTCGTAGCACAAACTAATGCATGATGTAATCCACCTTGCAATAGTCTGTTTTGCTGCAGGTCTTCCAGAAGCGGCTTCAGCGTAGGTGACAAACAGCTGGCGAAGCTCTCCCTGAATTTCTGCCATCCTCTCCTTATAATAGGAGAGAGGTACATCTCAGGTCCAAAGTATGGAGACTGTACTTGGCCTCTGAGGTGTATCTGGGATAGTACACTGGCAGAGTTAATACCAAGTTAAGGTGAAACTCTGACACCACCTTCGGAAGGAATTTCGGGTGGGGGCATAGGACAACTTTGTCCCTGTGGAAAACCAGATAAGGGGAGTCCACTGAAAGCACCTGGTGCTCCCCTGTTCTTCTGGCAGACGGGATAGCCACCAGAAAGGCCGTCTTCCACAAGTGTGACAGTTCATACTTGTGCATTGGTTTGAACGGCTTGCCCATGAGCTTTGCCAGTACCAGCAGTGGATCCCACGGAGGTGGAGGTTCACGCACCGGAGGGAATATGTGGTCCAGGCCTTTGAAAAAGCGCCTGACCGGTCTGTGCCTGGTAAGCAGAGATGGCTGCTAGGTGCACCCTAAGGGTCAATGACCAAAGACCAGCTTTGGAGAGAGACCAAAGGTAGTCGAGAATGTCAGCCACCGGACAGGACAGAGGGTCCAGGCCCTTGCTCTGACACCAAATGGAAAACCTTTTCCATTTGAAGGCATAACATTTCCTTGTTGATTCCTTTCTGGATACCTCCACCATGGTGAGTACATACCCGGAAAGACCCAGAGCCTGGAACTCTAGCTGCTCATGTACCAGGCTGTAAGGTGCAGGGATTGAAGGTCTGGATGTAATACCTTCCCCTGACTGATGGAAATCAGGTCCGGGCATGTGAAAAGCCACTCTAGGGGCCTGCAGTTGAGGCTGAAGAGATCTGGATACCAAAACTGGCGCAGCCAGTCTGGGGCTACCAGGATCACCTTCGCCTTGGCCCTCCACACCTTGAGTAACACCTTGTTGATCAAGGGAAATGGGGGAAAGGTGTAGAGGAGGCCTGGAGTCCATGGCCTTGAGAAGGCATCCCCCTGCAAAGAGCTATGCTGGGGGGGGGGCGCGAGCATGAAACCGCCTCAGCTTGGTGTTTTCCCTGGAGGGAAACAGGTCCACCATCGGTTCCCCCAATGGGAAAACAGGCTGTAAGCTACCTCTGGATGGAGAGACCACTCGTGGGATGTCTCGCCTAAGCGGCTGAGAGCATCCGCCAGATGGTTTGAGGCTCCTGCCATATGGGTGGCTAGGAGATCTGTCTCCAGATGGCTCACGAGTGTCCAGAAGCGGAGCACCTCTCTGCAAAGCAGACGGGAGTGCGTGCCGCCCTGTTTGTTGAGGTAGTACATGGTCGTTGTATTGTCCATCTGGACTTGAACCACTTGACCCCAGAGCTGAGAAACGAAAGCTGACAGTGCCAGTCTGACTGCTCTGAGCTCCAACAGGTTGATGTGGTGTCGGAACTCCTCGGGGGGGGGGGCAGAACCCGTGGGCCCTAATGTCCCCCATGTGGGCACCTCAACCCATAAGAGAGGCATCGGTCGTAAGGATGGCCGTCGGCTTGAGGTGGACAAACGGGATCCCTTCCTGTAACCGGTCTGGGGTGGTCCACCACTGGAGAATGTCCCACATCTTCCGGGTTACAGTGATCTGCTGGTCAAAATGACAGTGGCGCTGAGTCCACTGGGCGGCCAGCTCCCATTGGAGGGAGCGCATGTGCAACTGGGCCCAATGGACCACTGAGGTGCACGCAGCCATGTAACCCAGAAGGCGCAGAAAATCCTGGGCAGGGCACAATTCTCCAACCAGAAATGATTGGGCAAAGGAGGAGAGAACCTCTGCTCTGTCTGCCGGGAGCCGAACTCTGCCCCGATGAAGCATATCACCTGGGAAGGCACAGGTTCCGACTTGGCCTTGTTGACGAGGAGGCTGAGCTGGGAGCAAGTCTGGAGGGCCAGGTCCCTGGACCTCTCCACCTCTGTCAGGTGGTACCTGCTAAGAGCCAATCATTGAGGTAGGGGTAAATCCTGACCCCCCCCCCGATGCCTGAGACGGGCTGCCAAAACTGCGATGCATTTAGTGAAGACCCGTGGGGCCGATGACAGGCCAAACGGTATAGCTCGGAAACCGTACAAGGTCCCCTTGGCTCTGAAGTGGAGGAACCGCTGATGAGACGGACGGACAGGGACGTGAAAGAATGTGTCTTGAAGATCCAGTGAACAGAACCCTATGTTTCGCTCCAAGGATTGTATGATCTGGGACAAAGTGACCATCCGGAAGGTACGTGACCTGAGATACTGATTCAGGTCATGGAGATCTAGAATGGGGCGCCAGACCCCCGTCTGCTTGGGCACCAGAAAGTATCTGGAGACAAAAAAAAGGTCTGCTGGAGGATCTGCCACTGGGGCTACTGCCTCCTTGCAGAGGAGCTGAGCAATGTTGTCTCAAAGAGACGACTTGGTTTGGGCAGACACACTTTCCTCCCGAGGGGTTTGGCTTGGAGGATACTGCTCAAATTCCAGAGGCAGTCCCCGACCGACCACTTCAAGAACCCGCCTGTCAGTGGGAACATCTGACCAGGTGGCAAGGAAGTGGCGGAGCCGGACCCCACGGGAAGACCCAGAGCTGGCGTGACGGGACAGGGGGAGGCAGCCCCCGCTCTGTTACTGAGCAGGCTTGGAGGAGGAGTATCCAGAACCTAATCCTCGGCCTCCCTTATGGGCCTGGGAGGGTCCAGGCTTGGGCCGGGGCACCAAGCTTCAGCATGCTGCTGTTGTTGCTGCTGTCTGCCCTGAAAGGAGGACTGCTGCTGTGCCACAGGTGATGAGCTTTGAAACGGCTTTTTCTTCTGCTGGTTCTTACCCAAGGAACCTTTGGCAGAAGTAGCGTCCAAGGTGGCACTGGACTGCTCAATGCGCTGGAGGTGACCAGCCACTCCTGGGCTGAACAAGTCAGTCCCTTGGAAAGGCACATCAGCCAGTTTGTGCTGAGTATCCACCGGGAAGGAGAAGAGCCTCAGCCAGGCCCTGCGGTAAGAGGCAACTGCGGCTGCCATCAACAAGCACAAGAGTCCCCAATGTCCAGGGCCGTCTGAAGTTGCTGCTTAGTGACAGCGTGGCCCTGGTCCTGGACCTGCTTGACTGTAGTCTACATGTCTGCGGTGAGATGTGGGAGGACATCATCCAAAGACCCCAAGAGGGCATGGGAGAAGTGTGCCATGACGATGGCCGAACTTGCCTGATGAAGGCCCAAGGATGAGGCTGCACAGACTTTCCTGGCCGAATGGTCCATAAGCTTGGACTCTTTCTCGGGATGTTGATCAGTGTCGGCAGCACTGCCAGTACGCCTGAACACAAAGGCAGTCACCAGGCTCTCGGCCGAAGGGTGCTCTGTGAACCCCGCAAGGGACCCCATGGGCACTGCATACTTGTAGGCCATGCAGGCAGATGGTGCTGGACAAGAGACAGGACGCTGTCAGAGTTCTAGGACTGGGCCAACAATAGCCTTGACCACTGGAAAGGCCTCCGTTGGGGTATCCCCTCTCTCAAGGATGTCCATGAGAGGGTACTCCGCCTTTTTCTGGATAGGTTCCAAGGACATCCCTGTGGACTCAGAGATGAGGCGGAGAATGCCCTGAAAAGACGAAGGACCTTCCTCGGTCTCTAGCCCACTGGCTGATTCGTCATCCCCAGGATGGGAATGCAGGCCGGTCACATCAGAATCCGAAGAATCCGGGTATAACAGTCGACCGCCCAGGTCACCCTCAACCCGCCAGGGGTGGTCCGGTGTGACTGACAGACACCAGGGGAGCCTGGTGTCTGACCCATCCTCTTTTGAAGGAGCCCCTCACACAGGCTGCTTGGGCGGTGGTTCCTCCATTGTCAATGGAGAGACCAGTTTCGGACAAACCAGAGGTTTTGCCGGCTCCTCGGGCGGGGGAACTGATCTTATTGGCTCCGAAGGTGTAGCCTTCGGCCTGGAAGGTGACAGCCAAGTAATGGCCGGCGAAGAAGTTGTGGTCGGCTTATGCCCGGTCAAAATCAGCTGTTGCCGCATGAGGTCCTTGTAGCGCCGCCAGAGATTCTACCTGAGCCTCTCCTCATCTGAGGAGGACGACCGATGGCGTCGCCTCTTTTTAGAGTGCTTATGGCTCTTCCTCAACCTGTCGATTGAGGGGGTCCTAGATCGCGATCTCGAATGGACAGACCAACTCGGTCGCTCAGGAGACACTGGCGGGGCCGGTGACTTCCCGGGGTCCGGGACCACTTCCTCGATGGGAGTTCCAGCAGCCTGGGTCCTCTCCAAAGAGTCGTCGACCAGAGTCGGTGACAAAGGATCAATGACGATTTTCATGTTGTTGACCAAAGCCTTGGTCGACTGGCCCAACGGCAAGGCCAAAAAGCCAGTGGCCGAGGGGGCAATCTCAACCGAGGTTGAGACCGCCAGTTTCTGGGACTGAGATCTCTCCCGATCCCAAGAGCATCTCCATCGGAACGAAGACGGTCTTGGGTCCTTCTCCCACTTACGTCAGGGTTTTATTTAACTCTAAAAATTGATTAGTGTTTTGCTCATAAAAGTTCTAAAACATTGTGAAAATGCATAGCACTTGCCTCACTGCATTTAACAAATGTAACACTTCTAGAAAACCTATATAAATACTTTCTGTACACTTGGTATTGTCCCAAGAAAAAAGCTACTACTCAATTATTTAAAACCCTGTTACGGGACTGAGAGGAGTGCGTGCCCACAGGACTCTCCTCCTTAGTTGGGAGAGATTGGCACAACTCTTGAAAGGAACCCGTGAAGGTGGAGCCCAGGTTGAGCGGAACGAAGAAGCTCAGAGTGGTCTCTACAGCCCAAGCCGCTTCCTCTTCGAAGGCTTGCATGCATTCCAACTGCTTGGCGGATCCCACGGCCGCGGAAACTGCCCACCGAGCCTCCTTGGATTTCACCAGAGGGTTTCGCTTCTCCGGCCTACCCAATTTCAGGCATGCGAGACGGTCGCCGAGAACATTGGGATGGAAGGTGAGGCAAAGATTGTACTTCAAGGTGTCATGATTGTCACCAAGACAGTACACAAAGGTGGTGTGGGGATCGATGCGTGACATCTTCTGGCCGCAAGGGCACGGACAAAATCTGGGGGAAGACCTGTCTTCCATGATCGAAGGTAAATAGTCGCAGATGCTAACGCGAACTAGGTGAGGTTTTGGATTAACCGCAGGTTTAAAAGCCAGGGCCTAACGATATGCGAAAGCACAAGAGGCACAACCTGCATCTTACAGTGGAAAGGAAGATCTGGCGTCATGGGGCAGAGCCGAGGATTATACTATATGGGTGGGTGGGAGGAGCCAGCTTGAAGACTTCTGGCGATCCTTAAAGGGAAAGGGGACATGCTAACAAGTGTGGATGAACAACATATCCATGATCCTAGAAATGTCTTGTCCACCGCAGCCTTAATGCATCCTGACAGAAAATGCTAGGTTCTGGATTTCTGAAGCAGAATATACGCAGTTTTGCGTTGAGTGGAGATGCAAAATGGTCCAGGTCCAGACTGCCCACTCATCGAAGAGTGACTGCACTATACCTGGTGCAAGAGACCACTCGTGAGGATCCACTTCTGTCCTGCTGAGGTGGTCCGCCAGATCGTTCTGGACTCCTGGTAGGTAAACTGCCTGAATCAAGACATTGTGGTTGAGGCACCACTCTCATACCCTCATGGCTTCTCTGCATAAAGGGTAGGAGTGTGCCCCGCCCTCTCTGCTGATGTAGTACATCGCAGATTTGTTGTCTGTCTGAAGGATCATCTTGTGAATGATCACTTCTAGGACTCGTAGGGCATACAGGACTGCCCTCATCTCCAGAACACTGATGTGAAGATGCGACTTCTCCTGGGTCCACTCCGCCTGAGTGTGAAGGTCCTGGCAGCGAACTCCCCAGCCAAGCAAAGATGCATCTGTAGTGATGGTGATCCGAGATTCTGGCGCGGCAAAGGGCAGACCTTGTAGAAGGTTGTCCTCCTGCATCTACCATGCAAGTGACCGATGCAGAGGCTCTGCTACTTTGATGGGGTAAGATGGAGGATGTGTAGCTGGGGACCACTACGTGCTGAGCTTCCACTGATTGGTCCTCATGCGCAGACAAGCTAGAGGGACCATGAAAACAGATAAAGTTATGAGGCCCAACATTTGCTGCATGGAGTGACCTCTCACAGGGCTATTTTCTCTGATGAAGCAATCCACCTGGAGACTGTCATTTCTCCCGTCCTCTAGAAGAAAAGCCCTTGGTTTTGTTGTATCCAAGATGGCTCCTATGAAGAGGAGCTGCTGAGACAGTTGAAGCTCTGACTTCTCTAGATTCAGCCGGATCCCCATGAAAGTGAGGAACTGAGAGGCTGTGCAAACCGCCTTCTGTGTTCTCCTGCCTTGATGGGCTTGCCAAAAGCCAGTCGTCTAGGTAGGGGAAAACCTGAACACTGAGCTTTCGAAGGTGTGCAGCAAGGACTGCAAAGCACTTGGTAAAGACTCGAGGCACAGAGGACAGCCCAAAGGACAGGACTCTGAATTGGTAGTGCCGGCCCAAGGCCACAAAACGAAAGCACTTGTGGTGGCTTGGGTGTACTAAAACATGCTGGTAGGTGTCCTGCATGTCCAGGAATGCCAGCCAGTCTTCTTGTTGTTGGAGACGTGGTAGTAGTGTACCTAGTAAGATCATCTTGAATGTCTCCTTGTACAAGAACTTGTTTAACTTTCTGAGGTCGAGAATGGAGTGCATTCTGCCTGTCTTCTTTGGAACCACAAAGTACTGAAACAACTTCTACTACCCTGTTTCAAAGAAGGTCCTGTATCTCGTTAGTGAGAAGGTCTGACTGAGCAGCTGCTTGGGTGGAAGATCTGGGGGAATCTCTGTAAAATTGAGAGTGTAATCCTCACGAACAATCCTGAGGACCCACTTGTCCATGGTGATAGCCTTCCACTGGTTGTAAAATTGAGTCAGATGACCTTTCACTGCCACAGAAATGTCCACCTTGAGCAGTTGAGGTGAGATTGGGGCCGGACTTTCAGAGGGAGGCACTGGGAGCTTTCACGCCCTGTGCCTAGTGCTGCATTTTCTTCTGTGGCTGAGGAGGCTGGTTCCTGTTAGGAACTCCCTGGCCTCTTCCTCAAAAGCGCTGCCTGTTACGAAAAAAAAAAAAAAGGAAATTACGTACCTACCATAATTCTTGATCTTCTTGGACGAAGTCTCCACCACTCATTCACACTGATGGGGTCTACACCGGAGGCGCCAGGACCCAGTGGGAGCAAACTTTTTTGCAAGAGGGCCGGCACCAGGGATGGAGCTGCGAGGAGTGGTGCCGCAAGCCTTGGCTCGTGCGGCAATGACTATGTTGGCGTTGACCTTCCAACCGCCGCAGTATCTTTTTTCCGAGAAGGTGCAGCGTAACTAACCTAGAAGGATTAGCCTAACAAAAATTGGACATAAGATGGTCCGAACGACCCGTATAAGAAGGGTAAACAAAGAAGTCTTCACAGCCTAGCCATTGAGGGAATGAAGACCAACAACAGAGAGGTGAGCTCGGGGGATGGTGGGTGGGCGTGTGAATGAGTGGTTGAGACTTTGTCCAAGAAGATCAAGAAGAAAAAATTACTTACCATAGTAATCTTCTTTCTTCCCAGTGATGCTCAGACATTCATAACTCTGTGCAGTCAGCCTGGTGGGTTGGACTGCCCGGAGAGATGGAACACATGCAAATGATGGAATTCTTTGCACATGAGCATCTTTCGAATACTGTCTCTACCAAATGTAGTGTTCTAAGCCCTTCAGATTTGTAAAAAATCCGACAACTAATTAAATTAAAACATTTTTTAGGATTAGCCTAATAAAACAACTTACTTCAAAAAACCTCCAAGGGAGGGACTATATCTATATATAATAATGGTGTTCACCATACAGTGAGAAAAACTATTAAGAGAGACAGAAAACTCTGTTAAAATCTGTCTAGCATAGAGAAATGTACCCAGAAGGGTATGGCTATGTGGCACTAGTATGCAGAGGCTGAAGTTCTGGAAGGGGAGGATGGGAGGGAGTTATGAATGTCTGAGCATCACTGGGAAGAAAGAAGATTACTATGGTAAGTAATTTTCTTCTAACCCAGTAATGCTCGACCATTCATAACTTTGTGCAGACTACAACAGTACCCCTGGTGGTGGGCACAGAACTTATTTGAAACAGACTTTGCAGGACTGCCTGCGCCCAAACTTAGGCGTCACTTCTGGACAAAATATCTAAATTATAATGCTTTGTAAAGGTGTGTACTGATTTCCAAGTAGCTGCTTTACAAATGTCCAATAATGGCACCTCACTAGCAGCTGCAATAGTGGCAGCTGTTCCTCTTGTTGAATGAGCCCTCAGCCCAGCTGGGGACTCTCTACCTGCTTTTGTGTAGCAGAATTGAATACACTGGACAATCCACAGAGAAATGGATCTTTTTGAGGCTGGTTTGCCCATTCCAACATCGCCATATGTAAGGAAAAGTTGTTTCTTGTCTTGCCTATGGCCTTTAGTAGCTGTCATGTAGTAGCTGAGAGCTCTTTTCACATCCAGACTGTAGAGCCTTCTTTCACCAGAGCTTGTATGGTCTGTGAAGAAGACAGGCAGAGTGACTGATTGGTTCAGATGGAAATCTGAAACCACTTTGTGAAGGAACTGTCAGTTTGTTCTGAGGATTACCTTATCCCTGTGGAAGGAAATGTAGTCCTGCTCAACACAGAGAGCCTGAAGCTCACTGATTCTTCTTGCTGAGATCATTGCTACCAGGAAAACTGTTTTCCAGGTAACATACTTTAAATGGGCTGTAGCCATGGGCTCAAAAGGAGCCCCCATCAATCTGGCTATACAGACATTAAGAGCCCAAGCGGGTACTGGTGCCCTGTGAGGAGGGTGCAAATGCATCAGGCCTTTGAAAAATCTTTTGAAAATGGGATCTGGTGCTACAGACACCTTTGTCCTAGCAGAAAGGTATGCAGATACTACTGCAAGGTGAACTCTTAAAGAACTGGGTTGCAGACCTTGTGAATGTAAATGAGTCAGATAATCCAACACCACTGAGACCCCTGCATCATTTGGGGTGAAGTTTCTACCAAAGCACCAAAAAGAGGATCTTTTCCACTTAGCAGAACAAGTTTTCTTAGTGAAAGGCTTCCTTTCAAAATGTTTAATACAGCTTCAGAAAGGTTCAAGCCTGCATACTCTAATTCCTCAAGAGCCATGCCTTGAGGTGGAGGGACATGAGATTTGGGAACAGCAATGTTCCCTGATTGGAGGTTAGAAGATTGTGCCTGAGAGGCAAGCTTATTGGCTTGCTCACTGCCATGGAGAGCAGAAAAGAGTACCATGGCTGCCTGGGCCAGTCTGGAGCTATCAATGTCAGAGAAGCTGAGAAGGATCTGAGCTTCAGCAGTACCCTGAAAACTAGAGGAAAAGGGGGAAGGCATAGAGAAACTTGCCTGACCAATCCAGTACCACGGCGTCCAGAGGGATTGTGTCTTGGGCTGGTGGCCTGCAACAATACTGAGGCAACTGGTGGTTCTGGTGAGATGCAAACAAGTCCATCTCTGGAACGCCCCACCTGCTGAAAATTACCTGCATAAATTACCTGCACCACCTGCTTGTTCAGTGTCCATTCGTGATGGGACTGATTGATCCGACTCAGTGTGTCTGCCAAGATATTGTCCTTTAGTGGCAGATGGATGTCTTGCAGGGACACCTTTAGAGAATATGCCAGAGTCCAAATTCTCATGGCTTCTGTGCATAGGGGACCTGATCTAGTGCCACCCTGCTTGTTTATGTAATACATAGTGGTGGTATTGTCCATTCTGACTTGTACCACTTTGCCCATTACCAGTGTAGAGAAAACATTTAGTGCTAGCCGCACTGCTCTGAGTGCCAGCAAATTTATATGCTGGAGGGACTCTGCCCCTAACCAGATACTGAGTTCTGTGCTCCCCTAGATGGGCACCCCAGCCCAGAAGGGATGCATCTGTTGTGAGGACCAGTGAAGGATCTTCCTTCTGGAAGGGGACTCCCTGCCTTAGGCTGGATTCCTTTTTCCACCACAAGAGGGCTTGTAACAGAGGCCTTGTCACTGGAATGAGTTTTGAAAAGGGATCTTTTTTCTGACTCCAATGACTCCTGAGATGAAACTGGACGTCTCTCATATGAAACCTGGAACCCTGCACTGTGCCTGTGGATGCAGCCATATGACCCAAGAGCTGCAGGAATTGCCTGGCTGTTTTTTGACCGTGCAACTTGAAGGAGTTTGCTATGGCCTGAAGACTTTGCACCCTGTCTAGTGGTAAAAAGGCCCTGGCCTGTAGGGTCCTGATCTCTGCCCCTATGAACTATAAAGTCTGTGTAGGGGTGAAGACAGATTTTTTCTGGTTTACTATGAAACCCAAGGACTCCAAAAGATCCTGTGTGAGCTTTAGAGAGGTTGAGTTCTGGTGATTTGCCCACTACCAGCCAGTCATCCAGGTATGGGAAGACAGTCACTCCCTGTCTTCGAAGAAATGCCACCACAGCTGCCAGGCATTTTGTAAACACCCACGGTGCCGAGGAAAGGCTGAAGGGCAGGGTTGCAAACTGATAATGACCTGATGGGAGTCTGAATCCGAGATATTTCCTGTAAGATTCTTTTATGTGGATGTGGAAATAAGCATCCTGTAAGTCCAGAGATGTCAGCCAGTCCCCTTTTTGGAATGTTGGCAGAATCCGAGCCAAAGTGACCATTTTGAACTTTGGCTTTTTCAGGTGCTTGTTTAAAGCTCCGAGATCCAAAATTGGCCGCCACTCCCAATTTTTCTTTGTTGTTAGGAAGTATCTGGAGTAAAAACCTCTTCCTCTCAGGGTTGCAGGGATTAGCTGCACTGCTTTGAGCTGAAGCAGCATCTGGACCTCTGCCTCTAGCAACGAGATTTGTGCTAGGGGTGGGAAGTGGAAATCCTGGGGCTTTTTCGAGGAAGAAATCTGAACTGCTGAGACAGACCTTTGCCCACTACCTCCAACACCCACTTGTCTGTGGTGATGGTTGACCAGAGAGGGAGGAAATGGGACAGTCTGCCTCCAACAGGTAGGGAGGAGGCGGCCTGCACCTCAGGGGTTCTGTTTAGGCTGGGGTTGAGGTTGTGCCTGAGCCCCTCGCCTAGAGCCCCTTCTACCCCTACCTCTTGAGTAGCCCTGTGGGGGGTACTGCTGGTATTGGGGCATGGCTACCGGCTGGAAAAAGGGTCTTGATAAAAAGGAACAACCCCAGCCCCCCTTCCATAGGGCCTGGTGGATGAGGAAGCTCTGTTTCTAGCAGAGTTACTTCTATAAGTAGCCTTATATTCATCCACCTTTTTCATATAGGCCACTGTGGACTCCCCAAAAAGCGCATTTCCTTCTAATGGAAAATCCAGGGCCTTTAACTGGGTTTCCTGAGTGAGGTTTGTGGCCCTAAGCCAAGCAAACCTCCTCTGAGCCACTATATTAGCCATCCATCTGGCTGCAGTGTGATTTAGATCAGCAGCCAGTTGAACTGGTACTTGGCCGCTTAGCCCAAACCTGGCAGTTTCCGCCAGGTCATCTGACAAGGGTGAGGTGGCATTCATGGACATAGCCAGTACCGACTGCCACAGGGATTTCTGATACTGGGCAGCATAAGCTTGAAAAGTAGCCTGTCTCATGGCCAGCGAGGCTGACAAATAGCCCTTTTTGGCCATACTGTCCAATTTTCTGGAGTCCTTGTCCGGTGGGTGCAAGGACAGAGGGACTTTAACTTTATCACAGGCAGCTTGCTGTATTACCCCTTGATGATCAGAATGGGAGAAGAGGAAGTTAGCTCCCTCCCTGTCCAGCTGGTATTTTTTATCGATTCGCTTGTCAATTGAAGGAATATAATTTGGGGTCTGCAGGAGCTTCATAGCATCCTTCTTGAAGAAATTTATACACTGGAAGGAGGAGGGTCTTTGTGGGTGTTAAACCCATCATACTGAGGTATTCAATCTTCTCCTCATCTTTCACTTGTTCTGTTGTGGCAATAACCAAAGCACCTGCCATTTTCCTTACGAAAGAAAAATGGGAGGAAAAATCCTCAGACACTCTGGGAGGAGAGCCAAATTCCTGCTCAGGGGACACCTCTGGGGGGATAGGTTCGTCCTCCTCATAAGGCTCATCATCCTCTTCGAAACAGTGTTGCTCTGGAGCAGGGGGCAACACAGTAGCAGCAACCTGGGGGCCCTGAGAAGGGGCAGGAGGCTGAGGGATGATGCTCTGCAGAGCCTGAATAATTTTAAATGCCTGAGCTATGTCCTGAGCTGAAGGCATTACAGGCTGCTGCGCAGAAGTCCCTGGTTTAGCAGGAGAGGGTTCTGCATGTTTGAGCTTCTTAATTTCTTTAAGGGAACCGGAGAGTCAGCTGGTTCTTTCCCTCTTTTTGACCCTTTTTCGCCCGTATCAGGGGCAGGGGTAGAAGCAATTGTTAATTCAACCACAACAAACTGGGGTGTCAGCTGGTCAGAGCCTGAGGGACCCCTAGGAAACTTTTTATTAAGCCTTTCAAGGCGCTTCTCAACAGTTTTTTCTGGGAATGTTTTACATACATCACATTCCTGGTCCAAATGTTCAAAACCCAGACAGGCTACACATAAAGTGTGCTTGTCTGCCTTGGCAAACACATCTCCACACTTCAAACAGTTTTTAAAACCAGGTTCCCCGGTTCTCCTCTTAGGTTTCTCAGTCATGGTGAAAGATAAAGTGAAAAATCTCAACCGTTAAATGCCAAATGCTAATGCGGTTATTTAAGCAGCTGAAAAGGGGCCCCCAACCTTTTTTTTGCGGTCGGTTCTGGAACCGATAGAGGAGATGAAATATGAACCGGTTCAGCGGTTCTGTAACCGATAAAGGAAAATTACGTACCTACCGTAATTCTTGATCTTCTCTTGTATCTTCACCATTCATTACTTCCTGGGTGTAAGCCGAGGGCGCAGCTGCCACGGGAGCTTTTTTTTTTTTTTTTTTAAAGTTGCCTAACCCGCCTCGAGCGAGGCGTCATCGTCATGTGAGGGGCGGCCAGAAGCGACCACCTCTCTTCCAACTCAGTTCTGTGAGCCGGAGAGGCAAAAGTGAAAGCAGAAAATATAGATAGCGAGGCAAGATAGCCGAGGGATACAAAGCAAGGAGAAGAATGAACTGAAAAGGAATAGTCGATGGAGGAAGGACAGAGGAGATAAGAACATCCCTAGCCTAGGGAGTGCAGGGCCTCCTTACCTGGCGACTCTAGGAGGAGAGATGAGTAAGGAAATGACAAAACAGAAGAAGAAGAAGAAAGAGAAGAGAGATGGATGTTGAAGGGACCAGAAGGCCCAACGACATAGTTAGCTTGTAGCTGAAGGCTCGACTAAAGGGAAGCAAGAACTCTTGAGATAGAGCTGAAGAGAAGGTTCACCGAACCCGCTAGACAGACTCAGGAGGGCATAGTCCTCATCTTCAACATGCCATTACTTGACACCCACCTCGCTCTGGGTCATGAGGGCCTTTAAGTGAGGACAGCCGAGGAGGGAAGAACAAAACCTCAGCAGGATAGAGCTGCTCAGGGTTTAGAAATAGAAAATGTAAGCCTTCAGGCGTTTCAAGATAGAAATGGGACTCAGACTGACTGGCTAAGGCCGCCAAGGCTTAGGCTGGCTAAGATTGGATATGGTCAGCAGAGCTCTACTGTAAAAATTGTCCAGGAGGACACTTAAAGGGAGAAACCACTAGCAAAACAGCGAGAAGGATAGCCTACCTTCTCATTTGCCTTCTTGTTTGATTTCTCCATTTTTTTTTTTTTTTTTTACAGATAAAAAATATATATATATTTTTTTTAACTAGATGCATGACCCAGATACCAAGATGCCTATAGCAGTCGGAGAGAGTTCCCTCAGCATTTTTTTTTTTTTTTTTTTAAAGAGAAAGGAACAGACGACTTTGCCCTCTGCTCTGCAAGGTAAGAATAGAGGGGGAATCAGACTTGGTGCACTATCTGAACACGGATTGCAGGATCAAAACTGAATAGCCTGAGCCAGGCCAAAACCCCAGAGGTATCTTGCCATAAGAATAGCAAGAGATAGTTGTGCAGTCTGATCGCCAGTGCAATCCACCAGATGGCCCATGAATCTTAGAGTCAATTTTTTCGATTTTAGAACCCCCCAAGAAAGATTTTTTTTTTTTTTTTTTTTCTTTTTTTTTTTTCCGGAAAATTTAAGGAATTTTCCCTATATTTATATAAATGCAGAGAGAGGAAGGAGACTGGAGGTGGAGAAGCCAGGAAGAGGCACTGAGGGATGAGATGGTGGTAATGAATGGTGAAGATACAAGAGAAGATCAAGAATTACGGTAGGTACGTAATTTTCCCATCTTCCTTGTCAATCCCTCACCATTCATTACTTCCTGGGTGAGTTTAAGCTCCTCTCTCCCTGGAGGGGAAGAGGCCATACCCTGAGGGAACAGACCCCAGCCTTCTGCTGGTGAGAAACAGAAGGAGAAGACCCTGGCTTATTCAGAAAGCCTAAGAGGAGAAGAGCTAGGAGGTGCCTCTCGAGGACGAGGAGACGGAGGGAGCCCCTGTAAAAGTCTCCTTAGCTCTGGAAGAGAAAAGACGGTCCCGGAAGGTTGAGCAATCACCCTACCGGGCCAGGGTGACAACCTGAAAGACGGAGTCATGCCGTCCGCCTGATGCAGATCGCTGTCCTCGCAAGCCTGGAAGCCACCCATTGGCGCGCATCAAGATGCCCTTGCTTGTGTCTTGCCAGCCCAGGCCTACCGCGGAGAGGCAACGGTTTGTCTGGTTTGTCTGTATCAGGCATAGATGCCAGCAGCTGGGACATCATCGACCACAGATGCCGGGTTGTAGGCAGCGTGGGGAGCCTGATGTGATGCAACACATCACCGCACGAGAAAGAGAACACTCTTCGCCCCAACGGCCAACTGAGAGAGTCCGAACCGGGCGGTCGGTCGCCAGGCAACGCGCCCAGAAGGAGTATCCAGGTATACCAAACCCGAGGACGGGTGGAAGGGAACCCAGAGACCAGAGGGGCACTACCACGCTGGCAGTCCGCCGGGCTGGGAAGAAGCGCAGGGACTGCTATGACCGGATAACGCCCCAAGGGGATAGGCCAGGAAGGTACCACCAGATGCTGGGCACTGAATTCACCATGAATTCACGCGCTCCGCTCGGGTATTGTCTCTTCTAACGTAGGAACCGAGATCCTCACCATCCTCGAGGAAACGCTGATATTCTGTGAAATCAGCATCGGAGGACAGATGAGCAGGGGTCCTCTCCTGAGGAGGGAGACGAGGATGATGGGGAACTGGAATGCCCAGAGGATCTCCTGGCGGTGGGGGAGTCGAAGACCCGCCATGCATGTACCTAACGATGAGGGGAAGGCCGCAGAACCCTGACCTGCTCCCAGGATAATGGGACCCGAGGGCCGACATGACCTGGGAGGGGGGTGGTGAAGCAGAGAGATGAGAGGGCACCTCCGCCGGAGGCAACTGCTTTCTGCGAGGCTCTGGAATCCTGGGAAAGGAGCCCTGAAAGGGGATCCAGATATCAGACCAGGCCGCAGAACGGAACTCTGGGGAAGCGGAGCCTGGAAGAGCCCTGGGGAGAACCCCTGTGACGCACGCCGACCGCATGGATCCAGAAGGGCAGTCCGCACAAACGCCCGTCCAAGGACACCTTAGAACTCTGAGGGAGGGGCGAGGCTCTGCACTGCCCTGCCCCCTGAGGTGGCCAAGGAAGACCGAGCAGCAGACCCTGCCCCTCGACCCTCGGACCCGAGAGGCCTCCTCCCCACCACAGCCCCTGTCCCTAGAGAGAGGACAGCACCCCCGCGTAGCTGTCACCGGCCTCCAGAGAGGGGAGCCTCCCCGCGCCACCCCGCGCCTGTCCCCTGGGCTCTGCCACCCCAGCCGGGAACCTCAGAGGCGAACGATAAGGGGGACAGAGGGAGGCCCGCTGCGCCGCCTGGCACCTTCTAGCCACCGGGGACCCAGACTCAAGAGTGGGGTGCCAGGATGGGTCCATCGTCGAATCATCGCCTCCGAGAGGAGGATGAGACCAGCAGGACCTCAATGCTACAATTTAGGTCCCCGAGGCTACCGGGCCGCGAACGGCCCCTGTACCAAGGGGAGGCCGCCTCCTCACCCGGTAGCAGCCAGGCCTAGCCCAACCCTCAATGGCGCCGGCGAGGCCGCACCGCCTGGAGAAAGGACCAGCCCACGCGCTCGGGCTGCCGGGAGTGAGACTGCATCACCGACGGCGCCGCCTTTCTGTCCATCACGAACGGCGCCAAGGCCCAAAGCGGCACCGCCGCCAACGGCGCCGCTCGGATCACCGGCGCCGCGAATCGGAGCCTGGATCCGAAATGGCGCCGAAGGCGGGCGCGAGGGTCCACCTTGTGCTAGGGCCCAAAAGACGTAGGGCCCGGCGACGGGGGAGCTTTGCACTCAAGAGGTGACTCCGAGGCGGTGCCAGCGCTGCCCCGGAGGGACTCGACGCCTCGACCTGGCAGAAGGGCCTCCTCGGCAAGAAAAGACGAGGAGACCCTCCTCCTCAGATCAGAGAGGTTCGGAGGGGACCCGGGGAAGGCCTAGAGATCTACTCTGAGAATCTTGAGCGACGCCGCCCCAAGGTCGGCGGGCTTTGCCGAGTTGAACACGCTGGACTTCGAGGACACGGCGGTCCATGGAGAAACAGGCCGCATCTAATCCATGCCGCGGTTGGGTCCCAGGCAAGAAGACAAACGCCATGCCGGTCCGAGACGGAGAAATGCCGCCACAGTAACACCGACGATAGGGCTGCCCGTTTGCTCAAACACGCTTAGCTCCGGCCCGACATAACGCGAAATCAACAAGAAAAACAGTAGGAAAACACACCCGCGCCGCTTTAGAAAGAAAAAGAACGGCCCCACCGATCGGCCGAGTGTGTGGAAAGAGGAGTCGCTGACGAGTGGGAGAATGGACGCCCGAAAATACAGGTTACTCACCTGTAACAGGAGTTCTAGAATGGTATATGTTGTTCATCCACACTCATTGGCAGGTATCCTTGCCGCTTTAAATCTTGCCGGAAGGTCTTCAAGCTTGTTCCTCCCACCCACCCGGTGGTATAACTCTCGGCTGCCCATGACGCCAGATCTGGCCCGCTGGAAGCTCAGGTTGTGCGTCAAGCCGAGAGTGGGAGAACAGGGATGAACAACATATACCATTCCTAGAACTCCTGTTACAGGTGAGTAACCTGTATTTCTAGGGACATGGATATGTTGTTCATCCACACTCATTGGCAGACTCCTAGCAGTTCTCCTGGGAGGAGGAGGCAAGACGACACCCCAATACTTACTTGGGAAGAGAGACTGAGAACCGAGGCCCCAAAACCAGCATCCCGGGCGTGACTCAAGGTCGATGTGGTAGTGGGTAATGAAGGTGTTTGCTGACTTCCAGGTAGCAGCCCTGCAGATTTCCTGGATAGGGACGCCCCTGGAAGCAGCCACTCAGCAGTATGGCGGTAGAATGAGCTTTATCCTCTGGGAGGCTCCATGCCCGCCAACTTATAGCAGAGATCTATGCAGGAGGTTACCCACCTGCTTATCGTCCGCTAGGCTGCAGGTCTGCCAGATGCGCTTCAGCGTAGGTGACAAACAGCTGGCTAACCTCTCCTGACTTTCAGCCGCAGGCCCCTTATAATAAGCGAGCGCCTCTAGGGTCCAGAGTATGGAGCCTATATTCGGCCTCCAGGTGTGATTGGGTAGAACACCGCAGAGTCAACACCTGGTTAAGGTGAAACTCACACCACCTTCGAAGAATTTCGGTGGGGCGCAGGACAACCTTGTCCCTGTGGAAGACCAGGTAAGGAGACTGATGGAGCAGCGCCTGGAGCTCTCCCATCCTTCTGGTTGGACGTGATAGCCACCAAGAAGGCGGTCTTCCACGACAGGTGAGAGAGCACACTGTGCATAGGTTCGAATGGCTTGCCCATGAGCTTTGCCAGTACCAGCAGTAGATCCCACGAGGTGGGGTTCTCGAGACTGGAGGAAATGTGATCAAGGCCTTGAAAAGCGCCAGACCACCTCTCCTGCGCCACTCGCTCGCTTCCCGGCCCGCCTGTAAGCAGAGATGGCTGCCAGGTGCACCCTTAGGTCGCGCACCTAAGCCCTTGACTAGAAAGGGACTTATAATAGTCCAAGATGCTCGCCAAGGAACAGGAGGAAGGGTCCAAGCCCTTTTCCTGACACCAAATGGAAAACCTTTCCATTTGAAGGCATAGCATTTTCTGGTCGACTCCTTACGGGACGCCCAACCACATTGAGGACCTCGGTCGAAAGACCCAAGGCCTGGAACCTAGCCGTCAGGAACCAGGCCGTCAGGGTGCAGGGATTGAAGGTCCTGGATGGAAACACCTTCCCCTGATTGACTGAGAGCAGGTCCGGTAGCTGGAAGCTGCCGCGCGAGTCCTGGAGCTGAGACTGAGGAGATCTGGTACCAGAACTGGCGAGGCCAGTCTGGGGCTATCAGAATCACCTGCGCCTTGTCCCTCCTCGCCTTGAGAAGCACCTTGTGGATCAAGGAAATGGGGAAAGGCGTTAAAAGAGTCCCTGGGGTCCATTGCTCGAGAAGGCATCCCCGCAGCAGCCCTGCTGAGGGGCGGCATGGAACAGACTCAGCCGCTGCTCTCCATGGAGGCAAACAGGTCCACCTGAGGTGTGCCCCAAAGGGAGAACAGATGCTGTACTCACCTCCGGCAGGAGAGACCACTCTGTGGATGCAGCCCCATCCGCCCAGGCATCGCCAGGTGTTGGAGGCTCCTGCCACGTGAATGGCTAGGAGATCCGCCTCCAGGCTGCGCAAGAGTGACTAAATGCGGAGAGCCTTTGCAGAAGCATGGAGCTGGCCCCGCCCTGGCGGTTTAGATAGTACATGGTCGCGGTATTGTCCGGCCTGGACTCGGACCACTTGACCCCGGAGGAACGGAGCAAAGGCGGTGAGAGCTAGGCGGACCGCCTGAGCTCCAGCAGGTTGATGTGGCATCGGGACTCCAAGGGGACCAGAGGCCATGAGCCCTGTAATCCCCCAGATGGGCACCCCAACCCATCAGAGAGGCATCGGTCGCATAGAGACCGGTCGCTCGGGCGACGAACGGATGCCCTCCCTGCAAATGATCTGGAACGTCCACCACTGAGAGCCGCTCCACATCCCCTGTGTCACCGATACAAGCTGGTCCAAGGGATCGCAGCGCTGACCACTGGCTGGCCAGTCCCTCACTGAAGGGGACGCATGTTCCAGCGGGCCCAACGGACCACGCTGGTGCAGGCCGCCATGAGACCCAGGAGGCTAGGAAGTCCCGGCAGGGCGCGAATGTCAACCAGAAATGATCGGGCAAAGGAGGAAAGAACCCTGCCCTGAACTGCCGGGAGCCGCGCCTGGTTCGAAGAGAGTCGAGCTGCTCTGGATGAATAGAATCACCTGCTCGCCTCGAGTTCCGACTTGGCCTCGCTTGATAAGGAGGCCCAGTTGAGAGAGACCTGAGGGCCAGATCTCTGGACCACTCCGCCTCCTTCCTGAGGGAGCTGCATCAGCCAGTCGCCCAGGTATGGCACACCGACCCTCGGGCGCCTAAGAGGGAATGCTGCTCACCACTGCCATGCACTGGTGAAGACCCTGGGAGCTGGAGACAAGTCAGGGTGCGTGGCTTGAACTCAAGAGGGATCCTTCCGCCGAAGCGAAGGAATCTCTGGTGAGACGGATTTGATAGGGACGTGAAAACGCGTCCTGCAAGTCCAGAGAGCAGAACCACACGCTGCTCCAAGGATGGTATTATCTGAGCCAGAGTGACCATCCTGAAGGTTCGAGACCTTAGGAACTTGTTTAGGTCGTAGCGCTGAGAATGAAGCGCCAGCCCTCGTCTGCTTCGGAACCAGGAAGTACCTGGACACAAACCTGGGTCTGAAGGGAGGGTCCACACCTCTTTACCACCTCCCTCTGAGGAGGAGAGCGGCTGTCGGCTCGACGAGCCAGTGGAGGCTGGGATCTCAAGTTCCCAGGGGCGACGGCCTGGAAGGGTGGTGCCTGCTCGGACCCAGAGGCAGGCCTCTTCCCACCACCTTCCAAGACCCACCTGTCCGTGGTAACAGCGGACCAGGCGGAACGGAAGTGCTGGAGCCGTTCCCCACGGGGACCCAGGGGGGTAGGTGACGGGATGGGGCGACACCTCAGCCCGTCACTGGCAGGCTTGGAGGAGGGACCGCCGAGGGACCTCCTGGGCCTTTTCCTCCCTGCCTCCTGTTAGAGGAAGCCGGCGTGTTTGGGTCTGGATGCCAAGGCCGAGCCTGCTGGGCCCTTGACGCTGTTGGCCGGGCGCTGCCGTGCCAGAAGGACCAAAGGGCTTAGCTGTGGCTCATGCCTTGTCCTTCTGAGCGAGAGAGACCGAGTCCAAGGCAGCATTGGACTCTCGATCCTCTGCAGGTGACCTTCCACCCAGGGTCAAGAGGCCGTCCCCAAAAGGGAACATCCGCCAACTTGTGCTGGTATCCGGTAAAGGTGGATATCCTCAGCTGAAGCCCGCCGACGATAGCCACCGCGGCCGCCACCGATCTGGCACATGAGTCCCCTATATCCAAAGCAGTCTGAGCTGTTGTTTGGCCACTGCCCTGCCCTGGTCCCACCTGCTTAACCGTAGTCTGCAGATCGGCGGAAGATGAGGATGACCTCATCCAGGGAGCCCAACAGGGCATGAGAAAATGTGCCATGAGGACGGCCTAACTGGCCTGGACCAAGGCTGAGAGAGGACGCAGAGACTTTTCGCCTGACATAGTCCATCTCTTGACCTTGTCAGGAGGTTTGTCCATATCCCTGGCGCTAGCGGCGCCGGAAAACGCTGTCGGTAACCAACCCTCAGCAGAGGGTGTTCAAAACCGGACAAGGAACCGGTAGGGACCGCAGATACTTCCTGGCCATCCTGGCCGAAGGCGAGGACAGGAAGCAGGGCGTGCCAAAGCTCCAGTGCCGGACCCACTATGGCCTCGGCCACCGAAAGGCCTCCGGCCGGAGAATCCCCCGGTCCAGAATTCGTGAGGGGATACCTGGCCTGCTTGGAACGGGAGCCCTAGCTCCATCCCGTGCACCGAGATGAGCCGAGGCAGTCCTAGGAAGGACGACGGCTATCGCCCATTGACTGACCTCTGAAGACCCAAGTCCAGTCGCTGGAGAAAGGAGGAATCATCTTCGGACTCGGAAGAGTCCTCAAGAGCTGCTCTGGCCTGAGCCACCCTTCACCTGCCGAGGTCGGTCGGAGTGAGGGTAACTGACAGCCGATGGGTAGACCCTTAGCCGAATCGAGAATCTCGGTCGGAGCCCCAATTGTGGCTGTGGAGGCGGAGGTTCCACCGAATCGTGGAGAAGCTGGTTTGGCCGAACAACTGCCTGGGTATAGCTCCTCGGATAAGTCGAGGCTGTCGGCCGCTCCGTGACAGTTACTTAATGGCCGGGAAGGCGACGGGTCGGCCATTCCCGCCAGGAGGAGTTGTTGCAACATAAGGTCTCTGACTGGCCGACGTAATTTACGCCGAGCCTCCTCATCCGGTGAGGAGGATCGAGGACGAGCGGCGACGCCGCTTACCGCGTGCCGAGACCGAGACCGCTATGACGGTGGGATCGGCTGGATCACCGGGAGATCCGAGACCGAGAGTCCCGGAATTTCCGAGGTCGGTGCGGGAGGTGTCGGCCGAACCGCACTCCTTCGCTCGGATGGTCCATCCGAGGCTCCGGAACCGGAGGCACAGGCGAGCCCAGGATCCTCAACTCCTCCCGGGGAACGGGGAGGGAATCTCGGCTGCTAAAGGCGACAGCCGTCAATGGAGTCGAGAAAATCTCGACTTCAGCCAGTGGGGTCTCGGTCCAGCTGACTGGCGGGGGACCGTGAGGCCAGTGGCGCGAAGCCCGTCGGTCGACGCCGACGGCGGACGGCCCGGGAGAGGGACCTTTCCCGCTCCCAAGAGCGTCGACGGAGGGATTTACCCTGTCCCTCTTTTGGACCGAGAATAAGGTCCAGCAGCATGAGCCCTTCTCCTTTAGTGGAGAGGGACAGACAAAGCTCCTTAAAAGCCGTGTAGGAAGAACCCAGAGAAGGCGGGATAAATGCAGCCGAGAAGATACGGCCTTGCCTCCTCTTCGAGGGCGACCATCCGCCGGCTGATCCTGATCCCGCCGCCCATGACACCGCCAACCGGCCTCCTTAGACTTCACCGAGGGAACGCTTCCGGGACGGCCAGTTGCAATCGGGCAGCACGTCTTCGAGGACGAGGCCGAGAAAGATGAGCACAGGTCGCAAGCCCGCGGGTCGTGCTCAAGGCCTAAACAGTAGACCACGTGGAGTGTGGATCCGTCGAGACATCTTCTGCCCGCATGGGCATCTCCGAAATCCGAGTCGATTTGTCCATCGCTTGTGAGGATAGAAGACTGAAGTTTTTTGCAAAATTTATTTTTAACTCGCATACGGAGAAATAGGAACCAGTCACAAACGCAGAGCTGCTAAGGAGGAACCTGAGCCCAAGCGGTAAGGAAGATCTAGCGTCATGGGGCGGAGCCGAGAGTTATACCACCCGGGTGGGTGGGAGGAGCAAGCTTGAAGACCTTCCGGCAAGATTTAAAGCGGCAAGGATACCTGCCAATGAGTGTGGATGAACAACATATCCATGTCCCTAGAAACATGTGCTGCCTCGATGGCGGGAGAAACAGAACTGAGTTGGAGGAGGAGTCGGTCGCTACTAATGGCCGCCCCTCGCGCGTGACGTGGCTCTCGAGGGCGGGGCAGTTAGGCAACTTTAAAAAAAAAGCTCCGTGGACGGTGGTCCGCTTACATCCAGGAAGTAATGAATGGTGAAGATTGACAAGGGAAGATAAAGCGGTTACAAGTAAAGTTTTTAAAGACCAAAATTTAGCGATAATGAACAGGTTCTTTAGTTAGAGAACCAAAATAAAGTTAAAACTAACTCGGATCCCTCATGGTTATGCCGAACCGCGAGGAACCGAGAAAACAACAATTTAAACAATAATAAACTAAATGTAAACTAACAATTAATAGAGGCAGTAAAAGAAACTAAATATACTTATGTTTTTTGATTTTTTCTTTCTTCTTCATGCGAAAGAGGGCGACAGAGACTCAGAGCGACCAGACTTTCAGGCGGAGAGAAGAATCTGAAGGGCTTAGAACACTACAGTTGGTAGAGGCAGTATTTGAAAGATGCTCACGTGCAAAGAATTCCATCATTTGCATGTGTTCCATCTCTTCGGGCAGTTCAACCCACCAGGCTGACTGCACAAAGTTATGAATGGTCTGAGCATTACTGGGGTTAGAATTACGGTAGGTATGTAATTTCCATGTCTTCCTGGACATAAAGTCTCCACCACTCATTCACGTTGATGGGAGAGTACTGAACTAATAATCCCCCGAGAGGGCGGCAGGAGAAACCAAGAGCTCACATATTCAGGACAGAAGTCCGTTAAGGACAGTCGTGCCAAATGAAAGATGTCACTTGGCATGGACATCCAAGGCATAGTGCTTGACGAAAGTATGCACTTAGCTCCAGGTAGCCGCACTGCAAATGTCCGCAATAGGCACATTGCAGATTTCTGCCAGAGATGCCGTGACTGCTCTAGTAGAATGAGTGTACAGTGCCTTCCAGCGTAACCTGTGCCATAGAATAGCAGTAGCGAAGGCATGCCACCAGCCATGCCGAAATGCATCTGATGGCGACAGGCTGACCCAGCCGTGTCTCACTGAAGAAAACAAACCGTTGTTCAGCCTTGCGAATCTCATTTGTTCTATCTACATAGAAATGCAGTGATCTTTTAACCTCTAAAGAATGAAGGGTACGCTCTCCTTCATTTTGGAAGTTCGCAAAGTAAGTAGGTAGGACCAAAGGTTGGTTTAGATGAAATTCTGAGACAACCTTAGGGAAAAACTTAGGATGGGTCTTAAGAACTACTTTGTCCTTATGAAATACAGTTTGACCAAAGCACGTATTTCAGAGACTCTGTGGGTCAAGGTGATGGCCACCAGGAAGGCAGTTTTCCAAATGAGGAATTTCAGCTCACAGGTAGCTAGAGGCTCGAAGGGCTTTCGAGTGAGCATGTCTAGCACGAGGTTAATGTCCCAGGCTGCGACTGGACGTCTGCTAGGAGGTCTAGTATGCAGAATAGCTTTAAGAAACCTCTTAACTACACGTAACTGAGCCAGTGACAGAGAAAGTACCGGCTCATGATAGGCTGAAATAGCACAAAGGTGAACTTTGACTGTAGAGTATTGTAGACCTGAAATTGAGAGGTCTAAAAGGTACTCCAACACTTTATTTGGTGGGCAGGAAAAAGGGTTCAAAGAGAACTTTGCACACCACAGAAAAAAATGCTTCCATTTGGCTGTGTAGGTTTTTCTGGTGGCTGGCTTGCGCGCAGCCAAAAGAATATCTGAAACTCTCCGAGAGACACTGAACCTATTGACCTCCATCTCCTCAGGAGTCAAGCGTGAAGGTGAAGTGACCTCAGATTGTGATAGACCACGGGACCGTGAGTGAGAAGGTTCGTCTGAAAGGGAAGTGCCTTCAGAAGGGTTTGTGACATACTGTTGAGTAGTGGAAACCATATCTGTCGAGGCCAGAAGGCAACAATGAGGATCATTTTGACCCCGAGACTCGAATTTAGATGTACTCTCTGAATTAGTGGAAGAGGAGGAAAAGCGTATAGAAAGCATTTTGTCCACTGCAGCTTGAATGCATCCTGACAGAAAATGCCAGAACCTGGATTTCTGGAGCATAAGAGAGGCAGTTTTCTGTTGAGTGGTGATGCAAAAAAAGGTCCAGGTCTGGAGTTCCCCACTCTCCGAATAGTGACTGAACTACGGTTGAGTCGAGAGACCATTCGTGAGGATCTGTCTCTGTTCAGCTGAGCCAATCTGCCAATTCGTTCTGCACTCCAGGCAGGTAAACCACATGAATTAGAGCCTTGTGCTCCAAGCACCATTTCCACACTCTCATCGCTTCCCTGCATAAAGGGTAAGAGTGTGCACCGCCCTGCTTGTTGGTGTAATACATCACTGCTTTGTTGTCCGTTTGAAGGAGAATGTTCTTGTGACAGAGAATGTCCTTCAAAGCCCGGACTGTACAGATGACAGCTCTCATTCCGGGATGTTTATGTGAAGTTGGGACTCTACCCGAGTCCACGTGCCTTGGGTGTGGAGATTCTGACAGTGAGCTCCCCATCCCATCAGGGACGCGTCGATGGTAACGGATATCTGATGATCCAGAGGAGTAAAGCAATACCCTTCTAGAAGGCTGTCCTCTTGCGACCACCAGGTGAGAGACTTCCTTAAAGGTCCTGTTACCTTGATGAGAAAGGACTGAGGATGAGTGAATGGAGACCACAGAGTACTGAGCATCCACTGGGAGGTTCTCATATGGAGATGTGCGAGGGGTACAGTGATCACTGAAGACACCATGAGAACCAGCATCCATTGCATCGAGATAGCTCAAACTGAGTAGTTTTCTCTGAAGTACCGTGTCATCTGCAAGATATCGCTTCTTCTGTCCTCTGGAAGAAAGGCTTTTGCAGAGGAGGTGTCCAGAAAGAGGAACTTCTGGGAGGGCAGCAACTGCAATTTTTTGAGATTTAGCAGGACTCCCATGGATGTGAGGTAGTCTGAAGTCGTGGCTACAGCATCCAGAGTTTCTTGTCTGAAGGGACTTGCTAGGAGCCAGTCGTCCAGATATGGGAACACTTGTATTCCGATTTTCCTGAGATGCGCTGCGAGAATTGCACAACACTTTGTAAATATCGTGGCGCTGAGGATAGCCCAAAGGGCAGGACTCTAAACTGATAATGCTGACCCAGCGCCACAAACCTTAGGTATTTGTGGGCTTCGGGTGTATAGGAATATGTGGGGAGGCATACTGCATGTCCAGAAAGCTAGCCAATCGTGCTGATGAAGCAAGGGTAACAGGGTCCCTAGCAGAATCATCTTGAACTTTTCCTTGAGAAGGAACTTGTTTAACTTTCTGAGGTCCAGAATAGGGTGCATGCCACTGGTTTTCTTCGGGACCAGGAAGTAATGGGAGTAGAAACCTGTGTTTTGTTGATCCAGCGGAACTATTTCTACTGCCCTGTTGTTCAGAAATACAGGTTACTCACCTGTAACAGGAGTTCTAGGAATGGTATATGTTGTTCATCCACACTTTCTGGCAGATATCCTTGCCACTTTAATTCTTGCCGGAAGGTCTTCAAGCTGGCTCCTCCCACCCACCCGGGTGGTAAAACTCTCAGCTCTGCCCCATGACGCCAGATCTGGCCCGCTGGAAGCTCAGGTTGTGCGTCGAAGCCAGGGAGGTCAGGTGGGTCGTGTGGATGAACAACATATACCATTCCTAGAACTCCTGTTACAGGTGAGTAACCGATTTCTAGGGACATGGATATGTTGTTCATCCACTTTCTGGCAGACTCCTAGCAGTTCTCCAGGAGGAGGGAGGCAAGGCACACACCCGCGATACTTACTTGGGAAAGAGAGACTGGAGAACCGAGGCCCCAAAACCAGCATCCCGGCGTGACTCGAGGTTGATGTGGTAGTGGGTAATAAAGGTATGTGCAGACTTCCAGGTAGCAGCCCTGCAGATATCCTGGATAGGGACGTCCCTGAAAGCAGCTACCGATGTAGCGGTATGGCAGGTAGAATGAGCTCTTATCCCTCTGGGAGGCTCCATGCCCGCCAACCTGTAGCAGAGCTCTATGCAGGAGGTGATCCACCTGCCTATCGTCCGCTTTGCTGCAGGTCTGCCAGGTGTGGCTTCAGCGTAGGTGACAAACAGCTGGTGAACCTCTCCCGAACTTCACCGTCCGCTCCTTATTTTAAGCGAGCGCTCATCTAGGGTCCAAGTATGGAGCCTATACTCGGCCTCCGGGTGTGACTGGGTAGAACACCAGCAGAGTCAACACCTGGTTAAGGTGAAACTCCGACACCACCTTCGGAAGGAATTTCGAGTGGGGCGCAGGACAACCTTGTCCCTGTGGAAGACCAGGTAGGGAGACTCTATGGAAAGTGCCTGGAGCTCTCCCATCCTTCTGGCTGATGTGATAGCCACCAAGAAGGCGGTCTTCCATGACATGTGCGAAAGATTGCACCTGTGCATTGGTTCGAATGGCTTGCCCATGAGCTTTGCCAATACCAGCAGTAGATCCCACGGAGGTGGAGGTTCTTGCACCGGAGGGGAAATATGGTCAAGGCCTATGAAAAAGCGCCTGACCACCTTCTCCTGTGCCACCGACTGCTTGCCGGCCCGCGCCCAGTAAGCAGAGATGGCTGCAGTGGTACACCTTAAGGGTCGTCGAACCGGCCCTTGCTGAGAAAGGGACCACAGGTAGTCCAGAATGCTTGCCAAGGGGCAGTCGGAAGGGTCCAAGCTCTTCCCCTGACACCAAATGGAAAACTCTTCCATTTGAAGGCATAGCATTTCCTGGTCGACTCCTTACGGGACGCCTCAACGACGTTGAGGACCTCGTCGAGAAAGACCCAAAGCCTGGAACTCTAGTCGCTCAGGAACCAGGCCGTCAGGTGCAGGGATTGAAGGTCCGGATGGAATACCTTCCCCTGATTGACAGAGATCAGGTCTGGGTGGGCTGGAAGCCGCCTCGGGAGCCTGGAGCTGAGGCTGAGGAGATCTGGATACCAGAACTGGTGGGGCCAGTCTGGGGCTACCAGAATCACCTGCGCCTTGTCCCTCCTCGCCTTGAGAAGCACCTTGTGGATCAAGAGAAATGGGGGAAAAGCGTAGGAGAGACCCGGGGTCCACGGCCTCGAGAAGGCATCCCCCTGCAGCGAGCCCTGAGGGGGGCGGGCATGGAATAGGCTCAGCTTCGCATTCTCCTGGAGGCAAACAGGTCCACCTGGAGGGCGCCAGTGGGAGAAGAGATCTTGTACTACTCCGGCAGGAGAGACCACTCGTGAGGCGAGCCCCTATCCGGCTTAGGGCATCGGCCAGGGTGTTGGAGGCTCCTGCCACGTGAATAGCTAGGAGATCCGCCTCCAGGCTGCGCACGAGGACCAAATGGGAGGCTTCCTTGCATAATAGCATGTAGCGTCCCGCCCTAGCCGGTTCAGACAGTACATGGTAGGTGGTGTTGTCCGTCTGGACCTGAACCACTTGACCCCGTAGAAGCGGAGCGAAGGTGGTGAGAGCTGACGGACCGCTCGGAGCTCCAGCAGATTGATGTGGCATCGGGACTCCTGAGGGGACCAGAGGCCGTGCGCTCGGTGTTCCCCCAGATGGGCACCCCAACCCATCAGAGATGCATCGGTCGATAGAGAGACCGTCAGCTTGGGGCGGACGAACGGGATACCCTCCTGCAGATGTGCTGTAACGATCCACCATTGGAGAGCGTTCCACATCTCCTGGGTCACTGTCACAGGCTGGTCCAACGGATCGCAACGTTGCGACCACTGGCTGGCCAGTCCCCATTGAAGGGGACGCATGTACCAACGGGCCCAACGGACCACGCTGGTGCAGGCCGCCATGAGGCCCAGGAAGTCCTGGGCAGGGCGCAATTGCCCAACCAGAAATGATTGGGCAAAGGAGGAAAGAACCTCAGCCCTGTCCGCTGGGAGTCGTGCTCTGGCTCACAGAGAGTTGAGCTCTGCCCCGATGAACAGAATCACCTGTTTTGGCAAGAGTTCCGACTTGGCCTCGTTGATGAGGAGCCCAACCCTGAGAGCAAACCTGGAGGGCCAGATCTCGGGACCACTTCACCTCCTGTCTGGAAGGGGCTGCTATTAGCCAATCGTCCAGGTAAGGGTACACCCGGACCCCTCGGCGCCGCAGGAATGCTGTCACCACTGCCATGCATTTGGTGAAGACCCTGGGGGCTAGGGAGAGGCCGAAGGGCATGGCCTGGAACTCGTATAGGGATCCCTCCGCTCTGAAGTGAAGGAATCTCTGATGGGATGGACGGATTGGGACGTGAAAGAACGCGTCCTGGAGGTCCAGGGAGCAGAACCACACGCCTCGTTCCAAGGATGGGATTATCTGAGCCAGAGTGACCATCCTGAAGGTGCACGACCTTAGGAACTTGTTTAGGTCGTGCAGGTCGAGAATGGGGCGCCAGCCCCCCGTCTGTTTTGGGACCAGGAAGTACATGGACACAAACCCCGGGTCTGGAGGAGGATCCGCCAGCTTCCTGATCACCTCTTTTTCGAGGAGCAGGGCAATATTGGCTCAGCGGGCCGACAGCGAGGCTGCGGATCCTGTGGCCCCCGGGGCCACGGCTCGAAAAGGTGGGGCCTGCTCGAACTCCAGAGGCAGGCCTTTTCCTACCACCTCCAACACCCAGCAGTCCGTGGTGATAGCGGACCAGGCGGAAAGGAAGTGGCAGAGCCGTCCCCCCACGGGGAACCCAGGGGGGAGTGATGAGGTTGGGGGTGGCACCCCTCACAACCCGTCACTGGGCAGGCTTGGAGGAAGAACCGGCCGAGGGACCTCCTGGGCCTTTACCTCCTTGCTTCCTGTTGGAGGAAGCCGTTGGCTTGGGTTTGGGACGCCAAGCGCGAGCCTGCTGGCCCTGTTGCTAGTGCTGTTGGGCTGGTTGAGAAGCAGGGACCGAAGGACGAAAGGACTTCTGCTGCTGTCGGCGGCCTTTGTCCCTCTGGGCAGAGGTGACGAGTCCAGAGTGGCACTGGACTTCTCGATCCGCTGGAGGTGTCCCTCCACTCCAGGGCCTAAGAGGTCAGTCCCCAAGAAGGGGACGTCTGCCAACTTGTGCTGGGTATCCGCCGTGAAGGTGGATATCCCCAGCCACGCCCTACGTCGCATAGCCACCGCGGCCGCTACTGACCTGGCACAGGAATCATCTGGCGTCCAGAGCAGTCTGGAGCTGCTGCTTCGCCACTGCCCTACCCTGGTCCCGCACCTGCGGACCGTGGTCTGCAGGTCAGGTGGGAGATGAGGAACAACCTCATCCAGGGAGCCCATGAGGGCGTGGGAGAAGTGTGCCATCAGCACGGCTGAGCTGGCCTGTCGGAAGCCGAGGGAGGATGCAGCGTACACCTTGCGCCCGGCAAAGTCCAGCTTTTTGGACTATTTGTCGGGGGGCTTATCCACATCCCGAGTGTTACCGGAACGCTGGAAAACGCTGTCAGTGACTAACCCCTCGGCAGAGGGGTGCTCCGAGAAACCGGCCAAAGAGCCAGTAGGGACCGCATACTTCCAGGCCATCCTGGCCAAGGGCGCAGGACAGGAAGCTGGACGCTGCCAAAGCTCCAAGGCTGGGCCGACAATGGCCTCAGCCACCGGAAAGGCCTGCGTGGGATGAATCCCCTCAGTCCAGAATCTCCGTCAGGGGATACTTGGCCAGTTTGGACACAGGCTTGAGCTGCATCCCGGTGGACTCCGAGATGAGTCGAAGCAGACCCAAGAAGGACGATGGGCTATCATCCATTGATTGACCCCCAGAGGACTCCAGATCGAACTGCCTGGAGAACAGGGAGGAATCGTCGTCGGACTCTGAAGAGTCTGCGAAGAGCTGCCTCGGCCCTGAGCCATCCTCCACCTGCAGAGGATGGTCGGGAGTGAGAGTGACCGACAACCTGTGGGGCAGGCCGTGACCCGATCGAGAATTCTTGGTCGGTGACCCCGACTTCGGTTGTGGAGGCGGAGGTTCCACCACAATCGGTGGATCAGCTGGTTTCGGCTTAGCAACCGACCCTGGCACGGGCAACTCGACTGGAACGAGTGGTTGCTTCGGGCGTTCAGGCGACAGCCACTTGATGGCCGGGGTCTTGGCCAGGGTCGGCTTAGGCCCGGACAACAGCAACTGCTGCCACATAAGGTCCTCGTAGCGCCGGCGCAACTTGCGCCGCAGCCTCTCCTCACCAGAGGAGGATGACGAGGAGGAATGGCGTCGCCGCTTACTTCGGTAACGAGACCGAGACCGCCGATGTAGGAGAACGGCTGGACCGAGAAGAGGTCCGAGACCGAGACCTTCGGGGGGACCGAGGGTGGGTCTGGGAAGGGCCGGGGGACACCCGCTCTTCCCTCGGCTCGGGCACTTTAACCGGGGACTGCGGCCCCGAAGGTGCAGGCAGATCCTCGGTATCCACCGAGGGAACCGGTGAAGGAAGGTTGCCAGCTTCTCCAGTCGACAGCCTGTCTAACGGATCGAGAAAAATCTCGACTTCGTCAACGGGAGTCTCGGCAGGCTGGCCTGACGGGAGCACTGTGAAGCCAGCGGCCTCAGTCGCAACCACGACCGAAGTCGACGGTCGGCTGCCCGGGGAAGGGGACCTCTCCCGCTCCCACGAACGCCGATGGTGGGACTTACCTTTCGACTCCCTTGTCTTGGGCCGAGAAGAATGTCCCGAAGGCCCCTCTCCTTTCATGGAAAGGGACTGACAAAGCTCCTTGAACAAAGCCGTATACGAGGAACTCAGAGAGAGCGGGATAAAGGCCGCGGCCGAGGAGGAGGAAGATGCGGCCTGGGCCGCCTCCTCCTTGAGGGCGATCATCTGCTCGAGCTGCTCAGCCGAGCCAGCCGGACATCGCCCAACGAGCCTCTTTAGATTTTACCGCCGGGAAACGTTTCTTGGGGCGCCCGAACTTCAAACGGGCAGCGCGATCGTCCAGAACGTTGGCCGAGAAACAGCGGCACAACTTGCAGGCCTGCGGGTCGTGGTCTAGGCCTAGGCAGTAGACGCATGTGGAGTGCGGATCCGTCCTGGACATTTTCTGCCCACAAGGGCACCTCTGAAAGCCGGGAAGAGATTTGTCCATCGCAGCCGCGAGGGAAGAACACCGAAGTTTAGAAAACTTCAAAACCAATTTCGGACGAACCGAAGAGTTAGGATCCAGTCTAAAATGCAGAGCGCTAAGGAGGGAACCTGAGCTTCCAAGCGGTAAGGAAGATCTGGCGTCATGGGGCGGAGCCGAGAGTTTTACCACCCAGGTGGGTGGGAGGAGCCAGCTTGAAGACCTTCTGGCAAGAATTAAAGCGGCAAGAATAACTGCCAGAAAGTGTGGATGAACAACATATCCATGTCCCTAGAAGGCCTTCTACCTCGGAGGGAAGAAGGTCTGACTGACTCCGATTCCCCTTCATAAAAGTGGGACCAAGACAGAGGCAGGAAATTACAGACCTGTCATTTTGACCTCTGTGGTAGGGAAAGGGATGGAGTCACTTCTGAAGGAAAGAACAGTTGAATACCTAGAGGCCAGTGGGGCACATGACCCAAGGTAGCATAGGTTCAGAGCGGGAAGGTCATGTCAGATGAATCTAATAGATTTCTTTGACTGGGTGACCAAAGTAGTAGACCAGGGAGGGGCTGTGGACATGGCCTACCTAGACTTTAGCAAGACATTTGACACAGTCCCACACAAAAGATTAATAGTCAAATTAACCAGCCTGGGAGTGGGTTCCAGGGTGGCAGCCTGGGTAAAACATTGGCTGGACAACAGGACACAGAAGGTAATTGTAAATGGAGTCCACTCTGAAGAAAGAGGGTACCGCAGGTTCAGTATTGGGTCCAGTCCTTTTAATGTCATTGCAGAGGGACTGAAGGAAAAGTATGCCTCTTTGTAGATGACACAAAGATCTGCAACAGGGTTGATACACAAAGAGGTGTGGAAAGGATGAGAAGGGACTTGGCAAGGTTGGAAGAATGGTCAGTATGGCAGCTAAGATTCAATGCAAAGAAGTGCAAAATAATACACCTGGAAACAAGAACCCAGGGAAGAATACACAATGGGGGAGGGGGCAGGTAGTAACAACAGCAAAAAGAAAGGGACCTGGGGGTAATCATATCAGATGACTTTAAGGTTAGCAAGCAATGTGAGAAGGCAGTAGGGAGGGCTGGGGGTATAATGGGATGCATAAGGAGAGGCATCAGCAGCAGAAAACAGGAAGTTGTTATCCCTCTGTACAGACAGTTGGTGAGACCCCATCTGGAGTACTGCATCCAGTTTTGGAGACCCCATCTCCGCAAGGACATAGACAGGATAGAGGCAGTCCAGAGGAGGGCAACTAAAATGGTGCAGGGTCTGCAAGAGAAGCCGTATGAGGAGAGACTAAAGGAGCTTAATATGTATACCCTTGAGGAAAGTAGGGAGAAGGGGGACATGATAGAAACTTTTAAGTACCTCAGTGGAATCAACAAAGTCCAAGAGGGTAGCATCTTTCAGAAAACGAGGCGTGCAAGAACAAGGGGACACAATTTAAAGATACGGGGGTGGGGTGGGAGGGGCAGTTCAGGGGCAATGTGAGAGTATTATTCACAGAGAGGTACTGGATGCATGGAACAGCCTTCCTGAGGAGGATGTGGGGTCTAAAACTGTGGGAGAATTCAAGAATGCATGGGACAGACATAAGGCAATTCTTGGTGGGGGGTAGGAAGAAGGAAAAAATTACTCGCCTTAGTAATGTTGTTTCTTCTAATGGAGTCTTGCTGTATTCTGACAAATTGCAGTGATGTCCAACCTTTGAAGTGCCCCGGAAATGAAAGAGTTAACTTTCCATGCCAGGCATGGGCACGCTGAACTCGAGCTCGGTTCAGACTCTGTCTGTTGCTGTTTGAACTCAAACCGTCAGATCTTCTGAGCTATACTCACTGAGTGTCCTGTGTGAAACTGTAAACTTACATTAGCCAACTGGCTACTAAATATAATAAACATATTTTTTGGTCCCAAAACAAAGACTCAAGTCAGGAAACCCAAAAAATGAAACAAACACAACACCCACCCACCCAAACTAAAGGGGTGAAAAATAAGAGGTGGGGCACCTCTCGAGTGCCAACACTGCTACTGCCCACCCACATCCCAAAAAATGAAAATTACGTACCTACCGTAATTCTTGATCTTCTTGGACGAGTCTCCACCACTCATTCACACTATTGGGATCTGCGCCGGAGGCACTAGGACCCATTGGGAGCAAACTTTTTGCTGGAGGGTCGGCGCCAGAGACGGAGCCGCGAGGAATGGCACTGCAAGCCTCAGCTCGCACGGCAATGACTATCTCGTCGTCGACCCTCAGCACCTTTTTTACCAAGGAGGTGCAGCGCAACTAGCCTAGAAGGATAGCCTAACCTAAAAACCGGACATAAGATAGTCCGGGCGACCCGTAAAGAAGGGTCAACAAAGAAGTCTTCACAGCCTAATGATTTGAGGGAGTGAAGACCAACAACAGAGGTGAGCTCGGGGGACGGAGGGGTGGGCGTGTGAATGAGTGGTGGAGACTCATCCAAGAAGATCAAGAATTACGGTAGGTACGTAATTTTCATATCTTCCTGGACATAAGTCTCCACCACTCATTCACACTATTGGGAGAGTACCGAGCTAATAATCCCCCGAGAGGGCAGCAGGAGAGACCAAGAGCTCACGTTTCTAGGACAGAAGTCCATTAAGGATGGCTCTGCCAAAGGATGAATGTCGTCTGGCTTGGACATCCAATGCATAATGTTTAACGAAAGTATGCACTGAGCTCCAGGTGGCCGTGTTGCAAATATCTGCAATGGGCACGTTGCGAATTTCCGCTAGGGATGCGCGACCGCTCTAGTAGAGTGAGCGTAAACCCTGCCCTCCAACTTAACCTGCACCATGGAATAGCAGTGGCGAAGGCATGCCACTAGCCATGCTGAGATACATCTAATAGCGACAGGTTGACCCATCCGGGTCTCACTGAAGGAGACAAACAGTTGCTGGGCTTTGCGAAAATCCTTGGTTCTATCTAGATAGAAACGCAAAGCTCTTTTAACATCCAAAGAATGAAGAGATCGTTCACCTTCATTTTGGAAGTCCGCAAAGTAAGAGGGAAGGACCAGAGGTTGGTTTAGATGAAACTGACACAACCTTAGGAAGAAATTTCGGATGGGTCCGAAGGACTACTTTGTCCTTATGGAACACAGTGTACGGAGGATCTGTGACCAGGGCATGTATCTCAGAGACCCTGCGAGCTGAGGTAATGGCCACTAGGAAGGCAGTCTTCCAGATGAGAAATTTTAGCTCACAGGTGGCCAGAGGTTCGAAAGGTTTCCGAGTGAGCATGTCTAGCACAAGATTAATGTCCCAGGCTGCAACTGGACATCTTGTAGGAGGTCTGGTATGCAGAACTCCTTTAAGAAATCTCTTAACCACAGGTAATTGAGCCAGCGTTAAGGAAAAAGACGGCTCATGATACGCTGAAATGGCACTAAGGTGAACTTTGACTGTAGAGTACTGCAGACCTGAATTTGAGAGGTCCAAGAGGTACTCCAGAACCTTATCTGGTGGACAGGAAAAGGGATTCAAAGAGGACTTTGCACACCAGAGCAAAAATGCTTCCACTTAGCTGTGTAAGTTTTCCGAGTGGCTGGCTTCCGCGCAGCCAGAAGAATATCTGAAACCCTACAAGACGCATTGAACCGGTTTACTTCTACTTCTTCAGGAGCCAAGCGTGAAGGTGAAGTGATCTCAGGTTGGGGTGGACCACCGGTCCCTGAGTCAAAAGGTTCATCTGTAGGGAAGTGGCCTCGGAGGAACCGCCAACATATTGTTGAGTAGTGGAAACCACAGCTGTCGAGGCCAGAAGGGAGCAATGAGAATCATCTTGTCCCCCTGGGATTCGAACTTGAGGAGCACCCTCCAAATTAGAGGAAGAGGTGGAAAGGCGTAAAGAAAGCGTTTTGTCCACTGCAGCCTGAACGCATCCTGACAGAAAATGCCAGGCCCTGGATTTCTGGAGCAGAAGAGAGGCAGTTTTGCGTTGAGTGGGGATGCAAAAAGGTCCAGGTCTGGAGTTCCCCACTCTTCGAATAGTGACTGAACTATGGTTGAGTCGAGAGACCACTCGTGAGGATCTGTCTCTGTTCTGCTGAGACGGTCTGCCAGCTCGTTTTGTATTCCCGGTAGGTAGACCGCTTGAATTAGAGCCTTGTGCTCCAAGAACCATTCCCATACCCTCATTGCTTCCCTGCATAAGGGGTAAGAATGAGCACCGCCCTGCTTGTTGATGTAATACATCACTACTTTGTTGTCCGTTTGAAGGAGAATGTTCTTGTGACAGAGAATGTCCTTCAAGGCTCGGACTGCATAAAGGACGGCTCTCATTTCTAGGACGTTTATGTGAAGCTGGGACTCGACTTGAGTCCACACACCTTGAGTGTGGAGAGCCTGACAGTGAGCTCCCCACCCCATTAGGGATGCGTCCATGGTAATGGAGATTTGATGGTCCAGAGGAGCAAAAGGATATCCGTCCAGGAGATTGCTCTCTTGAGACCACCAGGTGAGTGATCTCTTTAAAGGTTCTGTCACCTTGATGAGATAGGACTGCGGGTGCGAGGTTGGAGACCACTGAGTACTGAGCATCCACTGAGTGGTTCTCATGTGCAGACAGGCTAGGGGTACAGTGAACACTGAGGATGCCATGAGGCCTAGCATCCGTTGCATTGAGAGGCTGTAACTGAGCTGTTCTCCCCGATGTGACGGGCCATTTGAAGGATATCGTTCCTTCTGTCTTCTGGAAGAAAAGCCTTAGCACAGGAGGTGTCCAGAAGAGTCCTTATAAAAAGGAGCCTCTGGGAGAGCTGCAGTTGCGATTTCTTGAGGTTCAGCAGGACTCCCATGGACGTAAGGAGGCGAGAGGCCGTCTCTACCGGGTCCAGAGTCTTGCCTGGAAGGGCTTGCTAGAAGCCAATCGTCCAGATAAGGGAACACCTGTATCCCAACCTTTCTGAGGTGCGCTGCGAGAAGTGCACAACACTTTGTAAAACCTCAGGCGCCAAGGATAGCCCAAAAGGCAGGACTCTGAACTGATAATGTTGTCCCAGAGCCACAAACCTTAGGAATTTGTGATGCCTCGGGTGAATAGGAATGCTGGTAAGCATCCTGCATGTCCAGGAGGCTAGCCAGTCGTGTTGATGAAGCAAAGGTAACAGGGTTCCCAGAGAAATCATTTGAATTTCTCCTTGGGAGAAATTTGTTTAGCTTTCTGAGATCTAGAATGGGGTGCATTCCCCGGACTTCTTTGGAACCAGAAAGTAATGGGAGTAAACCCGTGTTCCGTTGATGCAGCGGCACCACTTCTACTGCCCTGTTGTTCAGAAGGCCCTGAATCTACGGCCGAGAAGGTCTGACTGAAGGGTTGACAGCCTGGGCTGCCGTTTGGGAGGAGCGATCGGAGGGTCTCCAGAAGACTGAGTGAATATCCCTCGCGAATTATCTGAAGGACCCATTTGTCTGAGGTTATGGACTTCCACTGGCTGTAGAAGTGCATCAGATGACCACCCACCGGAGAGAAAAAGTCCACCTCGGGCAGCTGAGATGGGACTTGGGCCAGCAATTCATAAGGTAGCGCTGGGCGCTTTGGGCCCTTGAGCTTTCTGTTGTGTCTTCTTTTGAGGTTGGGTAGGTTGGTTTTTATGAAACCTCCTCTGCCTCGAAAAGGACTGACGATTATGAAACTGGCGTTTATTGACATGCCCTCGAGAGGGGCAGGAGGGTCGAGCCAACAATGGCTGACCTGGTCTTTTGTAGCTTCTAGGCTTGCACTACCTGAGGACCAAAAGAAATGCACCATCACGGGGCACGCCATCACCTGTTGCAGTGCGTCATTCGTGAAGCCCGGCGCGCAGCCAGGAATGACGCAGGGTGCAAATACCAGCAGCCGCTGAACGGGAAGAGTGTCGAAAGCATCCATGGCTGCTTTAACCTGCTGGTTGTTAGATTCGATACCTCTGGTAATGGTTTGAAGAAGCTCTGGCTTTGCATCAGACTCGGTAGAGCTTCAACCATTTGCTTGATAGAATGCCACAGGATATACTCATACTGGGAGAAATAGCCCTGGTAACTGGCAAAACGCATACTTAGGGTAGAAGCAGTAAAGACTCTCTTACCTAAGGTGTCTATCTTACGAGAGTCTTTGTTAATAGGTCGAGCTGTAATAGTTTGAGGAAGAACGACCTTATCGTTCTCTGCCAGGACTACAATAGGATCCGCAAAGGCTTGTGATGCCAAAATGGGACGATCCTTTGGGACTGAATATTTTCTATCAATGGATTTAGCTACCGAAGGGGTGAGAGCAGGATTATTCCATACCATTTGAGACAGGGTCTTGAAGGAAGGCTGAACCGGAGGACTCAAATCTGTAGGGATCTCCGGGGCATGAAGGTATTGGAGTCTTAATTTCCCATGATCGATGTCTGTAGTCTGGAGAGAAAGTGTGGAACTCAGGTTTTTCAGCAGAGACTTAAAGGACAGGTACTCGACCACAGGCTCTGTAGCAGTAATAGATCCTGCTTCGTCCACTTCATCACCCAACCGAAGGTCTGGGTCAGGCTCAATGTCATCTCCTGACAGTCCAGGAGGGACTGTATGGACAGGAAAGGAATGAAAATCAGAAGAGAGGAAGAAGGAAGCAGTGAAAGGAGAGTCCTGAAAAGCAGAGGGCAGGAGCCCTGGCGCCGAGGGCGCTGACACCGAGCAGCCGAGGGGCACAGCATAGAAACTAACGCCGAGGACCATGCGGGCGCCAAGAAGCCGCAAGGCGCTGAGAAGCCGCACGGCGCCGAGGGCACCGAAGCACTCCCAGACCAAAACACGCTTTTGAAGGAGGAAGAGCAGGAGATAAGGGCATCGGTGTGGCCCCCTGCGCCGTAGCCATGTGAGGAGGACCTAAGCCCGCGAGTCGACGGCACCGAAGAAGGTGCCGCGCGACCAGGAAAGTCCAACCGCCTACCTGGTTGCCCAAAGAGCCAAGGCCCTACAGTGACCGAGCCAGGTAGCTGAACCAACCTCCGAGCCCACTGCTCCATAAGAGCGGCCCACTGATGAAACTGCTCATCTGAAGACCTACCTGCGGGTGGGGTAGGGCTCCGATGTCGAAGCCATTGGCTACCAGAAGCAGAGGTTGGCGACTCCGAAGGAGGAGACCGGCAACTAGCCCCGATAACCGAACGTCTAGGCACAGACATATCAGAGGGCGACCTCGAGTGATGCCTTCTCTTTTTAGACCTGTGGGCCGAGGAAGAGCTCGAGGCCGAAGTGCAGAGAATGCGACCGTTATTTTATAAGCTTCCTTGGACCGCCCATCCCCGGCATTGGACTGACTATTGTCAGACCCCTCTCCGAGAAGGCGGCAGACCGGACCCAGCCCGACTGACTGAACAGCTTTCATACGAAGTCTCCCTACCGTCACCTGACCTGCTCATGGTCGACTCCGTCAAAGTACGCTGAGACTTCTTTATTTTAAAATAAGAATAAACTTAAGCAATACTTTATCGAGATAATACTACAAAATAATAAAACTGAAAACCATGCAGTTTGAAGTTTGACTCCCGGCGAGCGAGCGACGTCGTCACTGAAGCGCACTCGACAGCAGGAAAAAAAGGAACTGGGCGGTTGGAGGTCGGCGCGAGACAGTCGTGCAGCGCGAGCTGAAGCTGCGGTGCCATTCCTGCGGCTCCGTCTCTGGCGCCGACCCTCCGGCAAAAGTTGCTCGATGGGTCCTAGTGCCTCCGGCAGATCCCAATAGTGTGAATGAGTGGTGGAGACTTATGTCCAGGAAGATCAAGGGTTCTGAGGAGGAGGCGGGGGAGGCCAGAATACAGCAAGACTCCAATAGAAGAAACAACATTACTAAGGTGAGTAATTTTTTTTCTTCAAACAACATGAAGTCTTGCTGTATTCTGACAATAGCAGACTACCAAGCAGTACCTCCATGGAGAAGGGACAGAACCTACCTAGGAAATAGGCTCTGAAGCACTGCTGTGCCAAACTGAGCATTACTCCTAGCCTGGATATCCAGGGAGTAATGCTTGGTAAAAATGTGTACTGTTTTCCAGGTGGCTGCTTGACAAATCTCTAAGATAGAATATCCCTGGCAGCAGCCAGGAAGCAGCTACCTCTGGTAGAGTGAGCCCTCAGGCCTGAGGGTGGAGTCCTACAGTTTTTCATAACAAAATTGAATGCAAGAGACAATCCACCTGGCAATAGATCTCTTAGTGGCAGGTTTTCCCTTACCAACTTCACCATAAGTAAGGAATAGTTGGAGGGAGTCAAACCTGTGACCCTTGGTACACTCTATGTAGTAGCTATGGGCCCTTTTCACATCCAAACTGTGCAGCCTCCTCTCCCCAAAGGAGGAATGGTCAGTGAAGAAAACAGGGAGAGACACAGACTGGTTAACGTGGAAGTCTGAAACCACCTTAGGCAAAAACTTCCTATTAGTCCTGAGGACCACCTTATCTCTATGGAAAGAGATAAAATCAGGCTCCACTGACAGGGCTTGTAACTCGCTTATGCACCTGGCAGAAGTGATGGCCACCAAGAAAACAGTTTTCCAAGTCAAGTACTTAAGCTCTGCTGAGGACAAAGGCTCAAAAGGGGGTTGCATAAGCTGGGCAATGCAAACATTAAGGTCCCAAAAAGGGACAGGGTCCCTGAATGGAGGATTGGTATGAAGCAATCCCTTGAAAAATTTAGAGAATACAGGATGGGCTGAAAGGGAAGAAAGCTTGCCTGCTGAAACGAAGGCAGAGACATCTGCCAGATGCACTCAGTGTAGCTGGTCTGAGCCCCAAGCTATTAAGATGAACCATATAGTCCAGGACCGTGGACAGGCTAGCAGACTGGGGAAATATGTTTCCCAGAGCACCATATAGAAAATCTTTTCCACTTGGAGTTGTAAGTGTTTCTGGTGGAAGGCTTCAGAGAAGCCTTTAGAATATCCATAACACCTTGAGAAAGGTACAAATCAGCAAACTCTAAGTCTTCAAGAGCCAGGCCTTGAGATTGAAAGATTTGAGATTCGGATACCAAACCCTCCCCTGGGCACATGTTAATAGGCTGTAATTCCTGGGAAGAAATAGGGGAAGGTGGACTGCTAAGGACAACAAGAGAGGGTACCAGGGCTGCCTGGCCCAGTCTGGAGCAATCAGAATCACCTTGCAGGGTTGAGACCTGATTTTGACTAACACCTTGAACAGGAGAGGAAGGGGAAAAGCATACAGGAACTTCCCTTCCCAATTGAGAACTAGGGCATCCAGGGGGACTGAGCCCAACACTGGGGGCCTGCAGCAGAAGAGAGGAAGTTGGTGATTGTCTGGGGCTGCAAAAAGATCTATCTGTGGGGTGCCCCATCTGGAGAAGATCACCTTCAAAACCAGGGGATCTAAGGACCATTCGTGATGGCCCTGAGATATCCTGCTGAGAGCATCTGCCAGGGCATTGTCCTTGCCTGGGAAGTGTATTGCTGTAAGAGAGGTGTTCAGGGAATAGGCCAGAGACCATAACTTCATTGCCTCTGTGCACAAGGCTGTAGACAGAGTGCCCCCTTGCTTGTTGATATACCACATTGTGGTGGTATTGTCTGTCCTGATCTGAACTACTTTGTTCTGAACAGACTTGGAAAAAGCTTGAAGTGCTAGAAACACTGCTCTGAGTTCTAATAGATTGATGTGAAGAAGAGATTCCTGAGGAGACCACAACCCTTGGGTGGTCAGGGGGTCCCAAGTGTGCTCCCAACCCCAAGAGGGAGGCATCTGAAGTAAGGATTAGAGAATGAGACTGAGTGACAAAAGGAACTCCGTCTTAGATTGTCCTGATCCTGCCACCACTGTAACGCCTGGATCAGGGTTCGAGTCACTGGAATTAGTTTGGTCAGAGGGTCCCTTTCCTGAGACCAAAAGGCTCAAGTGGAACTGAATATCCCTCATTTGAAATCTTGCTCCCTGCACCACTGCTGTAGAGGCAGCCATGTGTCCTAGGAGTTGCAGAAAATGCCTTGCTGGCCGAGACACCTGGGGGGTGAATGAAGAGGCCAGTGAAATAAGTGTCCTTGCCCTGTCCAGGGGAAGAAGGCTCTTGCTTTTACTGTATCCAGCTCTGCCACTATGAAGGTGAGGCACTGCACAGGCTCTAGAATGGACTTTGAAAGATTCAGCAGGAAACCTAGAGAAGTGAGCAGTTGCTGAGTTATCTGTAGGTGTAACTTGACTTGGTCTGGTGACTGGCCTACTATGAGCCAGTCGTCCAGGTATGGAAATATTCTCCTTAGGAAGGCAACTACTACTGCCATGCATTTTGTGAACACCCTTGGAGCAGAAGTTAGGCTGAAGGGCATTGCTCTGAATTGGTAGTGGCCTGAGGGCAGCTCGAACCTGAGGTACTTTCGATGGGAGCTTCTGATGAGAATATAGAAATAGACATCCTTGAGGTCCAGGGAGACTAGCCAGTCCCCTGGCCTTAGAGAGGGAAGAATTATTCCCAGAGTCACCATTTTGAACTTTGGCTTTAAAAGGCGCTTGTTTAAATATCTGAGATCCAGGATGGGCCGCCATTCTCCTGTCTTTTTGGGGGTTAGGAAGTACCTGGAGTACAATCCTTTCCCTTTGTGTAGGGGTGGGACCCTCTCTATGGCTCTGAGAGCCAGAGGAAGAGACCTCTGCCTCTAAGGCAAGTGCCTCTGAAGGATTTGCAGGTGGAAAGGATCTGGTTCTCATCTTTGGAAATTTTTGAAGCTGAGAACCATTCCTGGCTTACTACTTCCAGGACCCATTTGTCTGATGTTAAGACATCCAGTCCTGGACAAAGTAAGCCAGCCTGCCCCTAGAGGTGGTGGAGAATGGCCCTGGCAAACCCATCAGGGTGCCTGTTTGGCAGGGGCTTTAGGCTGAGGGTGGAAGCAGGCCTGCTTGCACCCCATCTGCCTCTCCCTCTAAAGAACCCCCTATGAGCATAAGCAGAAGAAGAGGCCTGGGCTTGGTAGAAAGGCCTATGAAAAGGCCTGGCCCTGCCCCTAGGATGCTGCCTCTGAGGAGTGGCTTGCCTTTCCGTGGCCTGAGCACTCCTGTAGGTGGTCCTGTACTCATCCAATTTCTTCATGTAGTTCTCTGTTTGCTCCCCAAACAGAGAATTACCCACAACAGGAAAATCCATGGCCTTAGTCTGGGTATCCTGAGACAGGCTAGTACATCTGAGCCAAGCCATCCTGCGAAGGGCCACAGATGTTGCCGTGACTCTAGATGAAACATCATTGGAGTCCAATGCAGCATGGAATTGCACCTTGGATGCCCCAATACCATCCGCAGCCACCTGCTCCAGCTCCTTGGCAAGCTGGCCAGGGACCTGTTTAGCTAAAGCCATTACAGTGTCCCATCTAGATTTCTGATATCTAGCTGTATAGGCCATATAATTAGCCTGCCTGAATCCCAAGGATGCTGCCATGTACTGTTTCTTTGCCATGGCTTCAATCCTCCTGGAGTCCTTATCTGGGGGCATGAAGCCAAGGGTATATTTGCCTTATCACAGGCTGCAGCCTGCACTACTCCAACATGGCTGCATTGCTGGGTAAGGAAATGAAAATTACGTACCTACCGTAATTCTTGATCTTCTTGGACGAGTCTCCACCACTCATTCACACTATTGGGATCTGCACGGAGGCACTAGGACCCACCGGGAGCAAACTTTTGCTGGAGGTTCGACACCAGAGATGGCGCCCATGAGCACTAGCTCATGGCAGTACTATCTCAGGCGTCGACCCTCCAGACCCTCAATGCCTTTTTACCAAGGAGGTGCAGCGCAACTAACGTAAGAGTAACCTAACCTTAAGACCGGACATAAGATAGTCCGGGCGACCCATGTAAGAAGGGTCAACAAATAAGTCTTCACGGCCTAAAGATTTGAGGGAGTGAAGACCAACACAACGGTGAGCTCGGGGGATGGAGGGTGGGCGTGTGAATGAGTGGTGGAGACTCGTCCAAGAAGATCAAGAATTGCGGTAGGTACGTAATTTTCTTATCTTCCTGGACATAAGTCTCCACCACTCATTCACACTATTGAGAATGCCGAGCTAATAATCCCCCGAGAGGGCGGCAGGAAGACCAAGAGCTCACGTTTCTAGGACAGAAGTCCATTAAGGATAGTTCTGCCGAAGGTGGAATGTCGCCTGGCATGAACATCCAGTGCATAATGCTTAACGAAGGTATGCACTGAGCTCCAGGTGGCGGCACTGCAGATGTCTGCAATCGGAACAGTGCAATTTCCACTAGGGATGCCGTGACGCTCTGGTAGAGTGGCGTAAACCCTACCTTCAATTTAACCTGTGCCATGGAATAGCAATGTCGAGACATGCCACTATACGATGAGATGCATCTGATAGCGACAGGTTGACCCAGCTGGGTCTCGCTTGAAGAAACAAACAGTTGTTGGGCTTTGCGAAAATCCTTGGTTCTATCTAGATAGAAACGCATAAGGCTCTCTTAACATCCAAGGAATGAAGAGATCGTTCCCCTTCATTTTGGAAGTCCGCAAAGTAAGAGGGAAGGACCAAAGGTTGGTTTAGATGGAATTCCGACACAACCTTGGGAAGAAATTTAGGATGAGTCGAAGAACTACTTTGTCCTTATGGAACACAGTATCACGGAGGGTCTGTAACCAGGGCATGTATCTCAGAGACCCTGCGGGCTGAGGTAATGGCGCTAGGAGGCCGTCTTCAGGTGAGAATTTTAGCTCACAGGTAGCCAGAGGTTGAAAGGTTTCCGAGTGAGCATGTCTAGCTAAAGGTTAATGTCCCAGGCTGCAACCGGACGTCTTATAGGGGGTCTGGTATGCAGAATTCCTTTAAGAAATCTCTTAACCATAGGTAACTGAGCCAGAGGCAAAGAAGAAAACGTCTCATGATACGCTGAAATGGCACTAAGGTGAACTTTGACTGTAGAGTACTGAACACCTGAATTTGAGAGGTCCAAAAGGTACTCCAAAACCTTGTCTGGTGGACAGGAAAGGGATTCAAGAGGACTTTGCACCAGAGCGAAAAACACTTCCACTTAGGCGTGTAAGTTTTCCGAGTAGCTGGCTTCGAGCAGCCAGAAGAATGTCTGAAACTCTTAGAGACATTGAACGGTTCACTTCTACCTCTTCAGGATCAAGCGTGAAGGTGAAGCGATCTCAGGTTGGATGGACCACGGACCCCGAGTCAACAGGTTCATCTGCAGGGTGAGTGGTCTCGGAGGGGCTGCCAACATATTGTTGAGTAGAGGAAACCATAGTTGTCGAGGCCAAGAGGGGCAATGAGAATCATCTTGGTCCCCAGGGACTCGAATTTGAGAAGTACTCTCTGAATTAGAGGAAGAGGCGTAAGAGGCGTAAAGCGTTTGTCCACACGCAGCCTGAGCATCCTGACAGAAAATGCCAGGCCCTGGATTTCTGGAGCAGAAGAGAGGCAGTTTTGCGTTGGTGGGGATGCAAAAGGTCCAGGTCTGGAGTTCCCCACTCTTCGAATAGTGATTGAACTATGGTTGAGTCGAGAGACCACTTGTGAGGATCTGCCTCTGTTCTGCTGAGACGGTCCGCAAAGTCGTTTTGTACACCTGCCAGGTAGACCGCTTGAATTAGAGATTTGTGTTCCAAGCACCATTCCCACACCCCCATCGCTTCCCTGTATAAGGGGTAAGAGTGAGCACCGCCCTGCTTGTTGATGTAATACATCACAGCTTTGTTGTCCATTTGAAGGAGAATGTTCTAGTGACAGAGGATGTCCTTCAAAGCCCGGACCGCATAAAGGACGGCTCTCACCTCTAGGACATTTATGTGAAGCTGGGCCTCGAGTTGAGTCCATACACCTTGAGTGTGGAGAGAGCGACAATGGGCTCCCCATCCCGTTAGCGATGCATCTGTGGTGATGGAGATTTGATGATCCAGAGGAGCAAGGGAAATCCTTCAGGAGATTGCTCTCTTGAGACCACCAGGTGAGAGACCTCTGTAAGGGTTCTGTCACCTTGATGGATAAGACTGTGGGTGAGTGGTTGGGGACCACTGAGCACTGAGCATCCATTGGGTGGTTCTCATGTGTGCGAGCTAGGGGTACAGTGAACACTGAGGATGCCATGAGGCCTAACATACGTTGCATTGAGAGAGCTGTAACTGATCTGTTCTCCCCATGTAGCGGGCCATCTGAAGGATATCGAGCCTTCTGTCCTCTGGAAGGAAAGCCTGCGCCAAGAGGTGTCCAGTAGAGTCCCTATGAAGGAGTCTCTGGGAGGGCTGCAACTGTGACTTCTTTGGGTTGCAGAACTCCCATGGACAAGAGGAGAAGGCCGTCTGAGCGGCTTCAGGGTCCCCTGTCTGGAAGGGCTTGCTAGGAGCCAGTCGTCCAGGTAGGGAAACACTCAGTTCGAGCTTCCTGAGATCGCTCGAGAACTGCACAACACTTTGCAAAGACTTGCGGCGCCGAGGATATCCCAAAGGGCAGGACTCTGAACTGACAGTGTTGACCCAGAGCCACAAACCTCAGGAATTTGTGATGCCTCGGGTGAATAGGAATGTGCTGGTAGCGTCCTGCATGTCAGGAGGCTAGCCAGTCGTGTTGATGAAGCAAAGGTAACAGGGTTCCTAGAAATCATTTGAATTTCTCCTGGGAGAAATTTGTTTAGCTTTCTGAGGTCTAGAATGGGGCGCATACCCCCAGACTTCTTTGGAACCAGAAAGTAGTGGGAATAGAACCCTGTGTTTCGCTGATGCATAGGCACCAGTTCTACTGCCCTGTTGTTCAGAAGGCCCTGGATCTCGGCGGCGAGAAGGTCTGACTGAAGGATTGACAGCCCGGGTTGTCGTTTGGGAGGACAATTCGGAGGGGTCTCCAGAAAATTGACAGAATACCCCTCGCGAATTATCCGAAGGACCCATTTGTCTGAGGTTATGGACTTCCACTGGTTGTAGAAGTGCATCAGGCGACCTCCACGGAGAGGAAAAGTCCACCTCGGGCAGTGGAGATGGAACTTGGGCGGCAACTCATAAGGTGGCGCTGGGCGCTGGGCCCTGCGCTTTCTGTTGCGTCTTCTTTTGAGGTTGGGCAGGTTGGTTCTTATGGAAACTTCCTCTGCCCTGCCTCGAAAGGACTGACGATTATGAAACTGATGTTTACAGACATGCCCTCGAGGAGGGGCAGGAGGGGTCAGAGCCAGCTTAATGGCCGACCTAGTAGCCTCTAGAGCTTGCTCTACCCGAGGACCAAAAAGATACGAGCCATCAAGGAGCAGCGCCATCATCTGCTGGTGTGCATCATTCGTGAAGCCCCAAGTCGCAGCCAGGGTGACGGCAGTACAAATACCAGTGACTGCTGGGCGAGAAGCAGTGTGAAGCATCCATGGCTGCTTTGACCTGTTGGTTATTAGATTCAATACCTCTGGTAATGGTCAGAAGAAGCTCTGACTTGGAGTCGAGTCAGAAGAGCTTCAACCATTTGCTGGATAGAGTGCCACAGGATATACTCATACTGAGAAAAATAGCCCTGGTAACTGGCAATCAGCGTACTTAAAGTGGGCATAGCAAAGACTCTCTTACCTAATGTATCAATCTTACGAGACTCTTTGTTAATAAATTCGAGCTGTAGTAACAGGAAAACGACCTTATTCTCTGCCAGGACTACAATAGGATCCATAAAGGCTTGAGATGCCAAAATGGGGCGATCCTTGGGGCTGAATATTTCCTATCAATGGATTTAGCCACGAAGGGTAAGAGCAGGATTATTCCATACCATTTGAGACAGCGTCTCGAAGGAAGGTTGAATCGGAGGAGTCAAATCCGTAGGGATCTCCGAAGCATGAAGATATTGGAGTCTTAACCGCTTCCCAGGATCGATGTCTGTGGTCTGGAGAGAAAGAGTGGAGCTCAGGTTCTTCAACAGAGACTTAAGGACAGGTCCTCGACCACAGGCTCTGTAGCAGTGAAAGATCCTGCTTGTCCACTTCATCACCCAACCGAAGGTCTGGGTCAGGCTCAACGTCATCTCCTGATAGTCCAGGGAGGACTGTTTGGACAGGAAGCAGCAGTGAAATACAGAAGAGGAAGGAAGAATTGAGAGGAAGAGGAGTCTCGAGAGCTCCGGCGCAGGAGAAGCAGGGACAGCTGAAGAACAGCCGCGGCGCAGAGGAGGCACCGAGAAGCTGCCCGGTGGCGCGGACGGCGCCGAAGACGGCGCCGAGAAGGCACACAGCACCGACAAGCTCTGCGACACCGCGGATGGCGCCGACAAGCCCCGCGATGCTGAAAACGGCGCCGACAAGCCCGGCGGCGCGGCAGACTGCGCCAAAGGCGCAGCATCAGGACCCTGAGAAACATGGTTAGAAGGAAAATAGCAGGAGATAAGGGCATCGGTGTGGCCCCTGCGCGCAGCCATGTGAGGGAACACCCAAGCAGCGGTCGTCGGCACCGAGGAAGGTGCCACCACGACCAAGAAAGTCCAACAGCCCTACCTGGTGCGCCGACAAGCCCAAAGGCCCATGGGCAGCAGGCCAGGTAGCAGAACCAACCTCGAGCCCATTGCTCCATAAGCGGCCCACTGATGAAACTGCTCATCTGAAGACCTACCAATGGCGGGGTAGGACTCCGATGCCGAAAACGGCCGGCTACGGAGCAAGTTGGCGACTCGAAGGAGAGACCAGCAACTAGTCACCGATAACAGGCGTCGGCGCAGACATATCAGTGGGCGGCGTCGGTGATGCCTTCTCTTTAGACCTGTGGGCCGAAGAAGAGCTCGAGGCCAAGCAGTGCCGAGAATCGACCGTTTGTTTTATGCCTCCAGAGGACCACCCATCCCAGGCATTGGACTGACCGTTAGCCGACCCGTTAGGAGAAGAGGCGGACGGACCCAGCCCGACTGACTGAACAGCTTTCATACGAAGTCTCCCTACCGTCACCTGACCTGCTCATGGTCGACTCCGTCAAGTAGGCTGAGACTTCTTTATTGTATATTAAAATAGAATAAACTTAAGCGATACTATATTGAGATAATACTACAAAAAAATAAACTGAAAACTATGCTGCTAGTTTGAAGTTTGACTCCCGACAGGCGAGCGACGTCGTTACTGAAGCGCACTCGACGGCGGGAAAAAAGGAACTGAGGCGGTTGGAGGGTCCGCCCGAGACAGTCGTGCCGCGGAGCTAGTACTTTCATGCGCTGCCTCGCGGTGCCATCTCTGGTGTCGACCCTCCAGCAAAAAGTTTGCTCCCTATGGGTCCTAGTGCCTCCGGCGCATATCCCAATAGTGTGAATGAGTGGTGGAGACTTATGTCCAGGAAGATCTCCGTATCTGAGCCTGAGAGAGTATACCTCTTGTCCATTCTCTACTCCACAGGAGGTATAGAATTAGGAGTCTTTACAATTTTCATTGCTGTTTCCCAAAGGACTTATGAAGGAGAATAGACAGCCTCCTGGACTCTGGGATATCCATCATTTCAACATAGTCAGGCTCCTCCTGGTCATCCACAGCTTCTTCCATAGGAAGCTGAAGAGTTTCAACCACTTTTTTGTACAACATAAAATGGGAAGGGGACTCAAAGCCTAGGAAGAGATACTCCTGAAGGTCTGTCTGGGGAGATGTCCGGGTCAATGGGCACATCCAGACTTTCATAATCACACTCACTTTACTCATACTCTCCTTTCTCCTCCTCCGGTTCATAAAATTCCTCTAAATTATAATCCAGAACCGGGGGAACAGACCGAACCAAGCGCCTTCCTAATGGTGCCGGTTTGGTCAGAAACGGGGATAGCGACTGAACAATCTTTATCACTTTGGCTATTTCATCAGCGGTCAGAGAAAGAACTTGTGGATCCGCACCGGCTGATTTATCCCTTCTTGTTCTTTTATCCAGAACCGACTCCTCGGAGTCAGTTCTCCTTTCGCCCGAAGAAGTTTCGCCCTGGTCAGAGGGCACTCCTTCTGGTTCGGTTGGAACCAAACCGGGCTGGCCATCTGGGTCAGCGGACTTCTTGGCCTCCCTTTCCCTGAGCCTACAAACTCTTTTTTCCAGGGTAGCTGCAGGAAAATTTTTTACAAATCTGGCAGTCTGAATCGAGGCGGTCAAACCCGAGACAATAAACACAGGTGGTGTGGGGATCAGCCTTAGCAAAGACTTCCCCACACACACTACAGTGTTGAAACCCAGTGGGCCCGGTTTTCTTTTGGGTTTCTCAAACATGGCCAGTCCTAACAAAGACGTACCCTTTTTTCGGCAATCCGCGAGGCAAGACACCTTATCAGTTCCTGACCGTGTTACGGGTGGTAGGAAACGTAATAAAATCCGTTTTTTTAGAACCGATAAGAACCAGTTACCACACTCTAAAAACAGAATAAAGTTTTTTTTAAACAACCTGATCGGTTCAAACCGAACTGATCCTACGTTTACAAGTTCCACACAGAATAATAACAAAAAATAAGCTTATCTAGTACTCACAAAACCACAGACAGAGACTGAACCGATAGGTTACGGTTTAAATTCGGTTGAAAACCGAGAAAAACAGTACTCTAACCGACAAATTGAACCGAGCAAAGGAGAAAATCTCCGGAGCGACTGTTCAGTGAGGCAGAGTAAAGAATCTGACAGTTTGAGTTCAAACAGCAACAGACAGAGTCTCAACCGAGCTCGAGCTCAGCGTTCCATGCCTGGCATGGAAAGCTAACTCTCATTTCCGGGGCAGTTCAAAGGTTGGACATCACTGCAATTTGTCAGAATACAGCAAGACTTCATGTTGTTTGAATAGGCTGTTGGTTAACTAGGATCTGCAGCCTATCCTGTACATAGGGAAATGGGCAGACTAGATGAGCCAAGCGGTCCTTATCTGCCGTCAAAGTCTATGTTTCTATGTAATTGCCGACAGCCTGGGCTATCGTTTGGGGGGATGATCTGGAGGGGTTTTTGAAAGGTTGAGTGAGTACCCTTTGCAGATTATCCGGAGGACCCATCTGTCTGATGTTATGGATTTCCACTGGTTGTAGAACTGAGTCAGATGTCTTGCCACCACTGAGGAAGAGTCCCCCTCGGACAGTTGAGGTGGGACCTGGGCCAGAAACTCAGAAGGTGGCACTGGGCGCTTTGGACCCTTGCACCTTCTGTTGCATTTTCTTTTGAGGCTGGGGGTTGTGGTTTTTGTTAAAACTTCCCCTGCCCTTGCCCTGAAAGGACTGACTGTTACATTGGCATTGACACCCCCACCTCCCCAGAAGGGGTGGGAGCCGGTCGAGCAGTTTTAATGGCAGACCTAGTCTTTCTGTGGCCTCCAGCGCTTGCTCTACTTGAGGTCCGAACAGATACATACCGTCAAAGGGTAGAGCCATGACCTGCTGCTGGGCATCATTCGTGAAGCCCGAAGTATGTAGCCAGGAATGGCGATGGGTGCAAATGCCTGTAGCCGCCCAGGAAGCAGCATCGAAAGCATCCATAGCTGCTTTAACCTGCTGGTTGTTGGACTCGATACCCCTGGCTATGGTCTGAGGTAGCTCTGAACTAGTGTCAGACTCAGGCAGAGCTTCCACCATCTGTTTGGGCAAATGCCAAAGAATATACCCATATTGAGAGATATAGCCCTGGTAGCTGGCAATATGCATACCCCAGGTGGAGGCATCAAAGACTCTCTTCCCTAAGGTGTCTATCTTACGAGATTATTTATAGGCCAGGCTGTAGATGCCTGAGGTAGAACAGCCTTATCATTCCCTACTAGGACTACAATAGGGTCAGCAAAGGCCTGGGAGGCCAAAATGGGTTGATCCTTGGGAGGAGCATACTTCCTGTCTATGGACTTAACCACAGAAGGGATAAGAGCGGGATTTTTCCATACCATCTGTGAGAGAGTCTCAGAGGATGGTTGTACCGCAGGAGTTAAATCCATAGGGATCTCCGGGACATGTAGGTATTGGAGTTTTAAAAGCTTTCCAGGATCGATATCTGTAGTCTGGAGAGAAAAGAGTACAATTTAAATTTTTCAGCAGAGACTTAAATGACAGGTCTTCAACTGCAGGCTCTGCAGCAGGATTGATCCCTGCTCTTTCAACATCATCACCCAGTTGAAGATCTGGGTCAGGCCCAATATCATCTCCTGACAGTCCAGGAGGGACTGTATGGACAGAAAAGGAGTGAAAATCAGAAGAAAAAGAAGAAGAGAAAGGAACCGGAATGAAGAACCCCTGAAGGCTGGACCAAGCCTCGGTGCTGAAGAGGAACACAGCACCGAAGACAAGGGAGTCTGTGCCATCAGAAACAGCCCAGCACGCCGAAGAAGCCCACGGCACCGTAGATGGCGCCGACAACCCCAGCTGTGCAGAGGATGGTGCCGACAGACGCATTGGTGCCGAGAGCATCCTCACACCGCTGAACACAACCCAGGGCTCGAAAACTGCAATTTGAAGAAAAAGGATAGCGAATACCAGGAGACAGAGGCATCAGTGTAGCCCCTGCACGCACCAGCCATGTTAGAGGGACACCTGGCCAGCCGAGTCAATGGCACCGAAGATGACGCCGCGCGACTAGGAAGGTCCAACCGCCCTACCCGCTCCCCCGAAAGGCCTGAAGGCCTCAGAGTGACCGGGCCAGGCAGCTGGACCAACCTCCGAGCCCACTGCTCCATAAGGGCGTCCCACTGATGAAACTGCTCATCGGAGGCCCTTTCAATAGGTGGGGAAGGGCTCTGATGTTGAAGAGGTCAGCCACCGGAGACAGAAACTGGCAACTCCAGAGGAGGAGACCGGCACCTGGCCCCAACGATCCACGCGCAGACATACTAGAAGGTGACCCTGAGTGATGGCTTCTCTTTTTTGACCTGTGGACCGAAGAGTTCGAGGCTGAATGGTGCCAAGAAAGGGACAGTTTTCTTTTATGCTTTCAGGGGGACCGCCCATCTCCCCTGAGCATCGGACTGTCCATTGTCAGACCACCTCTCTGGAGAGGGCAGCGGACCAGACATAGCTCAGCTGAGTGAACAGCTTTCATACGAAGTGTCCCTACCATCACCCTGATCCGCTCATGGTTGACTCAGTCAATGGAGGACTGAAGACTTCTTTTCTTAATAAGTAAAGCTAAAAGTAAGCAGTACTTATTTAGAGATAAATTACAAAACAATAAACTGAAAACTATGCTGCTAGTTTGAAGTTTGACTCCTAAAGGGTGAGTGACATCGTCACTGAAGCGCACTCGAAGGTGGGAAAAAAGGAACTGAGGCAGTTGGAGGGTCGACGCTGAAATAGTCATTGCCGCATGAGCCAAGACTGGCGGCGCTGCTCCTCGCAGCTCCATCTCTGGCGCTGCCCTCTTGCACTAAAGTTTGCTCTCGCTGGGCCCTAGCGCCTCCGGCGTAGACCATATCAGTGTGAATGAGTGGTGGAGACTATGTCCAAGAATATCTGATGGTTCCTCCCTCTCTGAGGAGCTGAAGGAGCCAGCCAGGCTGTTTTAATGGCAGTCCTGGTCTTCTGAGAGGCCTTAAGGGCTTGCTGTACATGTGGGACGAACAGATGTGCCATCAAAGGGGACGTTCATTACCTGCTGCTGAGCATCAGAGGAGAATCCCAATGTCCGAAGCCAGGAATGTCTTCTGATACAGGTTCCAGCAACAGCTTCCCTAGAAGCTGTGTCGTAAGCATCGATGGAAGCTATAAGTTGATGGATATTACATTCAATCCCTTGGGTAACAGTCTATAGCATCTCCATTTTACAGTTCGACTCCGGGAGACCTTCTATTAAGGTCTCAAGAGAGTTCCAAAGGGCTTACTTGTATTGGGAGAAGTGCCAGATAGCTGGCAATACGTATTGCCACGGCTGAAGCTGCGAATGCCTCTTTCCCCAAGGCAATATCTTATAAAACTCTCTATTGCTAGGATGTGCTGATACTTCATGTGGAAGAACAGCTTAGTTGTTTTCAGGAAGGACATTCAGCGCATCCACAATGGGTTGTGAGGCTGAGTCTCTCCTTTGGAGGGACATACTTCCTGTCTATGGTTTTGCAAACAGGAGGAATAAGAGCTGGCCTTGCCCACACTGCCTCAAAGTCTCGAAAGGTATGGGGGACTGGAGGCACAAGGTTTACTGGAATGTTAGGAAGATGAAGCAACTCCAGACACAAAAGCCTACCCGGGTCCACAGAAGAGGTCTGCAGCTCCAGGGCTGCCCTCATATTCCTGAGGAGAGAATGAAAGGAAAGATCCTCTACTGGGCTTTCAATTGGAAGTGAGGGCTTGCCATCCAAACTATAGAACAAGTCTTCATCACCTTTTTCAGAAACCATAACATCTGGATCAGACTTATCCTGCTCCATGCCACCTTCAGAAGGGGTGGGAGCTGCCCCAAACAGGCCACTGCATGGCCTGGGTAAATGATATACAGGAGACAATGGACCCAGCACCAGGCTCAGTGCTGGGGAACCCGGCCCTCCCACTGGACTGGCCCCACACACGGCACTGAGGCCAGTGCTGAACCAGACAGGGCCACAAGAAGATCCAATGTGACCCTTGGAGAAAAAGAAGGGGGAAAAGATGGTACCTGAGCCAGTCCCTGCAAAGAAAGAGAGTGAGGGCACATGGAACCGGAGTCGGCAGCACAGGCACGGGGAGAAAGTCTGTTGCCGGTACCAGACGCTCACCCGTGGCTCTAAGGCTCCTACGCCCAAAGGCCCTGGAACCAGATCCACTGGCAGGAGCAACCAGGACAGATGCTGTACCCACTGCTCCATAAGAGTGGCCCACTAGTGAAACTACCCACCGGAAGCCCCACAAAGGGACAAAGAAGGGCTCCGGTGTCGAGAGTCTGAGTGACCAAGCGCATAAGCCGTTGGGAAACCGGAGATGGCATACAACTCCCAACCACGGAAGACCTCTTGGCAGACGTACCAGAGGGCGACCTTGAGTGGTACATTTTCTTCCTCTTCTGACAGGAAGAGGAAGAACTCAAGGCCAAGCGGTGCTAGGTCCCCGACCAAGATCGGGAACGGGCCTGCTTCTTTTTCTGTTTACAGGAGGACTGTCCTCCCTCCCGAACATCGGACTGTTCGTTGCCAGACCCCCCCCCCTCTGGAAAGGGCAGCGGACTGGACATAGCCCAGCTGCCAGAGCAGCCTTCCAATGGAGAATACTTATGGTCACCGCCACCATCCATAGTTGACTCCCTCGAATGGTAGAGCTGAGAGGAAAATAAGAAAATGTTTCCTCTTCTCATTTTTCTCTTTTTTAACAAGATAAACAAAATAATGAACAGATTAAATCTGAACGTTGTTGTCATGCAGACATGACGATTTTGACTCCAGTCGTCGAGCGACGTCATCACTGAAGTGCATTAGATGCGGGGGAAAAAAGGAACTGAAGTGGTTGGAGGGTCAATGCCAGGATAGCCTATACAGGCGCGGGCCAGTTTTGCCATGCTGCACATACACGGTCCTATCTTGGTGCCAGCCCTCTTGAAGATTTTTGGCTCCTGTGGGGTCCTAGCACCTCCGGCTTGAACCCAGCAGTATGAATGAATAGTGAAGACTAATTGCAGGAAGATCTACAGTTACAGGTGAGTGATTTGTTTACCTAACTGTATGTTTGTTGGCTGTCTTGTTTAGATGGATATGTGATGTATAATCTGTTTTTAGAGTTTATTCTGATTTCATCTTAATTATTTGTCTGCAAGGTGACTGCTGATATTTTTATTTGATGTTTTGTGAACTGTGCAATACTTTGAGCCTTCAGGAAGGAGCGCTATCTATGGACGTGGATATGGTGTACTATCCACACTTCTGGCAGACTCCTTGCAGTTCTCCAGGAGAAGGGGGCAAGGTGCACACCCCCTATTTAAGGAACAAAGATTGGAGAGCGAGGACCCAAAACTAGTATCCTGGCGTGACTCAAGGTCGATGTGGTAATGGGAGATAAAGCTGTGTGTTGACTTCAAGGTAGCAGCCCTGCAGATCTCCTGGATAGGGACATCCCTGTAAGCAGCCACAGAGGCAGTGATATGTCTGGTGGAATGAGCCCTAAGCTCTATGCGAGGCTCCCTACCAGCCGACACATAGCAGAAGTCAATGCAGGAAACCATCAGCCTACCAATTGTCAGCTTAGCTGCTGGTTTGCCAGGTGCGGCTTCAGCACAGATGACAAACAGCTGGCGAGCCTCTTCCCAAACTCTAGCGGTGTGCTCCTTATAATAGGCAAACACTTGCCGCAGGTCCAAAGAATACAGCCTGTGTTCTGCCTCAGAGGTGTGGCTGGTGAAGTACACCAGGAGACTGATCACCTGGTTAAGGTGAAACTCCAAGACAACCTTCAGAAGGAACTTCGGGTTGGGGTGAAAGACAATCTCGTGCCTGTGGAAAACCAGGTAAGGAAACTCCAGCAAGCACGCCTGGAGCTCACTGATCTTCTGGCGGATGTGATGGCCACCAATCAGGCAGTTTTCTACAACAGGTGTGACATCTCACACCTGTTCAATGGTTCGAATGGCTTGCCCAAGAGCATCATCAACACCAGCAACAAGTCCCAAGGTGGTGATGGTTCATGCACTGGAGGGGGAAATGTGGTCAAGGCCCTTAAAGAAGCATCCGACTACCTTCTCCTGTGCCACTGTCAACCTCCCACCCCACACTCGGTATGCAGAGATGGATGGCTTCCAGTTGCACTCTGAGGGTCGTCAACCAAAGGCCCAACTGTGAGAGGGGCCACAGGTAGTCGAGGATGCTATCCACCAGACAGGACAAGGGGTCCAGCTCCTTGCTGTGGCACCAGATGGAGAATCTCTTCCATATGAAGGCACAGCATCGACAAGTCAACTCCTTCAGAGAGGCCTCGCCCAAATGAAGGACCTCATTGGAGAGACCCAGAGCCTGGAACTCTAGCCACTGAGGAACCAGGCTGTCAGGTACAAGGACTTAAGGCTTGGGTGGAGGACCTTCCCCCAAAAGCATAAGAGCAGGTCTGGGTGAAGTGGCAGATGCCGCGGAGATCGGGGTACCAGAACTGGCATGGCCAGTTCAGAGCCACCAGGATCATTCGTGCCTTGTCCCTCTGAGCTTTGATCAGGACCTTGTGGATCAGAGTAAATGGAGTGAAGGCATAAAAGAGGCCCAGGGCCTTGCAAAGGCATCCTCCTGCAGCAATCCCCCTACTGAAGGGAGCGGGCACAAAATAGCCTCAGCTTGGCATTCTCCCGGGAGGCAAACAGGTCCACCTGAGGTGTGCTGCACTGGTAAAACAGAATGTCCACTACCTCCTGATGAAGGGACCACTCATGAGACGCCTTGTTCACATGGCTGAGGGGGTCCGCCAGTGGAATGGTCACTCCGGCCACATGATTGGCCAGCAGGTCGGCCTCCAGGCTGAGCACGAGGGTCCAAATGCAGAGAGCTTCCCTGCACAGAGGTAGGGAGTGCGGCCCGACCTGCTTGCTGAGGAAGTACATGGTCGTAGTGTTGTCTGTCAGGATCTGGATGACCTGACCCTGAAGGTGTGGAGTGACACCAGTCAGTGCCAGATGCACTGCCCGAAGCTCCAGCAGGTTGCTGTGACATTGGGACTCCTCAGGGGTCCAGAGTCCAAGGGCTCTGTAGTTCCCCTGGTGGGCACCCTAGCCCATCAGAGAGGTGGTCATGACAGTGACCGTTGGTTCCGGGTGGACAAAAGGGATTCCTTCCTGGAGTTGGTCTGGAACCAGCTAACACTCAATGGCATCCCACATCCGCTGAGTCACCATGCCCGGCTGGTCGAGGTGACCATGGCGCCGAGATCACTGATGGGCCAGCCCCCGCTGCAGGGAGCGTATTCTCCAGCGGGTCCAACAGACCACGCTGGTGCAGGCCACTATGTACCCCAGAAGATGCAGCAAGTTCCAGGCAGGGTGAAACTGCCCAACCTGAAATGATCAGGCAAAAGTGGAAAGATCCTCCATTCTGTCTGCTGGGAGCCGGGCTCAGGCTGGACGAGAGTCTAGCTCCACCCCAATGAAGAGGATCTCCTATGAGAGATTTAGTTGTGATTTGGCCTCATTAACCAGGAGGCCTACACTGAAGCAAGTCTGGAGGGTCAAGTCCTTGGAAAGCTCCACCTCCGCCCTGGAGGGGTCTGCAGTCAGCCATTCATCCAGGTAGGGTACACTCGGACTCTTCAGCGCCACAGGAAAACTGCCACCACTACTGTGCATTTGGAGAATACCCGGGGGCTGAGGAAAGGCCGAATAGCATGGTCTGGAACTCGTAGAGGGTACCCTCCACGTGGAACCACCGGCGGGACGGATGGATGGGGACACAAAAGAAGGCATCCTGGAGGTCCAGGAAACAGAAAGAACAGGTCACTCACCTGTAACAGTCGTTCTAGGAGTGGTATGTGTTGTTCATCCACACTTCTTGGCATGTTCCCTTCCACTTTGAATCTTGCCGGAAGACTTCAAGCTGGCTCCTCCCACCCACCTGAGTGGTAAATACCTCGGCTCCACCCCATGACACCGGATCTTAGCCCGTTGGAAGCAAGGTTGTGCACCTGAAGCTGGGGAGGTCGGATGGGTGTGTGTGCACGAACAACACATACCACTGTTACAGGTGAGTAACCTGTTCTTCTAGGAGTGTGGATATGTTGTTCATCCACACTTCTTGGCAGACTCCAAACAGTTCTCCGGGAGGAGGGAGGCAAGGCGCACACCCCCTATTTAGGAAATGAAGATTGGAGAACCGAGGCCCCAAAACCAGAATCCCAGGGTGACTCAAGGTCGATGTGATAGTGGGTAATGAGGGTGTTTGCTGACTTCCAGGTAGCAGCCCGACAGATTTCCTGGATAGGGATGTCCCTGGAAGCAGCCACCGATGCAGCAGTATGGTGAGTTGAATGAGCTCTTATCCCTCTGGGTGGCTCCTTGCCCGCCAACTCATAGCTTAGACCTATGTATGATGTAATCCATCTTGCTATGGTCCATTTGGCTGCAGGTCTGCCAGAAGCGGCTTTAGTGTAGGTGACACACAGCTGGCAAACCTCTTCCCGAATTTCCGCCGTTCTCTCTTTATAATAGGAGAGAGCATGTCTCAGGTCAAAAGTATGGAGCCTGTACTCGGCGTCCAAGGTGTAATTAGGGTAGTATACCAGCAGAGGCAACACCTGGTTAAGGTGAAACTCTGACAACACCTTCGGAAGGAATTTCGGGTGGGGGCGCAGGACAACTTTGTCCCTGTGGAAGACCAGATATGGGGAGTCCACCGAAAGCACCTGGAGCTCCCCTGTCCTTCTGACTGATGTGATAGCCACCAAGAAGGCCATCTTCCATGACAAGTGTGACAAGGCACACTTATGTACTGGTTCGATTGGCTTGCCCATGAGCTTTGCCAGTACCAGCAGAAGATGCCATGGAGGTGGAGGTTCACGCACCGCAGGGCATATGTGATCCAGACGTTTGAAAAAGCACCTGACCACTGTCTCCTGCGTCAACGTCAGCTGACCAGCCTGTGCCTGGTAAGCAGAGATGGCTGCCAGGTGCACCCTAAGGGTTGACGACCATAGACCCTCTTTGGAGAGAGACCAAAGGTAGTCAAGAATGTTAGACACGGGGCATGACAGAGGGTCCAGACCCTTGTCCTGACACCAAATGGAAAACTGCTTCCATTTGAAGGTATAACATTTCCTGGTTGAGTCCTTTCTAGATGCCTCCACCACAGTGCACACACCTTCGGAAAGACCCAAAGCCTTTAACTCTAGCTGTTCAGGTACCAGGCTGTGAGATGCAGGTATTGAAGGTCCAGATGGAATACCTTCCCCTGATTGCGTGATATCATTTCTGGGCATGTACAAAGCCGCTCCGGGGGCCTGCAGCTGAGGTTGAGGAGATCTGGATACCAGAATTGGCGTGGCCAATCTGGGGCTACCAGAATCACCTGCACCTTGTCCCCCCTCACCTTGAGAAAGACCTTGTGGATCAAGGGAAATGGAGGGAAGGCATACAGGAGGCCTGGGGTCCATGGCCTCGAGAAGGCACCCCCCAGGCAACGAGCCCTGCTGAGGGGGGCGGGCATGAAAAGTACAGTTACGTAAGAACTTACCATAACAGTAGATCTTCGAGAACAGCTCCTGCAGCAGGTTACACCATTAGGACTGAAGCCGGCAGGCGTCAGGACCCCACGGAAATCTTCTAGCTAGCAGTCTTCAGCGGGGACTGCCTCCGACGTCGGTCCCGCCCCCGACGTCAGGCACAGTACATAAGGAGGCAGTCCCGCCAGAATCCCCAGTTCTCCTGCCGGAGACTCCCGGCCGCTGGATGACATCAGAAGAGGAGACCGAGGATCCGCCATCAGAAGAAGAAAGGCAAGTAAGCTCCTGCCGAAGCCTGGTTAGGCCGTACCTCCTCCAAGGGGGAATGGTGGTCGAGAAGGTACCTGCTGCAAGAGCTGTTCTCGAAGATCTAGTGTTATGGTAACTTCTTATGTAACTGTACTATCTTACTTCGAGATACAGCTCTTGCAGCAGGTTACACCATTAGGACTGATTCCCAAGCAATAGCGCCTCTAGACACTGTGGGAGGAGGCATAACGGAGAGATCTTAAAAATCCTGACTCTAGGACAGGAGACCCTGTAGAACAGTGAGGCCGAAACCTGCTCTCCGCCATGAGGCGATGTCCAGGCTGTAATGCCTGATGAAGGTGCGCACTGAGCTCCATGTAGCTGCGGCACAAATGGCTGAGGTGGAGACGTTCCGCAGTGCTGCGAAGGAAGTAGCCACCCCCTTAGTCGAGTGGCCCCTGACTGTGCCTGGAAGGTGCTTCTGTTTGTTGCTGTAGCAAAACAAAATGCACTGGACAAGCCAGCGGGAAAGGGTCTGTTTTGAGACTGGTTGGCCCAACATCCTCTCAGCGAAGGAAATAAACAGCTGCTCGGAGTTGCGATGCTGTTTGGTCCTGGTCAAGTAGTATCTTAAGGAGCGGTGAACATCTAGGGTGTGAAGCAATGCCTCTCCTCTATTGGTGTACCTGGGAAAGTACAGCGGCAGATCGATGTCCTGATTAAGGGTAAGGGCTGAGACCACCTTAGGCAGGAATTTAGGATTCGTCCTCAGAGACACTTTGTCCTGGTGGAAAATGAAATAAGGTTCCTTACACATAAGAGCGTGTAGCTCAGAAATTCTCCTTGCTGACGTGACAGCAACCAAAAATAACGTTTTCCACGACAGAAAACGCAGCTCGCAATCCGCGGCAGGTTCAAAAGGGGGCAGTGTGAGCTGCTCCAGGATGAAGAGTAGGTCACAAGGAGGGATGGGATCCTTGATGGGTGGCCTAAGGTGTAACACCCCCCTCATGAACACGACGGGCATCGAATTGTGCCATTGTGCGTTGACCTATCGGGTAGTGGTAGGCCGAAATCGCACAGAGGTGAACCTTAATCGAGGAGTAGACAAGGCCTGAGTGGAAGAGAAAAAGCAGGTATTCCAGAACTGATTTCTCAGGGCAATCTAAAGGGGAGAGGCTGTGTGCCTGAGACCACAGGCAAAACTGGCGCCATTTCATGGCTTATGTCGCATGCGTTGCCGGCTTTCTGGCGGCAGAAAGGACTTCCGCCACCTCTTGCGAGACCCCGTGTCGCATAATGGCTATATCTCGAGGAGCCAAGCATGCAGGTTCAGTGAGCGTAAGTCTGGATGGACTAACGAACTCCCCTCCTGAGACAGCAGGTGGGAGCTGAAGGGCAACAGGAGTGGAGGTTCCCGGGACAATTGGGTCAGCATGGGGAACCAGATCTGTCTGGGCCAGAAAGGCACTACCAGGATCATTGTTGCGTGCTCCCTGCGAAGTTTGAGAAGGACTCTCTGGATCAACGGGAAGGGAGGGAAAGCGTAGAGGAATCTGTCCACCCATGAGAGGGACAACGAGTCTCGCCAAAAAACACCAGGCCCTGGATCTAGCGAGCAAAAATTGGGAAGTTTTGTGTTGGATGGGAAAGCGAACAAGTCCAATTCTGGAGTGCCCCATTGAAGAAACAGATCCTCTGCTACCTCCTGAAGAAGTTCCCACTTGTGGACTCTGGCCTGGGATCGACTCAGGCCGTCTGCGATTGTGTTGTCCACTCCGGGAACGTGGACTGCAATCAGGCTCGCACCGTGTCGAATTACCCAACCCCACACTCTCATAGCTTCCCTGCAAAGGGGGTAAGAGTGAGTGCCTCCTTGTTTGTTGAGGTAATACATCACCGCCGTATTGTCTGTTTGAAGCAGAAGAGTACTCGACGGGATTTCCGACTGGAAGGCCTGCAGGGCATAAAGGACCACTCTTATCTCCAGAATGTTGATATGGAGGTGAGCTTCCTGAGGAGTCCACGTTCCCTGGGACCTCACCCCGTTCAGGTGTGCTCCCCACCCCAGCCCTGAGGCGTCTGTGGAGAGGATTACCTCCGGGGACGGCGCTGCAAACGGAACACCCACAGAGAGTGTCCCTGGGTCTAGCCACCATTGCCAGTCCCGGATCACGGCCTTCGTGATTCTGACCGGCTGCTCCATGTGGTCTTGCCTTTGATCCCATTGCACCTTTAGCATCCACTGGGTTACCCGCATGTGGAGCCTTGCCATCGGGATGGCTGGAATGGCTGCAGCCATGTGTCCGAGCAGGCGAAGGACCAGTCTGGCGGGGACAGTCTTCTTCGCTGAAAGGTCTCTGATGAGGGACCTGATGCGTTCCGCTCTGTCCTCGGGAAAAGCTTTCCCTTGGACAGTGTCCAGAACTGCAGCTTCTGGGATAGTACCAGGAGAGACTTCTCGTAGTTGATAAGAATACCCAGCGACTGAAAAAGAGCTTGGGTGTTCTGGATATTAACAACAGCGCCTCTCTGGGCCACGAAGCCAGTCGTCGAGTGCAGGGAACACATAGTGGCCCTGTCTCCCTAGAGACGCTGCCAATACTGCCATACACTTGGTAAAGACCCTAAAGACGATACAGTCCGAAAGAAGTGCACAGAACTGAAAGTGGTGGCGAGGAACTCAAGCACAGGAACCTCCTGCGCTTCAGCAATGGGGATGTGCAGGTAGGTGTCCTGCATGTCCAGTGACGCTAAAAAGGCGTCCTTCCTCAGCATGGGAATGAGCCCTTGGAGGGTCACCATGCGAAAACGTTTGTAGGCGACCGACATATTGAGGTCGCTGAGGTCCAATATTGGATGGAGGTCCCCTGTTTTCTTTGGAACCAGAAAGAAGTGGGAATAGTAGCCTGCTCCTCTCTGGTTCTCCGGGACGTACTCCACCGCTCCTTTTTGTAGAAGCGCGAGTACTTCTTGCCTGATGAGCAATCTGTGCTGACCCGAGTAACGGGAGCGCAGAGGAGGCCTTGTGGGTGGCTTGTCCACGAATTCTATAAAGTGGCCTTGATTGACCAATTGAAGAACCCACCTGTCGGTGGTAATAGACTGCCACCCTGGCAGGTGGTCCGCAATACGACCCCCGACTTTGGTGTCCCATTGATCCTGAGGGGCGGGGGCCAGGAAGGAGTCATGCTGTGGCGGCTGAGGGTCCTGCAGGCTGGTCTGACTTGGCAGGGCGTTGGCCTCGGCCTGCGGACAACTTCCCCTGGGCTCTTCGGGAGAAGGAGCCCCTCTGTTGCGGGCCGGTGTGGGACTGTTGTCTCGGCGTCCTGAGGCCGCAGCTGGCTCCCGGTTCCCTCTAGAACCCGGGGCTTGGGCGATCTGTACATGGCTTGGACAGACTGCACGCCTTCCGGCCTCTTGAAGTTTGGTGAGAACCTTCTCCGAAGACTCACCAAAAAGAACTTCGCCGTGGAATGAGGCATCCAGAATGTTCTTCTGGACGTCCGGGGTAAATCCGGAGACACAAAGCCATGAATGTCTCCGGAGGCATACGCCTGAGGCTGCCGCTCTGGCCGAGGAGTCCGCAGAGTCATACACGGCTCGAAGCACCTGGGTTCCCACGTCTGAACCCGTGCGGAGGAGCTGAAGCAGCTCTTCCTTCTGCTCACCTTCCAGCATCTTTTCAGCCAGATCTAGTCCCTGCTCCCACAAGGCATTCTGAAACTGGACCATGTGGGTAAGATAGTTGAGGGACCTAATGGCGCAGGTTGCAGCTGCGTATGTGCGCCTGCCCATCGCGTCCAATTGCTTGGACTCTGGGTCCGGTGGCAGGGTGCTCAGATGTTGCAGCCTCTGGGACCGGTCATGTGAGGCTGTAATGACCAGGGAATCGGCCAGAGGATGAGATGCCAAGTACTGGTCCTCTCTAGGGGCCTTGTACAGGCGGTCAGCCTTCTTCGGCATCACCGGGAGCAAGTGTGGACGTTTCCACGCTGCCTTGGTGACGTCCACGAAGGTGTCCACCAAGGGTGGCACCACCACAGGCTTTGGGTCCTTTTTGCTGAAGATATCGTGCAAGGCGTAGCCTCTTGGGGTCACGTTCCTCTGCGTCCCAGCCCATATTCTCTTGGATATGCCTCATAATCTCAGAGAAAGATGGGTCATCCGGAGGAGATCTTGGGAGCTCACGTGGGTCCGGAGAGGGGACGCTGATGGGAGAAGGGGATCTGGATCCGTCTGAGAAGTCCGATCCTGAGTCCTACGTCGAAGGCGAGTGGCGGCATCTTCTGGGTCTCTTGGGGCTGGGTGACCCTGAAGAAGATCTGGACGGAGGTCTCCTCTTGTCTGGTCTGCCCCTAGGAGATTCCGCAGGCTCCTGGGGGGAAGGTACTCTGCCTGCTGCCCCGGATGGGGTGGGGGGCGCTGGGGCCGGTGGAGTCACGGGTGGAGGAGAAGGTGTGGGAACCACGTTCTCCTTTATGGTATCCCACCAAAAGGTGAATAGCTCCTTGACCTCTGAAATATTGAGGCCCGACGACGGACCGGGCGCCGGTGGTCGGTCGTCGAGTTCCGGCGTCGGCTCCCCAGGGGTCTCTGGTTCGGGAGAGGGTTCCCTGGGGGGTTCGACAGGACCCGGGTTCGCCTGCCTGGTCTTCGGGCTGAGTCAACTCCTCCTCCATAAGTGCCTCCTGGCTGATGTCGGTAGGTGGCGTAGGGGTTCCTCTCTCTACTGGGTCAGGTGTCGGTTCCCCGGCCGGTGTCCGCGGTGGAGAAGGCCTGACCGGCGACGGGCGTCTGGCAGTCGTCGGGTCCTGGGACCGGTGGTGCTTGACCGACGTCGGGTCCGACGTCCTTTTGAGCAATGTCAGCTCCTTGGTTTTCCGCTGGGGTGGAGGAGGCAAGGAGACCGACCGGACGTCGGGGGCAGAGTGGCGGGAGCCGGACTTATGGTGATGGCAGTCCCCTGACCTCGGCGAGGCCTTAGAAGAAGATGAAGAAGGCCTGGAGGTCTTCACAGGCTGTAGAGTAGAGGAACCCGAGGAGGACTTGACCGCGACCGGGGGAGGCTGAGAACGGGCCCAGGAAGGCGAGCGGTCGGACTGGGAGCCAGAGCTGCGGGAGTCGGAAGCCCTAGAAGGGGATTTTGATCTCACCCTCTCCTTGTGCTTTTCGAGGTGCCGGCGGGCTTTCTCGGACGATTCCCCCTTGGAGGCAGAATCCATGGCCTTCAATCCCTCTTCAAGAAGGTAAGCTTGTAGGGCCTCCTGGCGACGGATCCGGGTCCGACTGTTAAATCCTTGACAGAAGGAACAGGCCTGGGTGTCGTGGTCCGGGCCTAGGCACTGCACGCAGGCTGAATGCGGGTCTTTAAAGGGAATTTGCTTCCCACAGGCGCACTTCGATGGATGGCCCTCCGCGGATGTTGGAGAGGACATCAGATGGCAGACGATTCGATTGAGAAAAAGTTTCCAATTTGGAAAAAATAACTTTTCCAGGCGTCGCGTGCTAGGTACTGACTGAAGGGTCGAAACATGCAAGTCGACGGCGGGAAAGAACTGGAGATTCTGGCGGGACTGCCTCCTTATGTACTACGCCTGACGTCGGGGGCGGGACCGACGCTGGAGGTGGTCCTCGCTGAAGACTGCTTGCTAGAAGATTTCTGTGGGGTCCTGACGCCTGCCGGCTTCAGTCCTAATGGTGTAACCTGCTGCAAGAGCTGTATCTCGAAGTAAGATCAGCCTCAGCTTGGTGTTTTCCCAGGAGGCAAACAGGTTCACCAACAGGCTGTAAGACACCTCTGGATGGAGAGACCACTCGTGGGCTATCTGGCCTAATCGGCTGAGAGCATCCGTCAGATGGTTCGAGGCTCCTGCCACATGGATGGCTGGGAGATCCGCCTCCAGTCGGCTCACGAGGGTCCAGATGCGGAGCGCCTCCTTGCGTGCCACCCTGTTTGTTGAGGTAGTACATGGTTGTAGTATTGTCAGTCTGGAGTTGAACCACTTGACCCTGGAGCTGAGGGGCGAAAGCTGACAATGCCAGACTGACTGCTTTGAGCTCCAACAGGCTGATGTGGCATCGGGACTCCTTGAGGGTCCAAAGGCCATGGGGCCCTTTCATCCCCCATGTGGGCTCCCCAGCCCATGGGAGAGGCATCAGTCATGAGGATGACTGGTGGACGCAGGGCCGACAAATGGGATCCCTTCCTGCAATCGGTCTGGGGTGGTCCACCATTGGAGAGCGTCCCACATCTGGAATACAATGATCATGCTGGTCGAATTGACTGTGGTGCTGAGTCCACTGGGCGGCCAGCTCCCACTGGAGAAGGTGCATGTGCAACCAGGCCCAACGGACCACCAAGGTGCACGCCGCCATGTAACCCATAAGGCGCAGAAAGTCCCGGGCGGGGCGCAACTACCCAACCAGAAATGATTGGGCAAAGGATCCCAGAATTTTTTCTTACTCCACGAGTCCTTTAACATCAGCAACTATAGCAGACTAACGAGCAGTACCAAGTGGGAGGTGGGCAGAGAACCTATTTAGGAAAGAGGCTCTGCCAAACTGCTCTGCCAAATTTGGTGCTAGATCTGGACTGCATATCCAAACTGTAGTGCTTAACGAAGGTGTGCACAGATTTCCAGAAGGGGCATGTCCCTTACTGCTGCCACAGAGGCTGCCTTGTCCCTAGTGGAGTCCATTGGCCTAGAGATGGAGGAAGGTCCTTCCTCCTTCAAAGGGATCCTTCGCCTCATCTCTGAGAATGATCATCTTGAATTTGGGTTTTAATAAATAACAAATGATAATAAAACTTTATTTTTATGCCACCTTTCGAAAACCAAAGCGCCTAACAAAAAATGAAAAACATATCAAATTTCACAGCAGCTTAGATCAGTAGTTCTCAGACGTTGTCACAGTGAGCCTCCCCAAATCCATGGAAAAGATTTTGAGCCTCCCTCAAAAAACTGAAATAATCTTGGGCCTCCCCAAAGAAAAATAACATGCTGTACTTTGCGCTTTACACCATGACTAAATTGAAACCCCTTTGAGTACTTGGCTCACATTCAGTTCTTTGTCTTATACTGATGTGGAAACTTTGAAAAGAGCTCCTGTGCTCAAAGGCATTATCAGAATAACAAATAAATAAATGTTATTAACACTGTGACCCCTTTTTTACAGGTCAGCCTACTTGCTCCGCTATTTTTATTCTTAAACTATTATTACCCCTTGCTGCAGTACCTTCATGGGTCAGACTACTTTCTCTGTTTCCTCTCTATACAAAATAACCTTCTTACATACTTTGTCTCTCCCTGTCCTTCCCTGCTCCTAAGCAACTTCTCAGGAATTATTTTGTTCCTTCTGCTATTGCTCTTAGCATTTCTATGTTTAACCCTTGTATTTGGGCTGTTCTGCCATCCGGCTACAAATTGATCAATTACCACCACTCCTTATTAGTTTATTGTTCATATTTGTTTGCACTACTGTTCATCGTGTAGTTCTTGATTGTTTTGCAGTTACCTTTTGAAATGTATTGACTCCCTACCCTTCCCCGAGTACACCTGAAATGAGCCTTGGCTCATTCACCTTCCCTTGTCACCTATTAGTAAATAAATACATAAGATTTACCTACTATTATCATCTTTCAGTTTGCTTCACCTCTTCACACAAAATATATAAAACTCAAAATTTAAATACAGTAGTTTTTCAGACTTGCTTGAGCCTCCCCTGGAACAGGTTGGGGCCTCCCCAGGGAGGCTGGCCTCACCATTTGAGAACCCCCGGCTTAGATGAATAAGACAGAAAACCACTAAAAACATGTAAATAAAAAATCAGTTACCGAATGCTTGGTGCCAGAGATGGGTTTTCAAAGCTTGTTTAAATCCCTCCACAGTCACACACTCACCTAACTGGCGGGGTAGAGAATTCCAAAGGGATGGGACCGCATGCATAAATGTCCGGGTCCCAAACGATTTTAAACACATCCTTGGAATATCCAGCAACCCCTCGCCAGCTGAATGGAGCGACTGCCTGGGGCGGTAAGGTACCAGAAGCTCTTTCAGGTAGTCCAGGCCCTGTCCGTGCAGGGCTTTATTATAAGTCAGAAGACCGACTTTAAAGGTAATCTGCCACTGTACCAGCAGTCAGTGCAGACCGCGTAGCACCGGGGAAATACAGCAGGACCGAGAGGTTCCCGTCAAAAGCCGGGCCACTGCGTTCTGCACTAGTTGCAAGGGGTGGATTTCCACCCCAGGTAGCCCTAGGTACAGGGAGTTGCAGTAATCCAAGCACGAGGACACAAAGGCATGGACCAGTGTGGGAAGATCACAGGATAGAACAAAGTGCTTAATCTTGGAGATATTCCTCAGATGGTAAAAAGAGGTCTTGACGATGACTGACACCTACGAATGCAGCGTCAGCCCTTCGTCAAAAATTACCCCCCAGGTTTTGCACACGTTTTAGCAGATGTTTGTTTACATATCAGAGATCCAAGATAGGTCGCCACTCCCCAGTTTTTGTGTCAGAAAGTACTTGGAGTAGAGGCCCTTGCCCTTCTCGTGGGCCAGAACCCTCTCCACTGCTTGCTGAGATAGAAGGTTTTTTACCTCAAATTGTAACAGTAGCACCTGGGTTGGAGTGACAGATTTTGACACCTGGGTACGGTATCTGCTTGAACTGTAGCGGCAGACCTTTTTCTACCATCTCCAGAACCCACCTGTCTGATGTAATGAGGGACCAGTTCTGAAGATAATGTCAGTCTGCCTCCTACTGGCAGAGGGGAAGTGACCTGGACACTCACATCAGGACTTAAAGACTACGAGGCTGCTGGCTGGGTAGAGGTGACCCTTCTTTGGCCCCTTCTGCCCCTCCCTCTGAAAGCACCCCTGTACTGAGAGAATCAGACTGGGGATAGGGAATGTAAGGCCTAGTAAAGTAACCTCTGCCCCCGTTTCCTCTTGGGTGGGATTTCTGCGGGGCAGGAAACTTGGGTTCAGAAGAGTGACTCTGCCAGGAGGCCTTGTACTCGTCGACCTTTTTCATATAGTCAGTTGTTCTGGAATCGAACATGTTTTGACCACAGGGAAAGTCCATGGCCTTAGACTGGGTGTCTGGAGTCAGACTGGTAGTTCCAAGCCAGACAAAGCACCTCAGAGAGATGGCACGGGCCATTGCCCTGGAGGTGGCATCGTTCTCTGCCATGTGGAATTGGTATTTCATAGCTTCCAGGGCAGTTTTGGCCGTATCCACCGGCTCCTGTGCCACTGTATCCAACCCCATTGTGGGTAATGGACAGGACAGAATTCCATAGTGCTCTCTGATATTTGGCAGGGAAAGCCATATATGACTTAAGTCTGACCAGCAGGGAAGTTGTGGTATACATTTTATTTTCTATGAAGTCCTTGTCTGGGGGGTAAGAGGGACAAGGAGACCCCAGCTTTCTCACAAGCTGCCTGTTGTACTACATTCTAATGGCTACGATGTACAGACAGGAACTCAGTATCTGTTTTAGATAATTTGTACTTTTTCTCAGCCCGCTTGACAACCCCTGCCACAGAAGTGGGGGGTTGAAGCAGTTTTATGGTATTTTTTCTGAAAGCATTATAGATAGGCATGACCAGCCTTTTAGGGGGTGGGAAACCTTTCATCTCCCTGCAGTCTTTACCCTCATCCTGCGTGGACTCCTGAATAGGGGGTCCAGGGTGTCTAGCATATTTTAGATAAATGTAGGCATAGAGGGATCCTCCTGGTCGGCAGAGGAAGCTCCAAAAGGAGGGTCAGGGGACATACCAGGTGCTATGCCCTTAAAATTCATGTCAGGGGCATCATAAAAATATTCCCCATCTGCACCACCCTCACAGTCTCCAGGAGAGAGAACTGTGGCAGTGCTAGCCAGCCCCAGTAAATACAGACCCCATCTTTTGTAGGGCCTGAAAGATGTGCCATGCTTTGTACAGATGGGAGTTCCTGCCAATGTGCTTTGTTTTTTCCTTATGCTTTAAGTTGCCTGTTGTCTCGCTATTAGCTTTCCCAGGAGGAACAGGAGCGTTTTTGTCTTTGCAGACCATCTTTTTAGCCGCTTCATCAGCAGCTTGATCATGTTTCCTTTTTTATACAGACACTTCATCAGCACCTTTATTATTTTTAAATTTGTGAGGAACTTCAACAGCTGCTTTGGAGGCTTTATTTTTTGGCTGGGACTAGGAGGCTTCATCAGCACCCCTGTCTGAATTTTTATTGTTATTAGTTTTAGATGGCCCCTCATCTGCAGCCTTTGATTATCCTCAGCCATATATAGTTTCTTAGGTCTCTTTGCTCTGTGCCAGATTTGTGCAAAGAGAACCAGTGGATCTGGACCAAAAACAACTGAGGCACAGGTTGCTGAAAACACTTAAGCCAGTCCTGTGACAGCTGACACTTTATCCTGTAGGTCCAGATTTCTGTAGTTCTGGGAAACTTTGGCAAGCCAATCCACAGAGAACCCAGCAATAACTGTCAAAGTTCCTCAGTTACCTCGCGGTAGCGACCCGCAATTTCTGAGGTAAAAAAATTACAGGAAAAAAAAGTTAAATTCGATAGTTCCCACAAGAAAAGCGGAGCCACTGTAATTTAATGAGAAAAAACATCTAAAATACTCAATTGCGGTAAAAATAAATGTAAAATAAACAGAGGGAACCATGGAAAAACAAACCGCTAAAAAAATATTAAAATTACAATCTGCACACTAAAAAATGTAAGTGTGTACGGAAAACTTTACCAAGATAAGCAGAGAAAAGCTGTCAACAAGGAAAGTTGAGACACCCCTCTGGGGCAATGTTGCTCAGTCAGTGGAGAAAAAAATTCCGAAGCCCTTCAGGCTGCTCTTACTCAGCACATTCCCCTTTTTGTAAAAAAAAAAAAAAAAATATATATATATATTTTATTGATAATAAACCTTATCATCCAATAGATACATCACATAACAGGAATATAAAAAAAGAATTCTTTCAAAAAATATCCCTCAACCTTCTTCTTAACAAAAAGATGAGTAATAGTAACTCCCCCACCTAAATTCATAATCAACAGTGGGTTACATATCAAACCTCAAAAGTGGAGACAGTAAATCTTTTACATCCTTCCATAAAGTATATATTTGCCAGGTATCACTCTCATACTCATCCCATAAATTCTCCAACTGTACAGCCTCTTGAACCATGAATATCCATTTATATCAGTCAAATCTATCTGATGTTTCAGCATTCCAATTGGCCAAAATCAATCTTTTGGTGGCCATAGTTGCCAGACAACATATCTTTTTTTGATCATCAGTCAGGTCCAGGTCCTGTATGTCATTTAATATCACGTGTCTGAAACTCATAGGGAGAGCTATTTGTTTTTCCAACAGCATAACATGTTTCTTCCCACCAATCCTGATGAACGTAGATGCCCATAGACACGGATATAAATTCCCCAAACACCACAACCATGCCAGCAAGTCTTTATACGATTAGATTTGATGTTCCCCATTATCTGTGGGGTTAGGTATCCTCTATCCAGAATTTGTTTCTGGATAGTTTTGTTTTTAGCATAGAGATAATCTTTATTTAATTCTCAGATTCTTCCATTGTTGTACAGTATAATTTATATTACATTCCTGTGCCCATTTATCATTGATAATGTACCATGTATCTATCTTATTTATTACTAAGATTGGATAAACCTGTTGAGCCAACTTACTTTTCCCTTAACAGCTATTCCCTAGTACTATCTGGTCTTTAAAAACTCTACAGAGAGTCCTATGATAGATGAAATTTAGCCTGTCTGAGGGAAAAGCTTATGGAATTTTCCCAGTGAAATAAAAACTCCATTTTCTATCAGTTGTGCCCATTTTAGAACATCGAGCTCCTCTCCCACTTTTAATTTTTTTTTTTTTTTTTTTTTTTTTAGCAATTTTGTTCCCCTAACTGTAGAATTTCCCCATATATTAAAGAAGATCCATGGAAATTTATCATCATCTTTTATCTTCATGTTGCACGTATTAAGAATTTCTTGACCGGGGTATAAACCTCAGGAATTTTATTAATTACCTCTAGTTCCTGCATTACATTATTTAATGCCCCAGGTCCTAGTCCCTCCCAAAACAGAAACTCAAAGGAATTATCTTTGTCAGCGATAAATGCCCACTGCCACAAAATATTTACTTGGTATGCTACTGCATAAGATAAAGGGTCTGGGTAGCTATAACCCCCCCCCCCCGCTTCCTAGGGTAAATCATACTTTTCCATGGAATCCTGGGCTTGCCTCCCCTCCCTAGAAATAAAAAAAATCTGCTAATCGTGTTAAACCATTTTTCTTTTGGAAACCCAATTACGTTCTGAATTACAGAATTTAAATGTGGTAGCGCCATCATTTTTCATGTCTCAATCCTTCCCCATAGGGATAGGGACATTTTTCCCTAGTTTTCTAATAGTAGCGTTATTTTTTTCTTTAGCCCTATTCTAATTTGTTTTGATAGTCTCTGGTCATTAGAAATATAAATACCTACATATTTACATAGGTTATTTATTGTAAGCTTCTTTATCTAATATCTATAGCATAATTTGGGAATAGATTTCTAGTATTACCAATTCGGCTTCATTCACTTTGTATCCTGACAGAGCTCCGTAGGTATTAATTTCTTGTAATATAATAGGTAATGATATATTAATATAGTGGATCATTAACAAAATATCGTCAGCAAACACATAACTCACTCTCCTCCCCTTGTAGTCCAATTCCCCTAATTAACCTATTAGCTCGGATAGTTCCTTTTTTTTTTTTTTTTTTTTTATTTCTTTTTGTTATTAGCCAAAGGTGACAGGTACATATATAATTGATTCAATCACAGACCGATAATACATATAGCATTAACAGGTACAGGTTTTCTTTAAGCATGTTTCATGTACAGTTTATATCTATGTATGTATTGTTCTCACTTAGAACCTTAACAAATCGTCCATGGTTGAATTTCAACTGTATTGACAAAATGCACCCTTAACTATATTACTGTTGATGGCTCCCTTCGACCAAAGGCAAATAATCAAAGTTTTACCTACATCTCTATAATTTACCTGGTTCCTCCAATTTCTCCCCAATACCCTTCCCTCCCTGTATACAAGAAGATTCAGGGGACAAAATCAGGATCATATAAGGAAATATACATCACCAAAGGTCTCCAAAAAAGTTAGAATTGTCCCAGTTTATTGTGGAGTTTTGCGGTTAGGGATTTCATATGATAAAATGTCTGCTATCAAACCTCTCCAGTTGTGTACTGTTGGAATGATTGTGGAGTGCCAATGCCTAGTTATTGCCTTTTTCGCTGCCAAAATAAATATAAGAAGTAGGGTTCGGTGTCACTGGAGTTATGTTGGGGATAAATGGAGATCAACACCAAATCGACTGTAAGTTCAATCACTTCTCCCATGCAGTCTGAAATTTCTTGTAAAGAACACCAAAATGGTGTTAATAGGGGACAGGACCAAATAATATGATCATGGTCAGCTACTTTACAAGAACATTTTCTCCAACAAACCCCGTATGGGGGTGGGAGATATTTAATTAGAGTTGCAGGAGAATGTAAAAAATGGCTCCTGTACTTCCATGCAATTCACACCACCTAGTGGCGTGAGTAATTTTATATGCCTGTATTGAAGCTCGTAGCCAATCCTCTTCTCGTATCTCCACCTCAAGGTCCCTACTACAGCTATTCATGATAGAAATTGTAGAATCTCCCATTCCTTCTCTTAGTATTTTGTATAAAAAACCCACCTGACATGGCCATAAACTCCCCCTCACATTATCTTCCAGATATTTCCAGGCCAGAGGTAAGGGTTATGTAAATCTAGTATCTATCTCTTCTTGACATAGTAGGTAATTTCTTACCTGATTATATCTGAAGTGGTCATTATTTGATAGGCCAAATTTTGTTTGCAGAGATTCAAATGGGATAATGCCTGAGGGGGATAGAAACTGCTTAAAAAATTGAAGACCCACTTTTGTCTAGCTAGAGGACGTACGGTCCAGGGATGCTGGGAGAAACCTATTGTCTTCTGCATTAAGTGTGTAGGGAAAAAAATAAATTACGGAAGACTTTTTGCCATTTCAATCTATACCACAACTTCAATATTTGGGCCGTAAGTGAAGAAAAGTCTCTGACAGGTGGCAACCTATTTTCAGGGACCAATGTCACCCTTCATGATATCATAAAGTTCATTTACGGCAAACAAGATCTTTCCAAGGAGAATGATGTCAGTGAAAGCCAAAGGGATAAAGTTAAAAAAAAAGATGCCATCTAATGAAATATCAGATTTGGTAGGTTAGGGCCCCCCCCCCCCGGAAAGTGGTAACTGGAGAAAGGACATTCTGACTCTAGGTTTCCGGCCGTTCCAGTTACAATCTGAAATAAGTTTGTCTCATGATTTAAAATAAAAATTGGAAGGAAAGGTGGGGATATTCTGAAAGAAACACAATAATTTTGGGAGGATTATCACGTGGACAGTCTCAATCTTTTGAAAAAAGGTCAGGGGTAACTGAGCCCATATACCTAGATATTTTTGTATTTGGATGTATAAAGGTTCATAATTTAGCAGCTCCATTAAACTTAGATTTTTGGAGATGGTAATACCCAGGTATTTAAATCTGGTTTTAAACCATTTAATCAGGTATTTCTTTTTAATATCTTGAGGGGGTAAAAAATATTGGAAGCAGGTCTGTTTTTGCTATATTTTACTGAAAGCCCGAGATCTTTTTAAAATGTAGTATTTGCCATAATGCTGGGAGATATGTTTTGGGGGAAAGGGCTGTTATCAAAATATCATCAGCAAATAATGCTATTTTATATTCCCTGTGACCTCACTGGAATCCCTCAACATTAACATTTCTCCTAATGGTTTCAGCCAACGGCTTTATGTATAACGCAAACATCGGGGGGACAATGGTCACCTTGTCTTGTGCCTCTTTGAATATGTATAGGTTGAGAAAGGGAACAGTTTACCCGGATATAAGCACAGGGTTGAACATATATATTCTTTATGCAAGAGGTAAAAGGATAGCAGAAAGGAACATTTTGATAAGGTAACCCATAGATATTCCCACCTTACCTTATTGAAAGCTTTGTCAGCATCTACGCTGACTATAATGGATGGAATCATTCTAGCCTGTATATGTTCTAGGAGAAGGGTAAGCTGGTGCAAATTGTCAAAAGTGCTTCTTTGTTTAATAAAACCGGATTGATTCTGGTGTATTAAGGTAATAAGAATGGGTTCTAATCTCTTTGCCCAGATAGGCACGAATATCTTGTAGCCCATTAATACTGAAATTGGACGATACGAAGATGGAAGGGTAGGGTCCTTATCTGGCTTAAGTAAAGGCAATTATATCGTATAATTCCAAGAGGGGGATGGGATCTCTCCTTCTTCTACTGCATGGCAAGCCAGCAACAAACTAGGGAGAAGTTGTGGGATGAAGGCTTTGTACCACTCTGGACCAAACCTGCCCGGTCCTGGGCACTTTAGAGGCTTTAGTTGTTTTGACATGAAGAAGGATTTCCTTGGGTCTAATTGGCCTTTCTAGAATTTCTCTTTGAGAATCTGTTACAGTGGATAAAATAAGATTTTTGAAAGAGGCAGCTCTAAGTTCCTCCTGAGTCTGAGATGAGGGAGGGGCCGCATATAATGCTTCACAGAACTGGCAAAACGCCTGTTTTATATTCTCTTCTTTACAAGTGAGGGTGCCCGAGGGCTTAGATTTTATTATTAGTATTGTAGAAGCCCTTTTATTCGCTCGTAGTTTCCAAGCCAATGCTCTAGCTCCTCTGGCTGCCCCCTCATAGTTGTATTGGCGCAGGTAATTTAGACTCTGTAAACTCCTGCAGTCTAATATTTTTTGTATATCTTGTTTTAATGTTTTTATTCAGTGCTGAAGTATTTTATCTCCCTCTCTGTATAACATTTGATATGATGCTAAGAGATCCGTTATGTAGTTTAATCTTGCTTGTGTCTCTTTATTTTAGCTCTGATAGTTCTTAAAAAAGGTTCTAAAGCCAGAATAAATAATATAGGAGACAAAGGGCACCCTTGTCGTACCCCATTAGTCATCTTAAGAGGGTCTCCCATATGAGTTAATTAGAAATCTAGCCGAGGTATTCCTATATAACAATCTAATAACCTTTATTATATTAAGCGGCAATCTCCAAGAACTCAGACTCAAACATAAACTCCCTATTAATCAAATCAAAAAGCTTTTGATGCGTCAACTGCCAGTGCATGTGTAATTATTCTATTTTTTTGTACAAAATGAAAAAGTGCTTGTACTCTTCTATTTGCTTCAGAAATGGTACGCACTATAAAAAACCCAAATTGATCCTTATGAATTACTTTAGGTAACTCCCCTTTCAGTCTATTAACTATTGATTTTGTAAGTACCTTATAATCAGAATATAGCAATGCTATTGGTCTATAGCTGTCCACCGTTTTGGGGTTTTTCTCTTCTTTTAACAATAATACCACTTTGGCTTCCTCCAATGGGGGGGGGGTAACTTCCTCTATTTCAACTATTTCTTGAACCACTGCTACCAACCAAGGCATTAACTCATCCAGAGAACTTCGATAAAATTCTATAGTTAAGCCATCTAGTCCTGGACTATTTTAATTTTTTTGCACATTGGTAATAACTTCTTTCATTTCTGCTACCGAAGATTTCTCTCGACTGCAACATAACTTTGGGAGTTTGGCCTTATCCAGATAATCTCTTATTTTTCTATATGGAGAATTTGATTCTGTCTGATAGATACATTTATAAGCCTTGTTGACCTCTCCACCCATCCCTTTATCATTAACCACACTGTTTCCCTGGTCATCTTCCAAACACGTTTTAATATTTTTTCTCTGTTTTTTAGTAAGTATGCCAGCATTTTCCCCGATTTATCCCCCCTGCAGATACCCAATTTTTTTTATTTTAAATTAACTGCTACTTTATTAATAAGCTTATTTTTTTCTGCTCTTAGATTGTACCACTCTTTTGCATGCTTAATATACTCAGTAATCACCAATTGGTCTAATTCTTTTAACCTAGCATCGATTTTTTTTGCAGTTTTTTTTGTTTTTTCTTCATTTAAAAACCCTTTGTATGATATTTCACCCTGCATTACAGCCTTAAATGCATCCCATAGATTTCTGACTGAGTACCATCATAATTAAATAACCAAAATTCTTTTATCTTCATTTTTTTTTTAACAAACCCCAATCTCTTAATAATGTATTATTCAATCTCCATTTTCTCGAGAAAGTACAGTCACAGAAGAACTTACCGTAACAGTAGATCTTTGAGAACAGCTCTTGCAGCAGGTTACACCATTAGGACTGAAGCCGGCAGGCAGCAGGACCCCATGGAAAACATCTAGCTAGCTACATACAGCGGGGGACTACCCCCAACATTGGCCCCACCCCTGGCGTCACATACATCATAAAAGGGGTCAGTCCCCCAGCATCCCTCAGTTCTCCTGCCAGAGACTCCTGGCACAGCGATATGATTCTGATGGAGAGACCGAGGATCCGCTTCCAGAGGAAGACCAATAGAAACTGTAATTCTTTTTGCTAAAATAGTTGACCTCCTGACGGAAAGGTGGATGGGAACGTATCTGCTGCAAAAGCTGTTCTCAAAGATCTACTGTTACGGCAAATTCTTATGTAACTGTACTATCTTACTTTGAGAAACAGTTCTTGCAACAGGTTACACCATTAGGACTGAGTCCCAAGCAGTGATGAGTATTACCCCTAAATTTGGGAGGAGGAAAGAAGAAGGGTGAAGGGAACCCCTCATGAAATAAGCTCCTGCAGAACTGCGAGGCCAAAGCCCGCTTTACGCCTAGAAGCAATGTCCAGACTGTAGTGTTTGATGAATATGTGCGCTGTACTCTAAGTAGCGGCTGCACAAATAGAAGCTGACACATTTTTCAGGGAAGTGAATGAGGTAGCCACCCCTCTGGTAGAATTGCCCTTTGCCGGTCCTGGTAAGGGTTTGTTTAGCTTCTGGTAGTAGAAAACAATGCAGTTCGCCAACCATTTTCAAAGTGTCTGTTTTGACACTGGTGCCCCTAACATCCTGTGGGCAAAGGACAAGAACAACTGGTCAGACTGTCCGTTTGGTCTGGTTCTGGTCAGGTAGAACCTGAGACTTCTGTGCACATCCAATGTGTGCAGGAGAGCTTCTTCTCTATTGGTATACCTTGGGTAGTAGACCAGTAAGTCTATATCCTGGGTTAAGGGTTAATTCTGACACCACCTTGGGAAGAAACTTAGGATTGGTTCTTAAGGACACCCTGTCCTTGTGGAAAATCAAACAAGGCTCTTTGCACATAAGTGCTTGAAGCTCTGAAATTCTTCTGGCAGAAGTAACTGCAAGTAAAAATAATGCCTTCCAAGAGAGAAGATGTAGCTCGCAATCTGTGGCTGGTTCAAAGGGAGGCAGTGTAAGCTGTTCTAGAATAAAGAGAAGGTCCCAAGGAGGGATCAGATCTCTAATGGGTGGTTTTAAATAAAGAATGCCACACAAAAAGGTTCAAGACAAATCTAATTGGGCTAAGGATTTGTCCCCGAATGGTGCATGGTACGCCAATATGGCACAAAGATGCACCTTTATTGAAGAGTAACTTGCCCTGCTTGCGACAAGGAAAGGAGGTACTGTAAAACTGATTTACCGGGCAAGTTAGAAGGTCTAAGTCCTGGGCTGATGATCAAAGACAGAACCTGTGCCAATTCATGGCGCGAGTAGAGGGGTTCCTCACTGCCATTAGGACATCTGCCACACTGTCCGATACTCCGTGGTGAGACATTGCTAGGTCCTTAGGAGCCAGGCATGCAGGTGCAAGGATCTGAGGTTCAGGTGACTCACAGACCTGTTGTCTTGTGACAGTAAGCGTGAGCTGAATGGAAGAGGAAGTGGTGGTTCGCTCGCTAGCCCTTGAAGAGGGAACCATATCTGTCTGGGCCAATATGGGGCCACTAGAATCATGACTGCTCTGTTGTCCTGCAGCTTGAGCAGGACCCTCTGGATCGAAGGGAGGGAAGGCATAGTGAAACCTGCCTGTCCAGGTGAGGGACAACGCATCTTGCCAGAAAACACCAGGCCCTGGATCTAGCGAGCAGAAAATGAAAATTACGTACCTACCGTAATTATGATCTTTCTGTGTATCTTCACCATTCATCACAGATGGGTTATCTGGCCGGAGGTCAGGACCCTGGGAGGTTTTTTTTTTTTTTTTGAAAGGGTAGGCGGAGCTAACACACCATCGTCGCTTGCCTCGAGGCTACTGTGCGTCACTGCGTGGTGCTCGAGGGTTGGCCGTTAGGTTGTGGTCGACTCCCTGCCTGCCAGTTCTGAGTCGCGGAGAGGTAAGAGGAAGGGATGGAGGGTGGGACAAGAGAGTTCAAGGGACAGAAAAAGGAAAGAATGACTGAACTAAAAGGAGAAATAATGACAGAGGACAGCAAAGAAGAGGTTAGATTAAGGGGATTGGGAGGGGCCCCAATCTCTGGAAGCGGAAGAAGGGAAGGGTAGGGAGGGGAAAGAATTTAGGAGAGAGGGAGAGGTATTAAGATATCCGAGACCCTTGTCCGTCACCAGATTGTATAGGAACTGCAAGGCGTAGCAAAGCTGTCTGCCAGAATTCAAGGCACAGAATAACTGGCAAATACTCCAGAAGCAGAGTCGGCTATTCTGGAAGAAGGACAGGGTACAGGGATTCAGTACTCTCTCAAGAAAAGATGTCTGGTGAAAAAAAGGGTTTTCTTTTCTTCCTTTTTTTTTAGGAGAAATAGTTGGATGGAAACCAGGAGGAGGACAGAAGGAGGGCAACTACCAACTCCCACCCCATGGGGTGGAGACAAAGTAGTAGAGAAGAAGTGCCGCTTGAGCTATCCACTCTCCTTGGAAAATACCCCCCCTGTGTGTCCCTACTTTACCCCACTCCTAAGGAGGAGGGGGGGGTCACAGAGAGGGAGGGGGACCCAGAGACTGAGGCCCCAGGGGGATGGTGGATGGGGTTGTGATGAATGGTGAAGATACACAGAAAGATCATAATTATGGTAGGTACGTAATTTTCATATCTTATCTGTGTCAATCTTCACCATTCATCACACATGGCTGAGTTGTTTCTTTACACCCTAAGGGACAAAGTCCCTTAGCCCTCAGTGGGTGACACACTAAAGGGGGAACCCTCAGGGCCTGGAGAGGTCCGGAGAGTGGGGGAGAGAGACGGAGTTCCTCCGGAGGAGAAGGAAGCCCCGACAAGCGCCCGTCTCCCCACCTATGGAGAAAAGGTAGGTTCCCTGGTGGGCGGAGCTAATCACCCTATGCCGGGCCAAGGGTGACAACCGGGAAAGACGTAGCCATGCCGATCGCCTAGTGCAGATCGCTGTCCCTACGACCCTGGTAGCTACCTCGCTGGCGTCATAAGATGCCCTTGCTTGGTGCCTTGCTAGCTCCAGGCCACGTGCAGAGACTGCGATGGCTTGTCTGGTTTGCTCAGAGTCAGGCAATGAGGCTAGGAGCTGACCTAGTCTGGACCATAAGAACCTGTTGTAGGCTGCATAGTGGGCCTGATAAGCAGAAATAGAGAGGAGTAACTGTGCCGAGTAGAAGGTCCTCCTCCCCAAAATCAAAATCCGAGGAGTCTTGATCTGGGGCCGCCGTCACGGTGAAGGGCGCAAGCCCATCAGGAGTATCCAAGTGCCAAACCAGACTGTGGATGAGGCATGGAACCTGAGACTCCGGGTGCGTAATACCTCTGGCTGAGATCCTTGGGGCAGGAACTCCGAGAAGGGCCTCTGCCAAAACGCAACGACGCCTCCCTAAAGGGAGAGGCCAGTGTGTGCACCACAAGGGTGGCCTCGCCAAAAATCACCTAGAAAGGCATGCGCCGCGTGCTCAGGATTGCTGATAGTGGAGGGTGAAAGGTGCAAATCCTCCAACATCCTCATGAGGAAACGCTGATACTCCGAGAGATCAGCAGCCGGAGAGATGTGGACAGAAGGTTCCTCTCCCCCTGAAGAGAGAGATGAGGAGCTGGAGGTCGCCATGTGCTCAGAGGGTGGCTGCATGGGGGAAGGTTGAAAAACCTGGCTGTCCATTGCCCTAATGTAAGCAGGGAACCGGGCAGCCACTGCTCTGAACTGCTCCCAGGTGAGAGGGCCGCTAGGACCGAGGATGCCTGGGAGCGCAGGAGAATGTGGCAGAGGGAAGGGGGCAGAGCCGAGAAGAGATGTCGGCTGACCTCCGCCAGGGCTAAGGAGCGGACCGTGGGTACCTGAAGAAGGTGCCTCGGAAGACCCCACAGCCGACAGCTGCACAACCACATTGGTAGTGCCTTGGCTGTGCCCCGAAGAATCCCCCCAGTGAGGTGACTGGGGCCGTAAAGGTCCAGAAGGATGGTCCCCTACCTCAGAAGAACGGGACTCCCTCCAAGAAACTGAGGGAGAAGAGTGGAAATTTGCACCACTGCTCCTTCCAGGGTCTGGTGACCCCAGAAAAGGGCCAACGTGCCGATCCCACACCCCTCGACCCCTCAGAGTCCAAAAGAGTCCTCCTCCTCCTCGAGCGGGCCAGCCTAGATAGCTGGCATCTCTGGGCAGCCCCCGAAGGGGAAACCCAGGGAGCAGTACCTTCCCCCCCTGCAGGTGCCTCGATGGGCCCCAAAGTCGGGCGATCAAGACACACCACTGGAGGGGGTACCACAACCGAGGGATCGATGAAACCCCCAAGACCAGGCTGCAGAGCTATGGTGGCACGCACCACTGTCTGCTGGTCAGCACCACTGACCCTAGTCTCGGGCCACCGACCTCTCCCTCAGGAGGGTGGCTCGACTCGTCGCCGAGACCACCGCTGCCCACGCCCACAGCCAACCCCGGGAGGGGTGTGACCGTTCGTCCAACTCGCAGTTCGACCGCTCCAAAGAGGTAGAGTCCGAAGCCTGAGCCAAACCGTAGGAGGGTGGGCAGAACTATCCCTGCCACCGCCCGAAGCCACCACAGCCAGAGTCGGTGCCAGTGCTCCTCCACAAATTCCTCATGAAGCGGGATCCAAAGAAGGCATGGCCCCAGCCCGAGCCAGAGGTCCAATGCCAGGACCAGTCGCGGCACCATCCGATCCACCGGCACTGGGGGCGGCACCAAGGACAGGGATGACGACGACAACAGCCCCGTCGGCGCCGAGGGTGCCGCCGTCGACACCGCCTGGCTCCTCTGCGCCGTGGAGCGGCACCGAGGACCGTGGCACCGCAGACGGCCTCGGTTACGTGACCTAGCACCGCTTGGCTCGGGTGCCGCGAGTGCATGGACGGCACCGCTGGACGGCACCAACAGATGGAGTCGATGCCCACGGTGCCGAGCCTCGAGGACACGGGCGCCGTGGCGCAGACATGGTGAAGGACGACATTGGAGTGGGTCTCACGGTGTCGTGAACAGCGCCAGCGCCGCATCGGCCAACCGCGCCCACTGCCGAGCGACAAGTTGGCGCTTGACGATCAATTTTGGGCCAGGCCCACGGTGCCGGAACGGGCATCGAGTGCACGCCGACCCGGCCTTCCGAGCCGCTGGAACAACACCGGGGAGCTTCACCCATGGGGCGATAGCTGGCATGGCGGCGCTCCCACCCGCCTCCCGGGAGGGAGCTGGGCAGGCCTTCTGCGCGCCGGTAGGAGCTCTCGCAATGGCTAGGCCAAGGCAGTCGAGGCTCCTCCTCCTCGTCCGTATAGAACCGGGAGGGTACGTGAGGAAAGCGCGAGAGTGTGGCTTGGCCCGACGAGTGCGAACCCTACCACCGAAAATCGGCGGAGCTCGCCCCACTTTCAACGCGCGCACTGTTCGAGGACCCGGCGGTCCATGGAGAAGCAGGTGTCGCACGAGTCCATGTCGTGAAGCGGGCCAAGACACGCAAGACACCAGTCGTGCTGGTAGGTGACGGAGAATTTTCAGCCGCATGGGCACCGCCGCATGGGGGGCCGATCTGTCTTCGAAGACTTTTTGCCCTCCGACCGAGACATGACCTATGGAAAAAAACATCAAAACAGACTCTACGTCGCAAAATTCAAAAAATAAGGAAAGATCTTACCGGGTGACGTCGAGTGGAGGCAGAAAACAGAACCGGCAGGAAACAGACGGACTTAACGTTGAAGGAAAAGGATGCAATCAGGCCTACAATCTTCTTGAAGCTTCCGCGGGCGACCCTCGGCGGTGGGAGGCGAAGAACGGCGGGTGGCGGGTCGATACAGCCTAACGGCCAACCCTCAGCGCACGCAGTACGGCCTCGGAGGGCGGCCGATGGTGTCTGCTCTGCCTACCCTTTTAAAAAAAAAAAAAAAAAAAAAAAAGTCTCTGGTCCTGACCTCCGCCAGATAACCCATCTGTGATGAATGGTGAAGATCGACACAGATAAGATCTGGGCAGTTTTATGTTGTATGGGGAGATGAACAGATCCAAATCTGGTGTTCCCCATTTTGCAAAAAGCATTTCCGCTACCTGTTGCTGGAAATCCCATTCGTGTGTGCTGTATCAAGATCTGCTTAATAGATTCACCAGCGTGTTCTGTAATATGGGAACATGCACTAGAGAGAGTGTGATGTGCTCTATTGCCCAGTACCACACTCTCAGTCTCTCGACAGTGTTGGAAGGAGTGAGTGCTTCCCTGCTTGTTGATGTAGAACACTACTGACGTGTTGTTGGTTTGGATCAATAAGTGTCCTGGGGTTATATCTGTTTGTAAGGCTTGAAGAGCATAAAGAACTGCCCTTATCTCAAGGACATTTATGTGAAGGGCTCCTTCGGCCCCTGACCAGCGTCTCACTCTTCTTGTTGCCCAAGTGGGCGCCCCAACCTGATCCCGACGCGTCCATGGTCAGGATCAGAGAATGTGTAGGAAACAGGAAAGGAACTCCTACTGAGAGGTGTTCCAGAACAAGCCACCATTGTAAGACTTGGAGAACAGAGTTGGGGACTGAGACTAGCTGGTCCTGGTTGTCTTGGTGTTGGTCCCACTGGATCCTGAGTGTTCACTAAATGGTTCTTGTGTGGAAATGTGAAAGGGGAACAGTGGCTATGGCAGCCGCCATATGCACCAGTACGCGCAACACGGTCCTCGCTAGGACCTGTCTTTGAGCTCTGATGTGTCGTATCATGCTTCGTAGATGCTCTGCCCTGCTGTCTGGTAGAAAGGCCCTTTCCTTGCTGGTGTCCAGTACCATGCCAATGATCTGAAGCCCTTGGCAAGGTGTAAGGGTTGATTTTGCCAGGTCGATCGTGACACCTAGGGAATCAAATAATGAATAGGTGTCTCGTACAGTGAGATTTAACTGTCTCTAGGATGAAGCAGTCAGGAGCCAGTTGTCCAAATAGGGGAAGACATAGTGGCCCTTTCTCCAGAGTGGCGCCACTACAACTGCCAGGCACTTGGTGAATACCCTTGGAGCCGCCATAAGGTATGGCTTAGAACTGGCAGTAGTGACGCTGGAATTCGAATAGCAGAAACCTCCAATGTTGTTTCGCAATATGGAATGTGGAGACAGACATCTTGCATGTCCAACGACGAAAGCCAAGCATCTAGGTGTAGCATCGGGATCAAGCCTGGTAAGGTGACCATCCAGAAGTGTTTGTATGCCATGAAGTTGCAGAGATCGCTCAGGTCTAGGATGGGACATAGATCTCCTGTCTTTTTTGGTACCAGAGAAAAATATGGGAATAATACCCTTTCCCTCTCTGGATCCATGAGACCTTTTCTATGGCTTCTTTCTCGATAAGGGAAGCTATCTCTTCTTGGATTGGTGTGTCACGTTGACTCGAATACTGGGAATGCAGTGGTGGTGTGGATGGTGGTTGCCCTGTGCATTCAATAGAATGCCCTCTTTAAATGAGCTGAAGCACCCATTGACTAGAAGTGATTTTTTGCCATCCTGGTAAGTGATTTGTGAAGTGACCCCTGACCTTCTCTTCCCTTTGAACCAGCGAGGGAGGAGGGGTCTGCAGTGAGTCAGGCTGTGGATGGGGAGGGGAGGGTTGCCTGAGGAGTTTTTGAATTCCTGACTCCTTGACCTCCTGTAGGACAAGGATGGCCTTTTCTATTAAAGCCACCTTTCTGCTGTTGTCCGAATCGGGGCTGCTGACCCGGTTTGCCCTTGAATCGGTTTTGTTGCCTCTGAAATGGTTTTTGTTTGGGTCTGCACATGGCTTCTGCAGATCTGACCACCTTTCCAGTGTCCTGCAGTTTTATGACAATTTTCTCCGACTCTTCTCCAAAGAGAACCGAGCCCTTGACTGGAACGTCCAAGATACCCTTCTGGACGTCAGACAAAAGGCCAGAGACCCTCAGCCAGGAGTGCTGTCTGAGGCAGACTCCTGACGCTGCACTTCTTGCCGCTGAATCTGCTGAATCATATGCCGCTCTGAGTACCTGTGTTCCCATGACAGAGCCTGTCTGAAGTAGTTTTATTAACTCCTCTTTCTTGTCTTCCTCCAGCATATCTTTTATCAAGACTTGACCTTGTTCCCACAGGGCACTTTTAAATTGCACCATGTGGGTCAGGAAATTAAGTAACTGGTAGAACATGTCGCTGATGAGTATATATTTCTTCCCATGGAGTCAAGTTGCTTCGACTCTTGGTCTGGGGAGTGGATACTTAGATGCTGTGGTCTTTCAGACTGATCGTGAGTGGCCATTATGGACCATAGAGTCTGCCACTGGTTGCTCCCCTAAGTAGAGGTCCTCTTGAGTGACCCTATACAGGCGGTCTGCTCTCTTAGGTACTGTGGAAGAGGAGAAAGGTTGCTTCCAAGCAGCTTTCTTCACATCTTGGAAGGTGTCCACTAATGGTGGGACTACCACTGGTTTGGTGTATTTCTGTCTCCAGTACTTAGCCAGGCGGCGTGTCTCAGGATCCAAGTCTTGTGTGTCCCAACCCATGATGTCTTGGATATGCCGCAGGACATCCATAAATGACAGGTCATCAGGAGGTGACCTTAGCAGGTCCTGTGGGTCTGAAGGGACACTAAAGGGAGAGGCTGGCCTGGATGAATCCGAAGAGGAGGAATGAGACTCGTCTGATGACGAGCAGTCTGATCTCCTATGGTGTTTCTTAGGTCTGTGCAGACTGGGAGAGCGTGAAGGAGTCTGGGAGGGAGATCTTGTCTTTATGAGACCACTTTTTCTTAGACCAGCCCCTAGGTTTTGGGCTTTCCTCTCTAGGGGTGGTCTGTCCAAGCTTTTTTCTTTTGGAGGAGGCAAGTTCTCAACTGGAGGTTTTGTGGGAACTACATCCTTCCTGATGGTTTCCCACCAGTAGGAAAACAGTTCCTTCACCTCATTAAAGCTAAGGTCTGACGACTGACCTAGTGTTGGTTCCTCCTCGAGGTGGTGCCTGACCGTCGCCTGTGTCTGGCTTTTTATGCCCTGACGCACCCGTAGACAGGTCTTTTTGTGGCATTGGGTCGTGTGGGAGGTTTTCTTCCTCCCTGTCTCCTGGTCCTCACCGTGTTCGACCCCGGTGTTGGTACAGTTATCGTCCAAACGTCCTAGCAAACAGATGTCTGGTACGGACGAGGTGACATCCTTTTTGTGGAAAAGGACCTGTGTCGGTCATTGGTCCTGGAGACGCTTTGCAGTCGTCTGCTCCGATGTCCAGTTCTCTTCTGAAGTCTGCTTAAGGGACGTCAGGTCCGAGTCCCAGGGTTTCCCCCCCTAGGGAGTTGGGAGGCTGACCTCCAGGGATCGGTGTCCCAGTGCCGGTCCAGGGAGTCGGGGCCTGAGATGGCGGTCAACTTGGAGTGCGCCTTGGCTGGGTGATCTGTAGATGCAGATTAGTCTGAAGTGCCTGAGGGCTGGCTGTGTGAAGATTCCTTGGTCTGGATCTTTAGAGGCTGGAGGGTGGATGCAACGCCTGCACCACCGGACGGCTGGATTCTGGCCGGCGGAGGCTGGGTCTCTGATGGGGCTGGAGATCTGCTACAGCGAGCAGAGTCCAAGCTCACCCTAGAGTTGGACGTCCACATAGATGGGGAGTGCTCTGTCTCCTTCTGCCTCCGTTTTTCCTTGGGTTTCCCCGATCTATGGGATGGCTCTTCCCGTGAGGAGGAACTTTTCTGCATGGCTGCTAATCTTTTTTCCAAAAGGAAGGTTTCCAAAACTTTCTCTCTGCGGATCCTCGTGCGGCTGTTAAAGTTCTGGCAAACAGAACAAGCCTTGGTGTCATGTTTTGGGCCTAGGCACCTGACACATGCCGAGTGTTGATCCTTAAAGGGAATCTGTTTGCCACACGCGCACTTGGAGGAGTGCCTTTCCACAGAAGAAAGAAAGAAAGAAAGGAAGAAAAATTAACTTTTTCGAGAAAAAATAAAATAAATGTAGAATTACTTAAGTGATGGCATCGTTCGAGAGCTGAAGGCGTCTGTGGAGCCGATGCTTGAGAGTTGACGGCAGGAAAAGAACTGAGGGATGCTGGGGGACCGCACCTTTTATGATGTATGTGACGCAGAGGGCGGGGCCAATGTCAGGGATGGTCCCCCGCTGTACGTAGCTAGCTAGAAATTTTCCGTGGGGTCCTGCTGCCTGCCGGCTTCAGTTCTAATGGCGCAACCTGCTGCAAGACCTGTTTCTTGAAGTAAGATCACTCTCTCCTGATCCCTTACTTCTAACACAGTTTCTATTATAGCATGCTCTGACATGAGAATTTAATAAATAACTGTCTTTCTCAATTTAGGTAGAGTTTTGAGGATTTCCTGCCTCTGTGACCCCTCTGGGAGGGCCTGAGCCACAGCCTTGCCTTTTTTCCAGAGGGTATTCTGGTACTTAAGTGCGAGAGGTAGTTTGAAATCCTTAGGCCCAAGGTGGCTGAAGCAAATGTCTTCTTGCCCCATTAAGTCCAACCTCCTAGACTCTTTTTTTAAACTTTGTTGGTCTTCACAAGAACATAGTTACTTTCGTAAAGTACAGTTACGCAAGACCTTACCGTAACAATAGATCTTCGAGAACGGCTCGCAGCAGGTTACACCATTAGGACTGAAGTCATCAGGCGCCAGGACCCCATGGAAAAATTCTAGCTAGCAGTATCCAGCGGGGGACCGTCCCTGATGTCGGCCCCTCCCCGATGTCAGGCATCATATAAAAAGGGGGCGGGGTCCCCCAGGATCCCCAGTTCTCCCGCCGGAGACTCCCGGCCCAAAGGTGACACCTGAAGGGAAGACTGAGGATCCGCTTCCTAAGGAAGGTTTGCTATAGGATGGCATCAAAGACGCTATAGCCTAGAAACTAGGTCAGAAGACAACCTCCAGAGGGGAAGGTGGGAGGGAAACTACCTAATGCAAGAGCTGTTCTCGAAGATCTACGGTTACGGTAAGTTTTTACGTAACTGTACAATCTTACTTCGAGAAACAGCTCTTGCAACAGGTTACACCATTTGGACAGATTCCCAAGCAGTACAGGAATAATAAATTATCGGGAGAAGGACAGGAGAGATGTTTCAGATTTCAGGACAAAAGTCCTTGAAGAACTGCCAAGCCGAAACCTGCTCTGCGTCTAGAGGCAATATCCAGACTGTAGTGCCTGATGAAGGTGTGTACAGTGCTCCAGGTTGCTGCTGCACAGATGGCTGAAGTGGAGACATTCTTGAGTGCAGCAAAGGAGGTAGCCACCCCCCCTTGTAGAATTATCTTTTACCGGTCCCGGTAAAGGTTTGTTGCGCTTCTGGTAACAGAACAGGATACATTTCACCAGCCATCTAGAAAGTGACTGTTTGGAGACAGGAGCACCTTGCATTCTCTGTGTGCAGGAAACAAAGAGCTGGTCCAACTTGCGATGGGCCCTTATTCTGTTTAGATAATATCTGAGACTCCTATGCACATCCAGGGTGTGTAGCAGGGCTTCTCCCCTGTTAGTGATTTGGATAATACACCAGAAGGTCTATGTCCTGGTTAAGTGAGACAGCCGAGACCACCTTGGGAAGGTACTTAGGATTTGTTCTTAAGGACACCCTGTCCTTGTGAAAAGCCAAATAAGGATCCTTGCACATTAGTGCATGAAGCTCAGAAATTATTCTGGCAGAAGTAACAGCAACTAAAAGGAGCGTCTTCCAAGAGAGGAGACGCAGCTCTCAATCCGCGGCTGGTTGAAAAGGAGGCAGCGTAAGCTGCTCTAGAACAAAAGGAAGATCCCAAGGTGGAACTGGGTCTTTGATGGGAGGTCTCAAGTGCAGGATGCCGCGCAAAAAGGCATAAGAAGCCTCTAGTTGAGCTTGAGACCTGTGACCTATCGGTGAATGGTACGCCCAAATGGCGCATAGGTGAACCTTAATGGAGGAGTAGGCAAGACCTGTCTAGTAAAGGAACAGGAGGTAATCTAAAACCGACCTCTCTGAACAATCCAATGTGGTCAATCCACGAGCTTGAGCCCAGATACAAAATCTGCGCCACTTCATGGCGTAAGTGGAGGGCTTTCTGGCCGCCACCAGAACATCTGCAACTTCCTGAGAGACCCCGTATCTCAAGACTGCGATGTCCTTAGGAGCCAGGCATGCAGGTTCAGCGACCGAAGATCCGGATGGACCAAGGAGCCTGCCTCCTGGGACAGAAGGTGAGAGATGAATGGCAGAGGCACCAGACGTACCTGGGTCAGCTGATGTAAGAGACAGAACCAAATTTGCCTGGGTCAAAAGGGCACTACCAGAATAAGGGATACCCACTCTTGCTGGAGCTTCAACAGAACCCTCTGGATCAAAGGGAAGGGCGAGAAAGCGTAGAGGAACCTGCCCGTCCAAGAGAGGGACAACACGTCTTGCCAGAAAACACCAGGCCCTGGATCTAGCGAGCAGAAATTGGGCAGTTTTGCGTTGGATGGGGACGCAAAGAAGTCTAATTCTGGTGTCCCCCATCTGCGAAACAGGTCCTCTGTAACTTCCTGAAGCAGTTCCCATTCGTGGACTCTGGCCTGTGACCGGTTTAGACTGTTCGCGATAGTGTTGTCCACTCCGGGAACATTCACTGCAATGATTTCTGCGCCATGTTGCAGTACCCAACTCCAAACCCTTTGAGCCTCCCTGCAAAGGGGGTAGGAATGAGTGCCTCCTTGTTTGTTGAGATAGTATATCACCGCAGTATTGTCTGTTTGTACTAGAAGAGTACCCGGTGGAATCTCCGACTGGAAGACCTGTAGGGCGTACAGGACAGCTCTCATCTCTAGAATGTTTATGTGAAGGTGCGACTCTAGAGATGACCAGGAGCCTTGAGTTCTGACCCCATTGAGGTGAGCTCCCCATCCGGACCCAGAGGCATCCGTGGAGAGAGCCACTGAAGGAGGTGGCGCAATGAAGGGGACTCCCATCGAAAGGTGGTCTGGGACGAGCCACCAGTGCCAGTCTCGGGTGACAGCATTCACGATCCGGACTGGATGCTGCAGATCTTGCTTTAGGTCCCATTGTGCCTGCAACATCCATTGGACGACCCGCATATGGAGGCGAGCTAGGGGAACCGTCGCAATGGCAGCTGCCATGTGCCTGAGCAGGCAAAGAATGGTCCGGGCCAGTATTGTGTTCTTCTTTATGTCCCTTGTAAGGGATCTGATGTGTTCCACACTGTCCTGGGGAAGGAATGCCCTTCCTCGAGTGATGTCCAGAATTGCTCTAATAAACTACAAGTTCTGGGACGGGACAAAGTGCGACTTCTCCTAGTTGATAGTGATGCCCAGTGATTGGAAGAGGGAACATGTATCCTGGATCGCGGACATCAAGGCGTCCCATGAGGGGGGCATGAGGAGCCAGTCGTCTAGGTATGGAAACATGTAGTGGCCCAGTCTCCTGAGAGCTGCTGCCACGACTGCCATACACTTCATGAATACTTGAGGTGCCGAGGACAGTCCGAAAGAGAGCTCGGAACTGGTAGTGGTGTCCCAGAAACTCAAAACGCAGAAGCTTTTGATGTGCACAAGTAATTGGGAGAGGTAGGTAAGCGTCCTGCATGTCCAGTGATGCTAGCCATGCGCCTTCTTTGAGCATGGGAATGAGACCCGGCAGGGTCACCATGCGGAAGTGCTTGTACAACACAAAGGTGTTGAGGTCGCTGAGATCTAAGATCGGGGGCAGGTCCACTGTTTTCTTTGGAACCAGGAAGACGTGAGAATAGTAACCTTTTCCTCTCGGTTCGGTGGAACATACTCTATGGCCTCCTTGTCCAGGAGGGCCAAGATCTCCTGCTGCGAGAGCAGGGGAGGTCTTGGTGGTGGGTGGTCGAGGAACGCTATAGAGTGGCCTCACTTTACCAACTGTAACACCCACCAGTCGGAGGTTATCCTCTGCCACCCCGAAAAGTGATGAGAGATGCGACCCCCGACCTTCTCGACCCTTTCATCCAGAGGAGGGGCGAGGGCCGGGAAGGGGTCATGCTGTGGTGGTATTGGACCCCGTGGTCTGGGATGCCTTGGGATGCTTTGGGCCCTGGCACGTGGGGAACCTGGCTTGGTTTCTACGACCAAACTTGCCCCTGGGTTGCTGGCCAGAACGTGGCTGTTGCCGTTGTTGCCAGCCGTGAAAGCGGTTCTGATTCCTACGAAAGGAACCAGACTTGGGTCTGTACATGGCCTGTACAGTCCGGACTGCCTTCACAGCATCCTGTAGCCTGGTGATGACCTTCTCCGATTCCTCACTGGACAGGACAGCTCCATTATAAGGGATGTCCAGGATGTTCTTCTGGATGTCCGGGGTAAAGCTGGAGACTCTCAACCAAGAATGTCTCCGGAGACAAACGCCTGTAGCTGATCCCCTGGCTGCCGAGTCTGCTGAAACTTAAGTGGCTTGGAGGACCTGGGTCCCCATGTCTGACCCAGTATGAAGAAGGTAAGCAACTCATCCTTCTTTTTGCCATCCGTGAAATCCTTCAGAAGGTCTTGGCCCCGTTCCCAAAGGGCATTCTGAAACTGCACCATGTGCGTGAGATCGTTCAGAGACCTTATCGAGCATGTAGCAGCCGCGTACATGCGTCTTCCCACCGAATCTAATTGCTTAGATTCTTGGTCTGGAGGCAGGGTACTCAAGTGCTGAGGCCGCTGAGACCGATCATGAGACGCAGTAATGACCAAAATAGGCCAGGGGTTGCTGCGCCAAATACAGGTCCTCCACAGGAGCTCTGTAGAGGCAGTCAGCTTTCTTAGGAACAGACTGTGTCGAGTGTGGATACTTCCAAACCACCTTGGTGATGTCCGTAAAGGTGTCCACCAGAGGTGGGATCACCACAGGCTTCGGATCCTTTTGCTGGAAGTAACGGGCATAGCGTTGTCTTTCGAGGTCCAAGTCTTCTGTCTCCCATCCCATATTTTCCTGGATGTGCCTGATGATCTCTGAGAAGGAAGGATCATCTGGTGGAGACCTTGGGAGGTCTCATGGGTCTGGTGATGGGGGACTAAATGGGGATGGCGACCCAGAGGTATCGGACGTGTCCAGTCTGGAGTCATCCCCCAGTGAGCGTCATCTGACCCAGGGTATGCTGAGGGAGACCATGACGGGCGTCTCTTGCGTTCCCTAGATCTGCCCCTAGGAGGCGGGGTTGGCTCCTTAGGGGTTGGGGGTCTTGAACCTTCAGCACCCCAAGGAGGAGGTGGAGGTGGAAGAGGCTTGCAGGGGGACCGTATCCTTTTTTATGGTCTCCCACCAGAAGATGAACAGGTCTTTAACCTTCTGTATATTAATGCCGGACGATGGGCCTGGCATCGGTCTGTCACTGGGGTCGGGTCCCAGGGAACCACCGAGTCCGGCGATGGCACCCCGGGCAGGCTGGTGTCCTCCATGTCGCCTGTCTGGTCATCCGGCGGTGCGGTAGCCTCTTCTCTCGAGGACCCCTGACGTCCGATGTCAACCGGCGTCGGTACTACTGGCATCGGTTCGGTAGTCCGTTTAACAGGTGCTGGGTCGGATGCCTTCTTCGACTCAGACATCCGCCTGAGGGACATCAGCTCTGTGGTCTTCCATTCAGGGGCCTTGGGAGGCTGGGAGATGGATCTGAGGTTGGTGTCCCAGTATCGGTCTGACGCTACACTGGACTTGGAGAAAGACTTCTTGTGCCGGTCTGAGGAATCTGGCCAGGAGGAGGAGTTGGACATCTGAGTAGTCTTAAGTGGGTGTAAAGAGGCAGAGGAGCCCCCTGAAGACCTTACCTTAATGGGGGGTAGCTGGGAGCGGGCCCAGGACAGAGAACGGTCGGACCGCGCAGAGCTGGAGCTGGCCCTGGATCTCAACCTACCCGATTCCCGATGCTTGTCCCGGTGTTTGCCTGTCTTGTGGGAAGATTCCCCTTTGGGGGAAGGTAGTTTCTCCATTTTCTTCAATTTCTCCTCAAGGAGGAACCCCTGAATGGCCTTTTGGCAGCGGATTCGGGTGCTGCTATTAAACTGTTGGCAGATTGAGCAGGCCTGGGTATCGTGCTCTGGGCCCAGACACCTCCCGGAGGTCGAATGATGGTCAGCAAAGGGGATCTGCTTGCCACAGGCACACTTAGAGCAGTGTCCTTTGAGAGAAGGGGTAGGAGAAGCAGACATGGATTGTCTTGATGAAGTAAAAGATTTCATGTGTCGTTCGTTGATGCAGGCGTCCGTGAGGTTGATGCTGGCGAGTCGATGGCGGGAAAAGAACTGAGGATGCTGGGGGACCGCTCCCTTTTATGTGATGCCTGATGTCAGGGAGGGGCCGATGTCGGGGGTGGTCCCCCGCTGGATACTGCTAGCTAGAATTTTTCCATGGGGTCCTGGCACCTGCCGTCTTCAGTCCTAATGGTGTAACCTGCCGCAAGAGCTGCGGCACAGCTGTTTCTCGAAGTAAGATCAATCAATCTAACATTCAGATTAATAAGCACGAGGGTGCCGCCCTTTTAATACACTCAATGTGAACACTGAAAGTTACCAGATACATCAGTGAGGGGTAATTCTGAAAATGTGATAAAAATGAAAATTACGTACCTACCGTAATTCTTGATCTTCTTGGACGAGTCTCCACCACTCATTCACACTATTGGGATCTGCGCCGGAGGCACTAGGACCCATCGGGAGCAAACTTTTTGCTGGAGGGTCGGCGCCGTGAGCCCTAGCTCGCGCGGTAATGACTATCTCGGCGTCGACCCTCCAACTGCCTCAGTACCTTTTACCAAGGAGGTGCAGCGTAACTAACCTAGAAGGGTAGCCTAACCTAAAACCGGACATAAGATAGTCCGGCAACCCTGTAAGAAGGGTCAACAAAAAGTCTTCACGGCCTAAAGATTTGAGGGTGAAGACCAACAAGAGAGGTGAGCTCGGGGAATGGAGGGTGGGCATGTGAATGAGTGGTGGAGACTCGTCCAAGAAGATCAAGAATTACGGTAGGTACATAATTTTCATATCTTCCTGGACATAAGTCTCCACCACTCATTCACACTATTGGGAGAGCACCGAGCTAATAATCCCCTGAGAGGGCGGCAGGAGAAACCGAGAGCTCACGTTTCTTAGGACAGAAGTCCATTAAGGATGGCTCTGCCAAAGGAAGAATGTCGTCTGGCATGGACATCTAGTGCATAATGTTTAACGAAAGTATGCACTGAGCTCCAGGTGGCCGCATTGCAGATGTCTGCAATGGGCACGTTGCGAATTTCCGCTAGGGATGCCACGACCGCTCTAGTAGAGTGAGCGTAAACTCTACCCTCCAACTTAACCTGCGCCATGGAATAGCAGTGGTGAAGGCATGCCACTAACCATGCTGAGATACATCTGATAGCAACAGGTTGACCCAGCCCGGTCTCACTGAAGGAAACGAACAGTTGCTGGGCTTTACAAAAATCCTTGGTTCTATCTAAATAGAAACGCAAGGCCCTCTTAACATCCAGAGAATGAAGAGAACGTTCCCCTTCATTTTGGAAGTCCGCAAAATAAGAGGGAAGGACCAAGGGTTGGTTAAGATGAAATTCTGACACAACCTTGGGGAGAAATTTAGGATGAGTACGAAGGACTACTTTGTACTTATGAAACACAGTGTACGGAGGATCTGTGACCAGGGCATGTATCTCAGAGACCCTGCGGGCTGAGGTAATGGCCACTAGGAAGGCAGTCTTCCAGGTGAGGAACTTTAGTTCACAGGTAGCTAGAGGCTCGAAAGGTTTCCGAGTGAGCATATCTAGCACAAGATTAATGTCCCAGGCTGCAACTGGACGTCTTGTAGGAGGTCTGGTATGCAGAATACCCTTAAGAAATCTCTTAACCATAGGTAACTGAGCCAGTGAAAGGGAAAACACCGGCTCATGATACGCTAAAATGGCACTAAGGTGAACTTTAACTGTAGAGTACTGCAGACCTGAATTTGAGAGGTCCAAAAGGTACTCCAAAACTTTATCTGGTGGGCAGGAAAAAGGATTCAAAGAGGACTTTGCACACCAGAGCGAAAAACGCTTCCACTTAGCTGTGTAAGTTTTCCGAGTGGCTGGCTTCCGCGCAGCCAGAAGGATATCCGAAACTCTTCGAGACATTGAACCGATGTCTCTACCCTTCAGGAGCCAAGTGTGAAGGTGAAGAGATCTCAGGTTGGATGGACCACCAGTCCCTGAGTTAAAAGGTTCATCTGCAGGGAAGTGGTCTCGGAGGAACTGCCAACATACTGTTGAGTAGTGGAAACCACAGTTGTCGAGGCCAAAGGGGCAATGAGAATCATCTTGTCCCTGAGACTCGAACTTGAGGAGTACTCTCTGAATTAGAGGAAGAGGCGAAAGGTGTAAAGAAAGCATTTTGTCCACCGCAGCCTGAACGCATCCTGACAGAAAATGCCAGGCCCTGGATTTCTGGAGCAGAAGAGAGGCAGTTCTGCGTTGAGTGGGGATGCAAAAAGGTCCAGGTCTGGAGTTCCCCACTCTTCAAATAGTGACTGAACTATGGTTGAGTCGAGAGACCACTCATGAGGATCTGTCTCTGTTCTGCTGAGACGGTCTGCCAAGTCATTTTGTACACCTGGCAGGTAGACCGCTAGAATTAGAGCCTTGTGCTCCAAGCACCATTCCCAGACCCTCATTGCTTCTCTGCATAAGGGGTAAGAATGAGCACCGCCCTGCTTGTTGATGTAATACATCACTGCTTAGTTGTCCGTTTGGAGGAGAATATTCTTGTGACAGAGAATGTCCTTCAATGCTCGGACCGCGTAAAGGACGGCTCTCATTTCTAGGACATTTATGTGAAGCTGGGACTCGAGTTGAGTCCACACACCCTGAGTGTGGAGAGCCCGACAGTGAGCTCCCCACCCCATTAGTGAGGCGTCTGTGGTAATGGAGATCTGATGGTCCAGAGGAGCAAAGGGGTATCCTTCCAGCAGATTGTCCTCTTGAGACCACCAGGTGAGAGACCTCTTTAAAGGTTCTGTCACCTTGATGAGATAGGACTGCAGATGAGTGGTTGGGGACCACTGAGTACTGAGCATCCACTGGGTGGTTTCATGTGCAGACGAGCTAGAGGCACAGTGAACACTGAGGATGCCATGAGGCCTAGCATCCGTTGCACTGAGAGCGCTGTAACTGACCTGCTTTCTCCGATGTAATGGGCCATCTGAAGGATATCGTTCCTTCTGTCTTCTGGAAGAAAGGCCTTCGCACAGGATGTGTCCAGAAGGGTCCCTATAAAAAGGAGCCTCTGGGAGGGCTGCAGTTGCGATTTCTTGAGGTTCAGCAGGACTCCCATGGACGTAAGGAGGCAAGAGGCCGTCTCTACGGCATCCAGAGTCCCTTGCCTGGAAGGGCTTGCCAGAAGCCAATCGTTCAGATAAGGGAACACCTGTATTCAGAGTTTTCTGAGGTGCGCTTTGAGAACTGCACAACACTTTGTAAAAACTCGCGGCGCCGAGGATAGCCCAAAGGGCAGGACTCTGAACTGATAATGCTGTCCCAGAGCCACAAACCTCAGGAATTTGTGATGCCTCGGGTGAATGGGAATGTGCTGGTAAGCATCCTGCATGTCTAGGGAGGCTAGCCAGTCGTGCTGATGAAGCAAGGGTAACAGGGTACCCAGAGAAATCATTTTGAATTTCTCCTTGGGGAGAAACTTGTTTAGCTTTCTAAGATCTAGAATAGGGCGCATTCCCCCGGACTTCTTCAGAACCAGAAAGTAATGAGAGTAGAACCCCATGTTTTGTTGATGCAGCGGCACAAGTTCTACTGCCCTGTTGTTCAGAAGGCCCTGAATCTCGGCGGTGAGAAGGTCTGACTGAAGGGTAGACAGCCTGGGCTGCCATTTGGGAGGACGATCCGGAGGGGTTCCCACAAAATTGAGTGAATACCCCTCGCGAATTATCCGAAGAACCCATTTGTCTGAGGTTATGGATTTCCACTGGCTGTAGAAGTGCATCAGCCGACCTCCCACCGGAGAGGAAAAGTCCACCTCGGGCAGTTGAGGTGGGACTTGGGCCGGCAATTCATAAGGTAGCGCTGGGCGCTTTGGGCCCTTGCGCTTTCTGTTGCGCCTTCTTTTGAGGTTGGGCAGGTTGGTTCTTATGGAAACTTCCTCTGCCTCGAAAGGACTGACTGTTATGAAACTGACGTTTACTGGCATGCCCTCGAGAGGGGGCAGGAGGGGGTCTAGCCAACTTAATGGCTGGCCTAGTCTTTTGTGTAGCTTCTAGAGCTTGCTCAACCTGAGGACCAAAAAGATATGCACCATCAAAGGGCAATGCCATTACCTGCTGTTGCGCATCATTCGTGAAGCCTTAAGTGCGCAGCCAGGAATGGCGGCGGGTGCAAATACCAGCAGCTGCTGAACGGGAAGCTGAGTCGAAAGCGTCCATGGCTGCTTTAACCTGCTGGTTGTTAGATTCAGTACCTCTGGTAATGGTTTGAAGAAGTTCTGGCTTTGAATCCGACTCCAGAAGAGCTTCAACCATTTGCTTGAGCGAGTGCCACAGGATATACTCGTACTGGGAAAAATAGCCTGGTAACTGGCAATACGCATACTTAGGGTAGAAGCAGCAAAGACTCTCTTACCTAAGGTGTCTGTCTTACTGAGATTCCTTGTTAATAGGTCGAGCTGTAGTAGTTTGAGGAAGGACGACTCTTATCATTCTCTGCCAGGACTACAATAGGATCCGCAAAGCTTGGATGCCAAAATGGGACGATCCTTGGGGCTGAATATTTTCTATCAATGGATTTAGCCACCGATGGGGAGAGAGCAGGATTATTCCATACCATCTGAGACAGCGCCTCAAGGAAGGCTGAATCGGAGGAGTCAAACGTAGGGGATCTCCGAGGCATGAAGGTACTGGAGTCTTAATTTCCCAGGATCGATGTATGTAGTCTGGAGAGAAAGTGTGGAAATCATATTCTTCAGCAGAGACTTAAATGACAGGTCCTCGACCACAGGCTCTGCAGCAGTAAAAGATCCTGCTTCGTCCATTTCATCGCCCAGCCGAAGGTCTGGGTCAGGCTCAACGTCATCTCCTGACAGTCCAGGAGGGACTGCATGGACAGGAAAGGGATGAAAAACAGAAGAGGAAGGAGGAAACGAGAGAAGGGGAAGTCCCCGAGAGCTCCCGGCGCCGAGAATGACGCCGAGGAACCACGCGGCGCCGCAAACGGCGCCGATGGCACCGCGGACAACGCTGAGAAGCCGCATGGCGCCGTGAGGCCACACGGTGCCAAAGGCACTCCCAGAGACCGAAAAACAGGTTTTGAAGGAAAAAGAGCAGGAGATAAGGGCATCAGTGTGGCCCCCTGCGCCGTAGCCATGTGGTGGTGGGGGGGGGGAACACCTAAGCACGGAGTCGACGGCACCAAAGAAGGTGCCGCTCGACCAGGAAAGTCCAACCGCCCTACCCGGTTGCCCAAAGAGCCCGAAGGCTCACGAGCGACCAGGCCAGGTAGCCGAACCAACCTCCGAGCCGACTGCTCCATAACAGCGGCCCACTGATGAAACTGCTCATCTGAAGACCTACCTGCGGGCAGGTAGGACTCCGATGTCAAAGCCGTCGGCTACCAGAAGCAGAGGTTGGTGACTCCGAAGGAGGAGACCGGACTAGCCCCGATAACCGAACGTCTACGCGCAGACGTATCAGAGGGCGACCTCGAGTGATGCCTTCTCTTTTTAGCCCTGTGGGCTGAAGAAGAGCTCGAGGCCGAACGGTGCTGAGAATGCGACCGTTTGCTTTTATGCTTCCGCGGGGACCGCCCATCCCACCGGGCATTGGACTGACCGTTGTCGGACCCCCCTTCCGGAGAAGGCGGCGGACCGGACCCAGCCCGACTGACTGAACAACAGCTTTCATGTGAAGTCTCCCTACCGTCACCTGACCTGCTCATGGTCGACTCCGTCAATGTAGGCTGAGACTTCTTTACTGTTTTTATTTAAAAATAAGAATAACTTAAGCGATACTGAATCGAGATAATACTACAAAATAATAAAAACTGAAAACTATGCTGCTAGTTTGAAGTTTGACTCCCGACAGGCGAGCGATGTCGTCACTGAAGCGCACTCGACGGCGGGAAAAAAGGAACTGAGGCGGTTGGAGGGTCGATGCCAAGATAGTCATTACCGCGCGAGCTAGGGCTCGTGGCGCCATCTCTGATGCCGATCCTCCAGCAAAAAGTTTGCTCCCGATGGGTCCTAGTGCCTCCGGCGCAGATCCCAATAGTGTGAATGAGTGGTGGAGACTTATGTCCAGGAAGATCAGACTATATCGAAAAGGCTGTTAAAAAAAAAACATGAGCAGCATGGTGATACTTTAAAACAATGTTCTTCACAAAGTCTCCGGTTCCTAACCCTATCAGAGGGTATGATTATTTGTATCCACCATGTATTCTCTTAGTTATAACACCAAAATGGTGCTCACCTTAGAGCAAAAGCTCTTACCTGATCTCCATAGGTCTTACAGGCCCCAACCAACCCAGCTACGTCTCAGAACAAAGTGAAATCCATTAAAACATAATCAGAAAAATATTTCAGCTGGGTAATATTTTTCGAACAACTGAACGGTAAAAATGCTCTTACACCACATATTCAGAAGGAATGTTTCATTGTGCAGCAACAGGCTACAGTTATGTATTAGTAGAAGTGTAACACTAGCTTCCAAAAGAAGATTCCAATCGGAATTCCAGAGAAGTCTGTTTTAAGTAGTCCGGTGGAATAGAAAGTTTAACAAACAATTTTAATTAAGGTAAACTCTGCCCTCAAAAATACCCAACTCATCACTGCTCATTTACAGTGGTACTTCAATGTTGGGTTGTCCTCTTCAGAGGCAGACTCATCCTCCTGACACCGACGGATACGATACTGAGCGTTCCTCTGGGCCCATTTCATGGAACCTGCAGTATCCGTGAAGACAAAGATTTTCCCTTGGTGGACAATTCATAGACGTGATGGGAAGAGAAAGCCGTGCTAAACCCCGGCCTCACGCAGCAGTGCTTGGACCCAATTGAAGCCCTTATGTTTCTACCTCGTGGCATAGCTCAAAATCGGGGAAAATCTTTATCTGCTGACCATCCTGCAGCAAGGATCTCTCTACTCTGGCCGAGGTTAGTAAGTGATCCCTCGAACCCACTCCATCCGTTACCACCACCACTGTCCTACGGGTTTCAGGGTTTTCAGGATGACCCCTAGGAGTGATGCAATATGCTTTTTGAAAGCGTTGTACTTCTGGGAGCACCTCCGCAACCAATTGCTGAGGAAACCAGTCTCTAAGGAACATCAAAAGATGATCTCCCTCGTAGCCTTTTGGGAATCTGATGAGGTGCAAACTGTGGGATCTCGCCTGGTTTTCCAAGGTCTCTAATCAAGACCACAAGTGAGAGTTCTCCTTTATAGTCTTAACTGCTGTTCCCATAGCGGCTTCCACTGTCTTTTTAGCCTCCAAGGATGTGGTGGTGCGTCTATCTGGGTCTCCACAGCTGTGACCCGATGAGTCAGAATATCAAACTCGTTTGAAAGACCAGTAACCGACTTGATTAGAACATTTAATTTAGCTCCTAAGGTTTGCAGTGTCTCTGCTGAGGTCTCCTCCAGCTGATCTTGGTCTTGGGCCTGTGCCACCTATGTGGTGGAAGCTCCCGAAATATTTTTAGAATTTGCTCCGCCCCCTTGTCCTCTCTCTTCCCGAAGATGTGGCATTTTAACAAATCGGAACTTCCGTAACGATATTTTAACGTTCAAACATGAATTTAACAGCAGTTTATGTTCGAAAAACAGAGTTTTTAAGAGATGGATTACAGAGCGCTAAATAACCGCAGCCATATTGCTCGGGCTCCACAGTGCCCACCTCCAACCACCTAGACTCTGTCAGGAGGGAGAGAACTGAGATGCTTACGTGCCTTGGATCTGTCATAGGCAGTCTTAATGACCACAAAGTCTGTTTCAGGCTAGGGGGAGTAATAGGACTTTCCCAAAGAGGAATGGTAAACCTTATCTGCCTTCTTGGGCATGGCAGGCACAAAGTGGGGCATGTGCTAGACCACCTCCTGGAAGAGACAAGTGGACCTATCTGAGGTGTAGACCTCTTCTTCCTCTTCCTCCTCCTCAGGCAGGAGGCGATCGGGGCGATACTCCTCTTCGACACAGACCTGGTCTGAGCCATAGGCTGACAATGGATGTCGGCAATGTCTAGGAGGGCGCCGGGCAAAGGGACAGAATTGCCGACTAAGCCAAAGGAAGGCCCAAAGGAGGCAATGACAGTGGGGCAGGTGCAGCAGTAAACTGCTTGACCAATGCTGTGGTAAGGGAAGCCAAAATAGTATTGAGGTCGATGACGGATTGAGGAATAACTGTTGTGACTGGGAGCGACAGTGAGGGCGAGAAGCTTGCTGTCAATGGCCCTGGGGGGCCAGATCATGACGGAAATGGGGAGAGCCCAGCCATCAACAGACCTGCAGGAGCAGGGTGTGACAGGGCCGGGAAAAGGCTGTCTGTCAACAGTCCACTGTCCTGAGTGAGAACATTGGGGCCCAGTGCCTCAGGAGCCTGCAGTAAGGCTGATAACATCGGCGGAGCAGGGGCTGATGACCCAGAGGTCGACAGTTGGGCTTCCAGCGGAGCTGAAGAAGACTCCCCCACCCGTATCAGCCTGGAATAGCCCGAGGCAGTTGGTCCCAGAGAAGCTGACGAGGCAGTCCTGAAGGACTGGCGGGCAGCAACTAGGACCGATATCAGTAGCCTTGGGAATGGTTCTTACGACAGTCGTCGTCGTGCTTCCCTGAGGACTTATCTCAGGCTTTTAGCTGTCTGTGACCCCAAAGAGCTGGACACAAGGAGGAAGAAGCCCCTGAGCCACCCTGTTCGACATTGGCTAGTTGCTGCTCCATAAGGAATACTTAAAGGGCTTTCATATGGCACAAATGAGTTGTCGGGTTAAACTTCTTGCAGAAGGTGCAAGCCTTGGGGTTATGAGAAGGCCCCAGACAGCAGACATAAAGATTGTGGTCGTCCTCCCGAAAAATCTTCTTTCCACAGCGGCAGTAATGGAAAACAGAGGATGAGTCAACAGTTCTAGACATACAAAATGAGAGAAAATAAAGAAAATAATAAATTTTGGCAGTTGACTGAATGACAAGGCTTCCGAAGGAGACCGAGCAAGGAAGTCAACGTTGGGAAAGAACTGAGGAGGGAGCAGGGATACCTACACCTATATAGGAAAGATGACGCCAGCAGCTGATGTTGGTGTGGGCGGCTCTAACAGACTGCTACAGAAAAAAGCTTCTGTGGGATCCTAGTGCCTGATGGCTAAGCTCTATAGGTGTAACCTGATGAAAGAGATAACCCCGATAAAGATCGATCCTTATTGTCACCACGGGAGTGACTACTAGATTCGCAGCACTTTAATTTCAATAGCAAAACTTTACATCTGTTTCCTGACATGTCGTTTGTCACTCGATCCAGGAGAAAGGAATTTGATGCCATTCGGGTCAGTCTGTGCAGTCCGAGGGTCGTGCACCCCCTTCTGATGCAATCAACCAGGTCCATGACAATTTTAACCAGGTCATCAACCGGTGTCGATTTTGTCATCAACTCCTTTGGGGGTACCACTAAAGTGCTAACTGGTCCTTGACTGGAACAACCCAAGTCTACTGCTATGCAGAACTCAAGGATTGTTAACAGCAAGAATTCTCCCTCTTCCACAGTCATCAACGGTGCTTGCTGTAGCTCCCGTGATGGGTGGGGACAATCATTAAGGTTCTGCATCTAAAGTTCCCTGAACTCTGGGTGGTACTGGAATGGGACCCGCTCCACGGCTGTCCCTACAGAAACCAATGCCAGGGATGAATAGGACCCCGCTGCCACTGCCTCCTCCTTCATAGCTTGAAGTGCTGCTGATCCTGTGGCTGTTGAGGCCTTCCGTTCTTGAGGTCTACCTTGGAGGAAGTGCACCTTGTGCTCGTTGAAGGACAACAGGTGCATGGGCAGTTTCCCTCATTGTGTTGGGCCCTTGGGCAGTAAACAATGTCATGGCTGACTGTGGCAGACATATTCTACCTGCACTGGACACAGCTGTTAAAACCAGAATTCTTGAGTTCGATTTTCCTGATCACTGACATCGCAGGAACAAGAGGACGAGATGAGGTTATCAGTTGAAAACTGAAGAATTTGACTGAGTAAAGTTGCAAAAAATGTTTGACAACTAGAAAAACAGGTTACTCACCTGTAACAGTAATTCTAGGAGTGGTATACATTGTTCATTCACAATGTTTGGCATGTCCCTTTCCCCTTTAAGATCAGCTGGAAGTCTTCAAGCTGGCTCTTCCCACCCACCTGGGTAGTATATACCTTGGATCAGCCCCATGATCCCAGATCTTAACCAGCTGGAAGCCAGGCTGTGTGCGTCCGCAGCCGGGAAGGTCAGGTGGGTCCATGTGGATAAACAACATATACCACTCCTAGAAATACAGGTTACTCACCTGTAACAGGAGTTCTAGGAATGGTATACGTTGTTCATCCACACTTATTGGCAGGTTCCTTGCCGCTTTAAATCCTGCCGGAAGGTCTTCAAGCTGGCTCCTCCCACCCACCCGGGTGGTAAAACTCTCGGCTCCGCCCCATGACGCCAGATCTAGCCCGCCGGAAGCCAGGTTGTGCATCAAAGCCGGGTGGGTCGTGTGGATGAACAACATATACCATTCCTAGAACTCCTGTTACAGGTGAGTAACCTGTATTTCTAGGGACATGGATATGTTGTTCATCCACACTTATTGACAGACTCCTAGCAGTTCTCCGGGAGGAGGGAGGCAAGGCGCACACCCCCTACTTAGGTATAAAGACTGGAGAACCGAGGCCCCGACCAACATCCCAGCGTGACCCAAGGTCGATGTGGAAGGGGGAACCGGTATATGCTTGCTTCCGGGTAGGAGCCCTACGGATACCCTGGGTAGGGGTATCCTCTGAAGCAGCCACCGATGCAGCGGAAGGGCGGGTAAAATGAGCACTTATCCCTCTGGGAGGCTCCATGCCCGCCCGCCTATAGCGGAGATCTATGCAGGAGGTGACCCACCCGCTCGTCGTCCGCTTGGCTGCAAGTCTGCCAGGTGCGGCTTCAGCGTAGATGACAAACAGCTGGCGAACCTCTCCCGAACTTCAGCCCTACGCTCCCTGGGAAGGCGAGCGTTAAATAGGGTCCCCATGGATCCTATATACGGCCTCCGAGGTGTGAATGGGGTTGAACCCCGGCAGAGACAATACCCGGTTAGGGAAAAAGACTCCGCCACCTCCTACGGATGGAACGTCGGGTGGGGCGCAGTACAACCTTGTCCCTGTGGAAGACCAGATAGGGAGATTCAAAGGAGCGCCTGGAACTCTCCTGTCCTTCTGGATGGCATGGTAGCCCCAAGAAGGTGTTCTTCCACAACAGGTGGGGAAACTCACACCTGTGCAAAGGTTCAAAGGGCTTGCCCGTGAGCTAAGCCCATACCAGCGTAAGATCCCACAGAAACGGGGATACTCTCCCCAGAGGGGAGGTGTGATCAAGGCCTTGGAAAGCGCCAGACCACTTTTCCTGCGCAGCCGACTACCTTCCAGCCCGCGCCCAGAAGACAGGAGTGGCTAACAGGAGCACCTTGAGGGTCGTCGACCGAAGTCCTTGTTCAAGAAAAGAACGGACTGCAGATAGTCCGGAATGCTCGCCGGGGAACAGGAGAGGGGACCAGGCCCTATCCCAACGCCAAATGGAGAACTCTTCCATTTGAAGGTGAGCATATCTGGTCGACTCCTGGCAGGATGCCTCAAAAACGTCGAGGACCTTGCCGGAAGACCCAATGCCTGACCACTAACTGCACAGGGACCAGGCGGTCAGGTGCAGGGACTGAAGGTCCGGATGGAGTACCTTCCCCTAACAACAGAGATCAGGACCGGGCAGGCTGGACGCCGCCTTGGGAGCCTGGGGCTGAGACTGAGGAGAGCTGGATACCAGAGTTGGCAAAACCAGTCTGGGGCTACCAGAATCACCTGTGCCTAGTCCCTCCTCGCCTTGCCTGAGGGTCAAGGGAAATGGGGGAGAGGCGTAGAAGAGGCCCGGGGTCCACGGCCTCAAAGGCATCCCCTACAGCGAACCGTGCTGAGGAGGCGGGCATGAGACAGTCTCGGCCTCAAATTCTCCCTGGAGGGAAAAACAAAGGTCCACCCGAGGTGTGACCTAGAGGGAGAAAAGATCTTGTGCTACCTCTGGCAGGGAAAACCACTTGTGAGGCGCAGCCCTTATCCGGCTTAGGACATCGGCTAGGGTGATGGAGACTCCTGCTATTGAAATGGCTAGGAAACCACCTCCCGGCTGCGCGAAAGACCCAAAGCGGAGAACCTCCTTACGCAAAGGCAAGGGGCTCATCCGATCCTGGTGGGATAGGTAGCACATAGTCGTGGTATTGTCCGCCTGGACCTAAACCACTAGACCCCGCACAGACGGAGCAAGCGGTGCAAGCTAAGTGCACCGCCTGGAGCTCCAGCAGGTAGGAAGACATCAGGACTCCCGAGAGGACCAGAGGCGGTGCACTCTGTATTCCCCTGATGGGCACCCCCACCCATCCGAGATGCATCAGTCGGAGAAGACCATCGACTCGAGGCGGACGAACGGGATGTTCTCCTGCAAATGAGCTGGAACGGTCCGAAGGAGAGCGTTCCCTAACCCCTGGGCTGTTGTCATGGACTGGTCCAAAGAAACGCGGTGCTGTGACCTCTGGCTGGCCAGCCCCCATTAGGGGGACGCATGAACCGGCGGGTCCAAACAGACCACACTGGTGCAGGCCGCCACAAGGCCCAGGAGGTGCAGGAAGTCCCGGGCAGGGCGCAATTGCCCAGTCAGACCTGACTAGGTAAGGGAGGAAGAACCTCGGCCCTGTCCGCCAGGAGCCGAGCTCGGACTCAAGAGTTGAGCCTCGTCCCGAAGAAAGGATCATCCGCTTAGACACGAGTTCCAACGTGGCTCCAATAAAAAGGAGACCAGTCTGAGAGCAACCTAGAGGGCCAGAACTCTGGTCCGACCCCCTCCGCCCTGGAGGGGTTGCAGTCAGGCCGCCATCCGGTGGGGTTACGCCCGGACCCCTCAGTGCCGCAGGAATGCTGCTGAGCAGAGACTGAAGGGCCTTGCCTGGAACTCGTAAAGAGATCCCCGCTTAATAACAGGAGGAGTCTCCCAAGAAACGGACGGAACGAAGTGTAAGTACGTCCTGGAGGTCCAGGAAGAGAGCCACACGCCTCGTTCTGAGGATGGGATATCTGAGTTAAAGAGACCATCCCGTCGTGCGGATCAAGAATGGGGCGCAAGCCCCTCGTCCGTTAGGGGCCAGGAATATCTGGACACGAACCCAGGGTCTGGAAGAGGATCCACCTTCCTGATCACCTCTATCTCGAGAGGTCAGGCAAGTCGGCTCGGCAGGCCGACAATGAGGCTGCAGACCCCATGACCCCCGAGGGGCAATGGCTCGAAAGGGTGGGGTCTGCTCGCAATCCCAAGGCAGGACCTTCCCCTAGCACCTCCGACACCCAGAGGTCCGGGAAAGCGGACCAGGTGGAGGGGGGCGGAGCAGTCTCTCCATGGGGGAACCCGGGTAGGGGTGACGGGGCCGGGGGCAGCGCCCCTCAGCCTGTCACTGAGCAGGCTTGGAGGAGGGACTGGCCGAGAGAGCTCCTGGGTCTTTACCTCCCTGCTTCCCTTTAGAGGAAGCCGCTGGCTTGGGGTCAGGGTGCCCAGTGCAAGCCTGCTGGCCCTCATGCTGGAGTTGATGGGCCAGTCGAGCCGCAGGGGCCGAGGGGCAAAGGGGCTTACGCAAAGGCTGCTGGCAGCCCTTGTCCCTCCGGGCGGGGGTGACCGAGTCCGGAGTGGCATCGGACTTCTCGGTCCCCTGGAGGTGTCCCTCCACTCCACGGCCGAAGAGGTCAGTCCCCAAGAAGGGGATGTCCGCCAACTTGTGCTGGGTTTCCACTGAGAAAGAGGATAACCTCAGCCACGCCCTGCGGCGCATGGCCACTGCGGCCGCCACCGACCTGGCACAGGAATCACCCAAGTCCAGAGCAGTCTGAAGCTCCTGCTTCGCCACCGCCCTACCCTGGTCCTGCACCTGCCGGACCGTGGTCCGCAGGTTGGCCGGGAGATGAGGGAGCACCTCATCCAGGGAGTCCAAAAGGGCGTGGGAAAAATGTGCCATCAGTGCAGTCGAGCTGGCCTGTTGGAGGCCTAGGGAGGACGCAGTATAAACCTTGCGCCCGACATAGTCCATCCTTTTGGACTCTGTCGGGGGGCCTATCCACATCCTGAGCGTTCCCAGAACACTGGAAAACATTATCAGTAACTAACCCCTCAGCCGAGGGGTGCTCCGAGAAACTGGGCAAAGAACCAACAGGGACAGAGTACTTCCTGGCCATCCTGGCCGAGGGCGCAGGACAGGAAGTAGGCCGCCGCCAGAGCTCCAAGGCCGGGCCGACAATGGCCTCGGCCACCGGGAAGGCCTCCGAGGGTGAACCCCCTCGGTCTAGAATCTCTGTCAGGGGATAAGAGACCTGTTTGGACATGGGTTCAAGCTGCATCCCGGTGAACTCCGAGATGAGCTGAAGCAGACCCATAAAGGACGATGGGCTGTCGTCCACAGAACATTCCGGAGAGGAACCCCGGTCCTCCCGACTGGGGAACACGGAGGAGTCGACGTCTGACTCCGAAGGGTCTGCAAAGAGCTGCCTCAGGCCTGAGTCACTCTTCGCCCACCGAGGGCGGGCGGGAGTGAGGGGAACAGACAACCTGCGGGACAGGTTGTGACTCGACCGAGGTTCCACCGAAGCGGTGGGGCAGCAAGGTTCGGACGAGCAACCGGCCCTGGAGTTGGCACCTCGACTGCAGCGAGCGGTTGTGTCGGCCGATCGGGCGGCAGCTGCTTGCTGGTCGGGGAATGAATCGGTGTCGACTGATTCCCGGACGATAACAACTGCTGCCACAAGAACTCCTCGTAACGTCGACGTCATCTGCATCGAAGCCACTCCTCATCCGAGGAGGGAGACGAGGAAGAACGGTAATGCCACTTAACTCGGTGCCCCGACCAAGATCACCGGAGTCGGCGGGAGCGGCTTGACCGAGAAGAGGACAGAGACCGAGGCCCAAATCCTCGGGGCAACCGAGGGTGGGCCTGGGAAGGAGCGGGGAACGCCCGCTCTTCCCTCAGCTCGGACGAAAGGACCGAGGCCTGTCGCCCCGAAGGAACAGGCAGAACCTCGGCCTCCGCCAGGGGAACCGGCGAAGGGATGGCGGCTCCAGCAGAAGACAGCCCAGATGACAGGTCGAGAGACTCGACAATGTCGACGGGAGTCCTGGCCGGCTGACCTGACGGGGACACCATGAAGCCAGCGGCCTGAGCCGCACTCTCGACCGAAGTCGAAAGTCGGCCGACAGGGGAAGGGGAACTCTCCTGCTCCCGCCAGCGCCGACGATGGGACTTAGCCTGCGACTCCTTTGACCTGGGCCGAGAGAGTTCTGAAGGTCCCTCTCCTTCGAGGAAAGGGACTCGTAAGCTCCTTGAACGGCTAAATGAGGAGAACTCACGGACAGTGGGATAAGCTCGACCAGAGGAGGGGGAACAGACTTGGTGCGCCCTTCCATGGAGGAAAGGAGATCGAGCTGCTCAGCCGAGACAGCCGACACGGACACTGCCCGACGAGTCTCCAAGGATTTTTCCGGCGTGGAAAAAGTTTCAGGATGCCAGAGCCCCAAATGGGCATACGATCCTCCAGGGCGCTGGTCGAAGGGCACAGCAAAATACAAACTTGGGATCATGATCCAAGTCGAGGCGTAAACGCATCGGTAAAGCGGGTCTTTCCTGGAGGCATTAACCGGGCGCCTCCGGGAGCCGGGAATCAAGTTATCCATCGCAGCAGCGGGGGAGAAGACCGAAGTTTTAGAAAACTTCCAACTAACTTCGGAGAGACTGAAAAAATCAGGAACCAGTTGAAAATGCAGAGCGCTAAGGAGGGAACCTGAGCTTCCTAGCGGTAAGGAAGATCTGGCGTCATGGGGCGAAGCCAAGAGTTTTACCACCCGGGTGGGTGGGAGGAGCCAGCTTGAAGACCTTCCGGCAAGATTTAAAGCGGCAAGGAACCTGCCAATAAGTGTGGATGAACAACATATCCATGTCCCTAGAACTAATGTTACAGGTGAGTAACCTGTTTTTCTAGGATCGTGGATATGTTTTTGATCCACACTGTTTGGCAGACTCCCAGCAGTTCTCCGGGAGGAGGGAGGCATGGCGCACACCCACCTACTTAGGGAATAGAGACTGGAGAACCGAGGCCCCAAAACCAGCATCCCAGCGTGACTCAAGGTCAATGTGGTAATGGGTAATGAAGGTGTTTGCTGACTTCCAGGTAGCAGCCCGACAGATTTCCTGGATAGGTATGTCCCTGGAAGCAGCCACCGATGCAGCAGTATGGCGGGTAGAGTGACCTCTTATCCTTCTGGGAGGCTCCTTGCCCGCCAGTTCATAACACAGACCTACGCATGATGTAATTCGTCTTGCTATGGTAGGTTTGGCTGCAGGTCTGTCAGAAGTGGCTTCAACGTAGGTGACAAACAGCTAGTGAACATCTCCACGAATTTCTGCCATCCTCTCCTCATAATAGGAGAAGGCACATCTCAGGTACAAGGTATGGAGCCTGTACTCGGCCTCCGAGGTGTAATTAGGGTAGAATACCTGCAGAGTCAACACCTGGTTAAGGTGAAATTCTGACACCACCTTTGGAAGGAATTTCGGTTGGGGCGTAGGACAGCCTTGTCCCTGTGGAAGACCAGATAAGGGGAGTCCACCGATAGCGCCTGGAACTCCACTGTCCTTCTGGCAGACATGACAGCCACCAAGAAAGCCGTCTTCTAAAAGTGTGACAACTCACACTTGTGCACTGGTTTGAATGGCTTGCCCATGAGCTTTGCCAGTACCAGCAGTAGATCCGACGGAGGTGGAGGTTCACGCGCCAGAGGGGATATGTGATCCAGGCCGTTGAAAAAGGACCCAGCCACAGCCTCCTGTGCCAATGTCGGCTGACCGGCCAGCACCCGGTAAGCAGAAATGGCTGCCAGTTGCACCATAAGGGTCGATGACCATAGACCCCCTTTAGAGACAGACCAAAGGTAGTTGAGAATGTTAGCAACAGAACAGGATAAGGGGTCCAGACCCTTATCCTGACACCAAATGGAAAACCTTTTCCATTTGAAATTGCAACATTTCCTGGTCGATCCCTTTCGAGATGCCTCCACCACAGTGTAGACATCTTCAGATAGAAGCAAAGCCTGGAACTCTAGTCACTCAGGTGCAGGGATTGAAGGTTCGGATGAAAGACCTTCCCCTGGTTCAGAGATATCAAGTCCGGGCGTGTACAAAGCCGCTCTGGGGGCCTGCAGCTGAGGCCAAGGAGATCTGGATAACAGAACTGGCACGGCCAGTCTGGGGCTACCAGAATCACCTTCGCCTTGTCCCTCTTCACCTTGAGTAACACCCTGTGGATCAAGGGAAATGGAGGGAAAGCCATAGAGGAGGCCTGGGGTCCACGGCCTTGAGAAGGCATCCCCCTGCAGCGAGCCCTGCTGATGGAGGGTGGGCATGATACAGCCTCAGCTTGGTGTTTTCCTTGGAGGCAAACAGATCCACCATTGGTCTGCCCCAATGGCAGAACAGGCTGTAAGCTACCTCTGGATGGAAAGACCACTTGTGGGATATCTGGCCTATACGACAGAGCATCCGCCAGCTGTTTTGAGACTCCTGCCATATGGATGACTAGGAGATCCGCCTACAACCGGCTTACGAGAGTCCAGATGCGGAGCACCTCCTTGCACAGCAGACGTGAGTGTGTGCCGCCCTGTTTGCTGAGGTAGTACATGGTTGTGGTATTGTCCATCTGGACCTGAACCACTTGACCCTCGGAGCTGAGGAGCGAAAGCCGACAGTGCCAGTCTGACTGCTCTGAGCTCCAACAGGTTGATGTGGCATCGGGAGTCCTCGGAGGTCCAGAACCCGTGGGCCCTATGTGACACTTGGACAGCTGGTTCTGATTGTTCTATGATTTTGTAATATAAAAATGTGTTATTGAGTGTCTCATGAGACATCCTGTGCTCCTGGGATGACCCCCCCCCCCAGGTTTCAGTTCAAAGGACAGGATACGTTAAACAGTAGATCTCTGTATGTGATTAACTTCCAAGAACTCGCATTTTATAGCCTTGTTTAGGATCAGTGTTGTTTGAAGCCAGGAACAAAAATATCCATTTTATGACGTCCTTAGGAAGGGCAGTTAATTTCAACTGGTGCTGAAAAACTATGTTGCAGCTACGTGAGAAAACTGTAGAGTTGTAAAACATTCTGTGATGTCTTTGAAAAAGCAGGAAAACACACTAGATCAAAGGAAAGACTCAAGATCAAAGGGTAATATAGGAAAATTAGTTTTTGCTGATGTCACCTTATTTAATATACCCCCTGAGTGATGGGACATCCTGTGTGTATTAATTTTCATATTTTACAGAGAGGAGCTAGGTGATATCATGGAAGGGGCAGGTTTAGAGACAGATTGCATTTCCACTTAGAGACATTCCTGTTTGGACTCTCTTGAAACAACAGCTAACTAAAGCATTGTAAGAAGGTATACATTAGATAGACAAGTTTAAGTGTATTGTGGTAGGAGTTTATGTTTGTATTTTACTTTGTTCTTTTAAGTGATTGTATGTTTTGTGATATATTGTTCTGTGGTTACATTTTACATTTTTTATTCATTTTAAGTAAAACCTTGTATTTTAAAGAGACTGCCTGGTATCTTTCAAGTCCTTCCTTTTTGCCTGGGATGTATTGATGGTTAAGATTTTGACAACACTGTTCATAAGCTTAATAGTATACTAAACTGGGAAAAGATAAGAATTTATCTAAGGTCTTTCACAGAGTTTTTAAAGGGTTCATTTTGTATACCTAGTTAGGTGCCCGTAGGCTAAAGATATCTGGCACTCCCCGAAGAGCAGAATTATCTGAGCCTGTACAGTTGGGTATGCTAGCAAGAGGTTCACAGTTTGAATCCCTCCAGAACTTGAGACCAAAGGTGATTCGGACCCACAAAACAGACAGGAGGATTACCCTGTTCACAATACTGCGCTCGGAGGCTGGCACTGTGCGAGCAGAGGGCCTGGCCTGCTGAGTGGGGTTGTGACACCCTGTTGTCCCCCATGTGGGCTCCCCAGTCCATGAGAGATGCATCGGTCGTAAGGATGACTGTCGGCTCGAGGCGAACAAATGGGATCCCTTCATACAACCGGTCTGGTGAGGTCCACCATTGGAGAGCGTCCCACATCTTCTGGGTTACAGTGATCAGCTGGTCGAAATGACTGTGGAGCTGGGTCCACTGGGCAGCCGGCTCCCACTGGAGGGAGAGCATGTGCAACTGGCCTCAACAGTCCACTGAGGTGCACGCCGCCATGTAACCCAGAGGGCGCAGAAAGTCCCGGGCAGGGCACAAGTGCCCAACCAGAAATGATTGAGCAAAGGAGGAGAGAACCTCCACCCTGTCCACCGGGAGCCGAGCTCTGGCTTGACAAGAGTCGAGCTCTGCCTCGATGAAGCCTATCACCTAAGAAGGCAGGAGTTCCAACCTGGCCTCGTTGATCAGGAGGCCGAGCTGGATGCAGGTTTGGAGGACCAGATCCCTGGACCTCTCCTCCTCCTGTTGGGTGGAACCTGCCAGGAGCCAAACATCGAGGTACAGGTAAATTCTGACCCCCCCCGCCAAACATGGGTCGCCATCACTGCAATGCATCTGCTGAAGACCTGAGGGGCTGATGACAGGCCGAACGGCATGGCTCGGAACTCGTACAGGGTCCCTTCAACCCTGAAGTGGAGGAACCGCCAATGGGATGGACTGACTGGGACATGAAAGAACACGTCCTGCTGAACCAGTGAACAGAACCACATGTTTCACTCCAAGGATGGTATGATCTGGGACAGAGTGACCATCTGAAAGGTGCGTGTCCTGAGAAACTGATTCAGGTCGTGGAGACCTAGAATGGGGCGCCAGTCCCCCGTCTGCTCGGGCACCAGGAAGTACCTGGAGACAAAGCCTGGTCATCTGCCACAATAGCTACTGCCTCTTGAAGAGGAGCTGAGGAATGTCATCTCGAAGAGAAGAATGGGTGCATGCGGAAGTCAGTTCTTCCAGAGGGGCACGGATTCGGCTGGGAGAGTACTGCTCGAATTCTAGAGGCAGCCCCAGACCAACTATTCAAGAACCCACCTGTCCGTAGTGATAGTGGACCAGGCAGAAAGGAAGTGATGGAGCCAGCCGCCCACAGGAGGACCCAGAGCTGGCATGATGGAGATGGGGTGGCAACCCCCACCCTGTCACTGAGCAGGCTTAGAAAAGGAGGAGGCTCCAGGACCTGAGCCTCGGTCTCCTCTGCAGGCCTGTTGGGGACCAGGCTTGGGCCGAGGGTGCCAAGCTTAAGCCTGCTGTTGCTGCTGTCCTCCTTGGTAGGAGGACTGCTGGACCGCAGGGGAAGAGTGCCGAAAGGGCTTCTTTTTCTTCTGATGGTTCTTGCCCAAAGAACTCCTGGCAGAACTGGTGTCCAGGGTGGCACTGGACTGCTCAATGCGCTGTAGGAGACCAGCCACTCCTTGGTCAAACAAGTTGGTCCCGAGGAAAGGCACATCAATTAACTTATGCTGAGTATCCGCCAGAAAGGAGGATAACCTCAGCCAAGCCCTGAAGCGAGAGGCCACTGTGACGGCCATCGAGCGGGCACAAGAATCTCCAATGTCCAGGGCCATCTGGAGCTGCTGTCTGGCAACAGCACAGCCCTGGTCCTGGACCTGTTTAACTGTGGTTTGCATGTCCGCAGGGAGATGTGGGAGGACTTCATCTAATGACCAGAGAAGGGCATGAGAGAAGTGCGCCATGACGACAGCTGAACTGGCCTGACGAAGGCCCAAGGAAGAAGTTGCACAGACTTTCCACGCCGAATGGCCCAAAAGCTCGGACTCCTTATCTGGGGACGGTTGGTGTCCGCAGAACTGCCAATACACCTGAACACAGGGGCAGTCACCAGGCTCTTGGCTGAAGGGTGCCCTGAGAACCCTGCAAGGGACCCCATGGGCACCGCGTACTTGCGGGCCATGAGGACAGACGGTGTTGGACATGAGGCAGGGCGCTGCCATAGTTTGAGTGCCGGACCAACAATGGCCTCGGCCACAGAAAAGGCCTCCGTTGGGGTGTCCCCTCTCTTCAGGATGTCCGTGAGAGGGTAGTACTCCTTTTTCTGGATGGGTTCCAGGGGCATCCCTGTAGAATCAGAGATGAGATGGAGGATCCCCTGGAAGGAGGAAGGACCTTCCTCCATCCCTGTGCCAATGGATGACTCATCATCCCCTCGATGTAAGTGGAGCCCGGTGACGTCCGAGGAGTTGGGATACAGCGGTCTGCCACCCAAATCACTCTCGACCCTTCGAGGTCGGTCGGCGGTGACTGTGAACGACAGACATCAGGGAAATCCGGTATCTGGTCGGTCCTCTTTAGAAGGAGCCCCTCCCACAGGCTGCTTAGGCCGCAGCTCCACCACTATCAGTGGGGAGACCGGCAAAGGCTGAACCAGATGACGGGTCGGCCTCACGGGCGGGGGAACCAAGGGCTTCAGTTCCGAGGGTGTCAGCTTTGGCCTAGGAGGTGAAAGCCAAGTAATGGCTGAGGTAGGCGGCAGAGCTGGCTTCTGCCTGGTCAAAATCAGCTGTTGCCACATAAGGTCCTTGTAGCGCTGATGGAGTTTCCATCGGAGCCTCTCCTCATCTGAGGAGGACGAGGACAACCTGTGGTGTCACCTCTTGGAGCGCTTATGGCTCCTCCTTGGCCTTTCAGCCGAGGGGGTTCTAGACCTCAACTGAGATCAGGCAGGCCAACTCGGTTGCTCGGGAGACACCAGAGGGATCGGTGAAACCCAGGGGTCCGGAACCGGCACCTCGATGGGGACACCAGCGGGCTGGGTCTCCTCATCAGGGAACACGAGGACCGGAGTCCTCTCCAAGGAGTTGGCCACGGCCGGCAACAGAGGGTCGACTGGGTCGAGAATAATCTCGACCTCATCGGCCACTTCCTCGGTCGTCTGGCCAGATGGAAGGTCCGTGAAGTCTGCGGCCGAGGAAGCGATCTTGACAGAGGTCGAGACTGCATGCTCCTGGGACCTCACTCGGTCCCAAGAGCCCCTTCGTCGATACGAAGGCAAGCCAGATTCTTTATCCCTCTTTTGAGGGCGGGAGGAGTGCAAGCCCGCAGGGGCCTAACCCCAGGTGGGGACAGACTGGCACTACTCCTTAAAAGAACCTGTAAAGGTGGAGCCCAGGTTGAGTGGGCAGAAATAGCTTCAGTCATGGCCGACTTCTTCTTGACGCCTTCACGTGTTCCAGCTGCTCGCAGAACTCATGGCCGCAGAAACCGCCCACCTAGTCTCCTAGACTTCACCGAGGGTTCCTTTTCTCGGTCTCCCCAACTTCAAACGGCAAGCGGTTTCCAGGGCGTTGGGATGGAAGGTGAGGCAAAAACTGCAAGGCGAGGTGTCATGGCTGACACCTAGGGCAGTACCCGCATGAGATGGGGATCTGCAAGACATCTTCTGGTCAAGAAGGACACTGGCGAAATTCTGGAGAAGATTTCTCTCCCATGATCAAGGACGCAAAAGCACGATCGCTAACTCGAACAAGTTTTAGTTTTCGTAAAACTGAGGTTTTGAAAGACAGGGCGTACGAAATGTGTGAGCACGAGGGAAGCAACCTGCATCTTCCAGTGGAAAGGAAGATCTGGCACCATGGGGCGGAGCCGAGGTATATACCACCCGGGTGGGTGGGAGGAGCCAGCTTGAAGACTTCTGGCTGATCTTAAAGGGGAAAGGGACATGCCAAACAGTGTGGCTGAACAACATATCCACAATCCTAGAAAAACCTCTTTTCACTGGAGGAACTGTAAAGGGGGAGACCTGTCCCTTCCAGCAGAAAGGAAGGAACGTCCAATGTCACACAGGGCAGAGCCAGAGGATGATACCAAAGGTAAAGGAAGGAGTCAATCTTGAAGATGTCCAGTGACTGAGCTGTTGCATGCCCAACAATACTGCCTAAAAGTGGATAGTGAAGTGACTCTAGGGAGTTAGAAATATGCTTTATTTATGTTTAATTTTGGGGGTCAACAAGAAAAATACAAACAGCACAAGAACCGAATATGGAAAACATGAATGAAACGCACTAAAATGCAGGTCACAAGATCACATGGCTGCATTTACGAGGGTATAAATACACCAGGATTCCAAGAGGCAAGGCACATGCCCAAGCCGAGTGCATACAGAAGGGTCACTGCATCACGTTCCTGCTCTTGGAAATAATATTTCAGTCGGCTCATCAGTGCAGCAGTAGCACTACCGCTTGCGATATCGGCAACCCAAGTTCAGGAACGAGCCAGAATTGTCAGGGGCATCTCGTCTGGCACTGCCACACTGCACCCTGGTTGCAACAGATGGGAGGGCTTTGTGTAACCAGGGATTGGAGGAGTCGTGGTGGCTGTGTGTGACATCACGTAGTGACATACTCAAATGCAGCCCTCAACTGCGCAGTCCTAAGGGGATGGCTGAAAAATTAAAGGAAAAAAGAAGACCTGGCTACACCTGCTCTCCCTGCCTGGATCTCTGAAGACGCCGCTTGACAAGACCAGAAGCTCAAGGATTTTCACCTCGTCCCTGCCTGGAGGGTAATCCACGGCTCTATGGAAGAAAGCACTTTGAGTCAGTCAAGTAAAGGAGACAATGAAAGCCTTGGGGGTATTTGAAGGAGATTGGGCCCAGAGCTAAGGGGGCATAAAATGAAACTGACAAAAAAATACATATAGATTTCAGAGATTTGTTTACCTTTTTCTGGCATGGCTGTGGCCCCTTCAGACAATATAGTGTGTATTTCCCCTGTTTCAATACTGTCTTCGGATTTACTTGCTTGGATTCCTACTGTATGACAAACCTTGGGGCTAGAGCTGAAAGTAGGAAAGGAAAAAATTACTCACCTTAGTAATCTTGTTTTTTCTAAGGGAATCTTACTGTATTCTGACTTAGGCAGTATGGTCTCACCATAGGACTGCCCCGGAGCCGAAATGGTTAACAGAACCTATGCAAATGATGGAATGCTAGGCTCGAGCTCGGTTTTCAAATCACTGTCCCTGATAAACAACTCTAAACCGCCAGATTCTTATGAAGCATGCACTAAGTAGTTTCCCACTAGTGGAATGACAATAATAATAAGAATAACAACAACAACCCTCCCTAATAAGCAATGAAAGGAAAAACTGAGGGAATTACCCCTTCTTTCAGAAAACAAAACAAAACAAAAAAAAAAAAACTTCAACAGTAGCAGCACTTGAGACTCAAGTCACAGATGCACAAAACAAGAAAATACAGTTACGTAAGAACTTACCGTAACAGTAGATCTTCGAGAACAGCTCTTGCAGCAGGTAAGACCATTAGGACTGAAGCCAGCAGGCGGCAAGACCCCACGGAATTCTTCTAGCTAGCTATCTTCAGCGGGGACCGCCCCCGACGTCGGTCACGCCTCCGACGTCAGGCGTAGTACATAAGGGGCGGTCCTGGCCAGATTCCCAGTTCTCCGCTGGAGACTCCGGTCAGGACGACGACAGAATGGGAGACCGAGGATCCATCTTCAGAAGACAAAAGGCGTAAGCTCTGCCAAAGGCTCGGAAGCCATTCCATCCTCCAAGGGGAAGGTGGGATGGAGGGTCTGCTGCAGAGCTGTTCTCGAAGATCTACTGTTACGGTAAGTTCTTCGTAACCGCATTATCTTACTTCAGATACAGCTCTTGCAGCAGGTAACACCATTAGGACTGATTTCCAAGCAATAACGCTTTGTAAGCATTCTGGGAGGAGGAAACTAGGAAAATCCATACCAAGTCCTGACTCTAGGACAGGAGACCCTGTAGCACGGCCAGGCGAAACCGGCTCGTCAGGAAGCAAATGTCCAGGCTATAATGCCTGATAAAAGTATGCACAGAGCTCCAAGTGGCTGCAGCACAAATGGCAGAGGAGGAGACGTTACGAAGTGCTGCAAAGGAGGTAGCCACCCCCCTAGTGGAATGGCCCCAGACTGTACCCGGGAGGGGTTTCTGCTTTGTATCACAGCAGTATGATGTACACTGGACAAGCCAGCGAGAAAGGGACTGTTTCGAAACTGGTTGGCCCATCATCCTCTCAGCGAAGGAAACGAAAAGTTGCTCCGACTTGCGAAGCTGTTTAGTCCTGTTCAGGTAGTACTTTAGACAGCGGTGAACATCCAGGGTGTGGAGCAGCGCTTCTCCTCTATTAGAATATTTAGGGAAATACACAGGCAGGTCAATGTCCTGATTGAGAGCGAGTGCAGAGACCACCTTAGGCAAGAACTTAGGATTCTTCCTCAGGGACACTCTGTCCTGGTGGAAAATCAAATAAGGTTCCTTACACATGGGAGCGTGAAGCTCGGAAATTCTCCTTGCTGACGTGACAGCAACTAAAAATAACGTTTTCCATGACAGGAAATGCAGCTCGCAATCCGTGGCAGGTTCAAAAGGGGGAAGCATGAGTTGTTCCAGGATGAAGAGCAAGTCCCATGGAGGAAGAGGGTCCTTAATGGGTGGCCTAAGGTGTAACACCCCCTCTCAGAAAGTCTCGAGAGGTGTCAAGTTGCACCAGTGTCTGCTGTCCCACCGGGAAGTGGTAAGCAAAAATAGCGCAGAGGTGCACCTTAATAGAGGAGTAGGCGAGACCCGACTGGAAAAGGGAGAGCAGGTATTCTAACACCGCTTTCACCGGGCAACCTAGAGCGGAAAGGCCGCGTGCTTGCAACCACAAGCAAAAACGGCGGCATTTCATGGCGTACGTCGCATGCGTTGTCGGCTTTCTGGCTGCGGAAAGAACTTCCGCCACCTCTTGCGAGACCCCGTGTCGCAAAATGGCTATGTCTCTAGGAGCCATGCATGCAGGTTCAGTGAGCGTAAGTCCGGGTGGACTAGAGAACCTTCCTCCTGAGACAAGAGATGGGAGCTGAAAGGCAACGGAATTGGAGGTTCCCGGGACAGCTGCGTTAGCAAGGGGAACCAGATCTGTCTGGGCCAGAATGGGGCTACCAGGAGATCATTGTTGCATGCTCCCTGCGCAGTTTGAGAAGAACTCTCTGGATCAACGGGAAGGGAGGGAAAGCGTAGAGGAATCTGTCCGCCCAGGAGAGGGACAACGCGTCTCGCCAGAAAACACCAGGCCCTGGATCTAGCGAGCAAAAATTGGGCAGTTTTGCGTTGGATGGGGAAGCGAATAGGTCCAGTTCTGGAGTGCCCCATCGAAGAAACAGATCCTCTGCTACCCCTTGAAGAAGTTCCCACTCGTGGACTCTGGCCTGGGAATGACTCAGGCCGTCTGCGATTGTATTGTCCACTCCTGGAACGTGAACTGCAATCAGGCTCGCGCCGTGTCGAATTACCCAGTCCCATACTCTCATCGCTTCCCTGCAAAGGGGTTAAGAGTGTGCGCCTCCTTGTTTGTTGAGGTAATACATCACCGCCGTATTGTCCGTTTGGAGCAAAAGAGCATTCGACGGGATCTCTGACTGAAAGGCCTGCAGGGCTTAAAGGACCGCCCTCATCTCCAGAATGTTGATGTGGAGATGAGCTTCTTGAGGGGTCCATGTTCCCTGGGACCTCACCCCGTTCAAGTGCGCTCCCCACCCCAGCCCTGAGGCGTCGGTGGAGAGGATTGCCTGCGGGGACGGCGCTGTAAACGGGACGCCCGCAGAAAGTGTCCCTGGGTCTAGCCACCACTGCCAGTCTCGAATCACGGCATTTGTGATCCTGACCGGATGCTGCATGTGGTCTTGCCTTTGGTCCCACTGCACCTAGAGCATCCACTGAGTTACCCGCATGTGGAGCCTTGCCAAAGGGACGGTTGGAATGGCCGCAGCCATGTGTCCGAGCAGACGAAGGACCAGCCTGGCAGGGACAGTCTTTTTCGCCGAGAGATCCTTGATGAGAGATCTGATGTGTTCCGCTCTGTCGTCTGGGAGAAATGTTTTCCCTTGAACGGTGTCCAGAACTGCGCCTATGAACTGCAGCTTCTGTGACGGTACGAGGAGCGACTTCTCCTAGTTGATTAGCATGCCCAGAGACTGGAACAGGTCCTGGGTGCTCTGGATAGCCAGCAACAACGCCTCTCTGGAGACGGCCATGAGAAGCCAATCGTCCAAGTACGCGAACACATAGTGGCACTGTCTCCTTAAAGACGCTGCCACGACTGCCATGCACTTGGTAAAGACCCTGGGGGCCGATGACAGTCCGAACGGAAGAGCTCGGAACTGAAAATGGTGGCAGAGAAACTCGAAGCGCAGGAAACTCCTGTGCGCTTGAGCCACAGAGATGTGCAGGTAGGCGTCCTGCATGTCTAGGGACACTAAGAAGGTGTCCTGCTTTAGCATGGGAATGAGACTCTGAAGGGTCATCATGCGAAATCGTTTGTAGGCGACCACTGTATTTAGGTCGCTGAGGTCCAAGATTGGACGGAGGTCCCCTGTTTTCTTGGGAACCAGAAAGAAGTGGGAATAATATCCGGATCCTATCTGGTTCTCTGGAACATACTCCACCGCTCCCTTCTGCAGGAGCGCAAGTATTTCTTGCCTGATAAGCAATTTGTGCTGACCCGAGTAACGGGAGAGCAGAGGAGGCCTCGAGGGTGGCTTGTCTGCGAATTCTATAAAGTGGCCTTTTTCGACCAACTGAAGAACCCACCTGTCGGTGGTTATGGACTGCCATCCTGGCAGGTAATTCGCAATACGACCCCCGACCTTGATGTCCCGTTGATCCTGAGGGGCGGGGCCCGGGAAGGAGTCAGGCTGTGGTGGCGGAGGGGCACGCGGGCTGAGCCAGCTTAGCTGGACGCTGACCTCGGGCCGTGGGCTGTCTTTCTTCCCTGGGTTCTGCGGGAACCGGAGCCCCGCTGGTGTGGACTGGTGCGGGACTGTTGTCTCTGCATCCACCCACGAAAACGGCTTTGGTTCCTACGAAAGGAACCAAGCCTCGGTCGGTACATTGTCTGGACCGACCTCACCGCCTTCCCGGCCTCTTGGAGCTTGGTGAGAACCTTCTCAGAGGGTGCACCAAAGAGAACTTCTCCTTCGAAAGAGGCATCCATGATGTTCTTCTGGACGTCCAGGGTAAATCCGAAGATACGGAGCCATGAACATCTCCGGAGGCATATGCCTGAAGCTGCCGCTCTGGCCGAGGAGTCCGCGGAATCATACACGGCTCGCAGCACCTGGGTTCCCACGTCTGAACCTGTACGGAGGAGCTGCAACATCTCCTCCTTCTGCTCACCTTCTGGCAATTTCTCCGCCAGATCCAGTCCCTGTTCCCACAAGGCATTTTGGAACTGCACCATGTGGGCCAAGTAGTTCAGGGATTTGATGGCGCAGGTAGAGGAAGCATACGTGTGCCTCCCCTCAGCGTCCAGCTGTTTGGACTCCGGGTCCAGTGGCAGGGTGCTCAAATGTTGCGGTCTCTGGGACCGGTCATGAGATACTGTTATGACCAGAGAGTCGGCCAGAGGATGTTGAGCCAAGTACTGGTCCTCCTTAGGAGCCTTGTACAGGCGGTCAGCTTTCTTCGGCATCGCCGGGAGTGAGTGTGGACGCTTCCACGCTGCCTTGGTGACGTCCACAAAAGTGTCCACCAAGGGTGGTACCACCACAGGCTTGGGATCCTTCTGCCGAAGATATCTAGCAAGGCGTAGTCTCTCGGGATCTAACTCTTCTGCATCCCAGCCCATGTTCTCTTGGATATGTCTCATGATTTCCGAGAACGATGGGTCATCCCGGAGGAGATCTAGGAAGCTCACGTGGGTCCGGAGAAGGGATTGGAAGGGGAGAGAGGGATCTGGATCTTGCCGAGGACTCCGATCCCGTATCCTCCGTCGAAAGCGAACGACGGCGTCTTCTGGGTCTCTTAGGACTGGGTGACCCTGAAGAGGATCTAGATGGAGGTCTCCTTTTATCTGGTCTCCCCTTTGGAGGGTCCGTAGGCTCTTGGGGGAGAGGTACTCGGCCTGCTGCCCCGGATGGAGAAGGGGCCACAGGGGCCGGAGGCGGTCGCAGGGCGAGGAGGAGAAGGTAGAGGAGGTGGTGTGGGAACCACATCCCTTTTAATGGTATCCCACCAGTAAGTAAAGAGCTCCTTAACCTCAGAAAAGGAAAGGCCCGACGACGGACCGGGTGCCGGTGGCTGGTCGTCGGGTTCCGGCGTCGGCTCCTCAGGTTGTGGAGAGGGTTCCCTGGGAGGCTCGACAGGACCGGGTTCGCCCGTCTGGTCCTCGGGCTGCGTCAGCTCCTCCTCCGTGATAGTCTCCTGACCGACGTCGGTAGGAGGCGTCGGGGTCCTCTTCTCAACTAGCGCAGACGTCTGCCCTCCTGCCGACGACCGAGAGGGTGAAGGCCTGACCGGCGACGGGCGTCTGGCGGTCGACCGCTCCTGGGGCCTCTGATGAGCGGCTGACGTCGGACGGGCCGACGTCATGTCCGACGGCTTCTTAAGCCAGGTAAGCTCCTTGGTCTTCCGCTGGGGAGGAGGAGGCAGACCTGACGTCTGGTTCGGAATGGCGGGAACCCGACTTGTGGTGATGATGGTGGCCCCCAGACCTAACCAGGGCTCTGGAGGAAGAGGACGAAGAGGGCCTGGAGGTCTTGGCCTGTGAGGAGGAAGAGGAGCCCGAAGGTTTCTTCACCGCAGCGGAGGGAGGCTGAGAACGGGCCTGGGATGGCGAACGGTCGGACTGGGAGCCGGAGCTAAGGGAGTCGGAGGCCCTAGACGGGGACTTGGAAGGAGCCTTCTCCCTGTGCTTCTCAGAATGTTTCCGGGCCTTTTCTGCAGAACTCCCCTTGGAGGTGTCCATGGCCTTGATTTTCTCCTCGAGCAGGAACGCCTGCAGAGCCTTCTGGCGATGGATCCAGGCCCGGCTGTTGAACCCCTGGCAGAAAGTGCAGGACTGGGTATCGTGGTCTGGGCCTAGGCACCGGACGCAGGCTGAGTGCGGATCCTTGAACGGGATTTGCTTCCCACAGGCGCACTTCGAGGGATGGCCTTCAACGGAGGTTGGAGAGGACATGAGATAGCAACTGAGCCGAAGAAATTAACTTTTTCCCGAAGGAAGAACTTAACCATGCGTCACGCGCTAGAAACGATCCGGCGGGTCGAGACATGCAAGTCGACGGCAGGGAAAAGAACTGGGAATCTGGCGGGACTCTTGGTGTACTACGCCTGATGTCGGAGGGCGGACCGACGCTGGGAGGTCCCCGCTGAGGATAGCTAGCTAGAAGAATTCCGTGGGGTCCTGCTGCCTGCCGGCTTCAGTCCTAATGGTGTTACCTGCTGCAAGAGCTGTATCTCGAAGTAAGATCAGTATATACCCCCAGGTTTGCAACAACTTTACCACAGCTGTAGTGCAGCGATCATAGGTTTCTAGCAGGGGAGCAAGGGAGGGAGCTCAGAATACAGTAAGATTCCCTTAGAAGCAACAAGATTACTAAAGGGAGTAATTTTTTTCTTCAAATCCCAGGAAATCTTGTATTCTGATTTATGCAGATTACCAAGCAGTGCCTTTGGAGGTGGGCCTATTACCTACTTAGGACACAGGCTCTGCAGGACTGCTGTGCCAAACCTGGAATCACCTCTGGCCTGGACATCCAAACAATAATGTCTGGTGAATGTATGGACCATTTTCCAAGTTGTAGCTTTGCAAATGTCCACTAGAGGGACCTCTCTAGCAGCTACTAGAGAAGCTGCAGTACTCCTGGTTGAATGGACCCTGATGCCTTCAGGTGGTTGCCTGCCCACCTTGCTATAGTAAAACTGAATACAGGCTACAATCCATTGTGCAGTGGATCATTTTGTGGCAGGTTTGCCTTTTCCCACCTCTCCATAAGTGAGGAAAAACTGGGTTTGATCCTGTCTGTGACCTGTGTGGTTAAGACAGTAGTTGACTGCCCTTTTCACATCCAGGCTGTGCAGCCTACGCTCACCTGAGTGGAATGCTCTGTAAAGAAGACTGCAAAGTAATAGACTGGTTAAGGTGGAACTCTGATACCACCTTGGGCAAAAACTTTCTGTTAGTTCTCAGAATTATTTTGTCTCTATGGACAGCAATATAACCAGGCTCTGTGGAAAGTGCCTGGAGCTCACTAATCCTTCTAGCAGAGGTAATGACTACCAGAAAAGTACAGCTACATAAGAACTTATTGTAACAGTAGATCTTCGAGAGAGGCTCTTGCAGTAGGTATTCACAGATAGGACTAAGCCACCAGGCGTCAGGACCCCACAGAAAAACTTCTAGCTAGCAGTCTCTGGCAGGGGACTGACCCCACGTCAGGTGACTGGTGTCAGATGACGTCCGTATAAAGGGGCGGTCCTCCATGCCCGCCTTCCAGTTCTTTCCCACCCAAGGCCTAAAGAGGCAAGATGGGAGAGAAGAGGATATGCCCACATGGAAGAAAAAGAAGAAACCTACGGGGATGGAGGGTGGAAAGGTAATACCTACTGCAAGAGCCTCTCTCAAAGATCTACTGTTACAGTAAGTGCTTACGTATCTTTACCTTCTTACTTCGAGAGGGCTCTTGCAGTAGGTATTCACAGATAGGACGGAGTCCCAAGCAATCTGGAACAAAGAAGAAAACTTGGGAGGAGGATTGTCATCCACAACATAAACCTCAAGGCTGGACAGGTCTCATGAAGAGAGACCCTACAGAACAGCCAACCCGAAGCCTGCTCTTTGACAAGACGCAGTGTCCAACCTGTAGTGTTTCGTGAAGCTATGGACAGACGTCCAAGTTGTGGCTGTGCAGATATCTGCCACTGACACATTCCTGAAATAAGCCGCAGAGGCAGCTACTCCTCTAGTGGAGTGACCTCTGACCTGATCCAGGAAGGTCTTGTTGTACTTGTCGTAACATAAAGTGACAATTTGTCAACCATTTACGATCATATGAAATTTGCCAGCAGATAAAGGCCTAGAGGTCTATCAGGTGTGCTCGAATGTGCAGCTAGCACCCCTTATTCTGCAGTTGCCCCTCCATTCCACCCTTCCCCTTTATTAACCCTCCCCCTTGTCCTGTCCCACCCTCGTTTGAAGCAGTCCACTGTTCTACTGCATACCACTTCAGCATGTAACGCATTCCACCCAGCCACCACCCTCTCTGTAAAAAAGTGTCTCCTCATCTCCCTCCTGAACCTTCCTCGCTCCAGTCTCATATCATGGCCCCTGGTGTCCCTCCCCTCCCTTATTTTGAACAGCCCCTCTGTACCTGTCTTGTTTATTCCTTTCATGTATTTAAAGGTTTCAATCATGTCACCCCTGTCTCTCCTCTCCTCCAGTGAGTACATGTTCAACTCCTTCAACCTCCTCTCGTATGATAAGTCCCCCAGCCCCTTGATCATCTTTGTCGCACTGCCTTCCCGTTTGTGAATGAAAGAAATGAAAAGCTGATCAGTTTTCCTGAGATCCTTAGTCCAATTGGTGTAGTATCTCAGGATTCTGTGAACATCCAGAGTATGTAAGAGGTACTCCCCATGATTGGAGTGTTAGGTAAAGAAAGCCGGTAACTCAATGGATTGATTCAGTGTAGACTCAGCCACCACTTTAGGAAGAAACTTAGGACTGGTGTGCACGGCCACCTGTTCCTTCTGGAAAATCAAATACGGGATTTTACACATCAAGGCTTGGACCGCGGAAATACGTCGAGCAGAGGTAATGGCCACTAGGAAGACAGTCTTCCAGGAAAGGAACTTTAAGTCTGCTTCCGCTGCCGTTTCAAAGGGGGGCAGTGTGAGCTTTTCCAGGATAAAATTCAAGTCCATGGAGGGCAGGATTGTGGATTTGGGGGGGGGGGGGTCTCAGGTGGATAACCCCCTTTAAGGAAGGTCTTAAGAGACCTCCAGTTGAGCAAAAGACTGGTCTCCGAAGGGAATGTGGTAGGCTGAGATAGCTGCCATATGGACTTTCAAAGAAGAATGGCTGAGACCCAGGTTGAAGAGGTGGCGCATGTAATCCAGGACTTTGTTAGCTGGGCACGAGAAAGGCTCCAAGTCTTTAGAGCTCACCCAGATGGAAAACCGTTTCTATTTCATGGCGTAGATGGACCTGGTGGAAGGTTTACTCGCTGCCACCAAAATGTCTGCTACTAACAGAGAAACTCCGAAGCGTGCCTTAGCTACATCTGAAGGAGCCACGCATGGGGATGAAGAGATTTGAGGCCTGGGTAAACTAGGGTCCCCGGATCCTGGGTCAACAACTGCTGTGACAGAGGAAGAGGAGGTTCCTTGGAAAACTGTTGCAGAAAAGAGAACTAAACTCGCCTGGGCCAGAAGGGGGCGAAGAGAATCATTCGAGCCCCTTCTGTTCTGAGTTTATTCAAGACTCTCGGAATCAAGGGAATGGGAGGGAAGGCATAAACGAATCTGTCCCTCGAGCAGAGAGAGAGAGCGTCCTGCCAGAAAATGTCTCACCCTGGCGTGAGCGAGCAAAAGGCAGGAAGTTTGGTGTTTTGGAGGGAAGTGAAAAGATCCACCTAAGGCGTCCCCCACTGCCGAAAAATGTTATTTACGACTTGCTGGTCTAACTCCCATTCGTTAGCCCTGGCTGAGGAGCAACTCAGCTAATCTGCCAGGGTATTTTTTCCACCCCCGGAACGTGAACTGCGGTCAGGTGAAGGTTGTGCTGAGCTGCCCAATACCAGACTCTCATCGCCTCCCAGCACAGGGGAGATAGGACCGTGTTCCTCTCTATTTGCTGAGGTACCAGACTACACACATGTTAACTGACTGGATTAAAAGATGACTGGGAAGAATGGAGCCTGTAGGGTATATAGGACTGCTCTCTGTTCGAGCACGTTTATGTGCAGTTTCTGCTTGAAAAGGCACCAGCTGCCCCGAGTCCTGTGAGACCCTAGGTGGCCACCCCAGCCCTCTCCTGACGCATCTGTTGGCAGCGTTTGGGATGGAGAGGCAATGCAAAATGGAACTCCCAGACACAGGTTCTCCTGAACCTGTGTCTGCAAGTCCCTGATCATGGGATCTGACACTGGCACCTCTTGGTCTTGTTTGTCTAGAGTTTGGTCCCATTATGACCGAAGTGTCCACTGAGAGATCCTCATATGGAGCTGAGCGAACGAAACTGTCGGAATGGCAGCTGCCATAAGCATGAGAAGACGGAGGACTGACCTGGTTCCAACCCATCTGCAACCAGACAGGAGACAAGCCTGAATCTGAAGGGTCTCGACCCTGTCCGGAGGCAGAAAGGCTTTACCTAGGATCGTGTCAAGTATCGCCCCTATAAATTGGAGGCATTGGCAAGGGACCAGGTGGGACTTGGTCTGGCTGACGCTAATACCCAGGCTGGTAAAAACCTGTAGGGTAAGGGAAAGGGAGTGCAGGAGTTCCTCCCTGGAAGGGGCCACCAGGAGCCAATCATCCAGGTACAGGAAGACCTGCACACCCTGAGTACATAGGTGGGCCACTACGACTGACAGGCATTTGGTAAATACTTGGGGGGCTGATGAAAGACCAAATGGGAGGGCCTTGAACTGGTAGTGGTCCCCCTGAAAGCAAAATCAGAGGTATATGCGATGGGAAAGGCATATGGGGATATGCAGGTATGCATCCGGCATATCCAGAGCGCATAGCCACTGTCCCGGACGAAGTAAGGGGGGAAAGAAGACTCTGCAAGATCATTCTGAAGCATTTGTACTCCACGAACATGTTCAGGGAGCTGAGGTCCAGGATAGGCCTCAAGTCTCCAGTCTATTTTGGAACTATAAAAAAAATGGGAACAGTAACCCGTCCCCAAAGATGAGTGGGGACGGGCTCCATCGCCGCCTTCGACAGAAGGGATAGAATTTCTTCTAGAACCAGAGGAAGATGTTGCGGGGAGTAAGACAACTGAGGAGGGTGTTTTCGAGGAGGTTTTTGTAGAAACTCTATCGAGTGCCCAGCAGATATTAGCCGGAGCACCCAAGCATCTGATGTTATCCTCTGCCAACCTGGTAGATGAGGAGAGAATCTCCCCCCCCCTCACCTGTTCCTCTGGAATGGCCAGAGGCAGAGGCAGGGAGTCAGGAGGTGGAGGGCAACATAGCAGCTGAGGCTCTCACAGGTTTTTTGCTGGGGGGAGTCTTGGTTGCTGGTGGGGCTGGACGTTTGTTGGCACTCTCTCCTTGGTTAGGTTTTGGTTTTTGTCGGTTTTGGAGATGAAAAAGACGTCGCAGTCCTTGAAGGGGCTTGTACAAAGTCTGGACTGACTGAACAGCACCGAACCCCTGAAGGGAGCATCCTGTATGGCAGTCTGCACTTCAGGGGGGGAGCTCGGGTACGGGTAGTTGGAGTACCCGTAACAGGAGTATCCGTAACCCGATGGCTGGAAACCTGGTGTCGGATACTGTGGAGCCGGGTATTAGGGTGTGAGGTACCCTGGTGCCAGGGGCCCTGACAGAGCAGAAGGTCCTGACGTAGGCCCTGCTGGCAGACTAGACGGTGGAATAGTTGGTCTGGAGGGCATTGGGCCAGGCGTGGGGAGACCTCCGGGAGGGTCAGACTGTCCTGGCGGAAGAGCAGGTCCTCTGTCAGGCAGAGGTATGCCAGAGGGCGGCATCGGGTTGGCCGGCATTGGGTACAATGTCTGAGGGTCTGGCGCCGGGGCACCCTGACGGCAGTGTCCCAGAGTCCCTCGGTCTCGCCAGGAAAGAGAGGACCTGAACCTGGGGACACAGGGACCTCAGGGGGCAATGGGTCTATCTGTAGTGGGGAGCCTGGGTGTCAGGCGTGATGACTGGGTCTGACACAGGCAGATCTGCTGGGTGGTTGTCGGAGGGGCCGACTTAACAGCGTCCGGGCGGACATCGGGCGAGCCGGCATCTTACTTATCGGACTCCCTGTCCATGGAAGGCCGTGAAGGAGGGGCAGCCTTGGCGGAAGGGTGGTGGGCTGGGCGTTCACCTGAGTCAGTGAGCGGATGATCAGCAGTGACCGTGCAGACGTCGGTGGAACCAGCGTCCGACTTACTGGACCTGCTCGGACCAGAAGGCTGTGATGGAGAAGCGGCCTTGGCAGGAGTGGAAGTCTCCTTTATCCCGGAGGTTCCAGAGGGGCCAGAGTGCGAGCCCTACAGGAGGGGCAACGCCTTCTTGGTAGCCACTAAGACAACTGTCGAGGAGCAATCCCCCAGTGGGGCAGATACCTAGAGGGCTGCAACTCCAGCTGAAGTCACGGCTAATGTGGATGAAGAATCCCGGTCCCGGTGCTTCTCCTTCTCACGTTTCTTTTTATGGCCTTCTGGGGAGGTTGATGCCTGCCGAAGTTTTTTCAACTCCTTCTCCATGGATGCCATTTCCTTTTTCAGGAGATGGGCTTCCAGGGACTGCTGCCTTCGCTTATGGTAGCTGAGCTAAATTTTGGCAGTGCTGACAGTCCTCCACATGGCGGTCCGGGCCTAGGGTAGAAAAGGCAAAAGGAGGCCTGGCCTCTGTGTAGCCAGAACCACATGAGTCGCACTTGTTTTCATGCGATTCGGAGGGCGTCAGGGACGACATACACAGCAGATAGTTTTGGAAAAGAATCTACAAAATCGAAATAATTAGCCGAAAAGTCAAAACCTGAGGCCAACGAAAGGTGCTGATGAGCGCTGTTCTACCGCAAGGAACTTTCATAAGCCGACGGTGGGAAAGAAATGGAAGGCGGCGTGGGGGATCGCACCTTTATACGGACGTTGTCTGACGCCAGTCTCCTGACGTGGGGGTGGTCCCCTGCCAGAGACTGCTAGCTAGAAGTTTTTCCATGGGGTCCTGATGCCTGGCGGCTTAGTCCTACTGTGAATACCTACTGCAAGAGCCCTCTTGAAGTAAGATCACTGTTTTCCAAGTCACGTATTTGAGGTCTGCTGTAGACATGGGCTCAAAAGGGGGCTGCATAAGCTGAGCAATGCAGATATTTAGATCCCACATGGGAGTAGGTTCCCTGTGTGGTGGATGCAAGTGTAGTAACCCTTTAAAAAAAACTTCTTGAACACTGGCTTAGAAGCCAAAGATGATGCCTTACCTGCAAAGCTGAAACAGCTGCCAGGTGCACTCTCAAGGTGGAGATACTTAAACTTGTGGAATGTAAATGGGCCATATAGTCCAAGACTATGGAGAGACTAGCTTGAGCATGGTCCAAGCCCTTACCCTGACATCAAAAAGAAAATCTTTTCCATTTAGAGGTGTAGGTTTTCTTGGTAGAAGACTTTCTGGAAACCCTCAGTATATCCATAACTCCTTCTGAGAGGTGCAAATCTGCATATTCTAAGTCTTCAAGAGCCAAGCTTTGAGTCTGAGGGATAGCAGGTTGGGATACATGATCCTGCCCTGAGAGGAAGACAGTAGATTGTACCTCTTGGGGAGACTGATTGACTTGGCTACTGACAATGATAGGAGCATGGAGTACCAAGGCTGTCTGGCCCAGTCTGGGGCAATGAGGATCCCTGAGGATGGTTGAAGCCTGAGTTTGTTTAGTACTTTCAGTAACAGAGGATACAGGAACCTCCCTGTTCAGTCCACCAGAAGTGCATCCAGAGGAACTGTGCCCTTGATAGGGGGCCTGCAACAATATTGAGGGAGCTGGTGATTGTCTGGAGCTGCAAACAGATCCAGCTCTGGGGTACCCCATCCCCTGAATGTGGTCGGCAAGACCTGTTTGTTCAGTGACCAATCATGGTGGTTCTGATTTATTCTGCTGAGGGCATCCGCCAAGACATTGCCCTTTCCTGGCAGGTGGACAGCCGAGAGGGACATATTTAGGGAGTATGCCAAGGCCCAAATATTCATTGCCTCTGTGCAAAAAGGAGTTGACCTTGTGCCCCTTGTTTATGTAGTACATGGTGGTTGTGTTGTCTGTTCTGACCTGAACCACCTTTCCTCTGATCTGGTTGACAAACGACTGAAGAGCTAGAATAACTGCTCTGAGTTCTAACAGGTTGATATGCAGGAGATTCCTGCTTTTCCCATGTGCCATGTGCAGTGTGGTCCTCCAGATGTGCTCCCCACTCCAATAGGGATGCATCTGTCGTGAGCACCCAGAGAAGGGGCCTGCTGCAGGAGGGGTACCCCTTGACTGAGATTGCTCCTTTCCTGCCACCACTGCAGGGCTAGGAGAAGAGTGACTGTGACTGGAACCAACTTTGACGGAGTCTTTCCTTTGGGACCAATGTTCGCTTATCTTAGGTGAAATTGGATGTCCCTCATCTGGAACCTGGCGCCTAACACAGTTGCTGTGGAGGCTGCCATGTGGACTAACAACTGTAGGAAGTGCTTTGCTGGTCTGGAAACATGAAGTGTGAAGGAATCTGCTGCCTGGATCAGGTTGTCCACCCTGTCTTGAGGTAGGTAAGCCATTTCTGTCCTTGTATCCAGTTCTGCCCCTATAAACCTGAGCAGCTGAACTGGTTCTAGTACAGACTTTTTGTGGTTTACTAAGAACCCTAGAGAGTAGAGTGTGTTTTGTGTTCTTGACAGAGCATCTCTTACTTGCTGGTGTGACTAGCCTACTATGAGTCAGTCATCTAGGTACGGAAATGGACACCCCTTGTCGCCTTAGGTGTGCCACTACCACAGCTAGACATTTTGTAAACACCCTTAGAGCAGATGTCGGTCCAAAAGACATTGACCTGAATTGGTAATAACCTGATGGTAACCTGAATCTGAGGTACTATCTGTATGACCTTCTGACTGGAATGTGAAAGTAGGCGTCCTTCAGATCTAAGGATGCTAGCCAGTCTCCCTGTCTTAGCGTAGGTAGTATGGTAGCCAGGGTGACCATCTTGAACTTTGGTTTTGCCCGAAGTTTAAGTATCTGAGATCCAGAATGGGTCGCCACTCCCCCGATTTCTTTATTGTGAGGAAGTACCATGAATACAGTCCCTTTCCTATCTGGGAAGAAGGGACTGATTCCACTGTCTTCAGCAGCAGGAGGCTTGAAGCTTCCTTTTCCAACAGGGCTGTTTCTGATGGGGAGGAAGGTTTGAAGGCCCTTGACCTCAGCCTTGGCATAGCCTTGAAACTGAGGACAAGTCCCTGGCCCACTACTTCCAGGACCCACTTGTCTGTGGTGATTTTTCCCCACTCCTGGAAGTAGTGGGCCAACCTGTCCCCTATTGAAATAGGGGAGGCGACCCAAACAGTCCCTTCAGGGAGTCTGTTTGGACTGTGCTATTGGTTGGACGGTGGAACTAGCGCGGCCACTGCCCCTGCCTCTGAAGTATCCCCTAGGCTGGTACTGGGGAAAAAGCTTGAGGCTGGAAAAAGGGCCTATAAGGAGTTCTACCCCTGCCACATCTTGCATGGTGCTTCTGGGGGTTGGGAGCCCTCTCTTTAGCTGCTGCACTTTTGTAGGCAGCCTTGTATGCATCCATTTTTTTCAAGCATGCTTCTGTTTGATCCCCAAACAGAGACACCGGGTCACAAAGAAAATCCATGGCCTTGTTCTGAGTATCCTGTGTCAGGTTGGTAGTCCTGAGCCAGGCAAACCTGCTTAGTGACACAGAAGATGCCATTTGCCTGGATGCAGTGTCATTAGCATCCACTGCCATCCTAAACTGTGTTTTAGAGGCTTCAATACCCTTTTTGCAGCTTCCCCAGGTCAGGAGGGCTGCCTTGGCAATCTCTTACACTGTGGACCACACGTTTTTCTGGTATCTGGCTATATAGGCCATATAAGATGCCTGCCTAATAGCCAGGGAAAATCCTAAATAAACTTTCTTTGCAATGGAATCCACCCTCCTAGAATCCTTTTCTGGAGGATGGGATGCCAGCTTTGTCACAAGCTGCAGCCTATACCACGCCTTCATGGCTGGGATGCCCAAGAAAGAAAATCAGCAAGAGCCCTGGCTACCCAGTACTTTCTGTCCACCTTCCTGTGTGTGGGTGGGACAGAAGTGGGAGTTTGCAGCACCTTCATGGTCTGCTTTCTTAAGGATTTGTGAAGAGGGATGAGCAACCTTTTTGATGGTGGGACATCCATCATGTCTTTGTAATCCTTTTCCTCCTCATCCTCTATAGCTTCCTGGGATAGTAGGTCAAGGGACTGAGCCACTTGCTTCACAAAAGCAAAAGAATGAGGTAAAATCCTCTGCTCCCTGATCGGGGAATCTGGTCTATGAGGATCAGGGGAAATGTCTGGATCAATAGATAGCCCATAATCTTCATCCTCATCTTCATCATCAGGCTCCATTCCAAAGTCATTATCCCCACCTTGGTCTATTAGACCAGGGACTGCTTGTGAACCGGGAGTTTGCGTAACCGGTTGCTTCCCAACCGGAACCGGGGAATGAAGAGACTGAATTATTCTGAATGCGTTAGCGATCTCTTCAGCAGAAAGAACCGTGGTTAACGTCAGCTGCGGTTCCTAGTGCTTTTCCTTCCTCTTCTTTTTAACTGCGACGGCCGGTTCAGCAGCCTTATCCGTGGTACGTTTTTTAGTAGAGCTACTGCCCGTCACAGGGCAGCCCCTCCAGTTCATCCGGTTGCTCAAAGGCCGGGTTAGCAGCCTTTTCAACCATTTTTTCTCTCTCAGTCTTTTTAACCTTATATCAAGAGTAGACTGAGGAAAATTGGCACAGATCTCACAGTCTGTCTGTAAGTGGTCAGACCCCAAACAGAACAAGCACTCAAGATGAGGATCTGCTTTTGCAAACAGTTCCCAACACTCAGTACAGTGCTGGAAACCAGTGGGTCCTGTTCTGTTTTTTGGTTTCTGTGACATAACCCAGATACCAGACAAAATAAAGTACTTTTTTTTTTTTTTTTTTTTTTTTAAATACGGTTGTTAAACCGGAAGCCAGAAACCAGGAGTTATCCTGGAATGTTAAATAATGACAAGCCCAGGAGTTACCCCGGTTGAATTTGACCCACTAACAGAGTTACCCAGGTAAATTTTTTAAGTAAACTAACTGACTATACCAAGTCGGAACAGAATTTAAACTTAAAATATATATACAAGACAAAAAACTAATAGAGAGGCTGTCGGTTTCCTCTCAGTTAAGAAACCGGGAAGAAAATGACTACTCAACTCTAAATTACAAAGTTACACAATTACTACCTGAAAACCAAGGACAGTGAAAAGAATACCAATTAAAATAGTTTTACTGATAAAATAACAGAGAAAATAAAGTTTCTTCAAGAGATGAAGGAGAGCTCTCGAGACGTCTTACAGAGGCAAACAGAGTAAAGAATCTGATGGTTTAGAGTTGTTTACCAGGGACAGTGATTTGAAAACCGAGCTAGAGCCTAGCATTCTGTCATTTGCATAGGTTCTATTAACCATTTCGGCTCTGGGGCAGTCCTATGGTGAGACCATACTGCCTAAGACAGAATACCGTAAGCTTTCCTGGGGTTTGAAATACAGTCTTAATGATTCAACAAGATATTTACAACCATTGATCAAAGTCGAGGAACACAGTGAGAAAATATTGACCCCTCAGGATAATCTACTGACTGACAATTATACTACCCGAAGCCCTAGATCAATAAGCTTACCATAAGAGGTCAACATTTTCCCATCATATCCTGAAACATTTCCAGTCCATCTGTTTTATTAAACTTTGCCTGAATTATGTACCTTTTTTTTATTTAGTAGTTTAACCAGGAGTAGCACACTAAGCTGAAAACTTTTTTACAGGTGCAACCTGGGAGCACAGGGAAGTTAAGTGACTTGCTCAGGGTCACACAGTATGTAAGTGGAAGCTGTGGGGTTCAAACCCAGGTCTGGTCTGCTGGATATCACCAGATTTGCAGCTCAGAGACTTAAACCACTGCAGAATTATGTACCTTCCACCTGTCCAGTCTCTTTGTTAAAAAAGCAATTTCTTGTTGAACCAGTGGCACTCCCCCCCTTTCCTGCTTCCAGATCCAATTTTTTATTTAATAAAAAACTTCCTTGGTAGTCCAGTGTCCTCACTTCCTTCACTGTGCCAGTTTACCTAATCTCCCAGACAGCAGTCAATTCTTCCCTTCTGCTGTCAGATGCCATCCATGCAGGTGTAGTTATACAACTAAATTTATCAACGTTTTACTTGCATGAAACTGTAGCCAGCAGTGGGGGTGAGCGGAGGGCAAGTGCTGGCTGGCTGCAGTCTTGTAAGGGGTGCCTCTGTGCGCTGATTATGGCAGTCACTGGATTTTTTTAAACTCTTGCTGTCTTCATGAACTACTGATGGGAAATCGTTCCTATCAAATGCTGTCCTATAACTTGGTTTTGATCAATCACATGACAGTATTTACAACCAAGACTTTAATAAATATATTTATTCAATACCAGTTGTGTTAAATGCTCCCTGATAACACACATCTTCCCTTCAAGTCCCTCTGCTATATCGCTGATATATACATATACATGTTATAGCAGATGGACTTGAAGGGAAGGTGTGTTTGTTTGCAGACGATGCTAAGTTATGTAATAGGGTAGACATAGCTGGAGGGGTTGAGGCCATGAGGAGGGATCTGAATGTTTTGAAAAAGTGGTCAGACACATGGCAACTAAAGTACAATGCAAAGTAGTGTGCAGTGATGCATGTGGGGCGTAAAAATCCACAAGCCGAGTACTCACTAGAGGTGGAACAGATAAAAATGAAAATTACGTACCTACCGTAATTCTTGATCTGCTTGGATGAGTCTCCACCACTCATTCACACTATTGGGATCTGCGCCGGAGGCACTAGGACCCAGCGGGAGCAAACTTTTTTGCCGGAGGGTCGGCGCCAGAGATAAAGCCGCGAAGAACGGCACCGCAAGCCTCAGCTCATGCGGTAATGACTATCTCGGCGTCGACCCTCCAACCGCCTCAGTACCTTTTTTACCGAGGAGGTGCAGCGTAACTAACCTAGAAGGATAGCCTAACCAAAAACCGGACATAAGATTGTCCGGGCGACCCGTATAAGAAGGGTCAACAAAGAAGTCTTCACAGCCAAAAGATCTGAGGGAGTGAAGACCAACAACAGAGGTGAGCTCGGGGGACGGAGGGTGGGCGTGTGAATGAGTGGTGGAGACTCGTCCAAGAATATCAAGAATTACGGTAGGTACGAAATTTTCATATCTTCCTGGACATAAGTCTCCACCGCTCATTCACACTATTGGGAGAGTACTGAGATAATAATCCCCCCGAGAGGGCGGCAGAAGAGACCAAGAGCTCATGTTTCTAGGACAGAAGTCCATTAAGGATGGCTCTGCCAAAGGAAGAATGTCGTCTGGCATGGACATCCAGTGCATAATGTTTAACGAAAGTATGCACTGAGCTCCAGGTGGCCGCATTGCAAATATCTGCAATGGGCATGTTGCGAATTTCCACCAGGGATGCCGCGACCGCTCTAGTAGGGTGAGCGTAAACCCTGCCCTCCAACTTAACCTGCGCCATGGAATAGCAGAGGCGAAGGCATGCCACTAACCATGCTGAGATGCATCTAATAGCGACGGGATGACCCAGCCGGGTCTTGCTGAAGGAAACAAACAGTTGTTGAGCTTTGCGAAAGTCCTTGGTTCTATCTAGATAGAAACGCAAAGCTCTCTTAACATCCAAGGAATGAAGAGATCGTTCTACATTTTGGAAGTCCACAAAGTAAGAGGGAAGGACCAAAGGTTGGTTTAGATGAAATTCTGACACAACCTTAGGAAGAAATTTAGGATGAGTCCTAAGGACTACTTTGTCCTTATGGAACACAGTATACGGAGGGTCTGTGACCAGGGCATGTATCTCAGAGACCCTGCGGGCTGAGGTAATGGCCACTAAGAAGGCAGTCTTCCAGGTGAGAAATTTTAGCTCACAGGTAGCCAGAGGTTCGAAAGGTTTCCGAGTGAGCATGTCTAGCACAAGATTAATGTCCCAGGCTGCAACTGGATGTCTTGTAGGAGGCCTGGTATGCAGAATTCCTTTAAGAAACCTCTTAACCACAGGTAACTGAGCCAGTGATAAGGAAAAAAACGGCTCATGATACGCTGAAATGGCACAAAGGTGAACTTTGACAGTAGAGTAATGAAGATTACGTACCTACCGTAATTCTTGATCTTCTTGGATGAGTCTCCACCACTCATTCACACTATTGGGATCTTCGCCGGAGGCACTAGGACCCATCGGGAGCAAACTTTGCTGGAGGGTGATTGCCAGAGATAGGCGCCCTTGAGGAGCGGCCCTTGACCCTAGCTTCGTCGGTAACGACTATCTCGGCCGACCTCCAACCGCCTTCAGTACCTTTTTACCAAGAAGGTGCAGCGTAACTAACCTAGAAGGGTAGCCTAACCTAAAAACCGGACATAAGATAGTCCGGGCGACCCGTGTAAGAAGGGTCAACAAAGAAGTCTTCATGGCCTAAAGATTTGAGGGAGCGAAGACCAACAAGAAAGGTGAGCTCGGGGGATGGAGGGTGGGCGTGTGAATGAGTGGTGGAGACTCGTCCAAGAAGATCAAGAATTACGGTAGGTACGTAATTTTCATATCTTCCTGGACACTATTGGGAGAGTACCGAGCTAATAATCCCCCGAGAGGGTGGCAAGAGAGACCAAGAGCTCACGTTTCTAGGACAGAAGTCCATTGAGGATGGCTCTGCCAAAGGAAGAATGACGTCTAGCATGGACATCTAGTGCATAATGTTTAACGAAAGTATGCACTGAGCTCCAGGTGGCCGCATTGCAGATGTCTGCGATGGCACGTTGCAGATTTCCGCTAGGGATGCCGCGACTGACTCTGGTAGAGTGAGCGTAAACCTACCTTTCAACTTAACCTTGCTTATGGAATAGCATGTGACAAAGGCACGCCACTAGCCATGATGAGATACATCTGATAGAGACAGGTTGACCCAGCGGGTCTCACTGAAGAAACAAACAGTTGCTGAGCTTTGCGAAAATCCTTGGTTCTATCTAGATAGAAACGCGAGGCCCTCTTAACATCCAAAGAATGAAGAGAACGTTCCCCTTCATTTTGGAAGTCCGCAAAATAAGAGAGAAGGACCAAAGGTTGGTTTAGATGAAATTCTGACAACCTTAGGAAGAAATTTAGGATGAGTACGAAGAACTACTTTGTCCTTATGGAACACAGTGTACGGAGGGTCTGTGACCCTGCGGGCTGAGGTAATGGCCACTAGGAAGGCAGTCTTCCAGGTGAGAAAATTTAGCTCACAGGTAGCCAGAGGTTCGAAAGGTTTCCGAGTGAGCATGTCTAGCACAAGATTAATGTCCCAGGCTGCGACTGGACATCTTGTAGGGGGTCTGGTATGCAGAATCCCTTAAAAATCTCTTAACCATAGGTAACTGAGCCAGAGTTAAGGAAATAAGCGGGCTCATGATACGCTGAAATGGCACTAAGATGAACTTTGACTGTAGAGTACTGCAGACCCGAATTTGAGAGGTCCAAAAGGTACTCAAAACCTTATCTGGTGGACAGGAAAGGGATTTAAAGAGGACTTTGCACACCAGAGCAAAAAGCTTCTACTTGGCTGTGTAAGTTTTCGTGGCTGGCTTCCATGCAGCCAGAAGAATATCTGAAACTCTTTGAGAGACATTGAACCGGTTTACTTGACCTCTTCAGGAGCCAAGCATGAAGGTGAAGTGATCTCAGGTTGGGATGGACCACCGGTCCCTGAGTCAAAAGGTTCATCTGCAGGAAAGTTGTCTCGGAGGAACTGCCAACATATTGTTGAGTAGTGGAAACCACAGCTGCCGAGGCCAAAAGGGAGCAATGAGAATCATTTTGTACCCCTGGGATTCAAACTTGAGGAGTACCCTCTGAATTAAAGGAAGAGGCGGAAAGGCGTAAAGAAAGCGTTTTGTCCACGCAGCCTGAACGCATCCTGACAGAAAATGCCAGGCCCTGGATTTCTGGAGCAGAAGAGAGGCAGTTTTGCGTTGAGTGGGGATGCAAAAAGGTCCAGGTCTGGAGTTCCCTACTCTTCGAATAGTGACTGAACTATGGTTGAGTCGAGAGACCACTCGTGAGGGTCTGTCTCTGTTCTGCTGAGACAGTCCGCCAGTTCGTTCTGAACACCTGGCAGGTAGACCGCTTGGATTAGAGCCTCGTGCTCCAAGCACCATTCCCATACCCTCATTGCTTCTCTGCATAAGGGGTAGAGTGAGCCTACGCCCTGCTTGTTGATGTAATACATCACTGCTTTGTTGTCCGTTTGAAGGAGAATGTTCTTGTGACACAGAATGTCCTTCAAAGCTCGGACCGCATAAAGGACGGCTCTTATTTCTAGGACGTTTATGTGGAGCTGGGACTCTACTTGAGTCCACGCACCTTGAGTGTGAAGAGCCTGACAGTGAGCTCCCCACCCCATTAGGGATGCGTCCGTGGTAATTGAGATCTGAAGGTCCAGAGGAGCAAAGGGATACCCCTCCAGGAGATCGCTCTCTTGAGACCACCAGGTGAGTGACCTCCTTAAGGGCTCTTTCACCTTGATGAGATAGGACTGCGGGTGAGTGGTTGGGGACCACTGAGTGGTTCTCATGTGCAGACGTGCTAGGGGTACAGTGAACACCGAGGATGCCATGAGGCCTAGCATCCGTTGCATCGAGAGAGCTGAGACCGAGCTGTTTTCCCCGATGTGACGGGCCATCTGAAGGATATTGTTCCTCCTGTCTTCTGGAAGAAAAGCCTTCGCACAGGAGGTGTCCAGAAGAGTCCCTATAAAAAGGAGCCTCTGGGAGGCTGCAGTTGTGATTTCTTGAGGTTGAGCAGAACTCCCATGGATGTAAGGGAAGCGAGGCCATCTCCATCGGACGATCAGAGTCCCTTGCCTGGAAGGGCTTGCCAGAAGCCAATCGTCCAGATAAGGAAACACCTGAATTCTGACCTTTCTGAGGTGCGCTTCAAAGAACTGCACAACATTTTGTAAAACTCACCGCTGAGGGATATCCCAAAGGGCAGGACTCTGAACTGATAGTGCTGTCCCAGAGCCACAAACCTCAGGAATTTGTGATGCCTCGGGTGAACAGGAATGTGCTGGTAAGTGTCCTGCATATCTAGAGGCTAACCAGTCATGTTGGTGGAGCAGAGGTAACAGGGTTCCAGAGAAATCATTTGAATTTCTCTTTGGGGAGAAATTTGTTTAGCTTTCTGAGATCTAGAATAGAGCACATGCGGACTTCTTCGGAACCAGAAAGTAATGGGAGTAGAACCCCGTGTTTCGTTGGTGTGTTGGCACCACTTCTACTGCCCTGTTGTTCAGAAGGCCCTGAATCTCGGCAGCGAGAAGGTCTGACTGAAGGGTTGACAGCCTGGGCTGCCATTTGGGGGTACGATCTCAGGGGGTCTCCACAAGATTGAGTGAATACCCCTTGCGAATTATCCAAAGGACCTATCTGTCTGAGGTTATGGACTTCCACTGGTTGTAGAAGTGCATCAGACGACCTCCCACCGGAGAGGAAAAGTCCACCTCGGGCAGCTGAGATGGAACTTGGGCCGGCAATTCATAAGGTAGCGCTGGGCGCTTTGGGCCCTTGCGCTTTCTGTTGTGCCTTCTTTTGAGGCTGGGCAGGTTGATTCTTATGGAAACTTCCCTGCCTCGAAAGGACTGGCGATTATGAAACTGTCGTTTACTGGCATGCCCTCGAGAGGGGGCAGAAGGGGGCCGAGCCAACTTAATGGCTGACCTAGTCTTTTGTGTAGCTTCTAGAGCTTGCTCCACCTGAGGACCAAAAAGATATGCACCGTTAAAGGGCAATGCCATCACCTGCTGCTGCGCATCATTCGTAAAGCCCGAAGTGCGCAGCTAGGAATGATGCCGGGTGCAAATACCAGCAGCCACTGAATGGGACGCAGTGTCAAAAGCATCCATGGCTGCTTTAACCTGCTGGTTATTAGATTCAATACCTCTGGTAATGGTTTGAAGAAGCTCTGGCTTTGAATCAGACTCCGGCAGGGCTTCAACCATCTGTTTAATAGAATGCCACAGGATATACTCATACTGAGAAAAATAGCCTTGGTAACTGGCACTACGCATACTTAGAGTAGAAGCAGCAAAGACTCTCTTACCTAAGGTGTCTATCTACGAGATTCTTTGTTAATAGGTCGAGCTGTAGTAGCTTGAGGAAGAATGACCTTATTATTCTCTGCCAGGACTACAATAGGATCCGCAAAGGCTTGAGATGCCAAAATGGGACCATCCTTGGGGGCTGAATATTTCCTATCAATGGATTTAGCCACCGAAGGGGTGAGAGCAGGATTATTCCATACCATTTGAGACAGCGTCTCGAAGGAAGGCTGAATCGGAAGAGTCAAATCCGTAGGGATCTCCGAGGCATGAAGATATTGGAGTCTCAACAATTTCCCAGGATCAATGTCTGTAGTCTGGAAAGAAAGTGTGGAACTCAGATTTTTCAACACAGACTTAAAGGATAGGTCCTCGACCACAGGCTCTGCAGCAGTAACAGATCCTGCTTCGTCCACTCCATCACCCAACCGAAGGTCTGGGTCAGGCTCAAAGTCATCTCCTGACAGTCCAGAAGGGACTGTATGGACAGGAAAGGAATGAAATTCAGAAGAGGAGGAAGAAGGAAGCAAGTGAAAGAGGAGTCCCGAGAGCGGGCGGGCGCGGGACGCGTCAGCACAAAACTGAGGCCACGGGCGCGGAGACGCGATGCCAGCGTATCGACACCGAGGACGGCGCCGAGATTAACTACCACGACGCCAGGCGTGAAACACTCCCAGACTCTGAAAACAGGTTTTGAGGAAGAAGAGCAGGAGATAAGGGCATCGGTGCTGGCCCCTGCGCCGCAGCCATGTTGGGAGACACCTAAGCAAGAGTCGACGGCACCGAAGAAGGTGCCGTGACCAGGAAGGTCCAACCGCCTACCTGGTCGCCCAGAGAGCCCGAGGCCCACGAGCGACCGAGCCAGGTAGCTGAACCAACCTCCGAGCCCAGTTCTACAAGAGGCTGCCCACTGATGAAACTGCTCATCTGAAGACCTACCTGCGGGCAGGGTAGGGCTCCGATGTCGAAGCATCGGCTACCAGAAGCAGATGTTGGCGACTCCAAGGAGGAGACGGCAACTAACCCGATAACTTGGCGTCTCGCGCAGACATATCAGAGAGACGACCTCAGTGATGCTTCTCTTTTTAGACCTGTGGGCGAAGAAGAGCTCGAGGCGAACGGTGCCGAAGTGCGACCATTTATTTTTATGCTTCCGGGGGGACCGCCCATCCCCCTGGGCATTGGACTGACCGTTGTCAGACCCTCCTCCGGAGAAGGCGGCGGACCGGACCCAGCCCGACTGACTGAACAGCTTTCATACGAAGTCTCCCTACTGTCACCTGACCTGCTCATGGTCGACTCCGTCAAGGTAGGCTGAGACTTCTTTATTGTATTTATTTCAAAAATAAGAATAAATTTAAGCGATACTGTATCGAGATAATACTACAAAATAATAAAAACTGAAAACTATGCTGCTAGTTTGAAGTTTGACTCCCAGCAGCGGCGTTGTCACTGAAGTACCTCTGGCGAAGGAAAAAAGGAGGTGGGAGGCGTTTGGAGAGTGCGGCGCCGAGATGATGTCGTTACCATACGAGCCAGGGCTCGCGGCGCCGTTCCTTACGGCGCCATCTCAGGCGCCGACCCTCCAGCAAAAAGTTTGCTCCCGATGTGTCCTAGTGCCTCCGGCGCAGATCCCAATAGTGTGAATGAGTGGTGGAGACTTATGTCCAGGAAGATTTGCAGACCTGAATTTGAGAGGTCTAAGAGGTACTCTAAAATTTTATCTGGTGGGCAGGAAAAGGGATTTAAAGAGAATTTTGCACACCAAAGTGAAAAACGCTTCCATTTAGCTGTGTAAGTCTTCCTAGTGGCTGGCTTCCATGCAGCCAGAAGAATATCTGAAACCCTTTGAGAGACACTGAACCGGTTTATTTCTACCTCTTCAGGAGCCAAGCGTGAAGGTGAAGCGATCTCAGGTTGGGATGGACCACCGGCCCGAGTCAAAAGGTTCGTCTAAAGGGGGAGTGGTCTCGGAGGAACTGCCAACATATTGTTGAGTAGTGGAAACCACAGCTGTCGAGGCCAGAAGGGAGCAATGAGTATCATTTTGTCCCCCTGGGATTCGAACTTGAGGAGTACCCTCTGAATTAGAGGAAGAGGTGGAAAGGCGTAAAGAAAGCATTTTGTCCACCGCAGCCTGAACGCATCCTGACAGAAAATGCCAGGCCCTGGATTTCTGGAGCAGAAGAGAGGCAGTTTTGTGTTGAGTGGGGATGCAAAAAGGTCCAGGTCTGGAGTTCCCCACTCTTTGAATACTGGCTGAACTATGGCTGAGTCGAGAGACCACTCGTGAGGATCTGTCTCTGTTCTGCTGAGACGGTCTGCAATTCATTCTGTATTCCCGGTAGGTAGACCGCTTGAATTAGAGCCTTGTGCTCCAAGCACCATTCCCACACTCTCATCGCCTCCCTGTATAAGGGGTAAGAGTGAGCACTGCCCTGCTTGTTGATGTAGTACGTCACTGCTTTGTTGTCCGTTTGAAGGAGAATGTTCTTGTGACAGAGAATGTCCTTCAACACTCGGACCGCATAAAGGACGGCTCTCATTTCTAGTACATTTATGTGAAGCTGAGACTCGACCCGAGTCCACGTATCTTGAGTATGGAGAGCCTGACAGTGAGCTCCCCACCCCATTAGGGACGCGTCTGTGTTAATGGACATCTGATGGTCCAGAGGAGCAAAGGGATACCCTTCCAGGAGATTGCTCTCTTGAGTCTACCAGGTGAGTGACCTGTTTAGAGGTTCTGTCACTTTGATGGGATAGGACTGCGGGTGAGTGGTTGGGGACCACTGAGTACTGAGCATCCACTGAGAGGTTCTCATGTGCAGATGTGCTAGGAGTACAGTGAACACCGAGGATGCCATGAGGCCCAGCATCTGTTGCATCGAGAGAGCTGGGACTGAGTTGTTTTCCCTGATGTGACGGCCATCTGAAGAATATCGTTACTCCTGTCCTCTGGAAGAAAAGCCTTCGCACAGGAGGTGTCCAGAAGAGTCCCTATAAAAAGGAGCCTCTGGGAGGGCTGCAACTGCGATTTTTTGAGGTTTAGCAGGACTCGCATGGACGTAAGAAAGCGAGAGGTCATCTCTACGGCGTCCAGAGTCCCCTGCCTGGAAGGGCTTGCCAGAAGCCAATCGTCCAGATAAGGGAACACCTGTATTCCGATCTTTCTGAGGTGCGCTGCGAGAACTGCACAACACTTTGCAAAAACCTGCGGCGCCGAGGACAGCCCAAAGGGCGGGACTCTGAACTGATAATGCTGTCCCAGGACCACAAACCTCAGGAATTTGTGATGCCTTGGGTGAATAGAAATGTGCTGGTAAGCATCCTGCATGTCTAGGGAGGCTAGCCAGTTGGGTTGATGAAGCAAGGGTAACAAGGTTCCTAGAGAAATCATTTTGAATTTCTCCTTGGGCAGAAATTTGTTTAGTTTTCTGAGATCCAAAATGGGGCGCATGCCCCCGGTTTTCTTTGGAACCAGGAAGTAATGGGAGTAGAACCCTGTGTTCCGTTGATGCAGCGGCACCACTTCTACTGCCCTGTTGTTTAGAAGGCCCTGAATCTCGGCGGCGAGAAGGTCTGACTGAAGGGTTGACAGTAAGGGCTGTCGTTTTGGGGGATGATCCGGAGGGGTATCCACAAGATTGAGAGAATACCCCTCGCGGATTATCCGAAGGACCCATTTGTCTGAGGTTATGGACTTCCATTGGTTGTAGAAGTGCATCAGACGACCTCCCACCGCTGAGATGGGACTTGGGCCAGCAACTCATAAGGTGGCGCCGGGCGCTTTGGGGCCTTGCGCTTTCTGTTGTGTTTTCTTTTGAGGTTGGGAAGGTTGATTTTTATGGAAACTTCCTCTGCCCCTGCCTCGAAAGGACTGACGGTTATGAAACTGGTGTTTATTGATAGTCCCTCGAAAGGGTACAAGAGGAGGTCGAGCCAACTTAATGGCTGACCTAGTCTTTTGCATAGCTTCTAGGGCCTGTTCTACCTGAGGACCAAAAAGATACGCACCATCAAAGGGCAACGCCATTACCTGTTGCTGTGCATCATTCGTGAAGCCTGAAGTGCTCAGCCAGGAATGACGGCGGGTACAAATACCAGCGGCCGCCGCCCGGAAAGCAGTGTCGAAAGCATCCATAGCTGCTTTAACCTGCTGGTTATTAGATTCGATACCTCTGGTAATGGTCTGAAGAAGCTCTGGCTTTGTATCCGATTCCGGCAGAGCTTCAACCATCCTGTTTGACAGAATGCCAAAGGATATACTCATATTGAGAGAAACAGTACTGGTAGCTGGCGATACGCATACTCAGGGTGGAAGCAGCAAAGACTCTCTTACCTAAGGTGTCTATCTTATGAGATTCTTTGTTAATAGGTCGAGCTGTAGTAGTTTGGGGAAGAACGACCTTATCATTCTCTGCCAGTACTACAATAGGATCCGCAAAGGCTCGAGACACCAAAATGGGTCGATCCTTGGGGGCTGAATATTTCATATCTATGGATTTAGCCACCAAAGGTGTGAGAGCAGGATTATTCCATACCATTTGAGACAGTGTCTCGAAGGAAGGCTGAACCGGAGGAGTCAAATCCGTAGGTATCTCCGGAGCATGAAGGTATTGGAGTCTTAATTTCCCAGGATCGACGTCTGTAGTCTGGAGAGAAAGAGTGGAGATCAAATTTTTCAGCAGAGACTTAAAGGACAGGTCCTCGACCACAGGCTCTGTAGCAGTAATAGATCCTGCTTCATCCACTTCATCACCCAGCCAAAGGTCTGGGTCAGGCTCAATGTCATCTCCTGACAGTCCAGGAGGGACTGTATGGACAGGAAAGGATTGAAAATCAGAGGAAAGGGATGAAGGAAAAGAGAGAAAGGAGGAGTCCTGACAACGGAAAGAGCCCTAAGAGACCCAGGTGCCGCGGAGGCGTACGGTGCCGAAGAAGCGCCTGGCACCGAGGAACCATGTGGCGCCGAAAACGGCGCTGAGGAGCCACACGGTGCCGAAGATGGCGCCGAGAAGCCACATGACGCCGAGGATGGCGCCAAGAAGCCGCACGGCGCCGAGGACGGTGCCGAGAAGGTGCACGGCACCGAGGACGGCGCCGACAGACACACCGAGCGCACCGTCGACGCCGAGGGAGCCGAAAACACCCCAAGACTCCAAAAAACAGGATTTGAGGGCAAAGAAGGAAGAAGAGCAGGAGATAGAGGCATTGGTGTGACCCCCTGCGCCGGAGCCATGTGGGGGGGGGGGAGAGACACCTAAGCGCGGAGTCGACGGCACCGAAGATGGTGCCGCGTGACCAGGGAGGCTCAATCGCCCTACCTGGTCTCCCAAGAAGCCCAAAGGCCAGAGTGACCGAGCAAGGTAGCTGAACCAACCTCCGAGCCCACTGCTCCATAAGAACGGCCCACTGATGAAACTGCTCATCGGAAGACCTACCTGCGAGCGGGGTAGAGCTCCGACGTCGAAGACGTCGGCTACCAGAAACAGAAGCTGGCAACTCCAAAGGAGGAAACCGGCAACTAGCCCCAATAACCGACAGTCTACGCGAAGACATATCAGAGGGTGACCTCGAGTGATGCCTTCTCTTTTTTGATCTGTGGGCCGAGGAAGAGCTCGAGGCCGAACGGTGCCCAGAATGCGACCATTTATTTTTGTGCTTCCGTGGGGACCGCCCCTCCCCTCATGCATTGGACTGACCGTTGTCAAACCCCCCTTCCGGAGAAGGCGGCAGACCGGACCCAGCCCGACTGACTGAACAGCTTTCATACGAAGTCTCCCTACCGTCACCTGACCTGCTCATGGTCGACTCCGTCAAAGTAGGCTGAGACTACTTTATTTAAAATAAGAATAAACTTAAGCGATACTTATCGAGATATTACTACAAAATAACAAAACTGAAAACTATGCTGCTAGTTTGAAGTTTGACTCCCGGCGGGAGACGACGCTGCTCACTGAAGTGCACTTGACGAAGGGGAAAAAGGAACTGAGGCGGTTGGAGGGTCGACGCTGAGATAGTCATTACCGCATCAGCTGAGGCTCAGAATGCCGCCTCGCAGCTCCATCTCTAGCGCCACCGCAAAAGTTTGTCCCGCTGGGTCCTAGTGCCTCCGGCGCAGATCCCAATAGTGTGAATGAGTGGTGGAGACTTATGTCCAGGAAGATCAAACAGAACAGGAAAGGGATCTCGGGATTATAATCTTGAAAAACCTTAGGGTAGGTGACCAACGCAGCAAGGTGGTGGGCAAGGCCAACAAAATGAAAGTGTGCATAGGAAGGGGCATTACAAGTAGGACGAGGGAGGTGCTGATGCCTTTATGTAAAACCATGGTCAGACCGCACCTAGAGTACTGGGTACAGTTCTGGAGGCCTCACTTACGAAAGGACATAGATGGGATAGAAAAGGTTCAGAGAAGGGCAACCAAGTTGGTGCAGTGTATGAAAGACAAGCCATACGAGATAAGATGGAGAGAATTAGATCTATACCCACTGGAGACTGGAAGGGGGAGAGGCAACATGAGACTTTTAAGTACTGTATGTGAAGAGTATAAATACAGCGAGGGAAGGCAGCTTATTTAAAAGGAAAGTCAGAGCTAAAAATGAAAATTACGTACTTACCGTAATTATGATCTTTGTGTATCTTCACCATTCATCACAGATGGATACTGGCCGGAGATCAGGACCCCGTGGGAGCCTTTTTTTTTTTAAAGGCTAGGCGGAGCCGACGCAGCATCGGCGCCGTCCTCGAGGCCGACGTACTACGTGGCGCTCGAGGATTAGCTGTTAGGGGGCGTCGACTCTGCCTGCTTACCAGTTCTGAGTCGCCGGAGAGGTAAGAGGAAGGGATGGAGGGTGGGACAAGAGAGTCCAAGGGACAGAAAAAGGAAGAGAAAACTGAACTAAAAGGAGAAATAACGACTGAGAGGACAGCATAGAATAAGTAAGACTAATGGGATTGGGTAGGGGCCCCAATCTCTGGAAACGGAAGAAGGGAGGGAAGGGGGGAGAGAATTTTAGGAGAGAGTGAGAGGTAACAAGGATCCAGGATCCTTGTCCGTCACCAGACTATATAGGTACTGCAAGGAGTTAGCAAAGCTGACTGCCAGAATTCAAGGCACAGAATAACTGGCACATACCCCAAAGCAGAGGCTATTCTGAAGAAGGACAGGGTACAGGGACTCAGTACTCTCTCTTTAAAGAGATATTTGGTGAAAAAAAGGGAAGATTTTTTTTTTTTTTTATATATATAGATGGATAACAGAAGGAGGGCAACCACCAGCTCACACCCCGTAGGGGTGAAGATTTGTAGAAGAGAAGGAGTGCCACTCAAACTGCACCCCTTAGGGAAGACTGTCCCCCCCCATGTGACCCCACTAATCTCACTCAAGCAAGGGTGCTGGAAGATGGTAAAAGTTGAAGGGGCTAAGAATGAAAGACACTTTCCCCGCACAAGTTCCACCATACAGGAATAACAAGTGGAAGGAAACTGCCCCGGTTGCCCCAGAGGTTCCGGCACCTATGCAGCGAAGAGAGGGAAGGCACAGAGGGAGGAGGATTCCAGAGACTGGAGCCCCAAGGGGGATGGTGGGAGAGATTGTGATGAATGGTGAAGATACACAGAAAGATCATAATTACGGTAAGTACGTAATTTTCATATCTTATCTGTGTCAATCTTCACCATTCATCACAGATGGTGAGTACCTAAGCCTCAAGGGGGCTGAGTGATTGCACCCTAAGGGACAGTGTCCCTAGCCTCAGTGGGTGACACACTAAGGGGAACCTTCTGGGCCTGAGGAGGCCCGAGAGTGGGGAGAGCGAGACGGGTTCCCCAGAGGGGAAGGAATTTGGCCCCGACAAACGCCTGCCCTCGTCCCCACGGGAAAAGAGGTAGGTTCCCTGGTGAGCAGAGCAAATCACCCTACGCCGGGCCAAGGGTGACAACCGGGAAAGGCGAAGCCATGCCGATCTTCTGGTGCAGATCGCTGTCCCTACGACCCTGGTAGCTACCTCATTGGCGTCGTAAGATGCCCTTGCTTGGTGCCTTGCTAGCTCCAGGCCACGTGCAGAGAGAGCAATGGCTTGCCTGGTTTGCTCAGAGTCAGGCAGAGCGGCTAGGAACTGACCTAGCGCTGACCACAAGTACCTGTTATAGGCAGCGTAGTGGGCCTGATGCGCAGAAATGGAGAGAAGCAGCCTGCAGTAGAGAGAGTCCTCCTCCCCAGAAATCAAAACCGAGGAGTCCTGATCTGGGGCCGGTCAGGTGGGAGGCGCCAAGCCCATCAGGAGTGTCCAGGTGCGTCAATCCGGACTGCGGATGAGGCAAGGAGCCTGGAGACTCCGGGGGAGCGCAATACCTCTGGCAGAGGTCCCTAGGGGCAGGAACTCCGGAGAAGGGCCTCTGCCAGGAACGCATGGACGCCTCCCGAAAGGGAGCGGGCCAAGGCGGCACCACGAGGGTGGCTGTCCCAAAAATCGCCTTGAAAGGCGTGCGCCGCATGCTCCGGATTGCTTATAGAAGAAGGAGAAAGGTGAAGATCCTCCATCATCCTCACGAGGAAGCGCTGATACTCAGAGAGATCAGCAGCAGGAGAGATGTGGACAGAAGGTTTCTCTCCCCCAGAAGAGGGGGATGAGGAGCTGGAGGTCACCAGAGGCTCGGAGGGTGGCTGCTTGGGGGGGGAGGTTGAAAAACCTGGCTGTCCAAAGCCCTAACGTAAGCAGGGAACCGAGCAGCCACCGCTCTGAACTGTTCCCAGGTGAGAGGCCCGCTAGGACCAAGAATACCTGGGAACGCAGGAGAAGGCGGCAGAGGGGAGTGGACAGAGCCGAGAGAAGAAGTCGGCTGACCTCTGCCAGGGCTAAGGAGCGGACCACGGACTCCCACGGGGGGAGTCCTGGAAGACTCCGCAGTCGACAGCTGCACAACCGCTTCGGTACTGCCTAGACTGCGCCCAAAAGAATCCCCTAAGTGAGGCGACCGGGGCCGTGAAGGTCCAGAAGGACGGTCCCCTGCCTCGAAAGAATGGGACCCTCTCAAGGAACCCGAAAGGGAAGGGCAGAAGTCCGCACTCCGGCAGGTCCCAGAGAAGGGCCGGCGCGCCAAACCTATACCCCTCGACCCTTCGGAGTCTGAAAGGGTCCTAGCCCTCGAAGTGGCCAGTCTAGGCAGCTCCGACTCAGGGCGCTGCTCCTCAGGGGCAACCCGAAGGAGCACCTTCCCTCCCGTGGGCCTCTCTCGATAGGGCCCCAAAGTTGGGCGACTGAGAGATGTCACAGTAGGGGGTACCACCGTAGAGGGGTCAAGGAACCCCAAGGCTAGGCTGCAAGGCAATGGTGGCACGCACCACAGCCCGCTGGTCAGTACCACCGACCCTAGCCCTAGAGGAAACCAGACTCACCTCGGAGGGGACTGGCCGAGACCCAAAGAGGAACCACCAGCTCGCCCCTCCCTTGCAGACAACCCGAGGGTGTGACTGCCCATTCGACTCGAAGCTGGACCCGACCAAGAAGGAGTCCGAGGCCCTAAGCCAAATAGTAGGGGGTCGAGGAAGGGATACCTTTCCGAGAGGCCCAGGAGCCAAAGCAAGCCCTGCCCGCTCCACAGCACCGCAAGTGGTGCCAGCAGAAGGTGGCAGGGTAACTTGGGCCAGAAGTCCTAGGCCGGGGCTAGCTGCGGCACCATCAGGACCACCGGTGCCAAGGAAGGCACCCGGGACAGAGACAGCGCCAGCAGAAACTCCAGCCTCGAGCCGACCACGCCGCCAGGCCGCCGACGCCGGCAAGGCGCGCTGAGGACCGCGGCGCGCCGACGACTCGGCGACTTGGTTTCGACCATTAGTAAAGCGAAGATCGGGCGCTGCGGAGATTGCTCGGGCGCCGCGAAAGCGGCACAGGAGTCCTAACGCGCCAGGCACGGCACTGACGGGTCGGCAATCAAGGCCTTCACGGCGCTGTGCTCAACTCTCAGCACCGAGGACAGCCGAGGTGAGACATGGCGGCGACGACGCCAAGGCGGTTTCACGGTGCCGACAAGCCCTACAGCCCGATACTGTCGGGCGCCGACAGGACCAGCGGCACGCGAATGGCGCCAAGGCCCCGACGGCGTTAGGCGACGGTGTCGACCCGGCCCAGCGGATCAAGGGAGCGACACCGGGGAGCCTTCACCCGAAGGGTAACTGCCAGAGCAGCGCCCCCGCCCGCCTCCCGGGAGGAAGCAGGATGGGCCTCCTGCGCTCTGGAAGGAGCCTCGCCACGGCTAGGCTAGAAGAGGCCGAGGCTCCTCCTCCGCTGGTCCGTGAGAACCGGAGGGGACCCGGAGGAAGGGCCGAGAGAACGCGGCTTGGCCCGACGAAAGTGCGCTGCCTACTCCGAAAGTCGGGCGAGCTCGCCAGACTTTTAACGCGCTGTTCTAAAATGCGCGGTCCATCGAGAAGCAGGCGCGGCACAAACCATGTCGTAGCGGCCAAGGCACCAAAGGCACCGGTCATGTTGGTCGGTGACGGAGTACTTGCGTCGCACGGGCACTGACGATAGGGGCGCCTGCCTCTGAGATTTCTTGCCCTCCGACCGCATGACCCACGGAGAAAAACACCAAAACAGACTCGACGCCGCTTAAACAGTAAAATAAGGAAAGATCTTACCGCGACGCCGAAAGTGGAGGCAACACAGAACTAGTAGATCGAACTAGATACGCAGGCTTCAAGGCCTAAAATTTGGAAAAATGCTCCTAGGCTTCCCATGAGGCGACCTCGACGGCGGGAGACGAAGAACTGGTAAGCAGGCGGAGTCGACGCTCCCTAACGGCTAATCCTCGAGCGCCACGTAGTACGTCAGCCTCGAGGACGGCGCAGATGCTGCGTCGGCTCCCCCTAGCCTTTTTAAAAAAAAAAAAAAAAAGGCTCCCACGGGGTCCTGATCTCCGGCCAGTACCCATCTGTGATGAATGGTGAAGATTTACACAGATAAGATCAAGGGGTTATAGTCTAAGATTGAAGGGAGGAAGATTTAAAAGCAATGTAAGGGGGTGTTAGAAGGTAGTTGAATCCTGGAACAGATTATCGGAGGAGGAGGTGGTAGGTGCTGAAACAGTGGAGGGATTTAAGAGGGCATGGGACAGACAAAAGATGTTGATTAGTGGGCAGAATAAAAGATCCTTGGGCAGTGGTGTGAATTAGGGGCGGGCTGGAAAGGGGCAGACTAGATGGGCCAGGATGGTCCTTTTCTGCTGACATTACTATGACACTATGATGATACTATGCATGCATTTCTATGTTACACTCAAGGCCCTGTGTTCTCTGTGGCACAGCAGACCTAAGTACTGCAGCACAGAGTCCGAACTTCTGCCTCACCATTGGGCCTACTTCCACGGCAGCGATCAAAGTTCTGTAGCACATAAATAAAGTGATCAGCCAGGTTCTGACAGAAGCTTTGCAAACTATATGGGGCTCAAACTGGGAAGGCGGCCATCTCCTTACTGTCTGACCAACCTCCATGATCTATCCTACTCTACAAACTATCTCAGGTTAAGGTGGGGGCCTGACCTTAATATTCCTTTAACTGACAGACAGTGGAGGAAGGTTTGGGAGGGAATATGGTCGACGTCTTCTGCAAAATGGAGAGAATTTGTGTGTCGGGTTCATTCCAGATTATTTCCTGATCCCTCAGGTCCAACCTAAATGGGATCCCGTGGTGACAAAACTACAACAAATTTATTTATTTATTTTTTTCCATGGAGATTTTTATCCTCTGGAGCCCTGGCAGGCAGCTACTGCCCTCTTGATGGAGGGACTCACTCTCTCCGGTCCCAACCACTCCCACACTCGCCAATCCCTGGTAGTCCCCGCACCCCGAACTGCACTCTGTGGTGGGGCCAGGAAGGAGGTTGCCGGCTTCTCCTCCTTCCCGGAGACCCAATCCAGAAGCTGGGGATGGCCCTCAGGAGTGGTGGACCATCGAGCCTGCCAGGATCATTTCCTCCATTTTTTTCTGTCCCCCCTCCCCAACCGATGTGAGGACATCGGACTGAGCCTCCCGACCCATACTGCCCTCCAGCCATTGCCAGAGGGCAGTCAATGAGTGGAACGACAAGTCTCCCTCCCTCCCTCTAAGAGAGGAGAGCAGTCCTCCAGATGATCAATCCTCTTTTTCCCCCTGCCGACCCCTGGCGGCCGGGCTAATTTCCGAACCTGGGTCGCCAGCGTGGCATGAGGTGCAGCGACCAGCTCCACAACCTCCAGTGCCACCGGGACGGCTAGCTGCAACAAATTTTTAATCTGCCGTCTATCCCATCGAAGGATCATTTAATATTGGGCTTGAAACCACTGGGGCCCGGGGGACAGGAGGGGACTTACCTATGAATATTCCATTGGCTGCAGCCCATAAACCCATCACTAAAACAGGTTACTCACCTGTAACAGTAGTTCTAGAAGTGGTATATGTTGTTCATCCACACTTGTTGGCATGTCCCTTTCCCCTTTAAGGATCGCCAGAAGGTCTTCTAGCTGGCTCCTCCCACCCACCCATGTGGTACAGCCCTCGGCTCCACCCCATGATGCCAGATCTTAGCCTGCTGGAAGCCAGGTTTGTGCGTCACAGATGGGGAGGTTGGGTGGGTCCGTGTGGATGAACAACATATACCACTCCTGGAAAGTACAGTTACGCAAGAACTTACTGTAACAGTAGATCTTCAAGAGAGGCTCTTGCAGTAGGTAATTACAGATAGGACTGAAGCCGGCAGGCGTCAGGACCCCACGGGAAAATTTCTAGCTAGCAGTCTCTGGCGGGGGACCGCCCCCACATCAGATGACCGACGTCAGTATAAAGGGGCGGTCTCCCATGCCTGCCTTCCAGTTCTTTCCCACCAAAGGCCAAAAAGGCAAGACGAGAGAGAGAAGCAGACGTTTCCTTCCCTGGAAAAGGAGCGGAAAAAGCTAAGGGGGATGAAGGACGGGAAGGTATTACCTACTGCAGGAGCCTCTCGCAAAGAGCTACTGTTACGGTAAGTTCTTACGTAACTGTACTATCTTACTTCGAGAGGGCTCTAGCAGTAGGTAATTACAGACCGAACTGAGTCCCTAGCAGTCTGGAACAAGAAGCAGCAAACGGGAGGAGGAAACTACCCGAATGTACACCCTCTGGCTGTGAAGGTCTTGGGAAAGAAGACCTTGCAGAACAGCCAACCCGAAGCCAGCTCCACGGCGAGAGGCAATGTCCAAACTGTAATGTTTCGTAAAGGTATGGACAGAAGTCCAAGTTGCGGCTGCACATGTCTGCCGCTGACACATTCTTGAAACAAGCAGCAGAGGCATCAACCCCCCAGGTGGAGTGGCCTCTGACTTGACCCGGCAGCGTCTTGTTGTACTTGTTGTAACAGAAAGTGATACAATGAGCCAACCATTTAGATAGGCATTGCTTAGAAACAACATTGCCTTCTCTTTTATGAGCAAAAGAGACAAACAGTTGATCAGACTTTCTGAGATCCTCTGTCTTGGTGGTAGAGTATCTTGGAATTCGGTGAACATCCAAAGTATGCAAGAGGTACTCCCCTTGATTGGAGTGCTGCGTTAAGAAAGCAGGCAGCTCAATGGATTGATTCAGTGTAGATTCCGCTACCACCTTAGGGAGAAACTTAGGATTGGTACACAGAACCACACGTTCCTTGTGGAAAATCAAATACGGGATTTTGCATACGAGGGCCTGGAGCTCGGAAATCCTTCGAGCATAAGTAATGGCCACTAGGAAGAGAGTCTTCCATGAAAGGAATTTTAGGTCTGCTGAGGCTGCCAGTTCAAAAGGAGGCAGAGTAAGCTTCTCAAGAATAAAATTCACACCCCAAGGAGGGGCAGGAACATGTATAGGAGGTCTCAAGTAGAGAACCACTCTAAGAAAAGTCTTAGAGACTTTCAACTGAGCAAAAGTTCTGTCCTCAAAGAGAACATGGCAAGCGGAGATGGCCGCCATGTGAACTTTCAGAGAGGAATGACTGAGACCCAGATCAAAGAGATGGCGCATGTAGTCCAGAAGCCGCCCAACAGAGCAAGAGAAAGGCTTGACATTTTTGGAAGCAGCCCAAACAGAGAACCGTTTCCATTTCATGTCATAGGTAGATCTAGAAGAGGGCTTTCTGGCCGCCACCAGAATCACAGCCACCAGTGGGTAAACCTCGAATCGGGCTTGAGCTACGTCTGCAGGTGCCATGCGTGCAACTGAAGGGACTTGAGGCCAGGATGGACCAGGGTCTCCTGATCCTGGGTCAGCAAAAGTTGCGACAGAGGAAGAGGAGGCTCCTCTGAATACTGCTGCAGAAGAGAGAACCAAACTTGCATGGGCAAGACAGGAGCGATTAGGATCATGCAAGCTCCTTCGGAGCCGAGTTTCTGTAAGACCCTCAAAATCAAGGGGATCAGGGGGAATGCATATATGAATCTGCCCTTCCAGTCTAGAGACATAGAGCGTCGCTCCAAAAAATGCTGTGCCTTGGAGCGAGTGAGCAGAAGGCGGGAAGTTTTTCGTTGTGAGGAGATGCAAACAGGTCTACCTGTGGTGTTCCCCAGCATAGGAAGATATTGTCTGCCACCCCCTGATCCAGTTCCCACTCGTGAGCAGACGACCGACTGAGGTGGTCTGCCTACGTTTTCTCGACCCCCGGGACGTGAATCGCTGTGAGGTGAAGGTTGTGCTGCACTGCCCAATCCCAAACTCACACTGCCTCCCTGCAGAGAGGGTAGGAACAAGTTCCTCCCTGTTTGCTGATGTACCAGACTACACACATGTTGTCCGTTTGGACAGCCAGATGCCCAAGGAGCAGATACAGATGCAGAGCCTGAAGAGCATACAGCACGGCCCGAAGCTCGAGCACTTTGATGTGAAGTGTTTGCTCAAGTGTGGACCAGGAGCCCAGGGTCCTGTGAGACCCCTAATGAGCTCCCCAACCCTCGCCCGAGGCGTCTGTTGACAGCGTCTGGGAGGGGGGAGAAAGGCAGAAGGGAACCCCCCGGCAAAGGTTCTCCTGAACCATCCACCATTGCAAGTCCCGAACCATAGGGTTGGAGACGAGAACTTGTTGATCTAGGTCGTCCACCAACAGATCACACTGAGAGATTCTCATGTGGAGCAGAGTGCGAGGGACTGTCGGAATAGCAGCCGCCATGAGCCCAAGGAGGTGAAAGACTGACCTGATGCCGACCCGCCTGTGGCTGGATAACAGGCTGACCTGTCCAGTGGCAGGAATGCCATGCCGGAGGCTGTGTCCAGGATCGCCCTGATAAACTGGAGCCCCAGGGACGGGATCACATGGGACCTGGCCTGGTTGATGGCAATACCCAGGCTGGTGAAAACCTGCAGGGTAAGGGAAACGAAGCGCAGGAGCTCCTCCCTGGACGGGACTGCCAGGAGCCAATCGTCCAGGTACGGAAAAACCTGAACCCCCTGGGTACTCAGGTAGGCCGCTACCACCAAAAGGCATTTGGTGAACACTCGGGGCACTGAGGAAAGACCAAATGGAAAGGCCTTGAACTGGTAGTGGTCCTCCTGTAACGAAAAACAAAGGTATTTGCGTTGGGAAGGGCGAATAGGGATATGCATGTAAGCATTCAGCATGTTCAGAGTGCACAGCCACTGTCCCGGCAGAAGACTCTGCAGAAAGAGAGAGCATTCTGAACCTTTTGTACTCCACGAACAAGTTCAGGGAGCTGAGGTAGAGAATCGGCCTCACATCTCCTGACTTCTTCGGGACCAGGAAGAAATGGGGAGTAGTAACCCATCCCCTGAAGATGGGATGGGATGGGCTCTATCGCCTCCTTCAGAAGGAGAGAGGATATTTCTTCCCGGACCAGAAAAAGGTTTCCTGGGGAGTAAGACAACCGGGGGGGGGGGTGTTTCGAGGTGGTTTCTGAAGAAACTCTATTGAATGTCCTTCTGCAATCAGCTGGAGCACCCAAGTGTCTGAAATGATCCTCTCCCAACCTGGTAGATGGAAGGAGAATTTCCCTCCTACTGGTTCCTCTGGGAGGCCCAGAGGCTGTGGGAGAGGAAAGGAATCAGGAGGTGTGAGGCAGCGTGCAGGCTGAAGCTCCCGCTGCTTTTGGGCGGGGGCTTGGCAGCTGAGGGCCCAACGCTTGTTGGCCCGCTTCCTGAGGTTTCACCTTGGGCCGAGAACATCTGCGAAAGGGACGACGCTGAGCTTGAGGGGGCCTGCACAAGGAGTCAATGGATTTAAGTGCAGTACCCTTCTCCTGCAGATAGGTGATGATGTCCTTGACATCACCACCAAACAGCACTTAACCCCTGAAGGGTGCGTCCTGGATAGCAGACTGCACCTCCAGGACCAAACGTGACACCCAGAGCCAGGCATGACAACGCAACTCCACGGCGAAAGTCGAGCTCCGATCAGCAGCGTCCACTGCGTCATACATGGCACGAAGCATGTGCCAACTGGCCGAACGCGCAGACCAGACTAGGTCAGCCACTTCCTGCTTCGTCTGAGACTCAGGAATGGATTCCAATTTAGTTTCCACCTCGCCAAGGATCGCCTTCTGGTAATCCCCATATAAGCAACGTAATTCAGGGCCCCCCTAACTCCCAGAGTGGAAGGAGCATAGACCTTCTTCCCGTACTGGTCCAGAAGGCGGGATTCCTTGTCAGGTGGTGATGAGCTCAAGTGCTTGGGGTTAGTCAACTGGCCGTGACCGGTGCTAATCACGACTGAATCAGTTCTGGGGTGTGAATTCAATGAGTCAACACCCTCTGCAGCTTGATATAGCCTGTCTGACTTCATCGGCAGGGGGGCTAACGCCGACGGTTGCTTCCAAATGGTGGACACAAGGTCGGCATGAGGCTCAATCCAGGGTGGAACCTGAGTAGGAGCAGTCTCAGGCAGATCCAGGTGCACAGCGAGTTTCTTACGCCGTGGATCAGTCCCCAAGGATTGCCACTGATGAACAACCTGGATTTTGCGCAGCAACTCCATGAAAGAAGGATCCTCCAGAGGGGACTTTGGATGAGTCCTTGGCCTGGGCTTGTCTGGAGTGCGCGGCTCGTCTGGATCGGAGCGACCGGAGTCATCTGAGGTCTCTGAGGAGGAAGAAGAGGAGAACTCCTCCTCCTGGTGCGGGAGAGGAACGGACCCATCGGGATACCCTCGGGGAAGCGTATCCTCCCCTGCCCTGGAACTGAAGGGCTCGCCTCTGGTATCTTGAAGGGGGAGGGAGTCTCGCCCAACGAGGGGGTCTGGAACCGGATCCGTGTCGGAAGACAGCTCTCTACTTCCCTGGTGAGCTGAGCCTTGGCCTCAGCCCACCAGGAAGCCAGAGTCTCCTTCAAATCCACCGGCGGCTGAGGGGGCGTTGGGGTACAGATACTGGGGGTATCCGTACGGCGGGTATCCGTAACCCGATGGTGGGAAGCCCGGCGTCGGGTACTGGGGTACCGGATACTGCGGGCCTGAGTAGGACGGTGGATACAACAGGGTCAGATACCCAGGTACCAGGGGCTCTGAAGGAGCAGAGGGCCCTGGAAACGGCCCAGTGGGCGGGTCCAGAACGGGAGGCCTGGCGAGCCCAGCACAGGGGTGGCATCCAGCAAGGGGATGTTGCCGGGCGTCAGGTAGGCGGGCGTCAGAGGATCCAACATCGGGTCATCCGGCCCAGCGGGAGGGAGAACTGACGGCAGCATGCCAACATCCTCTGTGTCACACAGGGAAGAAGAGTTACCATCCCCGAAGTCCAGCAAAGGAGACACTGGGGCTTCGGAATGCAATGAGTGTTGCGGCGAGCTCGGGACGACGGAAAGGCCTGAAGGGTCCAGTGTTGGCTCTAACGCTGAGTGGTTGCCGAGGAGCCGATGTCCAGATTACCGCGGATCTGGGCAGATATCGGAGGAGCCAGTGTCCGAACTATAGGACCCTGCGCTCAATGAAGGCTGTGATGGAGGGGCAGTTTTGGCGGGCGCTTTGGAGGCCGCGGCTGCCCTGAAGGGTTAGGCGTCTTATCGGCCTTACCAGGCGGGCGTCAGAGAAACCCGGCGTCTGCTTGGCACGGGCCGCCCAAACCAGAAGGCCGCATGGCGGCAGCCTTACTGGGAATGGCTGCTCTCGACCCGAGGCTCCCGAGGCCCGGAAGCTAACTCGACGGGAGGGTCGACGCTGCCTTGAAGTCTCCTTAAGACAGCCGTCGCGGAACTGTCTCCTGGGGGAGACGTTACCTGCAGCACTGCGACCCCAGCAGAGGTCGCGGCAACCGTAGAAGAGGAGTCACGGTGCTTCTACTTGCAGTGGCCCTCCGGAGAAGTAGAGGCTGCCTGAGTTTTTTCAGCTCCTTTTCCATGGACGTCATCTGAGTTTGAGAACGTGGGCCTCCAGGGACTGCTGCCTCTGCTTTTGGGTGGCCACATTAAACTGTTGGCACTTCTCCACGGGGTGATCGAGGCCTAGGCAAAAAAGGCACTGCTAAGGTCCGTCCTTATGCGGGAGCTGGGCACAGCAGGAATCGCACTTGTTTTTGTGCTCAGAGGGAGTCAGGGACAACATACATGGCAGCTGAGGTAAAGGCTGATAAAATTCTGAAGAAAAAGGTGAATATAGGCAGTAAAACTACTGACGATTGACTGCGAAGCAGTGAACTTAACCGCAAGGCACTACAAGAGCTAACGCAGGAAAGAACTGGAAGGCGGGCGGGGGACCGCCCTTTATAATGACATCGCTTGATGTCGTCATTTGACGGGGCGTCCCCGAGACCGCTTAGCTAGAAATTTTTCCATGGGTCCTGACGCCTGACTGCTTCAGCCCTATCTGTAATTACCTACTGCAAGAGCCCGCTCGAAGTAAGATCTACTGTTACAGGTGAGTAAGAACAGGTTACTCACCTGTAACAGTAGCTCTAGGAGTGGTATATGTTGTTTATCCACACTGTTTGGCATGTCCCCTTCCACTTGAAATCTTGCCGGAAGTAGTTAAGCTAGCTCCTCCCACCCACCTGGGTGGTATATATGCCAGATCTTAGCTCGCTGGAAGTGAGGTTGTGCGCCCAAAGACACGGAGGTCAGGTGGGTGCGTGTGGATGAACATATACCACTCCTAGAACTACTGTTACAAGCGAGTAACCTGTTCTTCTAGTAGCGTAGATATGTTGTTCATCCACACTGTTTGGCAGACTTCAAGCAGTTCTCCGGGAGGAGAGAGGCAAGGCGCACAACCCCTACTTAGGAAACAGAGATTGGAGAACCGAGGCCCCAAAACCAGCATCCTAGTGCGACTCAAGGTCGATGTAGTAGTGGGTTAGAAAGGTGTTTGCTGACTTCCAGGTAGTAGCCCGACAGATTTCCTTGACAGGGATGTCCCTGGAAGCAGCCACCGATGCAGCAGTATGGCAGTTAGAATGAGCTCTTATCCCTCTGGGAGGGTCCTTGCCTGCCAACTCATAGCACAGACCCATGTATGATGTAATCCATCTTGCTATGGTCCGTTTGGCTGCAGGTCTGCCAGAAGCGGCTTCAGCGTAGGTGACAAACAGCTGGTGAACCTCTCCACGCATTTCTGCTGTCCTCTACTTGTAGTATGAGAGAGCACATCTCAGGTCCAGAGTGTGGAGCCTGTACTCGGCGTCCGAGGTGCAACTAAGGTAGCATACCGGCAGAGTCAACACCTGGTTCAGGAGGAACTCTGACACCACCTTCGAGAGGAATTCTGGTTGGGGGCGCAGGACAACTTTGTCCCTGTGAAAGACCAGGTAAGGGGATTCCATCGAAAGCGCCTGGAGCTCCCCTGTCCTTCTGGCTGACATGATCGCAACCAGGAAGGCCGTCTTCCATGACAAGTGAGAGCGCTCACATTTGTGCATGGATTCGAATGGCTCGCCCATGAGCTTTGCCAAAACCAGCAACAGATCCCACTAAGGTGAAGGTTCATGCACCGGAGGGGATATGTGATCCAGGCCTTTGAAGAAGCACCCGACCACTGTCTCCTGCGCCAGTGTCGGCTGACCGGCCCGCACCCGGTAAGCAAAACTGGCTGCCAGGTGCACCCTAAGGGTCTATGACCGTAGACCCCCTTTGGAGAGGGACCAAAAGTAGTGATAATGTTAGCCACAGGACAGAATAAGGGGTCGAGACTCTTACTCTGACACCAAATGGAAAACCTTTTCCATTTGAAGGCGTAACATTTCCTGGTCGATTCCTTTTGAGATGCCTCCACTACGGTGAAGACATCTTCGGAAAGACCCAAAACCTGGAACCCTAGCTGCTCAGGTACCAGGCTGTGAGGTGCAGTGACTGAAGGTCCAGATGGAATACCAACCCCTGGTTCACAGATATCAGGTCCGGGCGTGTCCAAAGCCGCTTCAGGGGCCTGCAGCTGAGGCTGAAGAGATCTGGGTACCAGAACTGGCGCGGCCAGTCTGGGGCTACCAGAATCACCTTTGCCTTGTCCCTCCTTACCTTGAGTAACACCTTGTGGATCAAGGGAAATGGAGGGAAGGCATACAGGAGGCCTGGGGTCCACAGCGTCGAGAAGGCACCCCCCTGCAGCGAGCCCTGCTGAGAGGGGGTGGGCATGGTACAGCCTCAGCTTGGTGTTTTCCCTGGAGGCAAACAGGTCCACCAACAGTTTGCCCCAATGGGAGAACAGAATGTACGCTACCTCTGGATGGAGAGACCACCCATGGGATGTCTGACCTATGTGGCTGAGAGCATCCGCCAGCTGGTTCGAGACTCCTGCCACATGAATTGCTAGGAGATCCGCCTCCAACCAGCTTACAAGGGTCCAGATGTGGAGCACCTCCTTGCACAGCAGACGGGAGTGAATGCCGCCCTGTTTCTTGAGGTAGTACATGGTTGTGGTATTGTCCGTCTAGACTTGAACCACTTGACCCTGGAGCTGAGGAGCGAAAGCTGACAGTACCAGTCTGACTACTCTGAGCTCCAACAGGTTGATGTGGCATCGAGACTCCTCAAGGATCTCCAGAACCCATGGTCCCTGTTGTCCCCCATGTGGGCACCCCAGCCCATGAGAGAAGCATCGATCGTAAGAACGACTGCCGGCTTGGGGTGGACAAACAGGATCCTTTCCTGCAACCGTTCTGGGGCGGTCCACCATTGGAGAGCACCCCATATCTTCTGGGTTACAATGATCAGCTGGTCGAAATGACCGTGGCGCTGAGACCACTGGGTGGCCAGCTCCCACTGGAGGGGGCGCATGTGCCACCTGGCCCAACGGACCACTGAGGTGCATGCCGCCACGTAACCCAGAAGGCGCAGAAAGTCCCGGGCATGCTGCAAGTGCCCAACCAGAAATGATCGGGTAAAGGAGGAGAGAACCTCCAACCCTGTCCGCCGGAAGCCAAAATCTGGCTTGACAAGAGTCGAGCTCTGCCCTAATGAAGCCCATCACCAGAGAGGGCATGAATTCTGACTTGGCCTCACTGATCTGAAGGCCGAGTTGGGAGCAGGTTCAGAGAGCCAGATCCCTGTGCCTCTCCACCTCCTGAAAGGAGGAACCTCCCAAGAACCAGTCATCGAGATAAGGGAAGATTCGTACTCCTCGACGCAAAAGATGGGCAGCCACCACTGCACGCACTTGGTGAAGACCCATGGGGCCGATGACAGGCTGAACGGCATGGCTCGGAACTCGTACAGGGTCTCCTCGACCCTGAAGCAGAGGAACCGCTGATGGGACAGACGGATTGGGAAGTGAAAGAATGCATCCTGCAGATCCAGTGAACAGAACCACATGTTTCACTCCAGGGATAGTATGATCTAGTTCAGAGTTACCATCCGGAAGGTGCGAGACCTGAGATATTGATTCAGGTTGTGGAGATCTAGGATGGGGCTTCAACCCCCCGTCCGCTTGGGCACCAGGAAGTACATGGACATGAAGTCTGGGTCTATAGGAGGATCCGGCACTGGAGCTACCGCCTCCTTGCAGAGGAGCCGAGCTATGTCGTCTCGGAGAGCCGACTGGGTGCAAGCTGAGATCCTTTCCTCCCGAGGAGCGCAGGCTTGGCTGGGAGGGTACTGCTCGAATTCTGGAGGCAGTCCCTGACCAACCACTTCAAGAACCCACCTGTCCGAGGTGATATCGGACCAGGCAGAAAGAAAGTGGCGGAGTCGGCCCCCCATGGGAGGACCCAGAGCTGGCGTGATGGGTGTAGGGGTGGCAACCCTCAACTCGTCACTGAGTAGGCTTAGAGGAAGAGGCGGCTCCTGGACCTGCGCATCGGCCTCCTTTACGGGGCTGTTGTGGACCCTGCTTAGGCCCTGGGCGCCAAGCTTGACCCTGTCCCCGTGGAAGACCAGATAAGGGGAGTCCACCGAGAGCACCTGGAGCTCCCCTGTCCTTCTGGCAGACGTGATAGCCATCAGGAAGACTGTCTTCCACAAGTGACACATCTCACACTTGTGCATCGGTTCAAATGGCTTGCCCATGAGCTTTGCCAAGTCCAGCAGTAAATCCCATAGAGGTGGAGGTTCACGCACCGAAGGGGATATGTGATCAAGGCCTTTGAAAAGGCATCAGACCATCTTCTCCTGTGCCGTCTGCTTACTGGCCTGCGCCCAGTAAGCAGAGATGGCTGCCATGTGCACCTTAAGGGTCGAAGACCTCCTTTGGACAGAGACCAAAGGTAGCCTAAAATGCTAGCCACAGTACAGGACAGAGGGTCTAGGCCCTTGCCTAGACACCAAATGGAAAATCTTTTCCATTTGAAGGCACAGCACTTTCTGGTCGACTCCTTCCTGGATGCTTCCGGTACTGTGAGGACATCCTCAGAGACACCCAAATCCTGGAACCCTAGGTGAGCAGGTACCAGGCTGTCAGGTGCAGGGACTGAAGGCCTGGATGGAGGACCTTACCTTGATTGACAGAGATCAGGTCTGGGCGTGCTGGAAGATGCCTTGGGAGCCTGTTGCTGAGGCTGAGGAGATCTGGATACCAGAACTGGTGTGGCCAGTCTGGGGCTACCAGGATCACCTGTGCCTTGTCCCTCCTCACCTTGAGGAGCACCCTGCGAATCAAGGGAAATGGAGGAGGGAAGGCGCAGAATAGGCCTGGGGTCCATGGCTTCGAGAAGGCATCATCCTGCAGCAATCCTCGCTGAGGGGAGCAGGCATGAAACAGCCTCGGCTTGGTGTTATCCCTGGAGGCAAAAAGATCCGCCATCGGTTTGCCCCAGTAGGAGAACAGGCTGTAAGCTACCTCTGGATGGAGAGACCACTGGTGGGATGTCTCGCCTAAGTGGCGGAGGGCATCCGCCAGTTGATTTTAGGCTCCTGCCACATGGATGGCTAAGAGATCTGCCTCTAGTTGGCTCACTAGTGTCCAGATGCAGAGCTCTTCCCTGCACAGCAGCCGGGAATGTGTGCTGCCCTGATTGTTGAGGTAGTACAGGGTTGTGGTACTGTCCGTCTGGACTTGAACCACTTGACTCTGAAGCAGCTGAGTGAATGCTGTCAGTGCCAGTCTGACCACTCCGAGCTCCAACAGGTTGATGTGGTAATGGGACTCCTCGGGGATTCAGAACCCATAGGCCCTGTTGTTCTCCATGTTGGCTCCCCAGCCCATGAGAGGCATCAATCTTGAGGACGACCATCGGCTTGGGCGGACAAATGGGATCCCTTCCTGCAACCAGTCTAGGATGGTCCACCACTTCTGGGTCACAGTGATCAGCTAGTCGACATGACCTAGGTGCTGAGTCCACTGGGCGGCCAGCTCCCATTGAAGGGGGCGCATATGGCACCTGGCCCAACGAACCACAGTGGTGCAGGCCGCCATATAACCCAGAAGGCACAGAAAGTCCTGGGCAGGGCGCAACTGCCTAACCAGAAATGACTGGGCAAAGAAGGAGAGAACCTCCGCCCTGTCCGCCGAGAGCTGAGCTCTGGCTCAGCGAGAGTTGAGCTTTGCCCCAATGAAGCACATCACCTGAGAAGGCACAAGCTGCGACTTGGTCTCGATCAGTAGGCCAAGCTGAGAGCAGGTCTGGAGGGCCAAGTCTCTGGACTTCTCCACCTCTTGCTGGGTGGAACCTAAGAGCCAGTTGTCGAGGTAAGGGTACAACCTGACCCCTTGATGCCTGAGGTAGGCTTCCACCATTACAATGCATTTGGTGAAGACCTGTTGGACCGATGACAGGCCAAATGGCATGGCTCAGAACTTGTAAAGGGTTCCCTCTGCTCTGAAGTGGAGGAACCGTTGGTGAGACGGATGGATTGGGACAGGAAAGAATGTGTCCTGAAGATCCAGTGAGCAGAACCACATGTTTTGCTCCAGGGATGGTATGATCTGGGACAGAGTTACCATCCAAAAGGTGCCTTGCCTGAGATACTGATTCAGGTCATGCAGATCTAGAATGGGGCACCAGCCCCCTGTCTGCTTTGGGACCAGGAAGTACCTGGAAACGAACCCTGGGTTGACTGGAGGATCTGCCACTCGGACCACTGCCTCCTTGAGGAGGAGCTGGGCTATGTCACCTCTCAGAGCCGACTGTGTTTTGGCTGATACTCTCTCCTCCCGTGGGGCGTGGGCTCAGCTGGGTGGGTACTGCTCAAATTCTAGAGGCAGAGCCAGGACGACCACTTTTAAGACCCACCTGTCCATGGTAACAGCGGGCCAGGCGGAAAGGAAGTGCTGGAGCCGACCCCCCATGGGAGGACCCACAGCTGGCGTGACAGGAATGGGGTGGCCACCCCTATCCTGTCACTGGACAGGCTTTAAGGAAGAAGGTCCAGGGCCTGAACCCAGACCTCCTCTGTGGGCCAGGGGAGGTCCAGACTTGGGTCAAGGACACCAAAAGCCTGTTCCTGCTAATGCTGTGCTCCCTGAAAGCAGAACTGCTGTGCCGCAGGAGCAGAGTGCTGAAAAGGCTTCTTCTTCTTCATCTGCTGCTGCTTCTTAGGTTCAGAAGCACTTTGAGCAGAAGTACCAGAGTCCAAGGTGGCATTGGACTCTTCGATTCGCTGAAGATGACCATCCACACCTGGACCGAAGAGATCGGTGCCTAGGAAAGGAACATCAGCAAGTTGGTGCTGGGTATCTGCCATGAAGGTGGAAAGCCTGAGCAAAGCCCTGCGGCGTGAGGCAACCGCGGCTGCCACCTAAAGGGTGCACGAGTCCCCAGTGTGCAGAGCCATCTGCAGCTGCTGTTTACCAATGGCACGGCCTTGGTCCCGGACCTGCTTAACCGTAGACCGAAGGTCCATGGGGAGATGTGGGAGAACTTAGCCCAAGGACCCTAGAAGGGCATGGGAGAAGTGCGCCATGATGACGGCCAAGCTTGTCTGACGAAGGCCTAAAGAGGAGGCTGCACAGACCTTCCTGGCAGAGTGGTCCAGTTTCTTGGACTCCTTGTTCGGTGGTCTATTGTACGTCTGAACACAGAGGCGGTCACAAGGCTCTCAGCTGAGGGATGTTCTGTGAACCCCGAGAGGGACCCCATGGGCAACGCATACTTGTGGGCCATCCGGGCAGACTGCGTTGGGCAGGAGGCAGGATGCTGCCAAAGCTCCAAGGCCAGGCCAACAATGGCTTCTGCCACAGGAATGGCTTCCGTTGGGGTATCCCCCCTCTTGAGAATGTCAGTGAGAGGGTACTCCGCCTGTTTCTGGATTGGTTCCAGGGGCATCCCTGTGGATTTTGAGATAAGGCGGAGAATCCCTTGAAAGGACGAAGGGCCTTCCTCTGTTGACAGATCTCTGGCCGACTCCTCATCCCGCAGGCGAGAGTGAAGGTTGGTTCTGTCTGAATCTGAGGTATCCGGATATAACGGTCAGCTGCCAAAGTCGCCCTCAACATGCCTGGGGCGATCAGGTGTGAGGGTGACCAAGATCCTGTGAGGAAGATCTGGGGTTCACCGAGCTTCCTTCATAGCACCCCCTCCCAAAGGCTGTTTAGGCAGTGGCTCCCCTACAATCGGTGGAGACACAGATATCAGCCAAACCAGAGTGGGTTTAGCCGGCTCTGCGGGCGGGGGAACAAATTTCACCAGTTCCAGAGGAGTTGGCTTCGGCCTAGGAAGCGAAAGCCAAGTAATGGCCGGAGTAGAGACTGTGGTCAGCTTCTGCCCGGACAGGATCAGCTGCTGCCACATCAGATCCTCGTAGCGTTGGCAGAGCTTCTGCCTTAGCCTCTCCTCATCCAAGGAGGACACCGATGGCGTTGGCTCTTTTTGGAGCACTTGTGCACCTTTCTCAGCCTCTCGGTCGAGGGGTTCTGAGATCTCAACCTGGACTGGACTGGCAGAGTCAGTCGCTCGGGAAACACTGGTGGGACTGGTGACTTACCGGGATCAAGGACTGGTTCCTCGATGGGATCCCCAGCTGGTTGGGTCTCCTCGTTGAGGAAAGACAGGACAAGAGTCCTATATTGAGCGAGTTGTTGACCGGAACGGGCGACAACGGATCGATGGGATCAACCTCTGTCGACTGGCCAGAAAAGAAGACCATGAAGCCAGTGGCTGAGGAGGCTATTTTGACCGAAGTTGATACACCCTGCTCCTGGGACAGTGATCGTTCACGATCCCAAGAGCGTCTTCACCGAGATGAAGACTGATCCGGATCCTTATCCCTCTTACAGGACGGAGAGGAGTGAGAGCCCGCAGGTCCCTCACCCTTAGTGGAGAGACAGTGGCACAACTCTCGGAAGTAACTCGAAAAGGTAGATCCCAAGTTGAAAGAAACCAAAAACGACCGAAAGGAAGACTCTGCGGCCTGTGCTGCTTCTTCTTCAAAGGCCTGCATTCGCTCCAGCTGTTCAGCAAATTCTGCAGCCTCGGAGACCGCCCACCGAGTCTCTCTAGATTTCACCGGAGGATTCTGTTGTTCGGGCCTGCCCAATTTGAGGCATGAGATATGGTCGTCGAGGACATTCGGGTGAAAAGCGAGACACATCTCGCAAGTCTTGGTGTCATGGCTGACACCCAGACAATAAATGTATATGGTATGTGGATCAGTGCGCAACATTTTTTGGTCGCACTGGCACCGGTGAAACCCGGGGGAAGATTTATCTTCCACGATGGAACGATGAGAATCACAGTCGCTAACTCGAACAAGTCGAAGTTTCAGAATAACTGAAAGTTTTGAAGCCAGGGCCTACAAAAATCAAGAGCAAAGAGGAGGCAACATGAATATTCCAGCGGAAAAGAAGATCTGGCGTCACGGGGTGGAGCCAAGGGCTATACCACCCGGCCAGAGCTAGGACCCCGTGGGAGGAGCCAGCTTGAAGACCTTCTGGCGATCCTTAAAGGGACATGCCAAGAAGTGTGGATGAACATCATATCCACGTCCCTAGAAGAAGTGGTTACTGGCTGCTGCACCAGAATATGAGGACTTGGTTGGCATAGTCTCTCAGATTCAGGAAATAAAAAGGTTAACTTCAGCGGTGCAGCACTGGACACCTGCCTATATTAACCACTGCACAAGCTGGGAATTGGCCCAGGTGTAGAAAGAGCCTGTCTCCCAATATGAGCCTGGTAGGGGGATTCGACAGACACTTTACATGGTTACTGCCTACCTACTCCGCTCATGCCATTTTTCTTTTTGACAACTGTAAGCATTTTTTGTAACTGTTAGCCTTACTTCCAGTTTAGTTCACCAGATATTAGGGGCTGGCCGTATAGCCTAGAGGTTAGAGTAACGAGCTGTGAATGAGATCGATATATCCAGCAGACTAGACCTGGGTTTGATTCTCACAACCCCCACTTGCATACTGTGCGACTCTGAGCAAGTCACTTAACCGCCCAGTGCTCCCAGGCCTTACCCGGTTACCAAAAGACTAAAATATAAAAATAAAAGATTAGTACTCCAGTATGAGCCAAGTAATTGTTTACTGCTATTTTTCCAGTTCCATTCTTTTCTGTAATATTTTACTATTTATTTATTTGGATTTTGGTAACCGGGTAAGCCCACTGAGACCAGAGGTCCCTTTTTCAGGGGGCGACCCAGAATTAGTTACAGAAAAAGACACATGATAGCATTCTTCACAGAAAAAGACACATAATAGCATTCTTTACAGTAGTTACAATAATTATACAAATACATTAGCAACAGGTTATGGGGTAGAAGTAGGTAAACGTTCTGGCTCTTTTTAGCAGTACTTGACGCTAGGTTACACATCAGTTTAGTAGGGATTTGAGACAATCACATATATAACTCGCGGTTCAAACAATGTCCACTGACTCTGTATACGAATGCTACTGCGATCATGCATTTATATTTTATTCAATAAAGTACAAAAAAAAAGAAAAAACTAAAAACAAGTACAGCACTGTGCCTGCATGCTAAATGAGCTGCTGCTCTCCTATGAAACCTTTTGCTATCTCTTTCAGTCAAATAAGCCTGTGCTATATCCAAGCAATGTGTGAAGTGAAGAATGTTTACCCCAGAGAGAGAATTTTTCTGGTCTTCTCCAATGTGATCAAGCCATTCAAACCTGGAACACTGAATCCATCCGTCCTGGCAACTTCAATATGTTCTTCTGTTGGTTTAACGTTCAACAATCCTTCAGGACTATTAGAGTTCGCAGGGGACCTCGGAGAGCCATGTTTGCTGCTGGGCTTTGACCCTCCTATGGAGCCAAAACAGTTTGGTCAGTGTTTGATTTGTGGCTCCAGAGACAAAATGTGATTGAACACCAGCAAAGGCCAGCTCAGTGCCATAGGGGCAGTGCAAAACTGGGGTTCACAGGTGAGACTGAGGCTGAGTATATGCGGAGGAGAGGCGTTTGACTACCAAGGAAAGAAGGACACACAGTGCCAGTCAACTGCACTCCCTCCCACATCAAATGGATGATCACAGAGTGGCACTAGTTGTGAAGGTAGCTGCTCACCCACCCTACGGGCCAGAGAAAGGGGTACCTATTCTGATCCCCGTCATCAGGGAGGTAAATAAGGATCCACAACAAGAAATGGGGTGGGGGGCTTAGGGACTAAACTGCACAAGTATAGTGACCCTGTCCATCAGTGAGGGACACAGGAATCCACAGCGGAAATGGGGGAGAGATATTAAACAGCACCAGTATAATGACACCGTCCATTAACGAGGGACAAGGGATTCACAGTGGGAAATGGGGGGATATTAAACAGCACCACAGTATAGTGACTGAAGGCATCAGCAAGGGACACTGATCCACAGCAGGAAATTTTTTTTGGGGGGGGATTAAACAGCACCAGTACAATGACCATAGCCTTCAGCGAGGGACACAGGGATCCACAGTGGGTGGGTGGGGAATTAAACAGCACCAGTACAGTAACCCTGACCATCAGGGAGGGTCACAGGGATCCACAGCGGGTATGGGGGTAGAAATGAAAATGACGTACCTGTTGTAATTCTTGATCTTTCTGTATATGTTCACCATTCATCACTAGTGGGTATAGCGCACCGGAGCTAGGACCCCACGGGAGACTCTTTTTCCATTATGGGCGGAGTTGACGCAGAGCCGGCGCTGCCCTCGAGGTCGAAGTTCCACATGGCGCTCTAGCGTTGGCCGTTAGCTGCTTTCGACTCTGCCCCAGCCCCAGTTCTGACACGCTGGAGAGTATAAGGAAGGAAGGGTGGGTTGAGGCAAGAGAGCCTAAGGGATAGATAAAAGGAAAGGAATAAAACTAAAAGGAGAAATAAACGACTGATGGGACAGAAGGAGAGACTAAAACAGGAAATTGGGGAGAAGAGGCCCCAATCTCTGGAAGGAGGAGGAGGAGGAGAGATGGGAGAGGAGAAGAGTAGCACACCCCCAGGAGCAAAATGCATATTTAGAAGACTATAGTCCAGCCTTGGACTATAGAGCTCAGCTGCAGGAGGCAAGCAGAAGTTGCAAGCAGCCTTGGTCTAGAAGACCAGCGAACAGAAGGTGCAGGCTGAGGGTGTGTCTCAAGCTCTCCTCCCTCCATCCCAAAATAAGAAACTTAAAACAGCCAAAGGCATAAGGGGGAAAGAGCTCAAAATATGAGTCTCTAAATAATAGACACTTGAGGAAGGGGGCCGGGAAGAGAGGGGGCTCCCGCTTCCAGACTTCCCAGAAAAAGGGAGAAGAGAAAAGAGGGCCCCCCCAAAACCTCCATAAACCCCTCAAGGGATTCACCTTGTATGTCTCCACAGTACCCTCCCGCCTAATTGCAAGGGAGAGGACAGTGAATAAAGAGAAGACACACAGGGGGTAGGGAGGAGGAAGTCCAGAGACTCAGGCCCAAGGGGAAAGGAGGGTGGGATTTAGTGATGAATGGTGAAGATACACAGAAAGATCAAGAATTACGGTAGGTACGTAATTTTCATATCTTATCTGTGTCAATCTTCACCATTCATCACTAGCGGGTGAGTACTGAGCCCCCCCCCCCCCCGAAGGAGGCCCTGAAGTACCCTAAGGGACTAGAGGTCCCTTAGCCTCCAGTGGGTGAGACACCGAAGGGGAGAACCCTTACAGGCCTGGGGCTGGTCTGGGCAAGACGGGGATCCCCCCAGTGGGGGAAGGAGAGTGCCCCAAAAGCCTCCATCTCACCCTTCGGGAGAAAAGAACAGGTTACTCACCTGTAACAGTAGTTCTAGGAGTGGTATATGTTGTTCATCCACACTTCTTGGCATGTCCCCTTCCCACTTTAAATCTTGCCAGAAGTCTTCAAGCTGGCACCTCCCACCCACCCGGGTGGTATAAATCTCGGCTCTGCCCCATGACGCCAGATCTTAGCCCACTGGCAGCAAGGTTGTGCGACCGGAGCCGGGGAGGCTGGGTGGGTGTGTGTGGATGAACATACCACTCCCAGAACTACTGTTACAGGTGAGTAACCTGTTCTTCTAGGAGCGTGGATACGTTGTTCATCCACACTTCTTGGCAGACTCCAAGCAGTTCTCTGGGAGGAGGGAGGCAAGGCACACACCCCCTATTAGGAAACAGAGACTGGAGACCCGAGGCCCCAAAACGAGCATCCCAGCGTGACTCAAAGTCAATGTGGTGGTGGGTAATGAAGGTGTCTGCAGACTTCCAGGTAGCAGCCCGACAGATTTCCTGTATAGGGATGTCCCTGGGAGCAGCCACCGATGCAGCAGTATGGCGGGTAGAATGAGCTCTTACCCCTCTGGGAGGCTCCTTGCCTGCCAACTCAGCACAGATCTATGCATGATGTAATCCACCTTGCTATGGTCTATTTGGCTGCAGGTCTGCCAGAAGCGGCTTTAGCGTAGGTGAAAAAACAGCTGGCGAACCTCTCCACGAATTTCCAGCATCCTCTCCTTGTAGTAGGAAAGAGCACGTCTCAGGTTCAAAATATGGAGCCTGTACTCAGCGTTCGAGGTGTAATTAGAGTAGTAAACCGGAAGAGTCAACATGTGGTTAAGGTGAAACTCACCACCTTCGGAAGGAATTTTGGGTGGGGGTGCAGGACAACTCTGTCCCTGTGAAAGACCAGATAAGGGGAGTCCACCGAAAGCGCCTGGAGCTCCCCTGTCCTTTTGGCAGACGTGATAGCCACCAGGAAGGCCATCTTCCACAAGTGTGAAAGCTCACATTTGTGCATGGGTTTCGAATGGCTTACCCATGAGCATTGCCAAAACCAGCAACAGATCCCACGAAGGTGGAGGTTCACGCACCGAAGAGGATATGTGATCCAGGCCTTTGAAAATGTGCCTGACCACTGTCTCCTGCGCCAATGTTGGCTGACCGGCCCGCGCCCAGTAAGCAGAAATGGCTGCCAGGTGCACCCTAAGGGTCGATGACCGCAGAGCCCCTTTGGAGAGAGACCAAAGGTAGTAGAGAATGTTAGCCACAGAACAGGATAAGGGCTCCAGACCCTTATCTTGACATCAAATGGAAAAACATTTCCATTTGAAGGCACTGCATTTCCTGGTCGATTCCTTTCTGGATGCCTCCACCACGGTGTAGACATCTTCGGATGGACCCAAAGCCTGGAACTCTAGCCGCTCAGGTACCAGGCTGTGAGGTACAGGGATTGAAGGTCTGGATGAAATACCTTCCCCTGGTTCAGAGATATCAGGCCCGGATGTGTACAAAGCCACTCCGGGGGCCTGCAGCTGAGGCTGAGGAGATCTGGGTACCAGAACTGCTAGAGCCAGTCTGGGGCTACCAGAATTACCTTTGCCTTGTCCCTCCTCACCTTGAGTAACACCTTGTGGATCAAGGGAAATGGACGGAAGGTGCAGAGGAGGCCTGGGGTCCATGGCCTTGAGAAGGCATCCCCCTGCAGCGAGCCCTGCTAAGGGGGGGTGGGCATGATACAGCCTCAGCTTGCTGTTTTCCCTGGAGGCAAACAGGTCCACCAGCAGTTTGCCCCAAAGGGAGAACAGGCTGTAAGCTACCTCTGGATGGAGGGAACACTCATGGGATGTCTGGCCTGTATGGCTGAGATCATCCGCCTCCAACCGGCTTATGAGGGTCCAGATGCGAAGCGCCTCCTTGCACAGCAGACGGGAGTGCATGCCGCCCTGTTTGTTGAGGTAGTACATGGTCACGGTATTGTCCGTCTGGACTTGAACCACTTGACCCCGGAGCTGAGGAGCGAAAGCTGACAGTGCCAGTCTGACTGCTCTGAGCTCCAACAGGTTGATGTGGTATTGGGATTCCTCAGGGGTCCAGAACCCGTGGGCTCTACTATCCCGCATGTGGGCTCCCCAGCCCATGAAAGAGGCATCAGTCATGAGGACGACCATTGGCTCGGGGCTGACAAACAGGATCCCTTCCTGCAACCGTTCTGGGGCGGTCCACCACTGGAGAGCGTCCCACATCTTTTGGGTTACAGTGATCATCTGGTCGAAATGATCGTGACACTGAGTCCACTGGGCAGCCAGCTCCCACTGGAGGGGCGCATGTGCCACCGGGCCCAATGGACCACTTAGGTGCACGCCGCCATGTAACCCAGAAGGCGCAGAAAGTACCACGCAGGGGGCAAGTGCCCAACCAGAAATGATTGGGCAAAGGAGGAAAGAACCTCCGCCCTGTCTGCCGGAAGCCGAGCTCTTGCTTGACAGGAGTCGAGCTCTGCCCCGATGAAGCCCATCACCTGAGAGGGCACGAGTTCCGACTTGGCCTTGTTGATCAGGAGGCCGAGTTGGGAGCAGGTTTGGAGGGCCAGGTCCCTGGATCTCTCCACCTCCTGAAGGGAGGAACCTGCCAAGAGCCAGTCATCGAGATAAGGGTAGATTCGGACTCCTCGACGCCGAAGGTGGGCCGCCACCACCGCAATGCATTTGGTGAAGACATGAGGGGCCGAACGGCATGGCTCGGGACTCATACAGGGTCCCCTCAACCCTGAAGTGGAGAAACCGCTGATGGGACAGATGGATTGGGACTTGAAAGAACAAGTCCTGTAGATCTAGTTCATAGTGACCATCCGAATGGTACGGGACCTGAGATATTGATTCAGGTAGTGGAGATCTAGGATGGGGCGCCAACCCCCACCATCCGCTTGGACACCAGGAAGTACCTGGAAACAAAGCCTGGGTCTGTCGAAGGATCCAGCACTGGAGCTACTGCCTTCTTGTGGAGGAGCTGAGCCACGTCATCTCGAAGAGCCGAATGAGTGCATGTGGAGATCGTTCCTCCCGAGGGGCACGGGCTCGGCTGGGAGGGTACTGCTCTGATTCCAAAGGCAGTCCCTGACTGACCACTTCGAGAACCCACCTGTCCGAAGTGATAGCGGACCAGGCTGAAAGAAAGTGGTGAAGCTGACCCGTCATGGGCGGACCCAGAGCTGGCGTGATGGATGGAGGGGTGGCAACCCCCCAACCCATCACTGAGCAGGCTTGGAAGAGGAGAAGGAGGCTCCAGGACCTGCACCTCGGCCTCCTTTACGGGGCTGTTGAAGACCTTGCTTGGGTCGCAGGCACCAAGCTTGAGCCTGCTGCTGTTGCTGACCTCCTTGATGGGAGGTCAGCTCTGACCACAGGGAAGAGCATTAAACGTATTTCTTCTTTCTCTTCTGCTGGTTCTGCCCAAAGAACCCTTGGAATATTTACCATCCAAGGTGGCACTGGACTGCTCTATACGCTGAAGGTGACTGGCCACTCCTGGACCGAACAAGTTGGTCCTCAGGAAGGGCACATCAGCAAACTTATGCTGAGTATCCGCTGGGAAGGAGGAAAGCCTCAGCCAAGCCCTGCAGCGAGAGGTCACTGTGGCTGCCAACGAGCAGGCACAAGAATCTCCTATATCCAGGGCCGTCTGGAGCTGCTGTTTGGTGAGAGCATGACCTTGGTCACGGACCTGCTTGACGGAAGTCTGCATGTCCAGTGGGAGATGAGGGAGGACCTCATTCAATGACCCTAAGAGGGCATGGGAGAAGTGCGCCATAATAACAGCCGAGCTGGCCTGACGAAGGCCCAGAGAAGAGGCAGTGTAGACCTTGTGGGCAGAGTGGTCCATATTTTTGGATTCCTTGTCCGGGGGTCGGTCAGTATCGGTCGAATTACCGGTATGCCTGAACACCAAGGTGGTCACCAGGATCTCTGCCGAGGGGTGTTCAGTGAACGCCGCAAGGGATTCCATGGGCACCACGTACTTGTGGGCCATGTGAGCGGATGGTGCTGAGCAGGAGGCAGGACGCTGCCAAAGTTCAAGGGCTGGGCCAATGATGGTCTTTGCCACTGGAAAGGCCTCCGTCAGGATATCCCCTCTTTTCAGAATATCAGCAAGAGAGTACTCCGCCTTTTTCTGGATGGGGTCCAGGGGCATTCCGGTGGAGTCTGAAACAAGGGGGAGGATGCCCTGGAAGGAGGAAGGGCCTTCCTCCAACCCTGCACCGACCATCGACTCATCATTCCCGGGATGTGAGTGCAAGCTGGTGACGTTCGAGCCTGAGGAGTCATGGTAGAGTGGTCTACCGCCTAAGTCACTCTCGATGTGCCGAGGGCGGTCCGGGGTGACTTATCGACAGACAGGGAAGCCTGGTGTCTTGTGGGTCCTCTTTTGAAGGCGCCCCTCCCTCAGGCTGTTTAGGCAGTGGTTCCACCAGGATTGGTGGAGAGACCGGAATAGGCAGAATGGGAAGACAGACCAGACCCACGGGCGGAGGAACCAGTGGCTTCGGTTCTGGAGGGGTCAGTGTCGGCCTAGGAGACGGAAGCCAAGTTATGGCCGGGGTGGGCGGCAGAGCCGGCTTCTGCCCAGTCAAAATCAGCTGTTGCCACATGAGGTCTTCATAGTTTCAACGGTGTTTCCGCTGGAGCCTCTCCTCGTCAGAGGAGGAGGAGGATGAGGATCTGTAGCGACGCCTCTTTTTAGATCACTTATGGCTCTTTCTCGGCCGTTCGGCCGAGGGGGTTCTGGACCTCGACCCAAATCGGGGAGGCCGACTCGGTCGATCGGGAGACACCGGGGTCAGTGAAAACCGAGGGTCCGGAACCAGGTCCTTCATGGGGACACCAGCAGGCAGAGTCTCCTCATCGGGGAATACAAGGACCGGAGTCCTTTCCAATGAGTCGTCGTCCATGGCTGGCGACAAAGGGTCTGTCAGGTTGAGGATAATTTCGACCTCGTCGGCCACTTCGTCGGTCCCTTGGCCAGACAGAAGATCTGTAAAGCCGGCGGCCAAGGATGCGTTCTCAACCAAAGTCGAGACCGCGTGCTCCTGGGACTCGGACCTAGGAAAATCTTCGCCGAGACGAAGACATGGAGTCCTTCTCTCTCGCGAGAGCGGAAGGAGTGCAAGCCTGAGGGCGCCTCACCCCGAGTGGGGAGAGACTGGCACAACTCCTTGAAGGAGCCTGTATAGGAGGAGCCAAGGTTCAGGGGAACAAAGAAGCAGCAACTGGCCGAAGCTCGAGCTGCTTCCTCCTCAAATGCTTTCATTTGTTCCAGCAGCCCAGCAAATCCCGCGGCAGCAGAAACCGCACACCTCACCTCCTTCGATTTCACCGCCGGGCTCCTCTTCTCTGGTCTCCCCAGCTTCAAACACACCTTGCGGTCATCCAGGATGTTGGAATGAAAGGCCAGGCAGAAACCACACACTGAGGTGTCATGTCCGACACCTAGGCAGTAAACACATGTTAGGTAGGGGTCAGTGCATGATATCTTCTGTCTGCAGGGGCATCAGCAAAATCCAGGGGAAGATTTTTCCTCCATGTCCGATGCGGTGAAAGCGCAATCGCTAACTTGCATGAGTTTAAGAATCATTTTTGGTGAAAACCGACAAGTAGAATCCAGGGCCTAAGCTGTGCTTTGAGAGCACGAGGGAACCTGTATTTTCCAGCGGAAAGGAAGATCTGGAGTCATGGGGCGAAGCCGAGGGATATACCACCCAGGTGGGTGGGATGAGCCAGCTTGAAGACTTCTGGCAAGATTTAAAGTGGAAGGGGACATGCCAAGAAGTGTGGATGAACAACACATCCATGCTCCTAGAAGATGGGTTCTCCAGTATGCAGAGTAAATCACCCTACACCGGGCCAGGGGTGATGACCGGGATAGGCGAAGCCATGCCGTCCTCCGAAGGCAGATCGCTGTACCTACCACTCTGGATGCCACCTCACTGGCATCATACGATGCCCTTGCTTGGAGCCTTGCTAGCTCCAGGCCCTACGCAGAGAGGGCAATGGCTTGCCTGGTTTCCTCTGAGTCAGGCACTGAGGGTAGGAGCTGACCTAGCCTAGACCACAAGAACCTGTTGTAGGCTGCAAAGTGGGCCTGATGTGCTGCGACAGACAGAGAGATCCATGCTGAATAGAACACTAGTCCTCCCCCAGAAATCGAAATCTGCGGAGTCCGAGTCCAGGGGGTTGGTCATGGTACTGGGCGCGAGGCCCAGAGGGGGTGTCCAGGGAGGTCAACCCCGAAGGGGGATGAGGCAGAGAATCTGGAGACCCAGGGGGAGAGCAATACCACTTGTGTAGGTCCCTTGGGGATGGAATGGTGGAGAAGAGATGTAGCCAGAGCCAATGTGACGTCTCCTGAAAAGGAATAGACCAGGTGGGAGCCACCAGGTGGGCCGTACTGTACTCGCCTAAGAAAGCGTGCATCACATGCTCGGGATTGCTAAATGGGATAGAGGTAAGGTAAAGCTCGTCTAACATCCTTGCAAGAAAGCACTAATAGGACAACAGATCAGACGGGGGGGAGATGTGGACCGAAGGTTCCTCTCCCTCCATAAAGGGAGAAAAGGATGAAGACGAGCTCCCAGGTTCAGGGTCCGGCTGCACGGGAGCGTGGGGAAACACCTGCTGATCCAGGGCATGGAGATAGGTGGGAAAATGTGCAGCAGAACCTTTGAACTGTTCCTAAGTAAGAGGTCCGCGAGGGCCAGGAATACCTGGGACCACCGGGGATGGAGACAGAGGCTCGGGGGACAGGCTCCTGGCAACAGAAAAACTGTCTCTGTCAGGGCGGGGAGACAGGAAACCCTTCAGGAGAGAGGACTCCAAGGCCACCACAGCTAACAGCCATTCAACCGGGTCGGAACGGTCAGAGCTGTGCCCAAAGGAAGAAATCCACCCGTGAGGTAACTTGGACCGTGCGAGTCCAGAAAGATGGCCCCTGACCTCAGAAGTTAAAGTCCCTCTTGGGGACTCCTCCAGCGAAAGGCAATGGTCTGCATTTCGACTCCTTCCAGGACCAGTCTGGGCTCTGGGGAGAGCGTGCCACGCCACACCTCTACCTCTCAACCCTTTGGAATCAGAGAGGGGCTTCGTCCTCGTAGCCACCAGCCTAGGTAGCTGGCAAATCCGGGCAGCCTCCGAGGAGTCTACCGAAGGAACCGTACCCTCCCCCTCCTGATGCACCCTGGGCTGCCCCAAACTTGGGCTGTCCAAACACACCGGGGGGGGTGGGTGCCCCAACTGGAGGAACAGCAGCACCAGCGACCCCAGGTTGCACAGCAATAGTCACAGGGACCACTGCTGGCTGGTCAGACCCCTTGACCCTAAGGTCCACTGGCGACAACCAACCTCCAGAGGGAGGCTGAGTGGGGAGCCGAGGTGCTGGAAAAAGAAGGGTCAGAAGATCCCAAAGAACCTGGGAGCCAGTCTGGATCAGACCAATTCTGCTTCCAAAGAGGCAGCCTCTGAGGTCCGATGCCAGACAACTCCCTGAGCCCCTCCAGTTCCTGGACCCCGCAGCGGGGCACCCTGAGATTCGGCGCTGCCAAAGGGAAGCACAGCTCCACGCCGACAACCACCCCGGCACCACGAACAGCACTGAAGTCAGGCGTGACCCCGATCGCGACTCTGCACTCCCCTCTGGTGCTGCCAACCACCAAATCAAATGGGGCACCGCGCTCAACTCAGACACCCACTCCGGTGCCGCGAGCGGTACCAAGGTCAAGCACAGCCCCGAATGCACCACCGCAGAACACTCCGGCACTGCGAGCTGTGCCAAAGGCAGGGCCGGCGCCAGCTCATGCCCCAGCGCCACGATCAGAACCAGAAACCTCCAAACCACCACCCCCCGCACTGCTGAGAACAGACGCTGCAAGCAGCATCAGAGGCGATGGTGCCAACAGAGGGCCCGACGCTGACCGGCGCCATACTCAAAGCCCTCGGTGCCAGGCCATGAGCGGTGCCACGGACGGTGTCGGCCCAGCCCCGAAGGGCTCAGAACATGACACCGAGGGAGCCTTCACCACCGAAGAGGCAACTGCCGATGCGGTGCTTCCCGACTGACCCCCAAGGGAGCCGGCCTGGGCCTCCTGCACAACGGAAGAAACACCTGCCATGGCAAGGCCAAGAGGTGGGGGTTCCACCTCCGGGTCGTATAGGGACCGGTAGAATCTCGGCGAAGGGCTGCTATCCTCGCCTTTGGCCCGCGACTGCATATTCGACCAAAGTTGGCAGTGTACGCCTGACCTTCAACGGCGGTTATCAATACACGGCGGTCCATTGAGAAGCAAATATTGCAGTTATCTATATCGTGGGTTGGGGCCGAGGCAGGAAAGGCAGCAAATTATACTGGTCCCATTGCGGAATAGAGGCGGCCAGGGCACGACGCATAGGGGGCCACCCTGCTTTCGACATCTTCTGCCTCAGAAGAGACATGACCGAATGGAAAATAAACTAGAAACAGTACTCGACGCCGCTTAATAAAAGGAAAGATCTCAGCGATAACTTGGAGCGATGTCAAGCAGAACCGAGGCAACTGTAATTATGGAACGAAGAATCGACGGACTAGGCCGCAAAAACCTCAGTCTCACACAGGATGTACCACACTTGACGGTGGGAGAGAAAGAACTGGGGCTGGGGCAGAGTTGACAGTAGCTAACAGCCAACCCTCGGAGCGTCCACGTGGAGCGTGGAGGCCCTCGAGGAGCCGCCAGCTCAGCGTCGACTCTGCCCATGATGAAAAAAGTCTCCTACGGGGTCCTAGCTTCAGAGCACTATACCCACTAGCGATGAATGGTGAAGATTGACACAGATAAGATCAACAGCACCAGTCAGAGCCAAAAGGCTAGCCTTCAGGAAATATAAGGGAAAGCAGCAGGATGAAGACAGGGAGGCATACCAAACTTTCCTAAGAGAAGCAAGGAGGCAGTAAGGCAGGTAAAGGCCCAAACCGAGGAAACACTAGCACAAACAGTAAAAGAAGGTGACAAGATTTTCTATAGATACATTAGAGAAAGGAGAAAGTCCAGAGGGGGTATTGCTAATATCAAAGGTGATAAGGGGGCATGTGAGGAGGACCACATGTAAAAGCATCTATCCTAAATAGATACTTCTGCTCAGTATTTACTGACGAGAAGGTAGGGCAGGGCCCACAGCTCAGCACCATGGACACGGGGGGAGAGAGGTGTGAACTAGTCCCTTCACAAAAGAAAGGGTTCTACAAGAGCTCGATAAGCTCAGGGTGGACAAGGCAATGGGACCTGATGGCATACATCCCAGGGTACTAAAGGAGCCAAGGGTGGCACTAGCAGAGCCATTATCAGAACTGTTTAGTGAGTTTCTGAGCACATGAGAGGTCCCAGAAGACTGGAGAAGGGCTCCTGTGATCCCGTTCCACAAGAGTGGTAGCAGGGAGGAAGCAGGGAACTACAGACCAGTCAGTCTTACCTCAGTAGTGGGCAAGATTATGGAGGCACTCCTTAAGGAAAGGATAGTGCAACACCTGAAATCCATAGGAGCGCAGGATCCAAGACAGCATGGTTTACAAAACGTAGGTCCTGTCAAACTAATCTCAGATTTCTTTGACTGGGTAACCAGAGTGGTGGACCAAGGGGGAGCAGTTGATGTCGCCTACCTTAACTTAAGCAAAGCTTTCGATACTGTTCCACACAGAAGATTGATTAATAAGCTGGGTGGGCTCAGGGTGGGTCAGAGGTTGGTCAACTGGGTGGCAAACTGGTTGATGGGCAGAAAACAGAGTGGTGGGAAACAGTATACAGTCAGAAGAGATGCAAATCACAAAGTGGGGTACCTCAGGGATCAGTCCTGGGGCCAGTCCTCTTCAATAGCTTCATCAGTGACATTGTAGATGGACTGGAGCATGAGGTTTGTCTGTTTGCAGATGACACCAAGATCTGCAACAGAGTAGATGATTCAGATGGGATGGGCAGAATGAGACGAGATCTGGATAAACTAGCAAATTGGTCGGAAGAGTGGCAACTGGAGTTTAACGCAAAGAAGTGCAAAATCAAGCACACAGGGAGGAGAAACCCAGAGGCCACCTACAGGCTGGGAGGGGAGTTGCTGGCGGTCACAAGGACGAGACTTGGGCGTCATCATCACCAATGACCTGAAATCATCCAAGCAGACCACTAAAGCAGTTGGTAAGGCTAGAGGGACGTTAGGGTGTATTAGTAGGGGCATCACAAGTCGGAAGAGGGAGGTAATAATCCCTCTTTACAAGACACTGGTTAGGCCCCATCTGGAGTACTGGAGGTCACACCTTCACAAGGACATTAACCAAATTGAGGCAGTCCAGAGAAGGGCAACCAAAATGGTGCAGGGACTGCATCAGAAAAGGCAAGGCAAAGCAAAATTTATTTAAAAGATGCCCAATCCCGAAGGCTCTGGGCGCCGCACAAATATATAAACACACATTTCAAAAATATATTGATAAAACACAAATTGTTAAAATATAAAAATCCATATAAACATTAAACAAATAAATTCTCAGCATCTATACTCAAATCAGTACTTGTAGATTAATATTAATCTGAAGTGGGAAATGGGGGGACAACATATGAGGACAGATTAACAGAGCTCAATATGTATACCTTAGAGCAAAGGAGGGAGAGAGATGATATGATCGAAACAGTCAAACACCTTAAGGGCATTAACATGGTGAAAGAGTCTAACATGTTTCAATATAAGAAAAATAGCAGGACAAGAGGACACAGCATGAGATTAGAGGGAGGCCGATTAAGGGGTAATGTGAGGAAGTTCTTTTTCACTGAAAGGGTGGTGGATGCATGGAACGGCCTACCTCAGGAAGTGGTGGATATGAGTACAGTGCTGGGCTTCAAACAGGCATGGGGTAGGCATAAGGGAGCAATACAGATCAGTATGAATAGATAGGCCACTGACAGAGCAAAGGCTGATGGCACATTCACAAGGCAGAAAAAGAAATGGGCAGACTGGATGGGCCTTGAGGTCCTTATCTGCAGTCAACTTCTATGTTTCAGTATAGTGACCCTGTCCATCAGCAAGGGACAGGGGATCCAGAGCGTGTAAATTGGGGGGAGAGAGAGATTAAACAGCACCAGTACAGTAACCCCAGCCATCAGCAAGGGACACCGGGATCCACAGCAGGAGGGAGGCGGGAGGAGAAGCGTGATTAAACAGCACCAGTACACTGACCCTGCCCATCAGCGAGGGACACAGAAATCCACAGTGGGAAACAGGGGGGAAGATAACAGCACCAGTACAGTGATCCCACCCATCAGCGAGGGACACAGGGATCCACAGCAGGGAATGGAGGTGGGGGTGGATTAAGCTGCACTAGTATAGTGACCCCACCCATCAGCGAGGGACACAGGGATCCACAGCAGGGAATGGAGGTGGGGGTGGATTAAGCTGCACTAGTACAGTGACCCCACCCATCAGCGAGGGACACAGGGATCCACAGCAGGGAATGGAGGTGGGGGTGGATTAAGCTGCACTAGTATAGTGACCCCACCCATCAGCGAGGACACGGATCCACAGCAGGAATGGAGGTGGGGGTGGATTAGCTGCACTAGTATAGTGACCCCACCCATCAGCGAGGACACAGGATCCACAGCAGGGAATGGAGGTGGGGTGGATTAGCTGCACTAGTATAGGTGCCCCCATCAGCGAGGGACACAGGGATCCACAGCAGGGAATGGAGATGGGGTGGATTAAGCTGCACTAGTATAGTGACCCCACCCATCAGCTTAGGGTTGCAGGAGCCACAGCAGGGAATGGAGGTGGGGGGTGGATTAAGCTGCACTAGTATAGTGACCCCACCCATCAGCGAGGGACACAGGGAGCCACAGCAGGGAATGGAGGTGGGGGTGGATTAAGCTGCAGTAGTATAGTGATCCCACCCATCAGCGAGGGACACAGGGAGCCACAGCAGGGAATGGAGGTGGGGGTGGATTAAGCTGCACTAGTATAGTGACCCCACCCATCAGGGAGGGACACAGGGAGCCACCGTGGTGTGTGTGTGTGTGTGTGTGGGAGGGGGGGAAATAACAGCACCAGTACAGTGACTGCACCCGTTAGCAAGGGACACATGGATCCACGGCGGGGAAATGGGGAGGGGGGTTAAAAAAAAATAAACTGAATAGTATCAAGTCTATAAAACTTAATTCAATTATCTCTTCACCAGTGAAAGCTTGCCAACATAGACCACTGCCTTTAGAATGTAATTTTTGTTAATCTAACATTTCATTACCTAAATAGGATACCCTCAGCAGCTATCTAATCGATCAACAACTGCTCCTGGGCAATGTAGGTCCCTATTTGGATGGGGACAGGGGAGGCAAAATGTTATCCCGGCAACTTAAAAAGAAGGAAGCTGAATGCACAATTTGCAGCTTGCAAAATGCACAGGGGGATGACATCTTGGACACCAAATCCATCAGTGACTCGTTCACCACATTCTATAAGGCCCTATTCACACATCTGAAGTCTCCCTGTCACAAAATCAATGTAAACTATTCTTAGATAAGGCTCAATTGCCTACTGTGTCACTAGAATCAGCATCAGCACTGGACCTTCCAGTTGGGAAGCTGGAAATAGTTAAAGCCAAAGGACACCGGGGCACCAGGTCCAGACAGTCTACCTACTGACTTTATAAAAAAAAAAATAATTCCTTCCGGACCCTCTGTATGAGGTGTATAGGAGGGAACCCTCAAAGGACGTTTGCCACATCAATGCAGGCTGCGCTCCTCACTGTCTTGCTAAAACCAGGCAAGGTTTGATGAATGGTGAAAATACACAGAAAGATCATAATTATGGTAGGTACGTAACTTTCATATCTTATCTCATCAATCTTCAAATTCATCACCTTTGGATATATGGCTGGAGGTCCATGGCCCGCAGAGATGCACTGCGTGGCGCTCGCGGGTTGGCCGTTAGGTGCTTTCCACCGCCTTCCTGCCAGTTCTGAGTCACCGGAGAGGTTAGAAGAAGGTTGGGAGGGTGGGACAAGGAAGTCCAAGGGACAGACAAAGGAAAAGATATAAAAACTGAAAGGAGAAATAATGACCTAGAGGACAGAATAGGAAAAAGACGACAAAAACTAAGGGGATTGGGTAGGGGCCCCAATCTCTAGAAATAGAAAGAATGAGGAAGGGTGTGTTAGGGATTTTTAGAAATTAAGAAGACTGAGAGGGGGGAAGGTAAAGACCATACCCTGGAACCTTGACCTGTCTCCAGATTGCATAGGAACTGCAAGGAGTGGCCAAAGGCTTACTGCCAGAATTCAAGGCACAGAATCGCTGGCAAAAACTCCCTTTAAGCAGTCTCGGCTATTCTGGAAGAGAGACAGGCTACAGGGAATTCTCCCTCCTCTCAAGGGAAAAAGACTGTTGGAGTAATAAAAGTATTTTCTTGAATGGTTAAGGATATGACAAAATGACAAGGGAACTGAGGAAAGACGGGAGGAAAAGAGAGGAGGAGAGGACAGAGGGCAACTGCCTACTCCCACCACACAGAGGTGGAGCCTAGAGCACTGGAGAAGGAGTGCCCCCTTCCTGACCACTCTCCCTAGAAATATCATCCCCTACGTGCCCCTGTCTGCCCCGCCCTGACTAAAGAAGGGAGGGGGGCAAGGATGGGCACAGAAAGGGAGGGGGAGCCAGAGACTGAGGCCTCAGGGGGATGGTGGGCGGGATTGCGATGAATGGTGAAGATACACAGAAAGATCATAATTATGGTAGGTACTAAATTTTCATATCTTATCTGTGTCAATCTTCACCATTCATCATCTTTGGGAGAGTACCAAGCCCCCCGAAGGGAGTTATAAACCCTGAGGGACAGAGTCCCTTAGCTCTCAGTGGGTGACACACTAAGAGGGAGAACCTTCAGGGCCTGAGGAGGCCCGAGTGTGGGGAGAGTGAGACAGGGACCCCCTGGAGGGGGTAGGAAGTTGCCCTGACAGACGTTGCCTCACTCTACGAGAGAAAAGATAGATCCTCTGGTGGGCGGAGTTAATCACCCTACGCCAGGCCAAGGGTGACAACCGGGAAAGATGCAGCCATGCCATCTGCCTAGTGCAGATCGCTGTCTCTATGACCCTGGTAGCCACTTCACTGGTGTCATACGATGCCCTTACTTGATGCCTTGCTAGCTCAAGGCCACGTGCAGAGAGTGCAATGGCTTGTCTGGTTTGCTCCGTGTCAGGCATGGAGGCTAGGAGCTGACCCAGCCTGGACCACAAGAACCTGTCCTAGGTTGAATAGTGGGCCTGATGTGCTGCAATAGAAAGCAGCAAATGTGCCAAGTAGAAGGTCCTCCTCCCCCAGAAGTCAAAATCCGAGGAATCTTGATTTGGGGGCCGGCCACGGTGCAGGGCGCAAAGCCCATCAGGAGTATCCAAATGCATCAATCCTGACTGAGGATGAGGCATGGAACCTGGAGACTCGGGGGACACACCGCTGGCAGAGATCCCTAGGGCAGGAACTCTGGAAAATGGTCTCTGCCAGGAACGCAATGACGCCTCCCAAAAGGGAGCAGGCCAGGGGGGCACCACAAGGGTGTCCTCAACTGAAATCGCCTAAAAAGGCGTGGGCCGAGTGCTCTGGATTGTGTAGAGTGGGAAGGGTAATGTGCAGGTCCTGCAACATCCTCATGAGGAATCGCTGATACTCAGCGAGATCAGCAGCTGGAGAGATGTGGACAGACAGCTCCTCTCCCCCCAGAAGAGGGGGATGAAGTGTCAGAGGACCTCAAAGGTTCAGAAGCCATCTGCTCGGGGGGGGGGGGTTGAAAAACCTGTCTGTCCATAGCCCTAACGTAAGAGGGACACTGAGCAGCCTGAGCTCTGAACTGCTCCCAGGAGAGAGGTCTGCTAGGACCCAAATGCCTGGGAGCATAGGAGAAGGTGGCAGAGGAATAGGGGCAGAACCGATAACAGGAATCAGTTGACCTCCGCCTGGGCTAGGGATCGCACTGGGAGCCCTAAGGGAAGAAGGTGCTCCAGAAGACTCCACAGCCGAGAGCTGAACAATCAAACTGGTACTGCCTAGGCTGCACCCTGAAGAATCCCCCCTGTGAGGTCACTGCGGCCGTGTAGGTCCAGAAGGACGGTCCCTTACCTCCACAGAATGGGGCCCTTTCAAGGAAACCGAGAGGGAAGAGCAGAGATCTGCACTACGGCTTCTCCCAGAGCCCGGGTGGGTTCCAGTAAAAGGCCGTTGCACAGACCCTATGCCCCTCGATCCCTCGGAATCAGAGCGCTCTCCTCCTTGAGAGAGCCAGCCTAGGCAACTGACAGCCCTGGTCGGCCCCCGAAGGAGCTATCCAGGGAGCAGCACCTTCCCCTCCCATGGGTGCTCTGATCGGCCCCAAAGTTGGGTGATCCAAGCACACCACATGAGGGGGTACCACCGCTGAGGGGTCAGACAACCCTCAGAGGCTAGGCTGCAGTGCAATGGTGGCCTGCACCACAGCCTGCTGGTTAGAACCCCTGACACCGGCCCCGGCAGTCACTGTCTGCACCTCGGGGGTGGGGGGGGGGACTGACTACAGCCTGTCGAGGACACTACGAGGGTGTCCACGCTAGCAGCTAACTCCAAAGAGCCAGACTGCCTCTCTGACTCAGAGTCCGACTCCTCCTCCGAAGAGGTGGAGACCGAAGTCCTGTACCAAACAGTGGGTGGGCGCCTGCCGTCATCCCAACCAAATAGGGCACCAGAAGCCAAGACGGCACCAGAGTCGGTACCAGTGTCCTCCGCAGCACCGCGAACGGTGGCAGAACAGGACACGGCTCCAATAAGGGCAGCAGTCTCAGAGCCAGAGCCAGACACGGCACAGTCCCACCGCATCGCGCCGTGAATGGCGCAGAGGACAGAGACTGCACTGACGATGGCTCCGACAGCGCACTCTGTGCCGAGGCCAAAGACCTCCACAGTGCTGTCCAGGCCCACGGCGCTGCAAACGGCACTGAGGACAGAGACGGTGCCGATGACGAGTCTGACAGCACTCTCGGCACTGAGATCCAGAACCCCCATGGCGCCGTGTCCATGCCCGGAACCGCGAACGGCTCCAGAGCTGTACATGCTGCCATGCTCAACCTCGGTGCTGCGGACAGTGCCAAGGTGAGAAAAAGTCAGAGACAGCACTGTATAACCTCCCACAGTGCCGCTAGCACCATCGGCATCGCAGTCATGGCACCGAGCGATGGACTGGCGCTGCCAACGGCGCCGCAAATGGCGCCAAGGCCCAAGACGGCACTGAGGACGGGCCGACCCAGGCCTTCTGTGCCGCGGGTCTGACACCGGAAGCCTTCGCCCGGGAGGGTGATTGCCAATCCGTGCCTCCCACCCGCTGGAGGGAATACAGACTGGGCCTCCTGCACCGCGGGAGGAGACTCGCCATGGCTAGGCTACAAGAGGTCAAGGCTCCCTCCTCCTCTGTTCGTACAAAACCGGGAAGGAACCCGGAGGAAAGGCCAAGAGAACATGGCTTGGCCCGAGTGCGCGCCCAACCCCCAAAAGTCGGCGGAGCTCGCCCCACTTTCCACACGTGTTGTTCGATGACCCGGCGGTCCATGGAGAAGCAGGCGTCGCACAAATCCATGTTGTAAAGTGGGCCAAGACACACGAGGCAACAGTTATGCTGGTTGGTGACGGAGAACTTATGGCCACAAGGGCACCGTCGCATGGGGGGGCCATCCCCTCTTAGAAGATTTCTTGCCCTCTGACCAAGACATGACCTACAAAAAAGAAACACCAAAACAAGACTCGACGTCGCAAAATTAAAACAAATAAAGGAACAATCTTACCAGGCGACATCGAGTAAGCTATCAGACTCGGCAGGAGAATGGTGCTGACGAACCGCGGCACGGAATCGACAGAGTCGAACGTCTGCAAAGAAACTGCGTAGAAGTAGGCCTCAAAGTAGCTCAGAAGCTTGCCACAAGGTGACCTCGACGGCGGGAGGGCGGAGTTGACAGCACCTAACGGCCAACCTGCGAGCGCTACGCAATGTGTAGACTCCACCCCCCCCAAAAAAAAGCTCCCTTGGGGTCATTATCTCCAGCCATATACCCAAAGGTGATGAATGGTGAAGATTGACACAGATAAGATCAGAGACTGGAGAACTGAGGCCCCAAAAACCAGCATCCCGGCGTGACTCAAGGTCGATGCGGTAGTGGGTGATGAAGGTGTTTGCTGACTTCCAGGTAGCAGCCTGGCAGATTTTCTGGACAGGGATGTCCCTGGAAGCAGCCACCAATGCAGCAGTATGGTGGGTAGAATGAGCTCGTATCCCTCTGGAAGGCTCCTGCCGATCAAAGCGTAGCACAGACCTATGCATGATGTAATCCATCTTGCAACAGTCTGTTTCACTGCAGGTCTGCCAGAAGCGGCTTCAGCATAGGTGACAAACAGCTGGCGAACCTCTCCACAAATTTCTGCATCCTCTCCTTGTAACAGGAGAGAGCATGTCTCAGGTCCAAAGTATGGAGTCTGTACTCTGCCTACGAGGTGTAATTAGGGTAGTAGACCGGCAGAGTTAACACCTAGTTAAGGTGAAACTCTGACACTACCTTCGGAAAGGAATTTTAGGTGGGGGCACAGGACAACTTTGTCCCTGTGGAAGACCAGATAAGGGGAGTTCACCGAAAGCGGCTGGAGCTCCCCTGTCCTTCTGGCAGACGTGATAGCCACCAGGAAAGCAGTCTTCCACGACAAATGTGACAGCTCACACTTGTGCATCTGTTCGAATGGCTTGACCACGAGCTTTGCCAATATCAGCAGTAGATCCCAGGGAGGTGGAGGTTCATGCACTGACGGGGATATGTGATCCAGGCCTTTGAAAAAGCACCGACCACTGTCTTCTGCGCCAATGTCGGCTGACTGACCCACGCCCAGTAAGCAGAAATGGCTGCCAGGTGCACCCTAAGGGTCGATGACCGTAGACCCCCTTTGGAGATGGACCAAAGGTAGTTAAGAATGTTAGCCAAAGAACAGGATAAGAGGTCCAGACCCTTACCCTGACACCAAATGGAAAACCTTTTCCATTTCAAGGCATAACATTTCATGGTCGATTCCTTTCTAGATGCCTCCACCACGGTGTAGACATCTTCGGAAAGACCCAAAGCCTGGCACTCTAGCCACTCAGGTACCAGACTGTGAGGTGCAGGGATTGAAGGTACGGATGGAAGACCTTCCCCTGGTTCAGAGATATTAGGCCCAGGCGTGTACAAAGCCGCTCCAGGGGCCTGCAGCTGAGGCTGAGGGGATCTGGATACCAGAACCGGCGCGTCCAGTCTGGGCCTACCAGAATCACCTTCGCCTTGTCCCTCCTCACCTTGAGTAACACCTTGTGGATAAAGGGAAATGGAGGCAAGGCGTAGAGAAGGCCTGGGGTCCACGGCCTCGAGAAGGCATCCCCCTGCAGCGAGCCCTGCTGAGGGGGACGGGCATGAAACAGCCGCAACTTGGCGTTTTCCCTGGAGGCAAACAGGTCCACCATCGGTTTTCCCCAACAGGAGAACAGTCTGTAAGCTACCTCTGGATGGAGAGGCCACTCATGGGATGTCTGGCCTAAGGGGCTGAGAGCATTCGCCAGCTGGTTCGAGGCTCCTGCCACGTGGATGGCTAGGAGGTCCACCTACAACTGGCTTACGAGGGTCCAGATGCAGAGTGCCTCCTTGCATAGCAGACGGGAGTGCGTGCCGCCCTGTTTGTTGAGGTAGTACATGGTCGTGTATCGTCCATCTGGACTTGAACCACTTGACCCCAGAGCTGAGGAGCGAAAGTTGACAGTGCCAGTCTGACTGCTCTGAGCTCCAACAGGTGCCGTGGCATCAGGACTCCTCGGGGTCCAGAGCCCATGGACCCTGTAGTCCCCAATGTGGGCCCCAAGCCCATGAGAGAGGCATCGCTGCAAGAATGACTGTCGGCTCGGGGCAGACAAATGGGATCCCTTCCTGCAACCGGTCTGGGGAGGTCCACTATTGGAGAGCGTCCCACATTTTCTGGGTTACAGTGATCAGCTGGTCAAAATGACCATGATGCTGAGTCCACTGGTCGGCCAGCTCCCACTGGAAGGGGCGCATGTTCAATTGCGCCCAACAGACCACTGAGGTGCATGCCGCCATGTAACCCAGAAGGCACAGAACCCGAGCAGGGTGCAAGAGCCCAACCAGAAATGACTGGGCAAAAGAGGAGAGAACCTCTGCCCTGTCCGCCGGAAGCCAAGCTCTGGTTTGATGATAGTTGAGCTCTGCCCGATGAAGCCCATCACCTGAGAAGGCACGAAGTTCCTACTTGGCCTCGCTGGACCAGGAGGCCGAGCTGGGAACAGATTTGGAGGGCCAGATCCCTGGATCTCCCACCTCCTGTTGGGGAGCCTGCAAGGAGCCAATCATTGAGGTAGGGGTCAAATTCCCCCTCCCGACACCAGAGATGGGCTGCCACCACTGCAATGCATTTGGTGAAGACCCGTGAGGCTCGATGACAGGTCGAACGGCATGATCTGAACTCGCATAACAGTCCCTTCAATCCTGAAGCAGAGGAACCGCGTGATGGACGGATTAGGATGACATGAAAGAACATCCTGCAGATCCAGTGAACAGAACCAAATGTTTCGCTCCAAGGATGGTATGATCTGGGACAGAGTGACCATCTGAAAGGTGCGTGACCTGAGGTATTGATTCAGATTGTGGATATCTAGAATGGGGCACCAGCCCTCCGTCTGCTTGGGTTCCAGGAAGTACCTGAGACAAAGCCCGGGTCTCCAGACGGATCCGCCATGAGAGCTACTGCTTCCTTGAGGAGGAGGAGCTGAGCAATGTCGTCTCGAAGAGCTGACTGGGTGCATGTGGAAATCCATTCTTCCTGAAGGGTGCGGGCTCGGCTGGTAGGGTACTGCTCGAATTCTAGAGGCAGTCCCTGAGCAACCACTTAAGAGAACCCACCTGTCCGTAGTGATAGCAGACCAGGCGGAGCCAGCCCCCCATGGGAAGACCCAGAGCTGGCGTGACGGGAATAGCGGTGGCAAACCCCACCCCGTCACTGAGCAGGCTTGGAGGAGGAGGAAGCTCCAGGATCTGAGCCTCGGCCTGCTCTACGGGCCTGTTTGGGTTCAGGCTTCGGCCAAGTGTGCTAAGCTTGAGCCTGCTGCTGATGCTGATGTCCTCCCTGGTAGAAGGGCTGATGAACCGCAGGGAAGAGTGCAGAAAGGGCTTCTTTTCTTCTGCTGGTTCTTGCCCAAAGAACTCTTGGCAGAAGTGGCGTCCAAGGTGGCATTGGACTGCTCTATGCGCCTGTAGGTGACCGCCACTCCTGGGCAGAACAAGTCAGTCCCAAGGAAAGGCACATCAGCAACTTGTGCTGAGTATCCGCGAAGGAGGAGAGCCTCAGCCAAGACCTGTGGCGAGAGGCAACTGCGGTGGCCATCGAACGGGCACACGAGTCCCCGATGTCTAGGGCCATCTGGAGCTGCTGTTTGGCAACAGCACGGCCCTGATCTCGGACCTGCTTAATCATGGTCTGCATGTCCACAGGGAGATGAGGGAGAACTTCATCCAATGACCCGAGAAGGACATGGAAGAAGTGTGCCATGATGACGGCCGAACTTGCCTGACAAAAGCCCAAAGAAGATGCAGTGTAGACCTTCCGCCTCGAATGGTCCAAATACTTGGACTCCTTGTCGTTAGGTCGGTCAGTGTCGGCAGAAAGTACAGTTACGTAAGAACTTACCGTAACAGTAGATCTTCGAGAACAGCTCTTGCAGCAGGTTACACCATTAGGACTGAAGCCAGCAGGCGTCAGGACCCCACGGAAAAATTCTAGCTAGCTATCTTCAGCGGGGACCGCCCCAGACGTTGGTCACGCCTCCGACGTCAGACGTAGTACATAAGGGGGCGGTCCAGCCCGATTCCCCAGTTCTCCCACCGGAGACTTCCGGCCGCAGGCTGACATCGAAATGGGAGACCGAGGATCCACCGTCAGAAGTCAACATTCTGGGAGGAGGAAACTAGCAAATACATTCCAGGTCCTGAATCTAGGACAGGAGACCCTGTAGCACTGCCAGGCCGAAGCCGGCTCTTCGCCGAGAGGCGATGTCCAGGCTATAATGCCTGATAAATGTATGCACAGAGCTCCAAGTGGCTGCAGCACATATGGCAGAAGTGGAGACGTTTCGGAGTGCTGCAAAGGAGGTGGCCACACCCCTAGTAGAATGACCCCGGACTGTACCCGGGAGGGGCTTTTGTTTGATATCATAATAGAATTAAATACACTGGACAAGCCAGCGAGACAGGGACTGTTTGCATACTGGTTGGCCCATCATCCTTTCAGAAAAGGAAACGAAAAGTTGCTCTGAACTACGAAGTAGTTTAGTTCTGTTGAGGTAACACTCAAGCTGCGGTGAACATCCAGGGTGTGAGCAGTGCCTCCTCTATTAGAGTAATTTGGGAAGTAGACCGGCAGGTCAATATCCTGATTGAGAGTGAGTGTAGAGACCACCTTAGGCAAAAATTTTAGATTGCCCTCAGGGATACTCTGTCCGGTGGAAAACTAAATAAGGTTTTTGCACATGAGAGCGTGAGCTCAGAAACTCTTCTCGCTGAAGTAACAGCAAACAAAACAGCGTTTTCCATGACAGAAAACGAGCTCGCAATCCGCGGCAGGTTCTGGAAGGGGGAGTTGAGTTGTTCCAGGACAAAGAGCAAATCCCATGGAGGCACTGGGTCCTTAATGAGGCCTAAGGTGCAGCACCCTCTCTAAAAATTCCCGAGGCGCTCTAATTGTGCCACTGTGCAGGTCCCACCGGAAGGTGGTAGGCAGAGATGGCACAGAGGTGCAACTTTGATAGAGGAGTAGGCTAGACCCGAGCGGAAAGGGAGAGCAGGTGGTCCAACACCACTCCACGGGCAACCTAAAGGGAAAAATCGTGCTGTGACCATAAACAAAAGCAGGCGCCATTACATGGCGTCGTACATCGTTGCCAGCTTTCTGGCTGCAGAAAGAACTTCTGCAACCTCTTGCGAGACCCCGTGACGCAAGATGGCTATGTCTCTAGGAGCCATGCATGCAGGTTCAGTGAGCGTAAGTCCGGGTGGACCAGTGAACCGTCCTCCTGAGACAAGAGATGGGAGCTGAATGGCAACGGGAGCGGAGGTTCCCGGGATAGCTGAATTAGCAAGGGGAACCAGATCTGTCTGGGCCAGAAAGGGGCCACCAGGATCATTGCTGCATGCTCCCTGCGCAGTTTGAGAAGAACTCTCTGGATCAACGGGAAGGGGAGGGAAAGCGAGAGGAATCTGTCCACCAGGAGAGGAGACAGCGTCTCGCTAGAAAACACCAGGCCCTGGATCTAGCGAGCAGAAATTGGGCAGTTTTGTTGTTGATGGGGATGCGAAGAAGTCCAACTCTGGAGTTCCCCATCGAAGAAACAGATCCTCTGCTACCTCTTGGAAGAAGTTCCCACTCGTGGACTCTGGCCTGGGAGCGACTCAGGCCGTCCTGCAATCGTGTTGTCCACCCCGGGAACACGTGACAGTGATCAGATTCGGCGCTGTCGGATTACCCAATCCCACACCCTCATGGCCTCCTGCAAAGGGGTAAGAGTGTTGCGCTCCTTGTTTGTTGAGGTAATACATCACCGCCGTGTTGTCTGTCTGAAGCATGAGAGTACTATGGATTTCTGACTGAAGGGCCTGCAGGGCATAAGGACCGCCCTCATCTCTAGGACGATTGATATGGAGATGAGCCTCCAGAGGTCCCGCGTGCCTGGGACTTCACCCGTCAGGTGTGCTCCCACCCCTAGACCTGAGGCGTCTGGTGAGGATTACCTCCGGGGCGGACTACAAATGGGACACCTGTGGAGAGCAACCTGGGTCTAGCCACCACTGCCAGTCTCGAATCACGGTGTTCGTGATTCTGACCGGATGCTGCATGTGGTTTTGCCTTTGATCCCATTGCACCTTGAGCATCCACTGAGTTACCGATTGGAGCCTTGCGAAGGGACGCTAGAATGGCCGCAGCCATGTGTCCGAGCAAGCTGAAGGACCGACCTGGCAGGGACCGTCTTGTTCGACGATAACTCCTGATGAGGGATCTGATGCGCCTCAGCTCTGTAGTCTGGAAGAAAAGCTCTTTCCTGAATGGTGTCCAGTACTGCGCCTATAAATTGCAGCTTCTGCGATGGTACCAGGAGAGACTTCGTGGTTGATTAGGATGCCCAGAGATCGAACAGGTCCTGGGTGCTCTGGATCGCGCGAAACAACGCCTCTCTGGAGGCGGCCATGAGAAGCCAATCGTCCAGGTACGGGAACACATAATGGCCCTGTCTCCTTAGAGACGCTGCCACAACTGCCATGCATTTGGTAAAGACCCTGGGTGCGGATGACAGTCCGAATGGAAGGGCTCGGAACTGAAGGTGGTGGTCGAGAAACTCGAAGCGCAGGAACCTCTTGTGCGCCTGAGCTATAGGGATGTGCAGGTATGCGTCCTGCATGTCTAGAGACGCTAAGAAGGCGTCTTGCTTCAGCATGGGAATGAGACCCGGAAGAGTCACCATGCGGAATCTCTTCTAGGCGACCCACACATGTTGAGGTCGCTGAGGTCCAGAATCGGACGGAGGTCCCTGTTTTCTTTGGAACCAGGAAGAAGTGGGAATAGTATCCTTGTCCTCTCTCTGGTTCTCCAGGACGTACTCTATCGCTTCCCTTTTGCAAGAGACAGTACTTACTTTCGCAGATCAGAGACTTGTGCTGACCGGGATACCGGAGAGCAAGGAGGCCTCGGGGTGGCTTTTCTGCAATTCTATAAAGTGGCCTCTTCCGACCAACTGAAGAACCCACCTGTTGGTGGTTATAGCCTGCCATCCCGCAGGAAGTTCTCAATCGACCCCGACCATGATTTCCGTTGATCCTGAGGGGAGGCGGAAAGAAGTCAGGCTGTGGCGGCTGAGGGTCCCGCTGGCTGGACGGCTTGGAGTACGCTGGCCCGGCCTGCGGGTCGCTTCTGGCTCTGCGGCCGGAGCCCCTCTGTTGTGGAGCGGGGAGGGACTGTTGCCTCTGCGTCCGTCCACGAAATCGGCTTTGGTGCCTGCGAAAGGAACTAAGCTTGGGTCGGTACATGGCCTGAACCGACCTCACCGCCTTCCCGGCCTCTTGAGTTTGGTAATAATCTTCTTTGAGGGCTTACCAAACAAGACTTCTCCCTCAAATGGGGCGTCCATGATATTCTTCTGGACATCCGGGGTAAAGCCGGAGACGCGCAACCAAGAGTGTCTCCGGATGCATACGCCTGAAGCTGCTGCTTGGGCCGAGGAGTCCGCGGAGTCATACGCGGCTCAGCAGCATCAGTTCTTCATGCCCGAACCTGCACGGGCGAGCTGAAGCATCTCCTCCTTCTGCTCACCTTCCGGCAGTTTTTCAGCCGCATCCAGACCCTGTTCCCACAAGGCATTTTGGAACTGCACCATGTGGGTCAAGTAATTCAGGGATCTGATGGCGCAGGTAGTGGAAGCATACGTGCGCCTACCCATAGCGTCCAGCTGTTTGGACTCTGGGTCCGGTGGCAGGGTGCTCAGATGTTGCGGTCTCTGGGACTGGTCATGTGAGGCTGTTATAACCAGAGAGTCGGCCTGAGGCTGCTGAGTCAAGTACTGGTCTTCTCTGGGAGCCTTGTACAAGCGATCAGCTTTCTTCGGCATCGCCGGGAGTGAATGTGGACGCTTCCACGCTGCCTTGGTGATGTCCACGAAAGTGTCTACCAAGGGTGGCACCACCACAGGCTTGGGGTCCTTCTGCCGAAGATACTTTGCAAGGCGTAGCCTTCCGGGGTCTAGCTCTTCCGCATCCCATCCCATGTTCTCTTGGATGTGTCTCATAATATCCGAGAACGAAGGGTCATCCGGAGGAGACTTTGGCATCTCGCGTGGATCCGGAGAAGGGATGGAGAGGGGAGATGGGGATCTGGATGTTGAGAACTCTGATCCCATGTCCTCCGTCGAAGGCGATCGCCGGCGTCTTCTGGGTCTCTTAGGGCTGGGTGACCTGGAAGAGGATTTGGACGGAGGTCTCCGTTTGTCTGGTCTCCCCCTTGGAGGTGTTCTGTGCTCCTGGGGAGGAGGTAATCGGCCTGCCGACCCCGATGGGGAGGGGGGGGAACCGGAGGAGTAATCGGTGTAGGAGGAAGAGGAGGTGGAGTGGGAACCATGTCCTTCTTTATGGTGTCCCACCAGTAAGTGAACAGCTCCTTCACTTCTACCATGGAAAGGCCCGACAACGGTCCGGGCGCTGGTGGACGGTCGTCGGGTCCCGGCGTCGGCTCCACAGGGGGCTCGGGTAATGGCGAGGGTTCTCTGGGCGTCTTGACAGGACCGGGGTCGCCCGTCTGGTCCTCGGGCTGAGTTAATTCCTCCTCGGTTATGGTCTCCTGACCGACGTCTGTCGGAGGCGTCGGGGTTCTCTTCTCAATAGGAGTGGGCGCTGGTCCCCCTACCGGCGTCCGATGAGGTGTTGGCCTGGCTGGCGACGGTCGTCTGGCCGACGGCGGCTCCAGGGATCTGTGGCGAGACTACGACGGGCGCACCGGCGTCGGGTCCTGCGGTCTCTTCAGAGAGGTAAGCTCCGAGGTCTTGCGAAGGGGCAAGGAAGCCGACCTGACGTCGGGTTCAGAAAGGCGGGAACCTGACTTATGGTGATGGTGGCGATCCCCAGACTTGACTAAGGCCCTGGAGGACGAGGAAGGTCTGGCAGTCTTGGCCTGAGAAGAGGAAGACTTCTTAACCGCAGCAGGAGGAGGCGGAGAGCTGGCCCGGAAGGGGGAGCGGTCGGACCTGCAACCGGAGCTGCGTGAGTCTGAGGCCCTGGACGGCGACCTGAAGGGGCCTTCCTTTGTTTTTCAGCATGCTTGTGGGCCTTTTGAAGAGTTCCCTTGGAAGACATGGTCTTAAGCTTTTCTTCCAGCAAAAAGCCTGAAGGGCCTTCTGCGACGGATCCGGGTTCTGCTATTAAACCCTGGCAGAAGGAGCAGGCCGGGTGTCGTGGTCTGGCCTAGGGGGAACTTGACGCAGGCCGCGTGAGAGGCCTTTGAAGGGGATCTGTTTCCCACAAGCACACTTGGAGGAGTGGACGGAGGTCGGAGAGGACATCAGAGAAAACTTGCTTGAAGAAATTGAATTTCCATAGGAAAGAACTTAACCATGTCACGCTAGAGCTGAACCCAAGGAGTTGAGACATGCAAGTCGGCAAGGAAAGAACTGGGGGAATCAAGGGACCACCCTTATGTACTACATCTGACGCCGGAGGCGGGACCGACGTCAGGTCCTCGCTTGGAAGATAACTAGCTAGAATTTTTCCTGGGGTCCTGACGCCCGGCCGCTTCAGTCCTAATGGTGTAACCTGCTGCAAGAGCTGTGTCTCGAAGTAAGATCTGCCAGTACGCCTGAACACAGGGGCGGTCACCAGGCTCTCAGCCGAAGGGTGCTCTGTGAACCCCGCAAGAGACCCCATGGGCACCGCATACTTGTGGGCCAACGGTGCTGGATATGAGGCAGGATGCTGCCACAGTTCGAGTGCCAGACCAACAATGGCCTCGGCCACAGGAAAAGCCTCTGTCGGGGTATCCCGTCTCTTGAGGATGTCCGTGAGAGGGTACTCCACCTTTTTCTGGATGGGTTCCAGGGGCATCCCTGTAGAATCAGAGATGAGATAAAGGATCCCTTGGAAGGAGGAAGGACTTTTCTCCATCCCTGTGCCTATTGATGACTCATCATCCCCAGGATGAGAGTGGAGCCTAGCGATAACAGAGTCCAAAGAGTCGGGGTACAGCGGCCTGCCACCCAAATTACCCTCGACCCGCCAAGGGCAGTCTGGGGTGACCATGACCAAGAGATGTCGGGGAAGCCCGGTATCTGGTCGATCCTCTTTGAAGGGAGCCCCTCCCACAGGCTGCTTAGGTGGCGGCTCCACCACATCGAAGGAGATCGGGTATAGGCTGAACCGAGGATTCGGACTGCCCTATGGGCTGAGGGAGAACCAAAGGCTCGGTTCCGAGGGGTAAAACGCCTGGGAAGCCAAAGCCAAGTAATGGCTGGGTAGAAGTCGGAAGTCGGCTTGTGCCAGGACAAAATCAGCTGATGCCACATGAGGTCCTCGTAGCTCGGAGTTTCCGCTGGAGCCTCTCATCTGAGGAGGACGAGGAAGACCAGCGCGCTTCTTTTGGAATGTTTGTGGTTCTTCCTCGGACGTCCAGACGAGGGGTTCTAGACCTGACCGAGATCGGACGGGCCCACTGGAGACACTGGAGGGACCAGTGATACAAGGGGTCCGAATCGGGTCCTTGATGGGGACACCAGCAGGCTGGGTCTCCTCCATCAGGAAGACAAGGACTGGAGTAATTTCCAAGGAGTCTATGTCCGGGGCGTGACAGTGAGTCGATGGGGTAGAGGACAATCTCAACCTCATCGGCCGATCCTTGGTCAGCTGGCCCAACGAAGGTCTGTGAAACCTGCGCTGAGGAAGCGATCTCAACCTGGTTCAGACTGCATGCTCCTGGGACTGAGACCTCTCTCGGTCCCAAGAGCATCTTCGCCAAGACTAAGACGTGCTCAGTTCCTTATCTCTTTTACGAGATAAGGAGGAGTGAGAGCCCGCAGGCAACTCTCCCCGGGTGGAAAGAGACTGGCACAACTCCTTGAGGAACCCGAGAAGGTGGAGCCCAGGTTAAGTGGAATGAAAAAGCTTTGATTGTCTGAAGCATGGGCGGCTTCTTCTTCGAACGCCTTCATGCGTTCCAGCTGTTCGGCAGAACCCGCGGCCGCAGAAACCGCCCACCTAGCCTCCTTGGACTTCACCTGAGGATTCCTTTTCTCCAGCCGACACCTAGGCAGTAGATGCACATGAGATGGGGATCAAAGAGTCATCTTCTTCTGGCCGCAAGGATACATCATGAAATCTCTGAGAAGATTTCTCTTCCATTTCCATCAAGGACGCAAAAACGTGATTGCTAACTCTGAGTTTTTTATTTTTTTTTATTTTCATTTTCATATTTATTCCTCCTCCTCCCTCAGCTCTGGTCTCCTTGGAAGCACCAAGAGTCATCCCTCTGCAGTCTGCCCTACCTGGACAGTCCTCCGTCGCCCATGTAGCCTCGGATTACCCCACAGGCGGGACGAGGTGGGCCCCAACACCCGAGCAGTCAGTAGTGTCAGTCCGGAGGGTGCCAGGCGGGTGGCTGCAGATCGAGGGTGCCCGTGCCCGCTTCCACCGGAGCCAAAGGGCATTTTTCCGCTTGTTGGGGAGTGGCTAGTACCCTGGACGTTAAGGCATGGAACCAAGTCTGCCACCCCTGCCCCTTCTCCATCGTCAGCGCTTGCTGCATCTCTGGCCTCCGCCCAGAGGAGCAGCTGAGCACCGACAGGGACCCCTGTCCCTCCTGGGACAGGAGAGCTGTCCTCTGGACGCTCAGTCCTCTCCCTCCCTGCCGACCCCCCACCAACCCGGCTCGCTCCTGAACCCAGGTCGCCGGTGTGGTGTCCAGCTCTCAACCCTCAGCGCCACCAAGCCAGGCTACTCGGAAGAGTTTCCACCTGTAAAACCGGCATTGAAAGCTTTTAGGCCTACAAATGCATGAGCATGAGGGAGGCAACCTGTATCTTCCAGCGAAAGAAGATCTGGCGCCATGGGGCTAAGCCGAGGTATATACCACCTGATGGGTGGAGGAGCCAGCTTGAAGACTTCTGGGAAGATTTAAAGGGAAAGGACATACCAATAAGTGTGGATGAACAACATATCCACATCCTAGAATAGTCATTACCACATGCGCCGGGCTTGAGGTGCTGCTTCCTCGCTGCTCAATCTCAGGCGCCGCCCTCCTGAAAAGTTTGCTTCCTGTTGGTCCTAGTGCATCTGGCGTGACTCCCATTAGTGTGAATGAGTGGTGGAGACTTTATATCCGGGAAGATCCCACTTGTCTGAGGTGACAGTGGAGCAAGCGGAAAGGAAGTGGCGGAGTCGACCCCACGGGAGGACTCAGAGCTGGGGTGACGGGAGAGGGTTGGCAGCCCTGCCCGTCACTGAGCAGGCTTGGAGGAGGAGGATCCAGATTGGAACCCCGGCCTCCTTTATGGCCTGGCAGGCCCGAGCTGACCGGGGCGCCAAGTGAGCCTGCTGCTGTCCCCTTGAAAGAGGACTGCTGAGCTGCAGGAAAGAATGCCTAAATGCTTCTTTTTCTTCTGCTAGTTCTTGCCCAAAGAACCCTTGGAAGAAGTAGTGTCCAAGGTGGCACTGGACTGCTCAATGTGCTGAACATGACCAGCCACTCCTGGGCCGAACAGGTCAGTCCCTAGGAAGGGCATGTCAGCTAGTTTGTGCTGAGTATCCGCTGGAAAGCAGGAGAGCCTCAGCCAAGCCCTGCGACAAGAGGCAACTGCGGCTGCCACCGAACGGGCACAAGAATCCCTAGCTGTTGCTTGGCTACAGCCTAGCCCTGGTCCCGAACCTGCTTGACTGTGGTCTACATGTCCGCGGGGAGATGTGGGAGGACTTCATCCAAGGGTGCAAGAAGGGCATGGGAGAAGTGTGCCATGACGATGGCCGAACTTGCCTGACGAAGGTCCAAGGAAGAAGCTGCATAGACCTTCCTGGCTGAATGGTCCAAAAGCTTGGACTCTATCAGGAGGTCAGTCGGTATCAGCAGAACTGCCAGTATGCCTGAACACAAAGGCGGTCAACCAGGTTCTTGAAGAAGGGTGCTCTGTGAACACTGCAAGGACCCCATGGGCACCACATACTTGCAGGCCATGTGGGCAGACGAGCTGGACAAGAGGTATGCCTGCCAGAGTTCTTAGGCTGGCCAACAATGGCTTCTCGCCACATGAAAGGCCCTCCGTTGGGGTATCCTCTCTTGAAGATGTCCGTGAGAGGGTACTCCGCCTTTTTCTGGATTGGCTCCAGGGGCATCCCTGTGGATTCAGAGATGAGGCGAAGAATGCCCTGAAAAGACGAGGGACCTTCCTCCGTCTTGAAGCCAATGGTTGATTCATTATACCCTGGATGAGAATGCAGGCCGGTGACATCCGAATCTGAGGAATCCGGATACAACGGTCGACTGCCCAGGTCACCTTCGACCAGCCGAGGGCGGTCCAGGGTGACTGTGACCGACAAATGCCGTGGAGGCTCGGTGTCCGGCCTATCTTCCTTGGAATGCACTCTTCCCACAGGCTGCTTGGGCAGTGGTTCCACCACGATCAGTGGAGAGACCGTTTTAGACTGAGCTGGGGGTTTTACCGGCTCTGCAGGTGGGGAAACAGACTTGATTGGCTTCGAAGGAGTTGGCTTCGGCCAAGGAGGCGAAAGCCAAGTAATGGCTGGGGTGGAGGCTGGAGTCGGCTTGTGCCTGGCCAAAATTAGCTGCTGCCACGAGGTCCTCATAACGCCGGAGTTTCCGCTGGAGCCTCTCCTTGTCCAAGGAGGAAGAAGACAACCGATGGCGCTGTCTCTTTTTAGAGCATTTATGGCTCTTTCTTGGCCTTTCGGTCAAGGGGGTCCGAGACCTCGATCGAGATCGGACAGGCAGATTCGGTCACTCGGAGACATCGGTGGGACTGGTGATTTCTGGGGCTGGGGACCACTTCCTTGACAGGAGTCCCAACAGGCTGGGTCTCCTCATTGGGGAAATTCAGAATAGGAGTTTGATCGAAGGAATCATCGGCCATAGTTGGCGATAAGGATTGATCGGTCGATGACTATTTCTACATCGCCGATCGACAGTTCGGTTGACTGGACCAGATGGCAGAGCCGAAAAGCCAGTGGCTGAAGAAGCAATCTTGACCAAGTCGAGTGCCGGTTCTGGGACCAAGATCTCCCACTCCCAAGAGCATCTCCATCAAGACAAAGATGATCCCAGATCCTTCCCTTTTATGGGATCGAGAGGAGTGCATGTCTGCAGGACTTTATTCCTTGGTCAGGAGAGACTGGCACAACTCTTGGAAAGAACCTCAGGAGGTGGAGCCCAGGTTGAGTGGAAAGAAGAAGCTCCGAGAAGTTTCTGCAGTCAGTCGCTTCCTCTTCGAATGCTTGCATTCGTTCCAGTTGCTCAGCGGGTCCCGCAGCCCTGGAAACCATCCATCGAGCCTCCTTGGCTTTCACTGGAGGTTCAGTTTCTCTGCCTCCCCAACTTCAGGCGATGGGGGAGCGGTCGTCAAGGGCGTTGGGATGGAAAGCAGATACAACGATTTCGAGGTGTCATGGTCGACACCAAGACAATATACATCGGCATGGGATCGGTGTGCGATATCTTCTGGCCGCAAGGGCACCGATGAACCGGGGTAGACTTGTCTCCATAATCGGTTGTAAATTGCCGATCGCTAATGCGGATAAGACAGATTGGAGTCAATCAAAACCTTTATTTATCCAGGCAGGCACCATTGATAAATAAATTGAGCAAGGCTCATTTGCAAGGTGGACCTGGTGAATACATCAAAGTACAGTACAGAAGCAGGTATACAACAAGCAATAACATCCAAGGAAGAAAAATATTGTAAACAGTACAGTACATGGTTGAAAAAAAACAGCATTATTTTACAATTGAAGAAGTCAGCAGATGTACAATCAACCATAGGCATACAGGGGTTATAAGCAGATATCTTTTGAGTGAGGCAGCCGGCAACTACACATATAGGGGAAAGAGGCCATGTATGGGGTGGCAGGTTAGAGAGGTAAAGAAGAGGAGAGATATACTACCGACGACTGGGGGAAACATTGAGCTAAAACCACAGAAAGTGACGATGGCTGTCACGCATTTTAACAAATCATGGGAGGATGGGGTGGTACCTGAGGACTGGAGGAGGGCAGATGTGATTCCCCTTCACAAAAGTGGGAGCAAAGCAGAAGCAGGAAACTACAGACCTGTAAGTTTGACCTCAGTGGTAGGGAAAATGATGGAATCACTTCTGAAAGAAAGAACTGTTGAGTACCTAGATGCCAGCGGGGCACAGGATCCAAAGCAGCATGGATTTACAGCAGGAAGGTCATGTCAGACGAATCTAATATATTTCTTTGACTGGGTGACCAAAGTAATAGACCGGGGAGGGGTTGTGTATATGGCCTACCTAGACTTTAGCAAGGCATTTGACACAGTCCCGCACAAAAGATTAATAATCAAGTTAGCCAGCTTGGGAGTGGGTCCCAGGGTGGTAGCCTGGGTTGCAAACTGGCTGCACAACTGGACACAGAAGGTAATAGTGAGTGGCACACATTCCGAAGGAAGGGTGGTCACTAGTGGAGTACCTCAGGGCTCAGTACTGGGTCCAGTCCTCTAACACCTTTATAGGTGACATTGCAGAGGGTCTGGAGGGAAAGGTATGCCTCTTTGCAGATGATACAAAGATCTGTAACAATGTTGATACACAAGGTGGGGTAGAAAGGATGAGAAGGGACTTGGCAAGGTTGGAGGAATGGTCAGACATATGGCAACTTAGATTCAATGCAAAGAAGTGCAAAGTAATGCACCTGGGAAACAAAAACCCAGGAGAAGAGTACACAATAGCAGGGGAGGCACTAACAACAACAAAAATGGAACGGGACTTGGGGGTAGTCATATTGGATGATCTAATGGTGGGTAAGCAATGTGAGAAGTCAGTGAGGAGAGCCAGGGGGATACTGGGATGCATTTGAAGGGGCATCACAAGTAGAAAAAGGGAAGTGGTTATCCCTCTGTACAGACAGTTGGTGAGACCCCATCTGAGTACTGTGTGCAGTTTTGGAGACCCCATCTACGCAAGGACATAGACAGGATGGAAGCAGTCCAGAGGAGGGCAACTAAAATGGTACAGGGTCTGCAGCAAAAATCATATGAAGAGAGACTGACAGAGCTTAATATGTAAACCCTTGATGAAAGGAGGGACAGGGGGGACATGATAGAAATGTTCAAGTACCTCAAGGGAATCAACAAAGTCCAGGAGGGTAGCATCTTTCAGAAAAAAAGATATGTAAGAACAAGGGGACACAATTTAAAGATAGAGGGGGGACGGCTCAGGGGTAATGTGAGGAAATCTTTTTTCACGGAGAGAGTGGTGGATGCGTGGAACTGCCTTCCTGGGGAGGTTGTTGGGGCTAAAACAGTGGGGGAATTCAAACATGCATGGGACAGACACAAGGTAATTGTATTGGGGGTGGCAGGAAGTAGGCTGTTGGTTAACTAGAATCTGCAGCTTATCCAGTAGGTAGGGAATGGGCAGACTGGGTGGGCTATGGTCCTTATCTGCCGCCAAAGTCTATGTTTCTATGTCATGTACTTGTTTATTATGATAATGACGGAGGAGGGTAGATAATTGGGACACTACTATGGATGGGTGGGACTCTAGCCAGGCTGGAGTGGACAGGGAAGAGGTGGGTGCAGCAGGAAGAGTTAATAGTGAAAGAGTGAGAGCCAGGGGTAGAAACATGGTGAGCGTCAGGATGGAAAGGGGGAGTTGCGAAATTAGTGGGCTAGCGTGAGGAAAACATTTGCAAGGTGCTTTCATGTAGCGATCGTAGAGCGCCTCGATATTCAGGCTAACAGGGCAGCTCAGCTTCAAGTTCCTCCGAAACTGTTCCACAATGTGGGTAAAGAGAAGCTTAGAGCAGCTTTGCTAAAATAAGTTTTGACCCTTGAGGGCAATTAGCTAATACCTCCTTAGAGCGAGGTGCCCAACACACTCTGGGGAATACAATCTGAGACATATGAGGGAGCTTGTTGGTCACCGCTCTGAAGGCCCATAGGGCGGCATTTCTATTCCTTCTATAGTGAAGGGAAGTCCAGCCAACGATGAGTACAGGGAGCAGTGGTGTGTGGAAAGTGGAAGGCCAGTAATGAACCTGATAGCTCTGTGGTAGAGGGTGTCCAACTTAGCCAGTGCAGAGGCTGTGAGCAGGTCCACGTAATCTATTAAAGACAGGAAGGTTAGCTTGAACCAGTTGAATCTTGCCTTCCTTTGTGAGCAGGTGGTTAATTCTGTAGAATAGTCCTAATCTTTGCCTTAGTTTCTTCTGTAGTTCTTCAAGATGGTCGGCAAAGGAAAGTTTATGATCGAGCCAAACTCCTAGATATTTGAATTTAGCTACATACTCTAGTGTTTCTCCAAGAACAGTGGTAATTTGTGGGATAGCCCCCCCTGCAGGACTTGCCGCATGCAAGGAGGGGGAGAAGAGCATGGCTTTTGTCTTTTTCGTATTGAGCAAAAGCTTTTTGTTTATGAGCTGGTACTGTAGAAGGTTAAACTCAGCTTGGAGGTCTTCACAGGTTGCTTCTGGTGTGGGACGACGCAAGTACAGTACAGTGTCATCCGCGAATAAGTGGATGTTGGCTTTTTTGATGGGGTCATCGATGTTGTTATTGTAGACTGCAAAGAGGAGGGGACCAAGGATAGAGCCCTAGGGCACACCCCTCAGCATAGGTTTTAATGGAGAAAGATCACCTTCAGCTTTAACCTGCTGTTTCTGTTCTCTGAGGTAGTCTGCAAACCAGCACATAGATTTATGGTCCAGGCCTAAGGTGCTTAGGGAGGAAATAAGCAGGCGGTGATCGACTATGTTGAATGCCTTACTAAGATCCAGGAAAATGGCACAGACATGCTTTTTGTTGTCAAGGTCTAGGAGCCAATCATTGGTCACCTTAGCTAGGGCTGTTATGGTGCTGTGCTTTGCTCTGAATCCAGACTGAACTGGGTTTAATAGGCTTCTGGATTCTAAGTATACCCCTAGCTGGCCACACACTATTTTTTCTAGTAATTTAGACAGGATGGGGAGGAGGGAGATTGGTATGTAATTATTTAGATCGCAGGGGTCACCTGCTTTTAATAGAGGGATGACATGGGCTATTTTCCATTGAGGGGGGAGGCTACCCAGGGAGAGTGACATGTTGAATAGGTGGGTGATTGGCACCGCAAGCACATAGTAGGCACATTTCAGATAGTATGGCTCTATAAAGTCGGAACCTGCTCCCTTCCTGGTGTCCAGTTGCAGCAGCAGGTCTTCCACCCCTTTTAGAGAGACAGGCAGGAGGAAGAAGGCCTCCTCGGTAGAGGGGGACTCGTGGGTTGGTGGGCCCTGAGCTGTGCGGAGGTCATTGGTAGGAGAAGTATTAAATGCTAGCCCTGCCGTTGCAAAATGGTTATTGAGGGCTTCCAATATCTCCGATCGGTTAGAGATAATGCTGCCACCGGACTTAATTTTTGCTGGAATGGAATTACCAGGTGCGTGTCCAGACAGGTCTTTTAATGTTTTCCAGAGCTTTGAAGGATTTCTTGAGGCAGAGGCTAGCTCCGACGACAGTAGGTGGCGTTGGCTGCTCTGACCAACTTGGTGCACTTAGCGTTTCTCTTAAAAGACACCAATCCGAGTCGTTCTTGCTTCTTCGGCTTTTTCCTTAAAGTATCCCTTTCTAACAGGCAAGCTTTGAGCTCAGGTGAGAACCAATGGCAGGTGCTGCTCCTGACCTGCACCTTAACCAAGGGTGCATGCTTATTTAAAGCCTCACTTAAAAGATCATAAAAAATAGTATATGCCCTGTTAACCATTTTGGCTAGGAAGAATTCCTGCCATCGTGGTGAATGTTTCAAGTCATGGACATAAGCAAACAAATCAAAGTTGCGTTTGCACCTCTTGATAGAGAACTTTGCCACAAACTGTGGGTTGTGCACGGATCTAATGGTGGTGATTATGCAATGATCACTAATGTCTGAGAAAAATGTTCTGACATGAGAGAAGAGGTGTGGCTTGCTAACCAAAATTACATCTAAGAGGGAGCTGTTGTTTAGGTTCTTTTTATTTGGGCGAGTAGGCTCGCCAATGAGTTGCACCAGCCCTAGAGTGTCACAAAATGATTTCAAGGGAGCTGATGCACTTGATAGCCAATCGTAATTCAGGTCGCCAAAAATAATGGTTTCCAAGGAACTGAGCCCCAGTACGGAACTGAGGTGAGACAGGAGATGCAGCCCGGCAGAAGGGGGGCCAGTAGCAGCCTACTACACAGAGTGCACTGGAAGGAGAAAGTTCGATCTTTACGGTCAAGCACTCAAATTCTTTGGGGGAGAATGATGCGTCTACGCATGCAGCTGAGTATTTGTCCCTTACATAAACTGCCACCCCACCTCCTCTTGATTTGCCTATCTGCTCGGAAGAGTAAATTATTTGGGATATTGATTTCATTGTCTGGGGTGGCTGGCCTAAGCAAGGTCTCAGTGATCACTAGGACGTCAGGTAGGGTGTGGCTCACCCAAGCCTGAATAACGGTGAACTTTTTCAGCAACTACAGGCATTAAGATGCATCAAAGACATTCATTTGATATCTGCCAGGTCTGATGGAGAAGCAAGGGTGTCTAATGGTCCTGGGTTGAGTTCAACATTGCCTGAGCACAACAGTAAAAGAAACAGGATTCTTTTTAAGGCAGCGAACTGCAATTTGTAAACACTATTTTTGGGGCGATAGGGGGAGGCAGTGTTGATGGGTAGGCCTGTACCCACTCCTGGTGTTATACTGGCCTAGTGTTGCAGCCACTAGTGTCCTGGCAGGAATTTGCCATGAGTAGGAAGTCTCGAGTCTGGATGGGGGAGTAATCTGCAGAGGCAGCTCGGGAGAAGTCCCACTCCCCAGCAGAGACAGCTGAGAAGACCAATAGCCCAGAATGGCTACCTGAAAGGAGCTGTTGGATGCAGGACAGGGAGAAGTGCAAGGGTCATTCCACTTTAGGGAGGGATGAGGGTTCCGAAGAATTGAGCTGAGCGCTAGTAAAGCTAGTGACACACCGAGGAACCAGCTGTAATTTCCCATGGTAGATCTAAACACCACAACAGCCGACAGTAAAAGCCACTAGAAGCCTAGACCAATCGGCATCAGGTGTCATAAGTTCAAAATCTTTGTTGGCTGAGAGGCGGTTTTGGCGCTGAACGTAAATGTGGAGCAGCTCTGCAGCTGAGCCAGTGAGGTGGTTCAAGGCTGCAATCCAGTGTGGCAAGATTGGTCTGTAGCTTTTGTTTCTGTTTCTGGCCCTGCTCCACCAGTACAGAATGGAAGTGGGGCAGCTGCTCAAGTCTTGCAGCCTTAGTGGATGAGAACGGTTCGATCTGAGAAACAGGCAGAAAACCCCGGGATGGTCCTCAGAAATCAGAGGTATCCCATGTCCACTACAGCAGAAAAGGAAGTAGAAAATATAATGCGTTTCCTCTAACAGAAAAGACAGCTGTTGTAGTCCTCTAGTGGCTATGTAGTATAATTTGCAAATGAGAAAGTAGAGACAAAAAAAAAGAAAAAAAAAAGTAACCGAAGGTTTTAGAGCCAGGGCCTACAAAATGTGTGAGCACAAGGGAGGCAACCAAAATCTTCCAGCAGAAAGGAAGATCTGGCGTCACGGGGTGGAGCCAAGGTATATACCACCCGGGTGGGTGGGAGAGGACAACTGAAGATTCTGGCAGATTTATGTGGAATGGGACATGCTAAATAGTGTGAATGAACAACATATCCACGATCCTAGAAAACAGGTTACTCACCTGCAGTAGTTCTAGGAGTGGTATATTTTGTTCATCCACACGCCTTGGCATGTCCCTTCCCTTTAAATCTGGCCGGAAAGTCTTCAAGTTGGCTCCTCCCACACACCCAGGTGGTATAACTCTTGGCTCCGCACTCATGATGCCAGATCACAGCCCACTGGAAGCCAGGTTTGTGTGTCCACAGCCGGGAGGTCAGGTGGGTCCGTGGATGAACAACATACATCACTCCTAGAACTACTGTTAAAGGTGAGTAAAGTACATTACGAAGAACTTACCGTAATAGTAGATCTTTGAGAGAAGCTCTGCAGCAGGTACCACAATTAGGACCGACGCCACCTGGCAACGATTCTCTGCATTTTTTTTCCATCCAGCAGTACCGATGTGGGAATGCCCCCGCCGACATTGGCTCCACCCCCGGCGTCACCCTATATAAGGGAAGAGTTCCCCACGTGCTCCAGTTCTTGCACGTCCCCCATCAGGCAAAGAGATGGTAACAGGCCAATAGTTAGAAGTATGAAATGATTTCCTCACAAGGGGGGAAGGCCAGTCTGAAAGGATCTGATCCCTGGGGGAAGGAGGGCAGGAAATATACCTGCTGCAAGAGCTTCTCGCGAAGACATACAAGTTACTCACCTGTAACAGGAGTTCTAGGAATGGTATATGTTGTTCATCCACACTTATTGGCAGGTTCCTTGCCACTTTAAATCTTGCCGGAAGGTCTTCAAGCTGGCTCCTCCCACCCCCCGGATGGTAAAACTCTCGGCTCCGCCCCATGATGCCAGATCTAGCTCGCCAGAAGCCAGGTTGTGCGTTGAAGCCGGGGAGGCCAGGTGGGTCGTGTGGATGAACAACATATACCATTCCTAGAACTCCTGTTACAGGTGAGTAACCTGTATTTCTAGGGACATGGATATGTTGTTCATCCACACTTATTGGCAGACTCCTAGCAGTTCTCCGGGAGGAGGGAGGCAAGGCGCACACCCCCTACTTAGGTAGAAAGACTGGAGAACCGAGGCCCCGACCAACATCCTGGCGTGACCAAAGGTCGATGAGGAAGGGGAAAAACGGTAAGGCCTGCTTCCAGGTAGAAGCCCTGCGGATATCCTGGACCGGAGTATCCTCGGAAGCAGCCACCGATGCAGCGGAAGGGTGGGTACAATGAGCACTTATCCCTCTGGGAGGCTCCATGCCCGCCCACCATAGCGGAGACCTATGCAGAAGGTGATCCACCCACTGTCATCCCTGCTGCAGGTCTGCCAGGTGCGGCTTCAGCGTAGATGATAAATAGCTGGCGAACCTTTTCCAACTTCAGCCCCACGCCTCCTGGGTAGGCGTTTAAATAGGGTCCCAAAGGAACCTATATACGGCCTCCGAGGTGAATGGGGAAGAACCCCAGCAGAAGCAATACCCGGATAGGGAAAAAACTCCGCCACCACCAACGGAAGGAACTTCGGGTGGGGCGCAGGACAACCTTGTCCCTGTGGAAGCCCAGATAGGGAGATTCAAAGGAGCGCCTGGAACTCTCCCCTCCTTCTGGATGGCAGAGTAGCCCCAAGAAGGTGTTCTTCCACAACAGGTGGGGAAACTCGCACCTGTGCAAAGGTTCGAATGGCTTGCCCATGAGCTAAACCCATACCAGTGAAGATCCCACAGAAAAAGGGATACTCTCCCCGAAGGGGAGGTGTGGTCGAGGCCTGGAAAGTGCCAGACCACCTTTTCAGCACCGACTGCCTTCCGCCCACGCCCAGAAGACAGGGTGACCAACAGAAGCACCCAGAGGGTCGGGTCAAGCCCTGGTTCAAAAGAACAGACCGCAGATGGTCCGGAATGCTTGCCGAGGGACGGGAGGGGGGGCCCCGGCCCTGTCCCAATATCAAATGGAGAACTCTTCCATTTGAAGGCGAGCATGTTTGGCTGACTCCCAGCAGGACGCCTCGAAAACGTCGAGGACCTTGCTGAAAGACCCCAGGCCTGGCTCCTAGCCGCACAGGGACCAGGCCTTTAGGTGCAGGGATTGAAGGTCCAGATGGAAACCTTCCCCTGAAAACAGAGATCAGGACCGGGCGGGCTGGAAACCGCCTCGGGAGCCTGGGGCTGAGACTGAGGAGAGCTAGATACCAGAGCTGGCCAACCAGTCTGGGGCTACCAGCATTGCCTGCGCCTAGTCCCTCCTCGCCTTGCCCGTGGGTCAAGGGAAATAGGGGAGAGGCGAGAAGAGGTCTGGGTCCGTGGACTTGACGGGATCCCTACAGCAAACCTGCTGAGGGGGCATGAGACAGTCTTGGCCTCGTATTCTTGCTGGAGGGAAGGAGGAGAAGATCTTGTGCTACCTCCGGCAGGAAGACCACTGTGAGGCACAGCCTATGTCCGGCTTAGAGCATCAGCCAGGGTGTTGAGGCCCTGCCATCGAATGGCTAGGAAACCGCCTCCCAGCTATGCTGAAGACCAATACGGAGAGCCCCTCACGAGATGCAAGGGCTCGTCCGAACCTGGCGGGTAGGTAGCACATGGTCGTGGTGTTGTCCACTTGGACTTAAACCACTAGACCCTCAAGACAAACGGAGCGAGCGGTGCAAGAAAGTGGACCGCCAGGAGCTCCAGCGGTAGGAAAGACATCGACTCCCGAGAGGACCAGAGGCGGAGCACTCTGTATTCCCTTGATGGGCACCCCAACCCATCCGAGAAGCATCGGTCGGAGCAGACCGCCGACTCGGAGCGGACAAACAGGATGTTCTCCTGCAAGAGCTGGAACGGTCCGAAGGAGAGCGTTCCCCAACTCCTGGGCTGTAGTCACGAACTGGTCCGAAGGAACGCAGCACTGTGACCGCTGGCTGGCCAGTCCCCACAAGGGGAACGCATGAACCAGTGGGTCCAACAGACCACGCTGGAGCCGGCCGCTGCGAGGCCCAAGAGGAGCAGGAGGTCCCGGCAGGGCGCAATTGCCCAGTCAGACCTGACCAGGTAAGGGAGGAAGAACCTCAGCTATGTCCGCCGGGAGCCGAGCTCAGACTCAAGAGTAGAGCCTGGTCCCGAAGAAGGATCACCCCGCTAAGGCACGAGTTCCAACGTGGCTCCGATAACAGGAGACCAGCCTGAGATCTAGAACTCTGGATCGACCCCTTCCGCCTGGAAGGGTTGTAGACAGGCCGCCATCCAGGAGGGGTTACGCCCGGGCCCCTTGATGCCACAGAAAGCTGCTGGGCAGAGACCGAAGGGACTGGCCTGGAACTCGTAAGGAGATCCCCCATTAGGAAAGGGAGGAGTCTCCCAGGAGACGGACCGAACGAGGAGTAAGTACGTCCTGGAGGCCCAGGAGCGAAGCCACACGCCCGTTCTGAGGATGGGATATCTAAGTCAGAGAGACCATCCAGGCATGCGGAAGAATGGGGCGTAAGCCCCCCGTCCGTTTGAGACCAGGGATACCTGGACACGAACTCAGGGTCAGAAAGAGGATCCGCAACCTTCCTGGTCACCTCCATTTAGAGGGCCAGGCAAGCCGGCTCAGCGGGCCGATGAAGAGGCTGTGGACCCCAAGATCCCCGTGGGGCAATGGCTCGAAAGGGTGGAACCTGCTCGCAAACCCGAGACAGGGCCTTCCCTTAGCACCTCCGACCCCTAGAGGTCCGGGAAAGTGGACCAAGTGGAGGAGGTGTGGAGCCGCACCCCCACGGGTGAACTTGGGTAGGAGCGACGGGGCCGGGGACAGCGCCCCTTAGCCCGTCACTGAGCAGGCTTGGGGAAGAAGAAGCCGAGGGAGCTCTCGGGCCTTTACCTCCCTGCTTCCTTTTGGAGGAAGATGCTGGTTTGGAGTCAGGCAGCTCAGCGCGTGCCTGCTGGCCCTCGTGCTGGGCCGGTCGAGCCGCAGGGACCAGGGGGGCAAAGGGGCTTATGCAAAGGCTGCCCTTGTCCCTCCGGGCGAGAGTGACAGAGTCCGGAGTGGCATCGGACTTCTCGGGCCCCTGGAGGTGTCCCTCCACTCCAGGGCCAAAAAGGTCAGTCCCCAAGAAGGGGATGTCCACCAACTCGTGCTGGGTTTCCAAAGAGAAGGAGGATAACCTCAGCCACGCCCTGCGGCATATGGCCACTGCGGCCGCCACCGATCTGGCACAGGAGTCACCTAAATCCAGAGCCATCTGGAGCTGCTGCTTCACCACCGCCCTACCCTGGTCCTGCACCCGCCGGACCATGGTCCGCAGGTCGGCCGAGAGATGAGGGAGCACCTCGTCCAGGGAGCCCAAAAGGGCATGGGAGAAATGTGCCATCAGAGCAGCTGAGCTGGCCTGTCGGAGGCCGAGGGAGGACGCAGCGTAAACCTTGCGCCCGACGTAGTCCATCCTTTTGGACTCCTTGTCAGGGGGCCTATCCACATCCCTAGCGTTCCCAGAACACTGGAAAACATTGTCGGTAACTAACCCCTCAGCCGAGGGGTGCTCCAAGAAACTGGGCAAAGAACTGACAGGGACAGAGTACTTCCTGGCCATCCTGGCCGAGGGCGCAGGGCAGGAAGTAGGCCGCCACCAGAGCTCCAAGGCTGGGCCAACAATTGCCTCAGCCACTGGGAAGGCCTCCGAGGGTGAACCCCTTCGGTCTAGAATCTCCGTAAGGGGGTAGGGGAGCCGTTTGGAAACGGGCTCGAGCTGCATCCCGGTGAATTCCAAGATGAGCTGAGGCAGACCCATAAAGGACGATGGGCTGTCGTCTACAGAACGTTCCAGAGAGAACCCTGGGTCCTCCCGACTAGGGAACATAGAGGAGTCTACTTCGGACTCCGAGGGGTCTGCGAAAAGCTGCCTCAGGCCTGAGTCACTCTTTGTCCGCCGAGGGCGGGAGCAGGGGCAGATAACCCGCGGACAGGTCATGACCGCCGGGTTCCACCGAGGAGGTCGGGCAGCAGGGATCGGATAGCAACCGCCCCAGAGAGGGCACCGACTGTAGCGAAGCGGTTGAGTCGTCGATCGGGCGGCAGCGCTTGCTAGCCGGGGATGAATCGGGTCGGCTGATTCCCGGACAACAATCAGCTGCTGCCATGAACTCGTAACGCCGACGCCATCGGCATCGAAGCCACCTCATCCGGGAGGGGGACGAGGAAGAACGGCACGCTACTCAACTCGTGCTCGATCGAGAACGCCGAGATCGGGCGTGAGCGGCTAGACCGAGAGGAGGACAGAGACCCGAATCCTCTGGGGAACCGAGGGCGGGCCTGGGAAGGAGTGGGACACGCCCGCATGGCTCGGAAGAAATGGCCGAGGTCTGTGGACCCAAAGGTGCGGGCAGAACCTCAGCCTCCACCGGGGGATCCGGCGAAGGGATGGCGGCTCTAGCAGAAGACAGCCCAAATGACGGGTCGAGAGACTAGACAACGTCGACGGGAGTCCTGGCCGGCTGACCTGACGGGGACACCGTGAAGCCAACAGCAAGCGCCACACCTCGACCGAGTCTAACATCGCCGGCAGGGGAGGGGAACTCTCCGCCCCTCCAGCGCCCGACGAGGACTTAGCCTCACTCCTTGACTTGGGCCGGAGGTCCTCAAGGTCCTCTCCTTCGAGGAAAGGGACTAGCAGGCTCTTTGAATGAGGCTGCATGAGGAGAACTCAAGGAGAGCGGGATGAGCGCCGTGACTGAGGAAGAGGGAGGGGCGTTCGCCCCCTCCCCGGAAGAAGGAAGATCGAGCTGCTCAACTGAGACAGCCGATGCGGACACCGCCCAACGAGTCTCCGAGGAATTTTCCGGAGCGGGAAAAATTTCCGGTCGCCCGAGCCCCGAACGGACCGCACGATCCTCCAGAGAGCTGATCGAAAGGGCACAGCAAAATCTCAGAGTTGAGGATCATGATCCAAGTCAAGCAGTAAATGCACATGGAGTGCGGTCTTTCCAAGAGGAATTAGCCGGCGCCTCGAGAGCCGGAAAAGGAATGAGCCATCGCCGCAGCAAAGAAGAAGAAGATCGAAGTTTCAGAAAACTTCCAATTGATTTCAAAGACCGAAAAATCCAGGAACCAGTCGAAAATGCAGAGCGCTAAGGAGGTAACCTGAGCTTCCAAGCGGTAAGGAAGATCTGGCGTCATGGGGCAGAGCCGAGAGTTATACCACCCGGGTGGGTGGGAGAAGCCAGCTTGAAGACCTTCCAGCAAGATTTAAAGCGGCAAGGAACCTGCCAATAAGTGTGGATGAACAACATATCCATGTCCCTAGAACTACTGTTACGGTAAGTTCTTACGAACTGTACTATCTTACTGAGAGGAAACTCCTGGCAGCAGCCTTGTCCCTCCTCACCTTGAGTAACACCTTGTGGATAAAGGGAAATGGAGGCAAGGCGTGAGAAGCCTGGGGTCCACGCCTCGAGAAGGCATCCCTGCAGCGAGCCCTGCTGAGGGACGGGCATGAAACAGCCGCAACTTGGCGCTTTCCCTGGAGGCAAACAGGTCCACCATCGGTTTTCCCCAACAGGAGAACAGTCTGTAAGCTACCTCTGGATGGAGAGGCCACTCATGGGATGTCTGGCCTAAGGGGCTGAGAGCATTCGCCAGCTGGTTCGAGGCTCCTGCCACGTGGATGGCTAGGAGGTCCACCACAACTGGCTTGACGAGGGTCCAGATGCAGAGTGCCTCCTTGCATAGCAGACGGTGCGTGCCGCCCTGTTTGTTGAGGTAGTACATGGTGGTGGTATCGTCCATCTGGACTTGAACCACTTGACCCCAGAGCTGAGGAGCGAAAGTTGACAGTGCCAGTCTGACTGCTCTGAGCTCCAACAGGTTGCCGTGGCATCAGGACTCCTCGGGGTCCAGAGCCCATGGACCCTGTAGTCCCCAATGTGGGCCCCAAGCCCATGAGAGAGGCATCGGTGCAAGAATGACTGTCGGCTCGGGGCAGACAAATGGGATCCCTTCCTGCAACCGGGTCTGGGGAGGTCCACTATGGAGGCGTCCCACATTTTCTGGGTTACAGTGATCAGCTGGTCAAAATGACCATGATGCTGAGTCCACTGGTGCCAGCTCCCACTGGAAGGGCGCATGTTCAATTCGCCCAACAGACCACTGAGGTGCATGCCGCCATGTAACCCAGAAGGCACAGAACCGAGCAGGGTGCAAGAGCCCAACCAGAAATGACTGGGCAAAAAGGAGAGAACCTCTGCCCTGTCCGCCGGAAGCCAAGCTCTGGTTTGATGATAGTTGAGCTCTGCCCTGATGAAGCCCATCACCTGAGAAGGCACGAAGTTCCTACTTGGCCTCGTTGGACCAGGAGGCCGAGCTGGGAACAGATTTGGAGGGCCAGATCCCTGGATCTCTCCACCTCCTGTTGGGGAGCCTGCAAGGAGCCAATCATTGAGGTAGGAGAAATTCTGCCCCCCTCCCGACACCAGAGATGGGCTGCCACCACTGCAATGCATTTGGTGAAGACCGTGAGGCCGATGACAGGCGAACGGCATGACTCGAACTCATACACAGTCCCTTCAATCCTGAAGCAGAGGAACCCGTGATGTGGACGTGATTAGGACATGAAAGAACGCATCCTGCAGATCAGTGAACAGAACCAAATGTTTCGCTCCAAGGATGGTATGATCTGGGACAGAGTGACCATCTGAAAGGTGCGTGACCTGAGGTATTGATTCAGATTGTGGATATCTAGAATGGGGCACCAGCCCTCCGTCTGCTTGGGTTCCAGGAAGTACCTGAGACAAAGCCTGGTCTCCAGGCGGATCCGCCATGAGAGCTACTGCTTCCTTAGGAGGAGGAGCTGAGCAATGTCAGTCTCGAAGAGCTGACTGGGTGCATGTGAAATCCATTCTTCCTGAAGGGTGCGGGCTCGGCTGGTAGGGGTACTGCTCAATTCTAGAGGCAGTCCCTGAGCAACCACTTAGAGAACCCACCTGTCCGTGAGTGATAGCAGACCAGGCGGAGCCAGCCCCATGGAAGACCAGAGCTGGCGTGGCGGAATAGCGGTGGCAACCCCACCCGTCACTGAGCAGGCTTGGAGGAGGAGGAAGCTCCAGGATCTGAGCCTCGGCCTGCTCTGGGCCTGTTTGAGTTCAGGCTTGACCAAGTGTGCTAAGCTTGAGCCTGCTGCTGATGCTGATGTCCTCCCTGGTAGAAGGGCTGATGAACCGCAGGGGAAGAGTGCAGAAAGGGCTTCTTTTCTTCTGCTGGTTCTTGCCCAAAGAACTCTTGGCAGAAGTGAAGTCCAAGGTGGCATTGGACTGCTCTATGCGCTGTAGGTGACCGGCCACTCCTGGGCAGAACAAGTCAGTCCCAAGGAAAGGCACATCAGCAAACTTGTGCTGAGTATCCGAGAAGGAGGAGAGCCTCAGCCAAGACCTGTGGCGAGAGGCAACCGCGGTGGCTAATGCGGGCACACGAGTCCCGATGTTCAGGGCCATCTGGAGCTGCTGTTTGGCAACATGCGGCCCTGATCTCGGACCTGCTTAATCATGGTCTGCATGTCCACAGGAGATGAGGGAGAACTTCATCCAATGACCCGAGAAGGACATGGAAGAAGTGTGCCATGATGGCCGAACTGCCTGACAAAAGCCCAAAGAAGATGCAGTGTAGACCTTCCCTTCGAATGGTCCAAATACTTGGACTCCTTGTCGTTAGGTCGGTCAGTGTCGGCAGAAAGTACAGTTACGTAAGAACTTACCGTAACAGTAGATCTTCGAGAACAGCTCTTGCAGCAGGTTACACCATTAGGACTGAAGCCAGCAGGCGTCAGGACCCCAGGAAAAATTCTAGCTAGCTATCTTCAGCGGGGACCGCCCAGGCGTTAGTCACGCCTCCGGCGTCAGGCGTAGTACATAAGGCGGTCCAGCCCGATTCCCAGTTCTCCACCGAGCTTCCGACGCAGGCTGACATCGAAATGGGAGACCGAGGATCCACCGTCAAGTCAACATTCTGGGAGGAGAAACTAGCAAATACATTCCAGGTCCTGAATCTAGGACAGGAGACCCTGTAGCACTGCCAGGCGAAGCGGCTCTTCGCCGGGCGATGTCAGGCTATAATGCCTGATAAATGTATACTGGAGCTCCAAGTGGCTGCAGCACATATGGCAGAAGTGGAGACGTTTCGAGTGCTGCAAGGAGGTGGCCACACCTAGTAGAATGACCCCGGACTGTACCGGGAGGGCTTTTGTTTGATATCATAATAGAATTAAATACACTGGACAAGCCAGCGAGACGGGACTGTTTGCATACTGGTTGGCCCATCATCCTTCAGAAAAGAAGCGAAAGTTGCTCTGAACTACGAGTAGTTTAGTTCTGTTGAGGTAATACCTCAAGCTGCGGTGAACATCCAGGGTGTGGAGCAGTGCCTCTCCTCTATTAGAGTAATTTGGGAAGTAGACCGGCAGGTCAATATCCTGATTGAGAGTGAGTGTAGAGACCACCTTAGGCAAAATTTTAGATTAGTCCTCAGGGATACTCTGTCCGGTGGAAAACTAAATAAGGCTCTTTGCACATGAGGCGTGAGCTCAGAAACTCTTCTCGCTGAAGTAACAGCAAACAAAACAGCGTTTTCCATGACAGAAACGCAGCTCGCAATCCGCGGCAGGTTCGAAGGGGGGCGTGAGTTGTTCCAGGACAAAGAGCAAATCCCATGGAGGCACTGGGTCCTTAATGGGAGGCCTAAGGTGCAGCACCCTCTCTCAAAAATTCCCGGGTCTAATTGTGCCACTGTACGATGTCCACGGAAGGTGGTAGGCAGAGATGGCACAGAGGTGCACTTTGATAGAGGAGTAGGCTAGACCCGAGCGGAAGGGAGAGCAGGTGAGTCAAACACCACTCCACGGGCAACCTAAAGGGAAAAATCGTGCTGTGACCATAAACAAAAGCAGGCGCCATTACATGGCGTACGTACATACGTTACCAGCTTTCTGGCTGCAGAAAGAACTTCTGCAACCTCTTGCGAGACCCGTGGCGCGAAGATGGCTATGTCTCTAGAGCCATGCATGCAGGTTCAGTGGCGTAAGTCCGGGTGGACCAGTGAACCGTCCTCCTGAGACAAGAGATGGGAGCTGAATGGCAACGGGAGGCGGAGGTTCCAGGATAGCTGAATTAGCAAGGGACCAGATCTGTCTGGGCCAGAAAGGGCCCACAGGATCGATTGCTGCATGCTCCCTGCGCAGTTTGAGAGAACTCTCTGGATCAGCGGAAGGGAGGGAAGCGTAGAGAGAATCTGTCCACCCAGGAGGGACAGCGTCTCGCCAGAAAACACCAGGCCCTGGATCTAGCGAGCAGAAATTGGGCAGTTTTCGTTGGATGGGATGCGAACAAGTCCAACTCTGGGTTCCCCATCGAAGAAACAGATCCTCTGCTACCTCTTGAAGAAGTTCCACTCGTGGACTCTGGCCTGGGAGGCGACTCAGGCCGTCTGCAATCGTGTTGTCCACCCGGGAACACGTACAGTGATCAGATTGCGCCGTGTCGGATTACCCAATCCCACACCCTCATGGCCTCCCTGCAAAGGGGTAAGAGTGTGCGCCTCCTTGTTTGTTGAGGTAATACATCACCGCCGTGTTGTCTGTCTGAAGCATGAGAGAGTACTCGGATTTCTGACTGAAGGGCCTGCAGGGCATAAGGACCGCCCTCATCTCTAGGACATTGATATGGAGATGAGCCTCCAGAGGGTCCACGTGCCTGGGACTTCACCCCGCCCAGGTGTGCTCCCACCCTAGACCTGAGGTCTGTGGTGAGGATTACCTCCGGGGACGGCACTACAAATAGGACACCCGTGGAGAGCAACCTGGGTCTAGCCACCACTGCCAGTCTCGAATCGGTGTTCGTGATTCTGACCGGATGCTGCATGTGGTTTGCCTTTGATCCCATTGCACCTTGAGCATCCACTGAGTTACCGCATGTGGAGCCTTGCGAAGGGACGCTAGGAATGGCCGCAGCCATGTGTCCGAGCATAAGGACCGACCTGGCAGGGACCGTCTTGTTCGACGATAACTCCCTGATGAGGGATCTGATGCGCTCCGCTCTGTAGTCTGGAAGAAAAGCTCTTTCCTGAATGGTGTCCAGTACTGCGCCTATAAATTGCAGCTTCTGCGATGGTACCAGGAGAGACTTCCGTGGTTGATTAGGATGCCCAGAGATGGGAACAGGTCCTGGGTGCTCTGGATCATACGAAACAACGCCTCTCTGGAGGCGGCCATGAGAAGCCAATCATCCAGAATGCGGAACACATAATGGCCCTGTCTCCCTAGAGCCGCTGCCACAACTGCCATGCATTTGGTAAAGACCCTGGGTGCGGATGACAGTCCGAATGGAAGGGCTCGGAACTGAAGGTGGTGGTCGAGAAACTGAAGCGCAGGAACCTCTTGTCGCCTGAGCTATAGGGATGTGCAGGTATCGTCCTGCATGTCTAGAGAGCTAAGAAGGCGTCTTGCTTCAGCATGGAATGAGACCGGAAGAGTCACCATGTGGAATCTCTTGTCGCGACCGACACGTTGAGGTCGCTGAGGTCAGAATCGGACGGAGGTCCCTGTTTTCTTTGGAACCAGGAAGAAGTGGGAATAGTATCCTTGTCCTCTCTGGTTCTCCAGGACGTACTCTATCGCTCCCTTTTGCAAGAAGCACAGTACTTCTTGCCAGATCAGAGACTTGTGCTGACCGGATACCGGAGAGCAAAGGAGGCCTCGGGTGGCTTTCTCTGGAATTCTATAAAGTGGCCTCTTCCGACCAACTGAAGAACCCACCTGTTGGTGGTTATAGCCTACCATCCCGGCAGGGAAGTTCATAATCGACCCCGACCATGATTTCCCGTTGATCCTGAGGGCAGGGCCGGAAAGAAGTCAGGCTGTGGCGGCTGAGGGTCCCGCTGGCTGGACCGCTTGAAGTACGCTGTGCCGCTCACGGTCGCTTCCTGGCTCTCTGAAGCTCGGAGCCCCTCTGTTGTGGGACGGGAGGGACTGTTGCCTCTACGTCCAGCCACGAATCGGCTTTGGTGCTCCGAAAGGAACTAAGCTTGGGTCGGAGTACATGGCCTGAACTGACCTCACCGCCTTCCCGGCCTCTTGGAGTTTGTAATAATCTTCTTTGAGGGCTTACCAAACAAGACTTCTCCCTCAAATGGGCGTCCATGATATTCTTCTGGACATCGGGTAAAAAGCGAGCGGCAACCAAGAGTGTCTCGGATGCATACCCTAAACTGCTGCTTGGGCCGAGAGTCCGCGAGTCATCACGCTGGCTCGCAGCACTTGGTTCTACGTCCGAACCCGTGCGAAGGGCTGAAGCATCTCCTCCTTCTGCTCACCTTCGCGCAGTTTTCAGCCGCATCCAGACCCTGTTCCCACAAGGCATTTGGAACTGCACCATGTGGGTCAAGTAATTCAGGGATCTGATGGCGCAGGTAGTGGAAGCATCGGCGCCTACCCATAGCGTCCAGCTGTTTGGACTCTGGGTCCGTGGCAGGGTGCTCAGATGTTGCGGTCTCTGGGACTGGTCATGTGAGGCTGTTATAACCAGAGAGTCGGCCTGAGGCTGCTGAGTCAAGTACTGGTCTTCTCTGGGGCCTTGTACAAGCGATCAGCTTTCTTGGCATCGCCGGGAGTGAATAGTGGGCCTTTTACGCTGCATGAGTGATGTCCACGAAGGTGTCTACCAAGGGTGGCACCACCACAGGCTTGGGGTCCTTCTGCCGAAGATACTTTGCAAGGCGTAGCCTTTAGGGTCTAGCTCTTCCGCATCCCATCCCATGTTCTCTTGGATGTGTCTCATAATATCCGAGCGAAGGGTCATCCGGAGGAGACTTTGGCATCTCGCGTAGATCCGGAGAAGGGATGGAGAGGGAGATGGGATCTGGATGTTGAGAACTCTGATCCCATGTCCTCCGTCGAAGGCGATCGTAGCGTCTTCTGGGTCTCTTAGGGTTGGGTGACCTGGAAGAGGATTTGGACTGAGGTCTCCGTTTGTCTGGTCTCCCCTTGGAGGTGTTCTGTGCTCCTGGGAGGAGGTAATCGCCTGCCGACCCCGATGGGGAGGGGCGCAGGAACCGGAGGAGTAATCGGTGTAGGAGGAAGAGGAGGTGGAGTGGGAACCATGTCCTTCTTTATGGTGTCCACCAGTAAGTGAACAGCTCCTTCACTTCTACCATGGAAAGGCCCGACAACGGTCCGGGCGCCGTGGACGGTCGTCGGGTCCCGCGCCGGCTCCACAGGGGGCTCGGGTAATGGCGAGGGTTCTCTGGGCGTCTTGATAGGACCGGGTCGCCTCTGCCTGGTCCTCGGGCTGAGTTAATTCCTCCTGGTTATGGTCTCCTGACCGGCGTCTGTCGGAGGCGTCGGGGTTCTCTTCTCAATAGGGTGGGCGCTGGTCCCTACCGGCGTCCGATGAGGTGTTGGCCTGGCTGGCGGCGGTCGTCTCGGCCGGCGGCTCAGGGATCTGTGGCGGACTACAGCAGGGCACATCGCGCCGGGTCCCGGTCTCTTCAGAGAGGTAAGCTCCGAGGTCTTGCGAAGGGGCAAGGAAGCCGACCTGACGCTCGGGTTCAGAAAGGCGTGGAACCTGACTTATGGTGATGGTGGCGATCCCCAGACTTGACTAAGGCCCTGAGGATCGAGGAAGGTCTGGCAGTCTTGGCCTGAGAAGAGGAAGACTTCTTAACCGCAGCAGGAGGAGGCGGAGAGCTGGCCCGGAGGGGAGCGGTCGGACCTGCAACGAGCTGCGTGAGTCTGAGGCCCTGGACGGCGACCTGGAAGGGCCTTCTCCCTTTGTTTTCAGCATGCTTGTGGGCCTTTTTGAAGAGTTCCCCTTGGAAGACATGGTCTTAAGCTTTTCTTCCAGCAAAAAGCCTGAAGGGCCTTCTGGCGACGGATCCGGGTTCTGCTATTAAACCCTGGCAGAAGGAGCAGGCCGGTGTCGTGGTCTGGCCTAGGCACCGGGACGCGGGCCGCGTGAGGGTCTTTAGAAGGGATCTGTTCCCACAAGCACACTTGGAGGAGTGACCGGAGGTCGGAGAGGACATCAGAGAAAACTTGCTTGAAGAAATTGAATTTCCATAGGAAGAACTTAACCATAGCATCTGCTAGAGCTGAGCCGAAGGATTTGAGACATGCAAGTCGGCAGAGGAAAGAACTGGGGGAATCAGGAGGGACCACCCTTATGTACTACATCTGGCGTCGGAGGCGGGACCGACGTCGGGGCGTCCGCTGAGAGATAACTAGCTAGAATTTTCCTGGGGTCCTGACGCCTGCCGCTTCAGTCCTAATGGTGTAACCTGCTGCAAGAGCTGTGTCTCAAGTAAGATCTGCCAATGCCCTGAACACAGGGCGGTCACCAGGCTCTCAGCCGAAGGGTGCTCTGTGAACCCCGCAAGAGACCCCATGGGCACCATGCCATGGAGCCTGACTGTGCTGGATATGAGGCAGGATGCTGCCACAGTTGAAAAGCAGACCAACAATGGCCTCGCCACAGGAAAAGCCTCTGTCGGGGTATCCTGCCCTTGAGGATGTCCGTGAGAGGGTACTCCACCTTTTCTGGATGGGTTCCAGGGGCATCCCTGTAGAATCAGAGATGAGATAAAGGATCCCTTGGAAGGAGGAAGGACTTTTCTCCATCCCTGTGCCTGTGATGACTCATCATCCCCAGGATGAGAGTGGAGCCTAGCGATAACAGAGTCCAAAGAGTCGGGTACAGCGGCCTGCCACCCAAATTACCCTCGACCCGCCAAGGGCAGTCTGGGGTGACCATGACCAAGAGATGTCGGGAAGCCCGGTATCTGGTCGATCCTCTTTGAAGGGACCCTCCACAGGCTGCTTGGGTGGCGGCTCCACCACTACTCGAAGGAGATGGGTATAGGCTGAACGGAGGACGGACCTGCCCCATGGGCTGGAGGAACCAAAGGCTCGGTTCCGAGGGGTAAAACGCCTGGGAAGCCAAAGCCAAGTAATGGCTGGGTAGAAGTCGGAAGTCGGCTTGTGCCAGGACAAAATCAGCTGATGCCACATGAGGTCCTCGTAGGTGCCGGAGTTTCCGCTGGAGCCTCTCATCTGAGGAGGACGAGGAAGACCAGTGGCGCCGCTTCTTTGGAATGTTTGTGGTTCTTCCTCGGACGTCCAGACGAGGGGTTCTAGAACCTCGACCGAGATCGGACGGGCCCACTCGGGAGACACTGGAGGGACCAGTGATACAAGGGGTCCGAATCGGGTCCTTGATGGGGACACCAGCAGGCTGGGTCTCCTCATCAGGAAGACAAGGACTGGAGTAATTTCCAAGGAGTCTATGTCCGGGGCGCGACAGTGGAGTCGATGGGGTAGAGGACAATCTCAACCTCATCGGCCGCATCCTTGGTCAGCTGGCCCAACGGAAGGTCTGTGAAACCTGCGCTGAGGAAGCGATCTCAACCGAAGTTCAGACTGCATGCTCCTGGGACTGAGACCTCTCTCGGTCCCAAGAGCATCTTCGCTAAGACTAAGAGTTGTCAGTTCCTTATCTCTTTTACGAGATAAGGAGGAGTGAGAGCTCGCAGGCAACTCTCCCGGTGGAAAGAGACTGGCACAACTCCTTGAGGAACCCAGAAGGTGGAGCCCAGGTTAAGTGGAATGAAAAGCTTTGATTGTCTGAAGCATGGCGGTTTCTTCTTCGAACGCCTTCATGCTCCAGCTGTTCGGTAGAAACCCGCGGCCGCAGAAACCGCCCACCTAGCCTCCTTTGGACTTCACCTGAGGATTCCTTTTCTCCAGCCGACACCTAGGCAGTAGATGCACATGAGATGGGGATCGGTGCGAGTCATCTTCTGGCCGCAAGGACACTGGCGAAATCCTGGAGAAGATTTTCTTCCACGATCAAGGACGCAAAAACGTGATTGCTAACTCTGAGTTTTTATTTTTTTTTATTTTCATTTTCATATTTATTCCTCCTCCTCCCTCAGCTCTGGTCTCCTTGGAAGCACCAAGAGTCATCCCTCTGCAGTCTGCCCTACCTGGACAGTCCTCCGTCGCCCATGTAGCCTCGGATTACCCACAGGCGGGGACAGGTGGGCCCCAACACCCGAGCAGTCAGTAGTGTCAGTCCGGAGGGTGCCAGGCGGGTGGCTGCAGATCGAGGGCAACTCGTGCTCCGTCTCCACCGGAGCCAAAGGGCATTTTCCGCTTGTTGGGGAGTGGCTAGTACCCTGGCGTTAAGGCATGGAACCCGGTCTGCCACCCCTGCCCCTTCTCCATCGTCAGCGCTTGCTGCATCTCTGGCCTCCGCCCAGAGGAGCAGCTGACACCGACAGGGACCCCTGTCCCTCCTGGGACAGGAGAGCTGTCTCTGGAGCGCTCAGTCCTCTCCCTCCTGCAGAGCCCCACCAGCAGGCTGGGTTCCTGAACCCAGGTCGCCGGTGTGGTGTCCAGCTCCTCAACCCTCAGCGCCACCAAGCCAGGCTACTCGGAAGAGTTTCCACCTGTAAAACCGGCATTGAAAGCTTTTAGGCCTACAAATGCATGAGCATGAGGGAGGCAACCTGTATCTTCCAGCGGAAAGAAGATCTGGCGCCATGGGGCTAAGCCGAGGTATATACCACCTGATGGGTGGAGGAGCCAGCTTGAAGACTTCTGGGAAGATTTAAAGGGAAAGGACATACCAATAAGTGTGGATGAACAACATATCCACGATCCTAGAATAGTCATTACCACATGCGCCGGGCTTGAGGTGCTGCTTCCTCGCTGCTCAATCTCAGGCGCCGCCCTCCTGAAAAGTTTGCTTCCTGTTGGTCCTAGTGCATCTGGCGTGACTCCCATTAGTGTGAATGAGTGGTGGAGACTTTATATCCGGGAAGATCCCACTTGTCTGAGGTGACAGTGGAGCAAGCGGAAAGGAAGTGGCGGAGCGGACCCCCAGGGGGACCCAGAGCTGGGGTGACGGGGAGAGGGTTGGCAGCCCTGCCCGTCACTGAGCAGGCTTGGAGGAGGAGGATCCAGGATTGGAACCTCGGCCTCCTTTATGGGCCTGGCAGGCCCGAGCTTGGCCGGGGCGCCAAGCTTGAGCCTGCTGCTGTCCCCTTGAAAGAGGACTGCTGAGCTGCAGGAAAGAATGCCGAAATGCTTCTTTTTCTTCTGCTAGTTCTTGCCCAAAGAACCCTTGGAAGAAGTAGTGTCCAGGTGGCACTGGACTGCTCAATGTGCTGAACATGACCAGCCACTCCTGGGCCGAACAGGTCAGTCCCTAGGAAGGGCATGTCAGCTGAATGTGCTGAGTATCCGCTGGAAAGCAGGAGAGCCTCAGCCAAGCCCCATGGGTAAGAGGCAACTGCGGCTGCCACCGAACGGGCACAAGAATCCCTAGCTGTTGCTTGGCTACAGCCTAGCCCTGGTCCCAACCTGCTTGACTGTGGTCTACATGTCCCGGGGAGATGTGGGAGGACTTCATCCAAGGCAAGAAGGGCATGGGAGAAGCGGTGCCATGACGATGGCCGAACTTGCCTGACGGCGTCCAAGGAAGAAGCTGCATAGACCTTCCTGGCTGAATGGTCCAAAAGCTTGGACTCTATCAGGAGGTCAGTCGGTATCAGCAGAACTGCCAGTATGCCTGAACACAAAGGCGGTCAACCAGGTTCTTGGACGAAGGGTGCTCTGTGAACACTGCAAGGGACCCCATGGGCACCACATACTTGCAGGCCATGTGGGCAGGCGGAGCTGGACAGAGGTGAGCGCTGCCAGGGTTCTTAGGCTGGCCAACAATGGCTTCTCGCCACATGAAAGGCCTCCGCTGGGGTATCCTCTCTTGAAGATGTCCGTGAGAGGGTACTCCGCCTTTTTCTGGATTGGCTCCAGGGCATCCCTGTGGATTCAGAGATGAGGCGAAGAATGCCCTGAAAAGACGAGGGACCTTCCTCCGCCTTGAAGCCAATGGTTGATTCATTATACCCTGGATGAGAATGCAGGCCGGTGACATCCGAATCTGAGGAATCAGATACAACGGTCGATTGCCCAGGTCACCTTCGACTACCGGTGGCGGTCCAGGGTGACTGTGACCGACAATGCCGGGAGGCTCGGGTGTCCGCCTATCTTCCTTGGAATGCACTCTCCACAGGCTGTTTGGGCAGTGGTTCCACCACGATCAGTGGAGAGACCGCTTTAGACTGAGCTGGGGTTTTACCGCTCTGCAGGTGTGGGAAACAGATCGATTGGCTTCTCAAGGAGTTGGCTTCGCCATGAGGCGAAGCCAAGTAATGGCTGGGGTGGAGGCTGGAGTCGGCTTGTGCCTGGCCAAAATTAGCTGCTGCCACGAGGTCCTCATACCGCGGAGTTTCCGCTGGAGCCTCTCCTTGTCCAGGAGGAAGAAGACAACCGATGGCGCTGTCTCTTTTAGAGCATTTATGGCTCTTTCTTGGCCTTTCGGTCAAGGGGTCCGAGACCTCGATCGAGATCGGACAGGCAGATTCGGTCACTCGGGAGACATCGGTGGGACTGGTGATTTCCTGGGGCTGGGGACCACTTCCTTGACAGGAGTCCCAACAGGCTGGGTCTCCTCATTGGGGAAATTCAGAATAGGAGTTTGATCGAAGGAATCATCGGCCATAGTTGGCGATAAAGGATTGATCGGTCGATGACTATTTCTACATCGCGATCGACAGTTCGGTTGACTGGACCAGATGGCAGAGCCGAAAAGCCAGTGGCTGAAGAAGCAATCTTGACCGAAGTCGAGTGCCGGTTCCTGGGACCAAGATCTCTCCCACTCCCAAGAGCATCTCCATCAAGACAAAGATGATCCCAGATCCTTCTCCCTTTTATGGGATCGAGAGGAGTGCATGTCTGCAGGACTTTATTCCTTGGTCAGGAGAGACTGGCACAACTCTTGGAAAGAACCTCAGGAGGTGGAGCCCAGGTTGAGTGGAAAGAAGAAGCTCGAGAAGTTTCTGCAGTCAGTCGCTTCCTCTTGAATGCTTGCGTCGTTCCAGTTACTCAGCGGGTCCCGCAGCCTCGAAACCATCCATCGAGCCTCCTTGGCTTTCACTGGAGGTTCAGTTTCTCTGGCCTCCCCAACTTCAGGAGCGCAGACGGTCGTCAAGGGACGCTAGGATGGAAAGTAAGATACAACGATTTCGAGGTGTCATGGTCGACACCAAGACAATATACATCGGCATGGGATCGGTGTGCGATATCTTCTGGCCGCAAGGGCACCGACGCAACGGGGGTAGACTTGTCTTCCATAATCGAGCTGTAAATTCGCCGATCGCTAATGCGGATAAGACAGATTTTGGAGTCAATCAAAACCTTTATTTATCCAGGCAGGCACCATTGATAAATAAATTGAGCAAGGCTCATTTGCAAGGTGGACCTGGTCAGAATACATCAAAGTACAGTACAGAAGCAGGTATACAACAAGCAATAACATCCAAGGAAGAAAAATATTGTAAACAGTACAGTACATGGTTGAAAAAAAAAAACAGCATTATTTTACAATTGAAGAAGTCAGCAGATGTACAATCAACCATAGGCATACAGGGTTATAAGCAGATATCTTTGAGTGAGGCAGCCGGCAACTACACATATAGGGAAAGAGGCCATGTATGGGGTGGCAGGTTAGAGAGGTAAAGAAGAGGAGAGATATACTACCGACGACTGGGGAAACATTGAGCTAAAACCACAGAAAGTGACGATGGCTGTCACGCATTTTAACAAATCATGGGAGGATGGGGTGGTACCTGAGGACTGGAGGAGGGCAGATGTGATTCCCCTTCACAAAAGTGGGAGCAAAGCAGAAGCAGGAAACTACAGACCTGTAAGTTTGACCTCAGTGGTAGGAAAATGATGGAATCACTTCTGAAAGAAAGAACTGTTGAGTACCTAGATGCCAGCGGGCACAGGATCCAAAGCAGCATGGATTTACAGCAGGAAGGTCATGTCAGACAGAATCTAATATATTTCTTTGACTGGGTGACCAAAGTAATAGACGGGGAGGGGTTGTGTATATGGCCTACCTAGACTTTAGCAAGGCATTTGACACAGTCCGCACAAAGATTAATAATCAAGTTAGCCAGCTTGGGAGTGGGTCCCAGGGTGGTAGCCTGAGTTGCAAACTGGCTGCACAACTGGACACAGAAGGTAATAGTGAGTGGCACACATTCCGAGGAAGGGTGGTCACTAGTGGAGTACCTCAGGGCTCAGTACTGGGTCCAGTCCTCTAACACCTTTATAGGTGACATTGCAGAGGGTCTGAGGAAAGGTATGCCTCTTTGCAGATGATACAAAGATCTGTAACAATGTTGATACACAAGGTGGGGTAGAAAGGATGAGAAGGGACTTGGCAAGGTTGGAGGAATGGTCAGACATATGGCAACTTAGATTCAATGCAAGAAGTGCAAAGTAATGCACCTGGAAACAAAACCCAGGAGAAGAGTACACAATAGCAGGGGAGGCACTAACAACAACAAAAATGGAGCAGGACTTGGGGGTAGTCATATTGGATGATCTAATGGTGGGTAAGCAATGTGAGAAGTCAGTGAGGAGAGCCAGGGGATACTGGGATGCATTTGAAGAGGCATCACAAGTAGAAAAAAGGAAGTGGTTATCCCTCTGTACAGACAGTTGGTGAGACCCCATCTGGAGTACTGTGTGCAGTTTTGGAGACCTCATCTACGCAAGGACATAGACAGGATGGAAGCAGTCCAGAGGAGGGCAACTAAAATGGTACAGGGTCTGCAGCAAAATCATATGAAGAGAGACTGACAGAGCTTAATATGTATACCCTTGATGAAAGGAGGGACAGGGGGACATGATAGAAATGTTCAAGTACCTCAAGGGAATCAACAAAGTCCAGGAGGGTAGCATCTTTCAGAAAAAGATATGTAAGAACAAGGGGACACAATTTAAAGATAGAGGGGGACGGCTCAGGGCAATGTGAGGAAATCTTTTTTCACGGAGAGTGGTGGATGCTGGAACTGCCTTCCTGGGGAGGTTGTTGGGGCTAAAACAGTGGGGAGAATTCAAACATGCATGGGACAGACACAAGGTAATTGTATTGGGGTGGCAGGAAGTAGGCTGTTGGTTAACTAGAATCTGCAGCTTATCCAGTAGGTAGGGAAATGGGCAGACTGGGTGGGCTATGTGGTCCTTATCTGCCGCCAAAGTCTATGTTTCTATGTCATGTACTTGTTTATTATGATAATGACGGAGGAGGGTAGATAATTGGGACACTACTATGGATGGGGTGGGACTCTAGCCAGGCTGGAGTGGACAGGGAAGGGTGGGTGCAGCAGGAAGAGTTAATAGTGAAAGAGTGAGGCCAGGGGTAGAAACATGGTGAGTCAGGATGGAAGGGGAGTTGCGAAATTAGTGGGCTAGCGTGAGGAAAACATTTGCAAGGTGCTTTCATGTAGCGATCGAGAGCGCCTCGATATTCAGGCTAACAGGGCAGCTCAGCTTCAAGTTCCTCCAGAAACTGTTCCACAATGTGGGTAAAGAGAAGCTTAGAGCAGCTTGCCAAAATAAGTTTTGACCCTTGGAGGGCAATTAGCGAATACCTCCTTAGAGCGTAGGTGCCCAACACACTCTGGGGAATACAATCTGAGACATATGAGGGAGCTTGTTGGTCACCGCTCTGAAGGCCCATAGGGCGGCATTTCTATTCCTTCTATAGTGAAGGGAAGTCCAGCCCAACGATGAGTACAGGGAGCAGTGGTGTGTGGAAAGTGGAAGGCCAGTAATGAACCTGATAGCTCTGTGGTAGAGGGTGTCCAACTTAGCCAGTGCAGAGGCTGTAGAGCAGGTCCACGTAATCTATTAAAGACAGGAAGGTTAGCTTGAACCAGTTGAATCTTGCCTTCCTTTGTGAGCAGGTGGTTAATTCTGTAGAATAGTCCTAATCTTTGCCTTAGTTTCTTCTGTAGTTCTTCAAGATGGTCGGCAAAGGAAAGTTTATGATCGAGCCAAACTCCTAGATATTTGAATTTAGCTACATACTCTAGTGTTTCTCCAAGAACAGTGGTAATTTGTGGGATAGCCCCCCCCTGCAGGACTTCCGCATGCAAGGAGGGGAGAAGAGCATGGCTTTTGTCTTTTCGTATTGAGCAAAAGCTTTTTGTTTATGAGCTGGTACTGTAGAAGGTTAAACTCAGCTTGGAGGTCTTCAAGGTTGCTTCTGGTGTGGAGGACCTAAGTACAGTACAGTGTCATCCAGCGAATAAGTGGATGTTGGCTTTTTGATGGGGTCATCGATGTTGTTATTAGACTGCAAAGAGGAGGGGACCAAGGATAGAGCCCTAGGGCACACCCCTCAGCATAGGTTTTAATGGAGAAAGATCACCTTCAGCTTTAACCTGCTGTTTCTGTTCTCTGAGGTAGTCTGCAAACCAGCACATAGATTTATGGTCCAGGCCTAAGGTGCTTAGGGAGGAAATAAGCAGAAGGTGATCGACTATGTTGAATGCCTTACTAAGATCCAGGAAAATGGCACAGACATGCTTTTGTTGTCAAGGTCTAGGAGCCAATCATTGGTCACCTTAGCTAGGGCTGTTATGGTGCTGTGCTTTGCTCTGAATCCAGACTGAACTGGGTTTAATAGGCTTCTGGATTCTAAGTATACCCCTAGCTGGCCACACACTATTTTTCTAGTAATTTAGACAGGATGGGAGGAGGGAGATTGGTATGTAATTATTTAGATCGCAGGGTCACCTGCTTTTAATAGAGGGATGACATGGGCTATTTTCCATTGAGGAGCTACCCAGGAGAGTGACATGTTGAATAGGTGGGTGATTGGCACACCAAGCACATAGTAGGCACATTTCAGATAGTATGGCTCTATAAAGTCGAACCTGCTCCCTTCCTGGTGTCCAGTTGCAGCAGCAGGTCTTCCACCTCTTTTAGAGAGACAGGCAGGAGGAAGAAGGCCTCCTCGGTGAGAGGGGACTCGTGGGTTGGTGGGCCCTGAGCTGTGCGGAGGTCATTGGTGAGGAGAAGTATTAAATGCTAGCCCTGCCGTTGCAAAATGGTTATTGAGGGCTTCCAATATCTCCGATCGGTTAGAGATAATGCTGCCACGGACTTAATTTTTGCTGGAATGGAATTACCAGGTGCGTGTCCAGACAGGTCTTTTAATGTTTCCAGAGCTTTGAAGGATTTCTTGAGGCAGAGGCTAGCTCCGACGACAGTAGGTGGCGTTGGCTGCTCTGACCAACTTGGTGCACTTGCTACGTGCTCTCTTAAAAGACACCAATCCGAGTCGTTCTTGCTTCTTCGGCTTTTTTCCTTAAAGTATCCCTTTCTAACAGGCAAGCTTTGAGCTCAGGTGAGAACCAATGGCAGGTGCTGCTCCTGACCTGCACCTTAACCAAGGGTGCATGCTTATTTAAAGCCTCACTTAAAAGATCATAAAAAATAGTATATGCCCTGTTAACCATTTTGGCTAGGAAGAATTCCTGCCATCGTGGTGAATGTTTCAAGTCATGGACATAAGCAAACAAATCAAAGTTGCGTTTGCACCTCTTGATAGAGAACTTTGCCACAAACTGTGGGTTGTCACGGATCTAATGGTGGTGATTATGCAATGATCACTAATGTCTGAGAAAAATGTTCTGACATGAGAGAAGAGGTGTGGCTTGCTAACCAAAATTACATCTAAGAGGGAGCTGTTGTTTAGGTTCTTTTATTTGGGCGTAGTAGGCTGCCAATGAGTTGCACCAGCCCTAGAGTGTCACAAATGATTTCAAGGAGCTGATGCACTTGATAGCCAATCGTAATTCAGGTCGCCAAAATAATGGTTTCCAGGAACTGAGCTCCAGCACGGAACTGAGGTGAGACAGGAGATGCAGCCCGGCAGAAGGGGGCCAGTAGCAGCCTACTACACAGAGTGCACTGGAAGGAGAAAGTTCGATCTTCTGGTCAAGCACTCAAATTCTTTGGGGAGAATGATGCCTACGCATGCAGCTGAGTATTTGTCCCTTACATAAACTGCCACCCCACCTCCTCTTGATTTGCCTATCTGCTCGGAAGAGTAAATTATTTGGGATATTGATTTCATTGTCTGGGGTGGCTGGCCTAAGCAAGGTCTCAGTGATCACTAGGACGTCAGGTAGGGTGTGGCTCACCCAAGCCTGAATAACGGTGAACTTTTTCAGCAACTACAGGCATTAAGATGCATCAAAGACATTCATTTGATATCTGCCAGGTCTGATGGAGAAGCAAGGGTGTCTAATGGTCCTGGGTTGAGTTCAACATTGCCTGAGCACAACAGTAAAAGAAACAGGATTCTTTTAAGGCAGCGAACTGCAATTTGTAAACACTATTTTTAGGCGATAGGGAGGCAGTGTTGATGGGTGAGGCCTGTACCCACTCCTGGTGTTATACTGGCCTAGTGTTGCAGCCACTAGTGTCCTGGCAGGAATTGCCATGAGTAGGAAGTCTCGAGTCTGGATGGGGGAGTAATCTGCAGAGGCAGCTCGAGAAGTCCCACTCCCCAGCAGAGACAGCTGAGAAGACCAATAGCCCAGAATGGCTACCTGAAAGGAGCTGTTGGATGCAGGACAGGGAGAAGTGCAAGGTCATTCCACTTTAGGGAGGATGAGGGTTCGAAGAATTGAGCTGAGCGCTAGTAAAGCTAGTGACACACCGAGGAACCAGCTGTAATTTCCCATGGTAGATCTAAACACCACAACAGCCGACAGTAAAAGCCACTAGAAGCCTAGACCAATCGGCGATCAGGTGTCATAAGTTCAAAATCCTTTTGTTGGCTGAGAGGCGGTTTTGGCGCTGAACGTAAATGTGGAGCAGCTCTCTGCAGCTGAGCCAGTGAGGTGGTTCAAGGCTGCAATCCAGTGTGGCAAGATTGGTCTGTAGCTTTTGTTTCTGTTTCTGGCCCTGCTCCACCAGTACAGAATGGAAGTGGGGGCAGCCGTTCAAGTCTTGCAGCCTTAGTGGATGAGAACGGTTCGATCTGAGAAACAGGCAGAAAACCCGGGATGGTCCTCAGAAATCAGAGGTATCCCATGTCCACTACAGCAGAAAAGGAAGTAGAAAATATAATGCGTTTCCTCTAACAGAAAAGACAGCTGTTGTAGTCCTCTAGTGGCTATGTAGTATAATTTGCAAATGAGAAGAGAAAAAAAAAAAAAAAAAAAAAGTAACCGAAGGTTTTAGAGCCAGGCCTACAAAATGTGTAGCACAAGGGAGGCAACCAAATCTTCCAGCAGAAAGGAAGATCTGAGCGTCACGGGTGGAGTTGGTAGAGCAGTAAGTACCACCTGGGTGTGGGCCTGAAGATGCTGGCAGATTTAGTGGAATGGGACATGTAAATAGTGTGAATGAACAACATATCCACGATCCTAGAAAACAGGTTACTCACCTGCAGTAGTAGTTCTAGGAGTGGTATTTTTGTTCATCCACACGCCTTGCATGTCCTTCCCTTAAATCTGCCGGAAAGTCTTCAAGTTGGCTCCTCCCACACACCCAGGTGGTATAACTCTTGGCTCCGCCCTATGATGCCAGATCACAGCCCACTGGAAGCCAGGTTTGTGTGTCCACAGCCGGAGGTCAGGTGGGTCCTGTGGATGAACAACATACATCACTCCTAGAACTACTGTTAAAGGTGAGTAAAGTACAATTACGTAAGAACTTACCGTAACAGTAGATCTTTGAGAGAAGCTCTTGCAGCAGGTACCACAATTAGGACCGACGCCACCTGGCAACGATTCTCTGCATTTTTTTCCATCCAGCAGTACCGATGTGGAATGCCTCGACGACATTGGCTCCACCCGCGCCACCCTATATAAGGGAAGAGTTCCCACGTGCTCCAGTTCTTGCACGCCCCATCAGGCAAAGAGATGGTAACAGGCCAATAGTTAGAAGTATGAAATGATTTCTCACAAGGGGAAGGCCAGTCTGAAAGGATCGATCCCTGGGGAAGGAGGGCAGGAAATATACCTGCTGCAAGAGCTATACAAGTTACTCACCTGTAACAGGAGTTCTAGGAATGGTATATGTTGTTCATCCACACTTATTGGCAGGTTCCTTGCCACTTTAAATCTTGCCGGAAGGTCTTCAAGCTGGCTCCTCCACCCACCGGATGGTAAAACCTCGGCTCCGCCCCATGATGCCAGATCTAGCTCGCCAGAAGCCAGGTTGTGCGTTGAAGCCGGGAGGCCAGGTGGGTCGTGTGGATGAACAACATATACCATTCCTAGAACTCCTGTTACAGGTGAGTAACCTGTATTTAGGGACATGGATATGTTGTTCATCCTATTATGCAGACTCCTAGCAGTTCTCCGGGAGGAGGGAGGCAGCACACCCTACTTAGGTAGAAAGACTGGAGAACCGAGGCCCGACCAACATCCTGGCGTGACCAAAGGTCGATGAGGAAGGGGAAAACGGTAAGGCCTGCTTCCAGGTAGAAGCCCCGCGATATCCTGGACCGAGTATCCTCGAAGCAGCCACCGATGCAGCGGAAGGGTGGGTACAATGAGCACTTATCCTCTGGGAGGCTCCATGCCCGCCCACCATAGCGGAGACCTATGCAGAAGGTGATCCACCCACTCGTCATCCGCTGGCTGCAGGTCTGCCAGGTGCGGCTTCAGCGTGAATGATAAATAGCTGGCGAACCTTTCCCAAACTTCAGCCCCACGCTCCCTGGGTAGCGGCGTTTAAATAGGGTCCCAAAGGAACCTATATACGGCCTGAGGTGTGAATGGGGAAGAACCCCAGCAGAAGCAATACCCGGATAGGAAAACTCCGCCACCACCAACGGAAGGAACTTGGTGGGGCGAGGACAACCTTGTCCCTGTGGAAGCCAGATAGGGAGATTCAAAGGCGCCTGAACTCTCCTCCTTCTGGATGGCAGAGTAGCCCCAAGAAGGTGTTCTTCCACAACAGGTGGGGAAACTCGCACCTGTGCAAAGGTTCGAATACTTGCCCATGAGCTAAACCCATACCAGTGAAGATCCCACAGAAAAAGGGATACTCTCCCGAGAGGAGGTGTGGTCGAGGCCTGGAAAGTGCCAGACCACCTTTTCTGTGCCACCGACTGCCTTCCGCCCACGCCCAGAAGACAGGGTGACCAACAGAAGCACCCAGAGGGTCATCGGTCAAGCCCTGGTTCAAAAGAACAGACCGCAGATGGTCCGAATGCTTGCCGAGGGACGGGAGGGGCCCAGCCCTGTCCCAATATCAAATGGAGAACTCTTCCATTTGAAGGCGAGCATGTTTGGCTGACTCCCAGCAGGACGCCCGCAAAACGCTCGAGGACCTTGCTGAAAGACCCCAGGCCTGGCTCCTAGCCGCACAGGGACCAGGCCTTTAGGTGCAGGGATTGAAGGTCCAGATGGAAACCTTCCCTGAAAACAGAGATCAGGACCGGCGGGCTGGAAACCGCCTCGGGAGCCTGGGGCTGAGACTGAGGAGAGCTAGATACCAGAGCTGGCCAACCAGTCTGGGGCTACCAGCATTGCCTGCGCCTAGTCCTCCTCGCCTTGCCCGTGGGTCAAGGGAAATAGGGGAGAGGCGAGAAGAGGCCTGGGTCCGTGGATTTGACGGGATCCCTACAGCAAACCTGCTGAGGGGCATGAGACAGTCTTGGCCTCGTATTCTTGCTGGAGGGAAGGAGGAGAAGATCTTGTGCTACCTCCGGCAGGAAGACCACTCGTGAGGCACAGCCTATGTCCGACAGAGCATCAGCCAGGGTGCTGGAGGCTCCTGCCATCGAATGGCTAGAAAACCGCCTCCCAGCTCTGCTGAAGACCAATACGGAGAGCCTCACGAGATGCAAGGGTTCCGTCCGAACCTGGCGGGTAGGTAGCACATGGTCGTGGTGTTGTCCACTTGGACTTAAACCACTAGACCCCTCAAGACAAACGGAGCGAGCGGTGCAAGAAAAGTGGACCGCCAGGAGCTCCAGCGGTAGGAAAGACATCGACTCCCGAGAGGACCAGAGGCGGAGCACTCTGTATTCCCTTGATGGGCACCCCAACCCATCCGAGAAGCATCGGTCGGAGCAGACCGCCGACTCGGAGCGGACAAACAGGATGTTCTCCTGCAAGAGCTGGAGCGGTCGAGGCGATTCCCCAACTCCTGGGCTGTAGTCACGAACTGGTCCGAAGGAACGCAGCACTGTGACCGCTGGCTGGCCAGTCCCCACAAGGGAACTGATGAACCAGTGGGTCCAACAGACCACGCTGGAGCGGCGCCGCGAGGCCCAAGAGGAGCAGGAGGTCCCGGCAGGGCGCAATTGCCCAGTCAGACCTGACCAGGTAAGGGAGGAAGAACCTCAGCTATGTCCGCGGGAGCCGAGCTCAGACTCAAGAGTAGAGCCTGGTCCGAAGAAGGATCACCCGCTAAGGCACGAGTTCCAACGTGGCTCCGGATAACAGGAGACCAGCCTGAGATCTAGAACTCTGATGACCCTTCCGCCTGGAAGGGTTGTAGACAGACCGCCATCCAGGAGGGTTCGCCGGGCCCTTGATGCCACAAAGCTGCTGGGCAGAGCCAAGGGACTGGCCTGAACTACTAAGGAGATCCCCCATTAGGAAAGGGAGGAGTCTCCCAGGAGACGGACCCAGACGAGGAGGAATCGTCCTGGAGGCCCAGGAAGCGAAGCCACCGCCCGTTCTGAGGGATGGGATATCTAAGTCAGAGAGACCATCCAGGCATGCGGAAGAATGGGCGTAGCCCCGTCCGTTTGAGACCAGGGATACCTGGACACGAACTCAGGGTCAGAAAGAGGATCCGCAACCTTCCTGGTCACCTCCATTTAGAGGGCCAGGCAAGCCGGCTCAGCGGGCCGATGAAGAGGCTGTGGACCCAAGATCCCGTGGGGCAATGGCTCGAAAGGGTGGAACCTGCTAAACCCGAGACAGGGCCTTCCCTTAGCACCTCCGACCCCTAGAGGTCCGGGAAAGTGGACCAAGTGGAGGGTGTGGGCAGCATTACTGCACGGGTGAACCTAGGTAGGAGCGACGGGGCCGGGGACAGCGCCCCTAGCCCGGCACTGAGCAGGCTTGGGGAAGAAGAAGCCGAGGGAGCCTCGGCCTTTACCTCCCTGCTTCCTTTTGGAGGAAGATGCTGGTTTGAGTCAGGCAGCTCAGCGCGTGCCTGCTGGCCTCGTGCTGGGCCGTGCGAGCCGCAGGGACCAGGGGCAAGGGCTTGCAAGGCTGCCTTGTCCCTCCAGGCCGAGAGTGACAGAGTCCGGTGGCATCGGACTTCTCGGGCCCCTGGAGGTGTCCCTCCACTCCAGGGCCAAAAGGTCAGTCCCCAAGAAGGGATGTCCACCAACTCGTGCTGGGTTTCCAAGAGAAGGAGGATAACCTCAGCCACGCCCGCGACATAACTGCGGCCGCCACCGATCTGGCACAGGAGTCACCTAAATCCAGAGCCATCTGGAGCTGCTGCTTCACCACCGCCCTACCCTGGTCCTGCACCCGCGGACCATGGTCCTCAGTCGGCCGAGAGATGAGGGAGCACCTCGTCACAGGAGCCCAAAGGGCATGGGAGAAATGTGCCATCAGAGCAGCTGAGCTGGCCTGTCGGAGGCCGAGGGAGGGCCATGCGTAAACCTTGCGCCCGACGTAGTCCATCCTTTGGACTCCTTGTCAGGGGCCTATCCACATCCTTAGCGTTCCCAGAACACTGGAAAACATTGTCGGTAACTAACCCCTCAGCCGAGGGTGCTCCAAAACTGGGCAAAGAACTGACAGGGACAGAGTACTTCCTGGCCATCCTGGCCGAGGCGCAGGGCAGGAAGTAGGCCGCCACCAGAGCTCAAGGCTGGGCCAACAATTGCCTCAGCCACTGGGAAGGCCTCCGGTGAACCCCTCGGTCTAGAATCTCCGTGAGGGGTAGGGGAGCCGTTTGGAAGCGGGCTCGAGCTGCATCCCGTGAATTCCAAGATGAGCTGAGGCAGACCCATAAAGGCGATGGGCTGTAGTCTACAGAACGTTCAGAGAACCCTGGGTCCCTCGACTAGGGGAACATAGAGAGTCTCACGGACTCGAGGGTCTCTGAAAAAGCTGCCTCAGGCCTGAGTCCTCTTTGTCCGCCGAGGCGAGTAAGAGGGCAGATAACCCTGCGGACAGGTCATGACCGGCCGAGGTTCCACCGAGGGCGGTGGGGCAGCAGGATCGGACGAGCAACCCGGCCCCAGAGAGGCACCTCGGGCTGTGGCGGCGGTTGGGATATTTGATCGATGACAACTGCTTACTGGCACGGGATGAATGGGGGTCGATTGATTCCCGGACAACACGGCTGCTGCCACGACAAACTCCCTCGTAACGTCGGCGCCGCCGGCGCAAACCACTCCTCATCGAGGAGGGCGGAAAGCAGCAATGCCGCCCACTTCGGTGCCCGACCGAGCAGCCGAGACCGGCGTGAGCGGCTGAACCGAGAGGAGGACAGAGACCGAATCCTCTGGGAACCGAGGCGGGCCTGGGAAGGAGTGGGACACGCCGCGGCTCGGAAGAAATGGCAGGTCTGTGGACCCAAAGGTGCGGGGCAGAACCTCAGCCTCCACCGGGATCCGGCGAAGGGATGGCGGCTCTAGCAGAAGACAGCCCAAATGGTCGAGAGACTGAACAACGTCGGCGGGAGTCCTGGCGGCTGACCTGGCGGGGACACCGTGAAGCCAGCAGCAAGCGCCACACCTCGACCGAAGTCTAACATCGGCCGGCAGGGGAGGAGACTCTCCGCTCCCTCAAGCGCCGTGAAGGGACTAGCCTCGACTCCTTGGACTTGGGCCGGGAGGCGGGTCAGAAGTCCTCTCCTTCGAGGAAAGGGACTAGCGAAGCTCTTTGAATGAGGCTGCATGAGAGAACTCAAGGAGGCGGGATGGCGCCGTGATTGAGGAAGAGGGCGTTAGCCCCTCCCGGAAGAAGGAAGATCGAGCTGCTCAACTGAGACAGCCGATCGTGGACACCGCCTAACGAAGTCTCCGAGGAATTTTCCGGAGCGGGAAAAATTTCCGGTCGCCCGAGCCCCGAACGGACCGCACGATCCTCAGAGAGCTGATCGAAAGGCACAGCAAAAATCTCAGAGTTGAGGATCATGAGTCCAAGTCAAGGCAGTAAATGCACATGGAGTGCGGGTCTTTCCAAGAGGAATTAGCCGGGCGCCTCCGAGAGCCGGAAAGGAATGAGCCATCGACGCAGCAAAGAAGAAGAAGATCAAGTTTCAGAAAACTTCAATTGATTTCAAAGACCGAAAAATCCAGGAACCAGTCGAAAATGCAGAGCGCTAAGGAGGTAACCTGAGCTTCAAGGTAAGGAAGATCTGTCATGGGGCAGAGCCGAGTTATACCACCGGTGGGTGGAGAAGCCAACTTGAAGACCTTCCAGCAAGATTTAAAGCGGCAAGGAACCTGCCAATAAGTGTGGATGAACAACATATCCATGTCCCTAGAACTACTGTTACGGTAAGTTCTTCACGTAACTGTACTATCTTACTTAGAGAGGAAACTCTTGCCTTGGTACCACAATGGGACTGATTCCCAAGGCCGCCGTCGAGGCGCAGCGGTGGGATTTCCGCTTGTTGACGCGGCGACCGGGTTCGGAACGGACCCAGTCGTCGGGAGGGTGGCTGGGGAGAAGGATTGATGGTCCCATGGACTGCTCTCTCTCCGGGGAGGGTCGAGGCAGCATCCGGAGCGATGGGGACCCTGGCGGAGGCTGGGGCACTCACGCCTGCCACGCTACGCCAGGGAGGAGGCGGGCGGACGCTGGCGCCATTGCACGCCCCGCCTCCGGAGGGGAGGAAAGAAGGAGGGGGAGGTCCTCCGCCTAGGTGAAGCCTCCCGAGGCTTCAATGCACCCCTGCCGCCGCACTCCCAACCAGATACTGGTTCCACGGCACTGGAGTTGAGGGTCTGGTGTCGTGGCCCGCCTCGGGGAAAGCCGGGGTGACCGGGAGGCGGCAAATGGGCAGGCGGGAAGCTCGGGGCCGTGACCAGGCTGAAGGAGGACGGAGGACCCCACAAAAAAAAAAAAGACTGATTCCCAAGCAGTATAAACCTATAACAACCCTGGCTGGAGGAACAATAAGGAAAGGAACAGCAGGAAGGGGAAGGTCCTCAGGAAACCAGGCCTTGCAGAACTGTGAGGCCAAACTCTGCTTGCATCTGGAAACTATGTCAAGGCTGTAATGCCTGACAAAGGTATGAACAGAACTCTAGGTAGCAGCAGCACAAATATAGACTACTGGTACTCGCTTCAGAGCTGCGAATGGAAACAGCGACAGCTCTGGTAGAGTGAGTCAACGGCCCCAGGGTAGACCTGTTGTGCTTCTATAGCAAAAGGTATGTAATGAACCAAACAGCGAAAGCCGCCTGTTTGGTGCCCAGGCGACCTAAGGACCGCTTGAGAAAAGGATACAAAAAGTTGATCAGATTTCCTGTCCCCTTTTTTCCTGGCTAGGTAACATCGGAGAGCCCTGTGGACAACCAAGGAGTGAAGCAGGGCCTCCCCTACCATTAGAATGCTCCAGATAATATACCAGGAGCTGAACGGATGGGTTCAGAGTGAGCTCGGAAATTACCTTTGGTAAAAACTTCATGTTAGTCGCGAAGATCAACCCTGCCCTTGTGAAAAATAAGGTAAGGTTCTTTACACATGAGGGCTTGAAGTTCTGAAACGCTCAAGTAATAGCTACCAAAAACAAAGTCTTCCAGGATAGAAGACGGAGCTCAGGCTCCATGGTCGGTTCAAAGGGAGGAAGTGTAAGCTTCTCCAGGACTAAAAGGAGATCCTAAGGGGGAACAGGATCCCTGATGGGAGGTCTGATATGAAGAATACCGTAAAAGGCACTGGAAACCTCCATCTGAGCTACCGTCTTATCTGATGCAGGCAAGTTATAAGCGGGAGGCAGCCAGGTGCACTTTGATGGAGGAATAGCTTGAGACCCGTCTCTGAGAGAGAAAGCAGGTATTCCAGAACTGAATTAACTGGACAGACAGCAGGTCCACCCTCTTGGCTGTGGCCACATACAGAAATGTTTCCACTTCATAGCGTAAGTGGCCCTGGTGACAGGCTTGCTACCAACCAGAACTTTGCGCTACCTGATCGGACACACCGAATCTGGCTTTAGCTAGGTCCTGAGGAGCCAGGTATGTAGGTGAAGAGAACGCAGATTGGTGCATCAGGGACCCACTGTCCTGCGACAGGAAGTGACAGGATAGTGAAAGAGGCAGCGGAAGCTCTGCCGCTAAACGCTAAAGTAAAGGAAACCAAATCTGAGGAGGCCATGGCGGACCGATCAGAATGAGGATGGAGGATTCTGACTGCATTTTGAGGAGAATCTCCTGTAACAGTAGGAAAGGAGGAAATGCATGAGAAACGTCCCTTTCCAGCAGAGGAACAACGTGTCTTGCCAAAAAGCTCCAGGCTCTGGACCTAGCGAGCAGAAATTGGTCAGTTTTGCATTGAACCGTGGACGCAAAGAGATCCAAGTCTGGTGTCCCGCCACTGACAGATGATGTGATCACGACCTCTTGAAGCAGCTCCCATTCGTGAGCTTCGGCGTTGTCCTGCTGAACGTGTCGGCCAATGCGTTTTGCTCCCCTGAATGTGTACCGTCAACAAGAGCTGGTGCTCCACAGCCCAGTCCCACACTTGCATTGCTTCCTAGCAGAGGGGTAAGAGTGTGTCCACCCTGCTTGTTGATGTAGAACGTCACGGAAGTGTTGCCCGTCTGTACCAAGAGGTGGCCTGGCACTAGGACCAAGACCAGGGCTTGAGGGCATAAAGGACCACTCTCCGCTCCAGAACGTTGATATGCAGATCTTCCTCTATTGGGGACCAAGAGCCTTGGCGTGATGTGTCTCCAGATGAGCGCCCATCCCACGGACAATGCGTCCGTGGTCAGAATCTGGGACGGTGCCCCCACGTAGAAGGGGATGCCTGCCAGCAAATTTTGGACGACACCCACCAGCGTAATTCCTGACTGACTGGCTCCGAGACACGGATTGAGGCGCCCAAGCTGTCTAATGTTTGATCCCACTGGACCCTAAGGATCACTGGATGGTTCTCATGCGAGGCACGCTAAAGAGACCGAAACTATGGCAGTGGCCATGTGCCTAACAGCCTGAGAAGGGCTGAAGGGATCTGAGATGCCAAGACCTGAATGCGACCCGCTTGTCGGTGGGAAGGAACACCTCCCGAGTGGTATCCAGAAAAGCTCCAATGAATTGGAGGTTCTGGGCTGGGAGCAGATGAGATTTGTTCCTGTTGATGGTGATCCCAAGAAGCTGAAACAGCGAGATGGAATCCCTGATAATTTCCAACAGGCGAGACCTGGAGGGGGCCAGGAGGAGCCAATTGTCCAGATAAGGGAACACAAAATGGCTCCATCTCCGTAGTGCAGCGGTGACTACTGCCAGGCACTTGGTGAAGACTCTGGGGCCAAAGAGACCGAAGGGAAGAATTGAAACTGATAGTCCTTGTCTTTGAACCTGAACCTGAGAAATTTTCGATGGTTCCTTGCAATGGGGATATGCAGGTAAGCATCCTGCATGTCCAGGATGCCAACCGGTCCCCCGAAAGAGCGTCAGGAGAGTGGGAGGGACCATCCTGAATCTCCTGTAGGAGACCCACTGGTTCAGATCGTTGAGGTCCAAAATGGGTCTGAGGTCTCCCGACTTTTCGGAACTAGAAGAAGTGGAGAAGAACCCTCTCTCTTTCGGCTGGGGAAACCAGCTCGATGGCCTTTTTGTCCAAAAGGGATAAAATCTCCCTTCTGACCAGCGCCGGTGTTCCCTTGGATAACAGGATTGGGGTGGTGGTCTGTCCGGTGGAATAGAGTTGAACTCTATGGAGTGACGAACTCACAGTTGAGTACCCACTGGTAGGAGGTCCACTTAACCCGCATCGCATAGAGGAAAAGCGGCCTCCAACCGGCTCTTCTGACTGAACGCCTAGGGAAGGATGGTAGCCTGGATATTCAAGCGGTGGGAGGGAGGGTGGCAGTGGCTGCCTTGACCTGTCTAGAGGAGAAGGCAGAAGATACTCTGGCTCCACCCCTATGACTGAGCAGCCTCGCTGCTAGTGTTGTTGGAACAGGCTGCTGAGGTGGAATGTCCCCAGCCATGGCAAGGAGGCTCACGGCTCGCCCCTGTTCGGGTGGTACATGGACTGCACAGTTCGGATTGCTTTGCGGAGTCCTGCAGCGTGGTGATAATCCTCTCTGTGTCTTTGCCACAGAGCACGGAGCCCTTGAAGGGAGCATCAGTATATCTGTCTGTACAGGAGTACCAGCAACACAAGGACTCCCTCTTGTACTGCACGGCGCTCGATTTCATGGTCTTCCTCAGGCTGTGGTCCCTCGAGGAAGACTCGCAAGGAGTCAAGCACTGGTGCACAAGAGGAGTCCTTTGTGTTGCTGGTACTCCCTGCCTCAATAAATTTCATTTACTTGCTTTTGGAATCATCCTGGATTTATTTAAATCTGAACTGTGGTAGGAGACCCGTGTGACACTACTTTCTGGACTTTAGTTTTATATTACGGGCTGGCTGCTCGCTGTGGTGAGCACCAATTGACCTTGCATTGTCACAGCATTGCTTTGTACTTTGTTATTTGTCTGTACATCTGGATCGAACCCAGGAACCCGAGCCAAGCATGGCGTCAGAGACAAATGCCAGTGGGCAGCACGCCCCTTGAAGAGGTGTCCATGAGAATATAGGCCAACCTCAGAACATGAGTACCCATGTCTGGGCAGGTCTGAAGTAACCCGGCAAGCTCTGCCCGCTGAGGGCAATCAGGCATGCTCTGCACTATGTCCAACCCCTGTTCCCAAAGGCGTTCTGGAATTGGACCATGTGTGCCAGGAAGTTTAAGACTCCTGATACTGCAAGTGGCAGCAGAGTACACCTATGCCCACAAAAGAAAAAAATTACTCACCTTAGTAATTGTGTTTCTTCTAATGGAGTCTTGCTGTATTCTGACATTATGCAGTTAGCCCAGCACTTGAACTGCTCCGAGAGGAAAGAGTTAATTCTATGCGGAAGCATAGAAGGTTGAGCTCTAGATCGCTTCAAACCTCTGTCTGCTGCACTCTGAGTGTAACCATCAGATTCTTACGAGCTAACACTAACTAACTACCCCACTATGTGGAAATTGTAAAATTTACTAGCCAAAAGCAACCAAATATTTTGGATCCCCAAAAGACTCAAGTAGAGAAATCAAAACAAAAACTAGGTAGTGAACAAATATAATTATCAAAACACACAAATAACCCACTCCTGTCTAAAAAGGAGAGTGCCAAGTACACCCTGAAGTGCAACACTGCGCCTGCCAGCCCACTTCCCAAAAAACAGGTTCGAGAGGGGAGGCAGGGAGGGAGGCAGAATACAGCAAGACTCCATTAGAAGAAACACAATTACTAAGGTGAGTAATTTTTCTTCAAACAACATGAAGTCTTGCTGTATTCTGACATTATGCAGAACTACCAAGCAGTACCTCCATGGAGGAGGGTATCGAATCTATTTTGGGAATAAGCTCTGCAGAACTACTATACCAAACCTAGCAACTCTCCTAGCCTGGATATCCAGAGTAATGCTTGGCGAATCTATGGACTGTTTTCCAGGTGGCTGCTTTGCACATCTCTAATAAGGGTATAATCTCTGGCAGCAGCCAGAAGCAGCCTGTCTCTAGTCAAATGAGCCCTCAGGCCTGGAGGGGTACTCTGCCTAGTTTTTAATTGCAGAACTGTATACAGGACAATCCATCTGGCAATAGTTCTCTTAGTAGCAGGTTTACCTTCCCACCTCACCATAAGTGAGGAACAAGTGGAGGGAGTCAAACCTAAGTGCCTTAGTATGCTCAATGTAGTAGCTAAGAGCCTGCTTTAACATCCAAACTGTAATCTTCTCTCTCCTGAAGAAGAATGATCAGTGAAGAACACAGTAAGAGACAAGTATTGGTTCAGGTGAAAATCTGAAACCACTTTGAGTAAGAACCTCCTGTTGGTTCCAAGGACCACCTTATCTCTATGGAATGAGATAAACTCGGGCTCCACTGACAGAGACTACATTCACTGATACACCTGGCAGAGGTAACAGCTACCAGGAACACAGTTTTCAAGTCAAGTACTTAAGTTCTGTTGAGGCCAAAGGCTCAAAAGGGGTTGCATAAACTGAGCGATGCAAACATTAAGATCCCAAGCAAGAGTAGGATCCCTAAAGGGTGGGTTGATATGAAGCAATCCTTTGAAGAATTTACAGAAAACAGGGTGAGATGCCATTGAGGAGGGCTTTCCCACTGACAGAAATGCAGAAACAGCTGACAAGTGTACTTTGAGGGTAGCTGGTCTTAGGCCTAAGCCATTAAGATGAACCATGTAATCCAGAACTGTAGACAACTCAGCAGTATCTGGGATATGCTTATTGGAACACCAGATGATGAATCTTTTCCATTTGGGGTTATACATTTTCTGGTGGCAGGTTTTCAAGAGGCTTTGAGAATGTCCAGAACCCCTTGAGACAGATGCAAATTTGCATATTCTAGCTCTTCAAGAGCCATGCCTTGAGATTGGGAGACCGAAGGTTGGGGTACCAGATCCTCCGAGAGGAGGTTAACAGGTTGTGATTCCTGGGCAGACATAGGGAAAGAGCGGACTGCTAGGGACAGCAACAGGGATACAAAGGCTGTCTGGCCCAGTCTGGAGCAATCAGGATCACTTTGCAAGATTGTGACCTTATCTTGACCAGGACTTTGAAAAGTAGAGGAAAAGGAGGAAAGGCATACAGAAATGTCCCTCCAATCCAGAATTAGAGCATCCAGGGGACTGAACCCAAGACTGGGGGTCTGTAACAAAGAGGAAGTTGGTGATTGGGACTGCAAGCGATCCATCTCTGGAGTGCCCCACCTTAAAAAGATCACTTTTACATAGGGGATCCAGGGACCATTTGTGGTGGCCCTGGAAAATCCAGTCAATGCATTTGCTAGCACATTGTCCTTCCCTGAAAGGTGGACTGCTACCAGAGAGGTCTGTAGAGAATAAGCAGGACCATAATTTCATGGCTTCCGTGCACAAGACCATAGACTGACTGCCTCCTGCTTGTTGATGTACCACACGGTGGTGGTGTTGTCTGTCCTGACCTGAACCACTTAGTTCTGTACAGAGTCCGAGCAGGCTTGTAGAGCCAGGTACACTGCCCTGAGCTCCAGAAGATTGATGTGGAGAAGAGACTCCAGGGGGACCACACTCCCTTAGCTGTGAGGGCTCACAGGTGAGCTCCCCACCCAGGATAGAAGCATCTGTGGTTAGAACCACAGAATGAGACTGAGTGATGAATGAGACCCTTGCCTGAGGTTGTCCTGATCCAACCACCACTGGAGAGCCTGGATCAGAGTCTGAGTCACTGGAATTAGTTTGGTTAGAGGATTTTTTTTTTTTAGACCAAAAGCTCTCAAATGGAACTGGATGTCTCATCTGAAATCTGGCTCCTTGGACCAGTGCAGTGGAAACTGCCATGTGGCCCAGGAGTTGAGCGAAATGTCTTGCTGGTCGAGACACCAGAAGGTGGAAAGAAGAAGCCAGCTCTAAGGACCTTTAACTTTGTCAGAGGGAGAAAGGCTCTTATTTGACAGTATCCAACTCTACCCTATGAAGGTCAAGAGTTGTACTGGTTCGAGAACTGATTTTGGAAGATTGAGGAGAAATCCTAGAGAAGTGAGCACTTGCTGGATTCACTTGCAAATTGGACTTGACTTTGTCTGAGACTGACCCATAATGAGCCAGTCGTCCAGGTATGGAATATGAAATGTTTGTCTCCTTAGAAAGGCCACTACTGCTGCTAGGCATTTTGTGAACACCCTTGGAGCTGATGTTAGGCTGAAGGGCATTGCTTTGAACTGATAATGGCCTGAAGGCACTTGAACATGGGTACTTTCTGTGGGAGCAGCTGATGGGAATGTGAAAATAGGCATCCTTTGGGTCCAGGAGGCTAGCCAATCCCTGGCCTTAGGTGGGAATCATTTTTCCCAGAGTCACCATTTTGAATTTTGGCTTTACTAGGTACTTGTTTAAGTATCTTAAATCTAGGATGAGCCACCACTCCCGTTTTTCGGGTAAGGAAGTATCTGGTATAGACCTTTGCCCCTGTGAGGTGTAGGAACTTTCTCTATGGCTCTGAGGCCAGCAGAGATGAAACCTCTGCCTCTAGGGCAATGGTTTCGGAGATGTTTGCAGGTGGAAGGGACCTGACCCTCAGCTTTGGAAATTTTTGAAGCTGAGAGCCAGTCCCTGGCTTACTACCTCCGTGACCACTTGTCTGAGGTAGCAGACTTCCAGTCCTGGAAGTAGTAAGCCAGCCTGCCTCTACAGGAATTGGTGGGTTGACCGGGCTGACACATCAGGGTGTCTGCTTGGCAGGAGCCTTAGACTGAGAGGAGGATGCATCCCTTCTGCCTCTCCCTCTGAAGAACCCCCTCAGAGGAAAATGAGGAGGCCTGTGCCTGGTAGAAAGGCCTGTGAAGGGCCTGCCCCTAGATTGCTGCTTCTGAGGTTGCCTGCCTTTCCTTGGCCTGTGCACTCCTGTAGGTGGTCCTGTAGTTGTCCATTTCTTCATATAATTCTCTGTCTGCTCCCCAAACAGAGAATTCTCTATGACAGGAAATCCATGGCCTTAGCCTGGGTATCCGGAGACTGGCTTGGCTCAGATGTACTAGCCTATCACAGAAGAGCCAAAGATGTAGCCATGATTTGTGATGACACATCACTGGAGTCCACAGCAGCATGAAACTGGATTTTTGATGCCTCAATCCCATCAGCAGCCACCTCCTCCAGCTCCTTGGCAAACTGGGGAAGCCTGTTTAGCCAGTTCCAGAACAGTGTTCAATCTGGACTTCTGGTATCTGGCTGTATAGGCCATATAGTTAGCCTGCCTGAGTCCCAAGGAAGATGCCATGTACTGTTTTTGGCCATGGCATCCAGCTTCCTAGAGTCTTTATCTAGGGGTGTGAAGCCAAGGGTATGTTAGCCTTATCACAGGTTGCAGCCTGCACGACCACAACATGGCTGCATTGCTGGTACAAGAACTCCATACCTGGGCCTGACAACATATACCTCTTGTACATTCGCCTGCCCACAGGAAGTAAGAATTTAGAGTTTTAGTAACTTCTGTGTCTGTTTCCAAAAGATTTGTGAAGGAAACAGACAATCTCTGAGACTCTGGGATGTCCATCATCTCCACATAGTCAGGCCCCTCTTGTTCCTCGACAGCTTCATCTAATGGGAGCTGGAGGGTTTCTCCATATTTTTGTAGAACATAAAGTGGGAAGAGGACTCAGAATGCCTAGGAGAGGAAACACCAGAAGGTCTGTCTGGGAGACATCCAGTTCTATGGGCTCATCCAGATCTTCCACACTATCACCATAATCTTCATCACCCTCCAAATCCGGTTCATAATGGTCTTCTCAGGAATAATTGGAACCGGGGAACTGAACCAAACCGAGCGCCTACTGGGAGGCGTTGGATCAGCCGGAACCAAACGTAAGCGATCTAACTATACTAAAAGTTCTGGCAATTTCCTTGGTGGTTGACGATGCGTGTTCTGGATCCGAACCGTCCGATTTCTTTTTTCTTTCTTTCTTTTTGCCGAACTGCCCTCAGGATCGGCTCTCCTTCTGCCAAAGGAGTCTCGCCCAGGTCAGTGGGCACTCCTTCAGGTTCAGTCGGAACCGAACTGGGCTGGCCATCCGGGTCAGTGGACTTCTCAGCCTCCTTTTCCCTAAACCTGCCCAATCTTTTATCCAGGGCAGCCTTAGGAAAATATTTACATATTTGGCAGTCTGAATCAAGTTGGTCAAACCCAGACAAACAGGTGATGTGGGGATCAGCCTTAGCAAAGGCCTCCGCACTCACTGCAGTGTTGAAACCCAGTGAGCCCAATTTTCTCTTGGGTTTCTCAGATGAAGTCATCCTACAAACATACCCTTTTTCGGCAACAGCCAGGCAAGACCCTATCGGTTCCTAACTGTGTCAGGGTGTTGAAAAAACATTAAAATAGGGGCGTGGCCAGCAGCTGAGCTGTAGCAGCTTTTCTCCACAGCTCCATGTCTAGATGCCTTTCTATGCTGACAATATGAATTTAATGACAAAGAAAACTCACAAAGTTGGTCTCCGAAGAAAGATTACCAGGGGCTACAGACTGAATCAAAATATATGTGGAGTGTTTTGCTGTTAAGTAACTATGGGCTGCAATAGAGCGGAGCACCTGTAGATGGAACCCGCCGAAGGAGTCTAGAGCGGGTGCTAGTAAAGATATCCAACTCACTGAGCCCGAACAAGAAGGGCCTCAGCCTTCAAATGCAGTGTTTACGCATGATCCACGGTTTGATCGCAACTGAAAGAATTTGGGTCAGAGTTAAAATTACTCAATTCCAAAGTGGAAATCATTAAAGATGAAGCAAAAGAGTCGACCCAGAAAGCTGACAAAGCCCTTGTGGTGTCCACGGGCTAACCAAGGAAAATGGCCTACTAAGAAAATGACTAGAAAACTTGGAAAATGCGGCTTGCTCCACACACATTCGTTTGCTGGGGCTACCAGAAGAGACAGAAGGGAAAGTACAGTTACGTAAGAACTTATCATACCAGTAGATCTTGAGAACAGCTCTTGCAGCAGGTTACACTATTAGGACTGAAGCCGCGAGCGCAGGATCCCAGGAAATTTTCTAGTTAGCAGTATCCACTGGGACTGCCCTGACGCCTGCCCCTGCCCCAATCAGGCATCATATAAAAGGGGCGGTCCCCAGAATCCCTAGTTCTCTCACCGGAGACTCCCGGCCGCTAAATGACATCAGAAGTGGAGACTGAGGATCCGCCATCAAAAGGTATTCAGAGCGGTGTTAGAAACATCTAATCCTAGAAAAGAGATATCGGAAAACTCTACCTCAGAGGGGATGGTGGGAGGGAACTACCTGCTGCAAGAGCTGTTCTTGAAGATCTACTGTTACGGTAAGTTCTTACATAACTGTACTATCTTACTTCAGAAACAGCTCTTGCAGCAGGTTACACCATTAGGACTGATTCCCAAGCAATAGTGGAAATCCCTCGCAGGTGAGAGGAGGCTAGGTAGAGATCGCGAGCTGGACTGAAGCCTAGGATAGAGTCCCTGAAGGACTGCTAGACCAAAACCAGCTCTTCGCTGTGATGCAACATCCAGGCTATAATGCCTGATAAAGGTGTGCATGGTGCTCCAAGTAGCTACTGCACAGATGGCTGAACCAGACCGTTCTTCATGTCACAAAGGAAGTAGCCACCCCTTGTGGAATGACCCTTAACCACGCCGTAAAGGTTTTTACGTTTCTGGTAACAGAACGTGATACAATGAATAAGCCACCCGGACAGCGACTGTTTAGAAAACGAGCTCGCATCATCTTATGGGCGAAGGAGACGAAAAGCTGATCAGATTTACGGTGGTGCCTGGTTCTGGTCAGGAAGTATCTTAGACACCTATGCACATCTAGAGTGTGCAAAAGGGCCTCTCCTCTATTAGAGTATTTAGCAAAATACATTGGTAAGTCGATGTCCTGATTGAGGGTGACAGCTGAGACCACCTTAGGTAGAAACTTTGGATCTGTCCTTAGGGACACCTGTCCTGGTGAAAAACAAATAAGGTTCTTTGCATCAGGCGTGAAGTTCAGAAATTCTTCTGGCCGACATAACGCAACTAAAATAACGTCTTCCATGTTGGGAGATGTAGCTCGCAATCAGCGGCTGGTTCAAAAGGCAGCAGCATGAGCTGCTCCAGGACAAAGGGTAAATCCCATGGAGGAATAGGATCCTTAATTGGAGGTCTAAGGTGGAGAACTCCTCTCAGGAGGCTCGTGCTGTGTCCAACTGAGTTATGGGACGCCAGCCTATAGGTGTATGATAGGCTGAGATGGCACAAGGTGTACTTTAATAGAGGAGTAGGCCAAGCCTGCCTGGAAGAGAGACAGGAGGTAGTCCAGGACCGACCTTTCCGGACAATCCATCAGAGAAAGTCCTCGTGTTTGAGCCCAGAGGCAAAATCTGTGCCATTTCATGCCAGTATGTGGCATGAGTGGCCAGATTTTAAGCAGCCACTAGAACAACTGCTACCTCTTCTGACCCATTGCCGCATGATAGCCATGTCTCTAGGAGCCAGGCATGCAGGTTCAGAGGCGAAGGTCCGGATGGACCAAAGATCCTGCCTCCTGGAGCAATAAGTGAGAGCTGATTGGCAGAGGCACCAGAGGTTCCTGGGACAGCTGGTGTAGCAGAGGAACAAATCTGTCTGGGCCAAAAGGCACAATAAATATCAGCTCGCCTGCTCTCAGCGGAGTTTCAAAGGACTCTCTGGATCAACAGGAAGGGAGGAAGCGCGTGAGAGAATCTGCCCGTCCAGGAGAGGGACAGTCCTCGCCAGAAAACACCAGGCCCTGGATCTAGCGAGCAGAAACTGGGCAGTTTTGTGTTGGATGGGGATGTGAAAGGTCTAACTCTGGTGTGCCCCATCTGTGAAACAGATACTCTACTACCTCCTGGAGCAGTTCCCACTCGTGGACTCTGGCCTGAGAGTGGCTCAGGCTGTCTGCGATGGCGTTGTTCCTCCTGGGACATGAACAGCAATGGCGTTTTGCGCCGTGTTGTAGAACCCAATCCCACACCCTCATGGCCTCCCTGCAAAGTGGGTAGGAATGGGTGCCTCCTTGTTGTTGAGGTAATACATCACCGTGGTATTGTCTGTTTGTAACAGGAGAGTACCGGTGGGATCTCAGACTGGAAGGCCTGCAGGCATAAAGAACTGCTCTCATTTCTAAAATATTTATGTGGAGATGAGCTTCCTGGGGTCCGTGGAGAGTGTCACAATTGGAGACGGTGCAATGAAGGTGACCCCTGCTGACAGGTTCTTTGAATCTAGCCACCATTGCCAATCCCGGATTCGACATTCGTGATCTGAACTGGAAGCTGCAAAGGGTCTTGCTTCTGATCCCATTGAACCCGTGACATCCACTGGGTCACCCGCATGTGGAGGCGGGTTAGCGGGACTGTTGCAATGGCCGCAGCCATGTGTCCGAGCAGACAAAGGACCAGTCTGGCTGCGACTGTCTTCTTCCAGGATGTCCCTGATGAGGGATGCGATGTGTTCCGCTTGGTCCTGGGGCAGAAAAGCTCTCCCTGGACAGTGTCCAGAACTGCGCCTATGAACTGCAGATTCTGTGATGGAACCAGGTGTGACTTCTCCTGATTGATAATGATGCCCAATGTCCCAAACAAGGCCTGAGTACAGTGGATTGCGGACATCAGAGCCTCCCAAGAGGATGCCATGAGAGGCCAGTCGTCCAAGTAGGGAACACGTGGTGGCCTTGTCTCCTTAGAGCCGCCGCTACAACTGCCATGTACTTAGAAACACCGAGGTGCCGATGACAATCTGAAAGGAGGGCTCGGAACTGATAATGGCGACCTAGAGTTTGGGCATAAGAACTTTCTGTGCGCTCGAGCAATGGGTATGTGCAAGTAGGCATCCTACATGTCCAAGGATGCTAGAAGTCACCTGCTTGAGCAGGGGTATCAAACGGAAGGGTCACCATGCGGAAGCATTTGTAAGGACCCGAGCGTTGAGATCGCTGAGATCCGGTGTATGGACAGAGGTCCCCTTCTTTTTGGGAACCAGAAAAAGTGGAATAGTAACCTGCACTCTCTGGTTCCTCGATGCGTGCTCTATAGCTTCCTTTCTCAGAAGCGGGGCACCTCTGCTGTATGGGCAGTGCATGCTGACCCGAATAATGGGAAAGCAGGGGAGGTCTTGACGGTGGGTGGTCGAGAATTCTATAAAGGACCTCTCTTGACAGTTGAAGAACCCACCGGTCGGCAGTGTCGACTGCAACCCTGAAAAGTGGTGAGCGATGCAACCCTGACCTTTTCTGCCCGTTGATCCAGGAGGGGCGGGGGCTGAGAAGAGTCATGCTGTGGTGTTGCTCTTCCCATAAGCTGGGCTGGTTTGGGCCTTACGGTGGAAGGTGCTCCTTTGCTGCTGGCGGAATGTGGCTGCTGTCATTGTTGTCGGCTGCGAAAACAGTTCAGTTCCTGAAAGGAACCAGATTTGGTCTGTACATGGCCTGTAGAGTCCTTACTGCCTGAAGCTTGGTGATGACCTTTTCAGAGGGTTCACCAAACAGGACCTCTCCGTTATAAGGGATGTCCAGGATACTCTTCTGTATGTCAGGGTAAATCCGGAGACATGGAGCCAGGAGTGTCTCTGGAGACAGATGCCTGAAACTGCGCCCCTGGCAGGCAGGAGTCCACAGAATCATATACGGCTCTCAACACTTGGGTCCCCACACCTGACCCTGTGCGAAGGAGGTTCAACAGCTCCGCCTTCTGCTCGCCATCTGGTAGTTTGTCAACCAGGTCCTGACCCTGTGCCCACAGGGCATTCTGAAACTGAACCATATGAGTCAGATAGTTCAGTGACCCGATGGAGCATGTAACAGATGCATGCATGTCCTCCCCAGGGCATCCAACTGCTTGGATTTCTGGTCCGGTGGCTGTGTACTCAGATGTTGTGGTCATTGAGACCGATCATGGGAGTGCAATGACCAGGAATCAGCCAGGGGTTGTTGTGCCAAGTACAGGTCCTCTTCGGGGCCCTGTACAGGCGGTCAACTTTCCAGCATCACAGGGGTGGAGTGCAGGCGCTTCCACACAGCCTTGGTGATGTCCATGAAGGTGCCCACCAAGGGTGGCACCACCACAAACTTAAGGTCCTTCTGCTGAAAGCTTGAGCTGGCGCAGTCTCTCGAGGTCGAGATCTTCCAAATCCCATCCCATGTTCTCCTGGATGTGTCTCATGATTTTGGAAAGAGGGGCTCATTTAGCGGTGACCTGGGCAGGTCCGTGGGTCAGGTGATGGGATGCTAATTGGAGAAGGAGACCTGGAGGTATCTGAGGTGTCAGGTCTAGAATCACCCCCTGCGGAGTGGACAGTCGGCGTCTGGGTCACTTAGGACTGGGAGACCCTGAGGGAGATCTTGAAGGGGCCTTCTCCGTTCTTTGGATCTTCCCTAGGAAGTGGAGTAGGTTCCTTGGGGTCGGTGGTCTTCCTGCTGGCCTCGCGGTGGAGGAAAGGAGGGTAGTGTAGTAGTAGGAGGTGAAGTAGTAGTAGGAGGAGGTTTTACTGGGATCACATCCTTCTTTATTGTATCTCACCAAAGGTGAAGATCTTTGACCTCCTGAATATTCATACTGGATGATGGACCTGGTGTCGGTGGTCTGTCGCCAGTATTGTGCATCGGGTCCAAGGGCATTGCTGGGTTTGGCGAAGGCTCCTGTGAAGCCCAGCATCCTCACTGTCACCTGCCTGGTCATCAGGCAATGTCAGTCCTCCTCTGTAGAGTCCCGGCGAACGTCTGGTCCGACTGGCTTAACCAATGAAGGGTCGGTAGCCCACTTCAGGTCCATCGTCGGTTTTAGGGACGCCAGGTCCTGGACCCCTAGGAGGCCGATCTGGACGAAGTCCTGGCCGCCTGTCTGAGGAAGCTTGAGGTTTTGAAGAGGACTTTGACCAGTGACGCTCTGAAGACTTCGAGGAGGCCTGGGAGGGTGTAGAGGAAGCCGATGGCCTAGAAGTCTTGATGGGATGCAGAGAAGCAGTACTGCCTGAAGACTTGACCTTTACTGGCGGGGGCTGAGGCGAGCCCTGGAGGAGAGCAGTCTGAGCACGTGGAGCCTGAGCTGGTGCTGTGAGTCGAGGCCCAGTTAGGGATCTGGACCTGGCCTTTTCCGATGCTTGTTCCGGTGCTTATGGCATTCAGAGGTAGACTCATCTCTGGAGGCAGGGTCTTTGTCCATGCTTTTCAACTTTTTCTTCCAAGAGGAACCCCTGAAGTGCCTTCTGGCAGCGTATCCGGTGCGACTATTGAACCGCTGGCAAAGGAGCAGGCCTTGGTGTCATGTTCTGGGCCTAAGCACCGCAGACAGGATGAATGTAAATCGTTGAAAGGGATCTGTTTGCCGCAGGCTCTTGGAGAGATCCTTCTGAGGAAGGAGTTGGTGATGCCGACATTTAGAGTAAAACTTTGAAAGTTCTAGGCGTCATTGCTACAGTGGGACAGTGAGGTTGATGCTGGTGAGTCGACAGGGAAAGAACTGGGGACCGCCTTATATATGATGCCTGGCGGTGAGGCCGGCGTCGGAAAGTGGTCCGTGGATACTAGCTAGAAAATTTCCGTGGGGTCCTTACGCCTGCTGGCTTCAGTCCTAATGGTGTAACCTGCTGCAGAAGCCGTTTCTCTAAGTAAGATCAGCCAATACAGTTTTACAGGACTGGTTAAAGAACTTTTGCAAGTGGAGCAGCCCTTCAAGCTAATTAAGGCTACTGAATTTCTTCACATGGCGGTCGGCTTAGAGCTTCCAACAGACCTGCATTTCCGCACACTTTGATGCTGGAGTTCCATTACTACTGCGGAGAGGGACATGTTGCACAGCGCCAAAATCTTGAGCCCTTGTCCTGGAGTGAACACAGGGTCTACCTGTTCCCGGACTTAAGCTCAAGCTTAAGCACAAGGATGTGCCGAAAGAGTTATGATGTGGTATCCGGGGCGACTGGGAACCTTAGGGATCCACCATGTTCTTCTCATGCCAGCCAGTCTAACGATTGTCTACAGGGCCAAGAACTATCAGTATTGGAAGCATCTGAAGCCTCCAAATTACTAACTAAAATAGAAACCCAATTCATGATCCGTGAAGAAGCTCCAGAATCAGAAGAGGAACAGGTAACATGAACTAAGTATTTCTTATTGTTGTCAACGTCAGGTGGGGAAGGGAGAAAATATTTCCATTCTCAAATTGTAGAGAAACTACTATTAAAATGGGTCCTTGTATTCAAAATGTCATTCTCTTTTAAGACCACTTATCTTGGGTAGATAAACATTTGATAGAGCATTTATAATAAGGAGATGGCTTGGGATTAAGGACAGACTGTTGAATTGTGGTCTTTATTAAAAATTTCTCTCTCCACACCCTCAGTAGCAATGAAAATTACTGTCTATGCTGTCTATGTTGTGATCTAATAGCTACAACATTTTGATTACTCTAGATGTGGATGTAAGTGGGGATGATCGTGAATTCTTTTGTCGTGTAAGCGATTCATAGATGGGAGTGTTAACCTTTTTGTTTAGGGTGAGTGATGTGGTTCAATATTATTAGTTACCCCTGCTCATGGCTGTAGGTGCCTTTTTCTTTGGACATGCACTTGTTGAATCTGGACATTTATACACGGACTTACTAAGCAGATCTAAATGGGAGGATCTTATTTCGTTAACCCCAAGTGTAGTAACAATATACAGGGCATTGCTACTGATGTTACTGTAAAATGTTGAATATTGAATGCACATTGTATGTCTACTTGTAGGCGAAGTCATGTAATGCTAAGTGTCACACAAAATCAATAAAATAGAAGTTGAAAAAAACAAAAAGTTAAAATACATTTTTTTTTTTTAGAACAGATAAGGACAGTACCTCACACTAAATTCAGAAATCAAAGTAAAACACAAGAAAAATAAACAACGGTTCAGCTGAACCGACTGAAAATATCACTTTTACAATTTCCACAAATTTAGCACTAGTCTACTATCTAAAGTACTTACTGTACACATGAGCAGGGATCTGAACGAAATAAAATGAAAATAGCAGTTTAAAACTGGCGTTTTTACTGGACGAACTGATAGCGAAGGAGATATCTCCGGAGCAACTGTTCAGTTAGGCGGAGTAAAGAATCTTACGGTTACATTTCAAAGTGCAGCACACAGAGATATGAACCGAGCTCAATGTTCTATGCTTTGGCATAGAATTAACTCTTCCTCTCGGAGCAGTTCAAGTGCTGGGGCTAACTGCATAATGTCAGAATACAGCAAGACTTCATGTTGTTTGAATCCAGCTGCTTTGATTCTCTGTCAGGCGGCTGGGTGATCAGGTGTTTGGGCCTCTGCGAACAGTCGTGAGCTGCCGAAATCACCATCGAGTCCGCTGCGGTGGTTTGGCCAGAAAGGGATGGTCCGAGGTTGCCCTGTAGAGCCAATGAGCCTTTTGGGGCACGGCAGAAGAGGAGTGAGGGTGCTTCCAGGTTGCCGGTGACATCCTCAAAGGTGTTGACCATGGGAGGGATGACCACTGGCTTAGGGTCTTTTGGCGGAGGTATTTAGCCAACCGCAGTTGCTTGGGGTCCAGGGCCTCAGTGTCCCAGCCCATGTTGGCCTGGATGTGCCTCATCACTTCCATGAAGCTAGGGTCATCAGGAGGGATTTGGGATGTCTCCATGTTCCCAGGTCTGGCTCTATGTCGGAGTCTGCACGTGAGGTGTTAGTGTCCACGTAGAGTCTGGTGTAGAACAGGAAGGGGATCTGTGCCACTTCCTCTTGCATCTCCTGTCCAGAGAAGAAGAGTGGGAGGAACTACTGGATCTAGTCCTCCTTGTTTCCTTCTTGTGCTTCTTGGTGCCAGTTCCTCCCCGCCCCAAAGTCTAACGGTTCCGGGGTATTAGGTACTGGAACCGGAATGGGCGTGGGAGGCGCCCCGCTGTAGGTCCCTCTTCACGGTGTCCCACCAGTGGGAGAAAAGCTCCCTTCTTCTTTATCCACCTTACTCAGCCCTGGACTCTCTCTGATGGGGGCACACAGCTACCTCCATCCGCCACGTCCTGAGACTCAGTCCCGACACTCGGTGGGGCCAGCTCCTCCTTGTTCCAGGCATCCACACTCACCTTCGCCACCCTACGTGAGGACAATTCATGGACCATGGGAGCTCCAAGGTCAGCCGGGCGTGCGACTGTTGCTTGCACTGGGTGTGGCTCCGGACCCCATCGTCGCCTACCAAGCCTGGGTCCATTTTTCCTTGTTCAGTTGCTCCCCTGGGCTCGGACATGCAATGGCCGCCCTGTTGATATCACTTGCACTCCCATGCGCTTTCGGCGTGCCTACCATGCCCCTATCCCGTCAGCCGACTGAGATGCAATCCCCTGGTAGCCACCAGGGGGTACTATGCACCGACGGTGGAGAAGGAGAGCAGTCCCTCGGACGCCAAACCTTCTCATCCCCACCAATCTCGCAGCCCATGCCTGTTCCCGAACATGGGTCGCTGGGCGTGGCGCGAGATGTGGTGTCCAGCGCTCAACCCTCAGCGCCACCGGGCTGGAGGTAGAAAGCTCCTTGACCTGCGATAAATTCAGTTTGGGTGAATCTGGCACAGGGGTGGAGGAGCACCTGAGCCTGAACCAGCGCCGGTCCCATCATCAGGGGTACCGCGCGGGTCTGCACCCTTATCCACTTTCGCAGGCCTAAGGGGCAGCTTCAGAGGGCGCCAGCGCTTCCATCGTTAGGCCCCGATGTCAGACAGGCCGGTGACCGAGGTGAAGGTGCCAAAACTGATGGGAGGCACCGGAGTCGGCAGGACAGTGACCAGCAAGAATGACCTTCGCCAGGTCGGTGGCCAGTGGGGCGCGGGCAGACATCAATCCGGCATCCGCTTATCTTTGGAGACTGACGGACGTCTTTAGAGGCATGAGCCTTAGGGCGGTCAACCTTATGAGAGGCAGACTCTTGACTGAGCGCTGGTCAGTCGCGACGGGCGTCGGTGAGAGTCACGCCATTTTGGCGGCAGGAAGAAGCTCTACTGCCAGAAGACCCAGAGGCCTTGTCAGACTCCGCTCCCGAGTCGGCCTTGAAGAAGAGAGGCGAAGGGAGGAGGCCTTACCTGCGCCTGGCGGATGTACCCTCAAGGGTTGGAGGTAGCTCTGGAAGATCGTTTAAGGGCTGTGGAGGAAGTCATGCCCTGACAACCTGGACTTCTAGCCCAAGACCTGGGCCTAGAGTGAGACCTTCCTCTGTCCTTGTGCTCGGTGTTTGTGTGGCTTAAGGGCGGTCGGATTCCCGAGGAAGAGGCTTGTTCCATGGCGGCCAATTTGGACTCCGCTAGGCAGCGGAAAGAGACTTCTGATGCCTGATCCTAGTCACGGGAGTTGAAGGCCTGACAATGGGGACAGGCGCTGCGATCGTGGTGGGGTCCGAGACAGAAGAGAATGCCAAATGACCATCTTTGGCGGTTATCTGTCGCCCACAAGTGCACTAGTTAACATGTGAAGTCGATGACATAGATGCAGCGAAAAACTCGCTGAGCGGAGGAGAAGGAGCGATCGGTACTACGAAATGGTAGCTGGCGCGAACTATCCCTGACCGTGTGGTGGGAAAGAACTGGAGCACATGGGAACTCCTCCCTTATATAGGGTGATGCCAGGGATGGAGCAGACGTCAGCGAGGGCATTCCCGTCCGGTACTGCTGGATGGAAAATGACAAGAACCGCCGCCAGGTGGTGTCATGTCCTAATTGTGGTACCTGCAGCAAAGCTTCCTCTTGAAGTGAGATCCTGTTTTCTAGGATCGTGGATATATTTTCATCCACATTTCTTGGCAGACTCTAGCAGTTCTCCAGGAGGAGGAGGCAAGGCACACACCACTACAGAAATACTTACTTGGGAAATAGAGATTGGAGAACTGAGGACCCAAAACCAGCATCCGGTGTGACCCAAGATCGATGTGGTAGTGGGTAATGAAGGTGTTTGCTGACTTCCAGGTAGCAGCCCGACAGATTTCCTGTATGGGGATGTCCCTGGAAGCAGCCACCGATGCAGTGTATGGTGGGTAAAATGAGTTCTTATCCCTCTGGGAGGCTCCTTGTCTGCCAACTCATAGCACAGACTGATGCAAGATGTAACCCCTTGCAATTGACCATTTTGCTGCAGGTCTGCCAGAAGCGGCTTCAGCGTAGGTGACAAACACTTGGCGAACCTCTCCTGAATGTCTGCAGTCCTCTCCTTATAACAGAGAGGGCTCATCTCAGGTCCAAGGTATGGAGCCTGTATTCGGCCTCCGAGGTGTAATTGGGGTAGTACACTGGCAGAGTTCACACCTGATTAAGGTGAAACTCTGACACCACCTTCAGAAAGAATTACAGGTGGGAGGCAGGACAACCTTGTCCTTGTAGAAAACCAGATAAGGGAGTCAAACCGAGAGCACCGGAGCTCCCTGTCCTTCTGGCAGACATTACAGCCACTAAGAAGGCCTTCTCCACGACAAGTGTGACATCTCACACTTGTGCATCAGTTCGAATGGCTTGCCCATGAGCTTTGTCAATACCAGCAGTAGATCCCATGGAGGTGGAGGTTCATGCACCAGAGGAGATATGTAATCCAGACCTTTGAAAAGCACCCAACCAATGTCTCCTGTGCTGCTGGCTGACAGGCCCGCTGACTGTAAGCAGAGATGGCTGCCAGGGTGCACCCTAAGGGTCGATGACCAAAGACCCCTTTGGAGAGAGACCAAAGGTAGTCGAGAATGTTAGCCACTGGACAGGACGGAGGGTCGAGGCCTTGCCTGACACCAAATGGAAAACCGCTTCCATTTGAAGGCAAAATATTTCCTGGTCGATTCCTTTCTGGATGCCTCCACCACAGTGAGGACATCCTCGAAAGACCCAAAGCCTGGAACTCTAGCCGCCAGGAACCAGGCTGTGAGGTGCAGGGATTGAAGGTCCGGATGGTATACCTTTCCCGGCTGACTGAGATCAGGTCCAGGCGTGCTGGAAGCTGCTTAGGGGTTGTTGCTAAGGCTGAGGAGATCTGGGTACCAGAACTGGCGTGGCCAGTCTGGGGCTACCACAAGCACCTGCGCCTTGTCCCTGCTCACCTTTATGAGCACCCTGTGGATCAAGGAAATGGAGGAAAGGCATAGAAGAAGCCTGGGGTCCATGGCCTCAAGAAGGCATCCCCTGCAGCGAGCCCTGCTGAGGGGGTGAGCATGAAACAGCCTCAGCTTGGTGTTTTCCTGAGGCAAACAGGTCCACCATCGGTTTGCCCCAGTGGGAGAACAGGCTGTAAGCTACCTCTGGATGGAGAAACCACTGTGGATGTCTTGCCTGATGGGCTGAGAGCATCCGCCAGATGGTCTGAGGCTCCCCGCCATATGGATGGCTAGGAAATCTACCTCCAACCGGCTTACGAGGGTCCAGATGCAGAGTGCTTCCCTGCAGAGCAGACAGGAATGCGAGCCGCTCTGTTTGTTGAGGTAGTACATGGTCATGGTATTCTCCATCTGGACTTGAACCACTTGACCCCGGAGCTGAGGAGCGAAGCGGACAGTGCCAGTCTGACTGCTCTGAGCTCCAACAGGTTGATGTGATACACGGACTCCTCAGGGGTCCAGAATCTGTGAGCCCTGTTGTCCCCATGTGGGCTCCCAGTCCATGAGAGGGGCATCAGTCATAAGGATGACCGTCTGCTCGGGCGGACAAATGGGATCCCCTCCAACTGGCTTGGAATGGTCCACCATTGGAGAGCATCCCACATCTTCTGGGTGACAGTGATCAGTTGGTGAAATGACCATGGCGCTGAGACCACCGGGTGGCCAGCTCCCACTGGAGAGGGTGCACGTGCAACCGGGCCCAATGGATCATGGAGGTGCACGCCATGTAACCCAGAAGGCAGAAAGTCCTGGGCAGGACGCAACTGCCCAACTAGAAATGATTGGGCAAAGGAGGAGAGAACCTCTGCCCTATCTGCCGGAGCTGAGCTCTGGCTTGACGAAGCCGAGCTCTGTCCCGATGAAGCACATCACCTGAGAAGGTACAAGTTCAGACTTGGCCTCACTGATCAAGAGGCTCAGTTGGGAGCAGGTCTGGAGGGCCAGGTCCCTGGACCTCTCCACTTACTGCTGGGTGGAACCTGCTAAAAGCCAATCGTCAAGGTAGGGATAAATTCTGGCCCCGGAGATGGACTGCCACCACTGCAATGCATTTGGTGAAGACCTGTGGGGCCGATGACAGGCCAAATGGCATGGCTCAGAACTCGTATAGAGTCCCCTTGGCTTGAAAGCAGAGGAACCGCTGGTGAGACAGACGGATTGGGAAGTGAAAGAATGCGTCCTGAGATCCAGTGAACAGAACCACATGTTCTGCTCCAAGGATGGTATGATCTGGGACAGACTGACCACCTGAAAGGTGCGTAACCTGAGATACTGATTCAAGTCATGCAGATCTAGAATGGGCGCCAGCCCCGTCCATCTGGGAACCAGGAAGTATCTGGAAGCGATGCCTGGGTCTGCTGGAGGATCCGCCACTCGAGCTACTGCCTCCTTGAGGAGGAGCCAGTAATGTTGTCTCGAAGAGCCGACTGAGTATGTTGGATACCCTCTCCTCCTGTGGGGCTTGGCTTCCTTAGAGCTTACTGCTCAACTTCCAGAGGCAGTCCCTGGCCGACCACTTCTAGGACCCACCTGTCCATGTTAACAGTGGACCAGGCGGAAGGAAGTGGTGGAGCTTTCCCCATGGGAGGACCCAGAGCTGGCATGACAGGAGTGGGGTGGCAGACCCGCCTGCGTCACTGAGCAGGCCTGGAGGTGAAGGATCCAGGGCCTGAACGTCTGCCTCCCTACGGACCTGAGAGGGCCTGGGTGTGGGGCAGGGGGTGTCAAGCTTGAGCCTGCGGATGAAAGGAGGGCTGCTGGGCTGCATGGGGAAGACTGCTGAAAAGGCTTTTTTTCTGCTGCTTAGAACCAGAGAAACCTTAGAAGAAGTGGCATCCAAGGTGGCACTGAACTGCAGAATACACTGAAGGTGACCAGCCACATCCGGGCGAAAAGATCGGTGCCCAGGAAAGGCACATCAGCTAGTTTGTGCTGAGTATCCACTGGAAAGGGACAGCCTCAGCCAAGCCCTGCGGCGAGAGGCAACTGCAGCTGCCAGCAGTGGGCACAAGAGTCTCTGATATTCAGGGCCATCTGAAGCTGTTGCATGGCAACAGCCGGCATATTTGAGGACCTACTTGACCGTGGTCTGCACGTCTGCAGGGAGATGTGGGAGGACTTCATCCAAAGACCCCAAGAGGGCATAGGAGAAGTGTGCCATGATGACGGCCAAACTTGTCTGACAGAGGCCTAAAGGCAGGCCACATAGACCTTCCAGGCAGAATTATCCAAATATTTGTATTCCTTCTCAGAAGGTCGGTCAGAATTAGCAGAACTATCAGTCGCCTGAACACAGAGGCAGTCACAAGGTCTCTCAGCGAAGGGTGCTCTATGAACCCATAAGGGACCCCATGGGCACCGCATGCTTGTGGGCCATGTGGGCAGAGCGAGCTGGACAAGAGGTAGGGTGCTGCCAAAGTTCTAAGGCCAAGCCACAGGAAAGGCTTCGTCCAGGTATCCCTCTCTTAAGTATGTCAGTGAGAGGGTACTATGCCATTTTCTGGATAGGTTCCAGGGGCATCCCTGTGGACTCACAGATGAGGTGAAGAATGCCCTGAAAGAATGAAGGACGTTGCTCCGTCTCTATCCCACCAGCCGATTCATCATCTCCCAGGCGAGAATGGAGAACAATTTCATCCAGATCAGAGGAATTGGATACAACGGCTGACCATCACATCACCCTCGACCACCGGGGCAGTTTGGGGAGACAGTGACCAAAGACGCTGGGGAAGCCGGCGTCCGGGTCTAGCTTCCTTAGAAGGAGCCCTTCCACAGGCTGCTTAGGCGGCGGTTCCACCAAAATCGTGGAGAGACTGGTTTAGGCCAACTGGAGGTTTTGCTGGCTCGGGCGGGGCAACCGATTTGATCACCTCCAAGGAGTCTGCTTCGCCTGGGAGGCGAAAGCCAAGTAATGGCTGGGGAAGGCTTGTCCCAGTCAAAATCAGCTGTTGCTACATGAGGTCCTCCATGGCGCGGGGTTTCTGCAGCAGCCTCTCCTCATCTGAGGAGGACAAGGATGACGGATGGCGCTGCTTCTTTTAGAGTGCTTATGGCTCTTCCACAGCCTATCGGTCAAGGGAGTCAAGGACATCGATCGAGATCAAATGGGCTGACTCGGTCGCTCAGAAGACACCGTGGGACAGGGTGACTTCCTGGGGTTGGGGACAACATCCTAACGGGATTTCCAGCAGGCTGGGTCTCCTCATCAGGGAAAACAAGGACTGGAGTCCGATCAAGAGAGTCGCTGACTAGGGTCGGCGACAGAGGGTAGAGAAGTATCTCAACGTCATCGACTGACACTTTGGTTGACTGGCCAGATGGCAAGGCCGAGGAAGCTAGTGGCCGAAGAGACGATTTCCACTGAGGTCGAAATGACCGGTTCCTGGGATCGAGATCTCCGATCCCAAGAGCATCTCCATTGAGACGAAGACAATCCCAGGTCCATTCCCCACTTACGGGACTGAGAGGCGTGCATGCCTGCAGGACTCTCACCCTTAGTCAGGAGAGACTAGCACAACTTTTGGAAAGAACCCGAGAAGATGGAGCCCAGGTTGAGGCAAGCGAAGAAGCTCCGAGAGGAAGATTCCATGGCGCAAGCCACTTCCTCCTCGAAGACTTGCATGCGCTCAATTGCTGGGCGGATCCGGCCGTGAAACCACCCACCAGGCCTCTTAGTTTCACCGGCTATTTCCGTTTTCAGGCCTCCCCAACTTAAGGTGAATGCGAGACAGTTGTCGAGGATGTTGAGATAAATCGCGAGCAAAACTTCGCCGCGTCGATGGTGTCATGGTAGACACCCAGACAAACACATGCAGCACGCTGGTCGGTGCGTGACATTTTCTGGCCACATTAACACGGGAAAACTTGTCTTCCATAGTGAAGAAGAAAATGCTAACGCGAACAAAGCAAATTTTGGAATAACTGAAGGTTTTGAAGCTAGGGCCTACAAAATGCGAGAGCATGAAGGAGGCAACCTGAATCTTCCAGCAGAAAGGAAGATCTGGCATCATGGGGCAGGGTCGAGGGTTATACCACCTGGGTGGGTGGGAGGAGCCAGCTTAAGGCTTTCCGGCAGATTTAAAGGGAAAGGGACATGCCAAGAAGTGTGGATGAACAACATGACCACTATCCTAGAACCTGTAAGTGCCATGGAGCAACGATCCTTGCACTTGACTTGAAAAGGCCTTTGATCGAGGTGGAGTGAAGAGATCTATCTGTTGAAACCCTCAGATCCTTTGGCCTGGGTCTAGGAATCATTAACCTGATCAGCACACTATATTCGGACTTCACCTCCCAGAACATGGTCAATCGGTCCCTGTTCTCAAGCTTTACACTTTATAGGGAACATGCCAAGGTTATCCCTATCGCCCCTATTATATGTACCATCACTGGAACCACTGGTGGCGCACATACGGGCCCATCCGGGGTGGAGGGTTTTAGGGCAGAGCCAGCATAAGTTCAGACAGAAGAACACATTGCAAAATCAGTGGGTAGAGGGACAAAACCTTTACAGGTACATAAGTGAAAAAAGAAAGGCAAAGGGAGGGATAGTGAGACTGAAGGGGAGGATGGGGCTGTGGGAGGATGACAACAGTAAAGCTGACATATTGAACAGGTATTTCTGCTCAGTCTTTACTGAGGAAGAGGAGGGTAATGGGTCTGAGCGGAGTACAAGGGGTGAGAATGGTGCAGAAATGGACACAAGTCCCTTTACACGAGAAGGGCCCTGAAGGAACTGGAAGTAATAAGAGTTGATAAAGCAATGGGGCCAGATTGGGTGTACCCCAGGGTCCTAAAGAACTAAGAGAGGTGGTGGCTGAACCTCTGTCTATCCTGTTTAGCCGATCACTGGAAACAGGGAGGTACCCAAAGACTGGAGGATAGCAGATGTAGTCCCCTTATACAAAAGTGCTGAACAAAGAGGAAGCGGGGAACTACAGACCAGTCAGCCTCACCTCAGTAGTGGGAAGATCATGGAAGCACTACTGAAGGAGAGATTGGTGGAATATCTGGTTGTCAATGGACTACAGGACCCAAGGTAGCATGGCTTCACCAGGGAGGTCATGTCAGACCAACCTCATTGAATTTGTTGACTGGGTGACTAGGGAGGTGGATCAGGGAGGGCAGTGGACATGGCCTATCTGGACTTCAGCAAGGCCTTTGGCACTGTGCCACACAGAAGACTATTGCACAAACTGGGGAATATGGGTGTGGGCAGGACAGTAGTGTGGTGGGTAGGTAACTGGCTGGGTGGCAGGACACAGAGGGTGGTGGTAAATGGCTGTCACTCCACAGAGGGAGAGTGACCAGTGGGGTACCACAGGGATCAGTGCTGGGACCGGTCCTATTCAATATCTTCATCAGTGACATTGCGCAGGACCTAGAAGGCAGAATTTCACTGTTCAGCTGATGACACAAAGCTCTGTAACAGAGTAGACACACCAGAGGGTGTAGACAGAATGAGAAGGGACCTGCAAAACTTGAAGAATGGTCAGGGGTTTGGCAGTTGAAATTCAATGCAAGGAAGTGCAAGATAATGCATATGGGGCACAAAAACCCTGGCACAATATATCAGTTGGGGGTGAGGATATAGCATGCACCAAGCAGGAAAGGGATCTTGGGGCTATCATCTCTGATGACCTCAAGGCAGGAAACAGTGTGACAAGGCAGCAGGTAAAGCAAACAGGATGCTGGGATGCATAGGCAGGGGCATCGCCAGCAGGAAAAGGAGGTAATAATTCCACTATACAAGACACTAGTGAGGCCCCACCTGGAGTACACTGTACAGTTCTGGAGACCATACCTACGTAAGGACATAGACAGGATAGAGAAGGTTCAGAGGAGGGCAACAAAGATGGTGCATGGATTGCATCACAAGTCCTATGAGGACAGGTTGGAGGAACTGAGCATGTACTCCCTGGAGGAAAGGAGGAGAGAGGGATATGATGAGAGACATACAAGTATCTTACAGGGAGGAACATGGTGCAGGAATACACTATTTTAAGCGAAAAAGATGTTCCAGGACTAGAGGGCATGGGATGAAGTTGGAGGAGGATGATTCAGAGGAAGCGTGAGGAAGAATTTCTTCACAGAGCGGTGGTGGACAAGTGGAATACCCTGCCAGAGGAAGTGGTGGGGCTGAAACAATCACGGGATTTAAGAATGCATGGGATAGACAAAGGAATTCTGGAGGTCAGGGGTAGGGGCAACAGACTTCTAGGAAAACAAACTGAACTTACAAGCTCAAATGGGCAGACTGGGTGGGCCATAGGCCCTTATCTGCCGACACTGTCTATGTATCTATGTATAAGTTAGCTCTCTTTGCAGATGACCTCCTTTTGTAGCTTAAGAATCCTTGGGTTGGCCTTCCCCAGTGCACTCCATTTTGAATGAATATGCCTCTCTCTGGTCACAAAATAAACTGGACCAAAAGTGAAATCCTACCAGTGGGGACAGAGAGAGAGAGACCCTCTCTGAATAATAACGTCTTGGAGGTCCAGGAAGTACATAAGATCGAATACTTGGGATTTATATCACATCCAACCACACTGAATTAGTGGTACATAACTACTCTACGTTCCCTTCATCAATAAGATAGCAGTAGACTGTGAAAGATGGTCCACCCCCGACCTTGATAGGCAGAGTAGCATCAGTCAAAATTAATATCTTCCCAGTGTCTATAGCTATTCCAAGCTCTCCCAATATATCTACCTGATAAATACTTTATAGACAGCTGGACTCCCTGGTCCATAGATTCCTGTGGAGAGGAAACCGGCCCGCATTAGTAGGACCATTTTACAACCTCGAAGCGTGGAGGACTAGGTCTCCCTCACTTTAACCATTATTTCTATGCAGCACAACTGCGTTCCTCTCAGTAGGTAACACACCAATTTATCCAGACTGGCTGCATATTGAGGAGACCATTTGAGGGTTGACATTAGGAAAGATCTACTGGCCTACTCCTTAAGTCAGGGGTGAAACACACCTGTCCTAATCCTTTCACTGGGACCTTGCTGAGGGTTTGGAGCTTGGTACATGGTCACCTAAGCCTGCACAGAAGTACCTCTCAGTATGCTTCTATTTGGTCAATGCTCAAAACTACACAAGGATACAATGTGTTCCTTCATAGAGGTCTTATGGGCTGGGGGGCGGGGTTAAATACATCTTCCAGCTATAGGTTGGGGGCATGTTGCTCACCTTTAGAGAACTGCAGAGGATTGGGGTCTCTCCCAGATTATTTTTTATACTGATAGGTCAGAAGCGGACTTGACAGACTGAATAACTCGACCACTGGTGCCCTAGAATCAGATCCTTTTGAGGAGGAGTTGTTTGCCCCACAATCAGGCTCCAGACCATTATCTGTATACTATGTAATCTTACAGGGGCCCTTGGATCCTACCCAGCCGCCTAACAGCCTGGGATTATGATCTGGACATAGCCATCACGCCTGAAATATGGTCCAGGGCAATCTCTCACCTCGCGCACTGTTCTTAAAAAAAAAAAACAGACTAAAACAGATACAGCTTAATTTTCTATACAGGGCATATATGTCCCAGGTGAGGCTCCACCGCCTGCCAGAAGCATCTAAACTGCCCAAAATGCTCCAGGGCAGATGAAGGCTTCCTGATTATGATCCTAATGTGCCTAAAAATTCTCCAGTACTGGCATGAGATCCATGGGATCATGCTGCAGGTCCTGGGGTAGCCCTACCTACTGTAAATTGCCCCTGAGTTCCTGATGGGTTCTGACCGGACAGAAGGTAGCTGGGGACAGATCTGACCTATGGTCCCTTGCCTTAATCAATGCATGTAAAACCCTGGTGCAGTGCTGGATGGCTGACCAACTGCCCACAATGCAACAGTGGGCTCACAGTCTCCTTTACTGCCTTAACTCATTGTACCCAACAGCTCCATATGAAGTCCGAACCATCAGATACAAAATGGCCACCAAGGTATAATGAGTTAAAATAGAGCAGGCCCAAACTGCTGTCATGGGTGACTCCTTCAAATTTGAAAAATCATGGGCTATGCTGGTTGAGGCTATGGGCCAAGGAACATTCCCTTAGTAGGGAGGGAGGAAGCAGCGGTGGCTGGGTGGGGAAAAGGGTGATGGACCCCTCTTTGAAGGTCTCCATTAACCTCGCATTGTATCGGGAGGTGTGTGAGCCGAGGCCTGACCTGCCTCCAATCATTCCAATCCCCACCCGCCGTCCTTCCCTCCCATCTTGGTGTACAGCTGGTGGGCGGTACATCTACTCACCCTGACATCCACTCACTCTTGACTACAGTGCTGACTAACCCAATGTTAATGTTATGGCCTTAATTCTACTGCTTATTCATTACTGAACGGAACTGATCAATAACTACTGTTCTAAGTTGGATCCACTCAACACAGCAGTTAAGGTCTTGCTCCAGGTTTTGCATGTAAATCAATTGCCTTTGGTTTAGATTCTTGTATGTAAATAGTTACTGTAAACAGTTTTGAGGTACATATTGTGCCACATCTTTTTAATGCTATTTCATTTCACTAACAAACATTTTTTTTTTTTTTTACAAACATTTCATTATCAAAGGTCCAAGTACAACAGGTGCACAATTATAAATATCAAGCATGGTGCAGCGTGAAAACAGAATTTAAATGTTTAAATGACAGATGTATTCTCTGAAGGATAAAAGCGCTACTATTGGTTTAAAACTGCACTAACATATTCTTCAAACTCCAGTGTTTGATGCCAAGTACTCTTAGCATCCGCACCATAGACTGGAACACAATTCTTTAGCACAGTTCAATTAAAACTCATTATGTTTTGCATGAGAAATATCCCATTTATCCTATAATGGAAGAGAAGCTGTACTGTCTGAAGTGTTGTTGACTGAAATTATATAACTAGGCATTTGTTTCTGGAACAAAACATAAGCAGCCCTTAGGCAACAATGTCTAGTGTACACTGTGGAGCCTCTCCAGAAAATGAAAATTACATACGTTTCATAATTCTTGATCTTCTTGGACAAGTCGTCACCATTTATTCAATGCTGGAGGCGCTGGGACCCTCGGGATCAAAAATCTTCAGGAGGACCGGTGCTGAGGTAGGACCACACATGCATGGCACCACAAGACTGCCTCACACCTGTAGGCTACCTCAGCATCGAACCGCCAACCCCTTAGTACCTTTTCTACCGAGGAGGTGCAGCGTAATATAACCTAACACACACCTAACCTAACAAGGGCACAGGATAGCCAGACTGACCCGTATAAGAAGAGTCAACTTAAACAATGTCTTCATAGCCCAAACTAAACAAGGAGTGAAGACCAGTAACAGACTGAGTGAGCTCGGCGGATGGTGGGTGGGCGTATGAATAAATGGTGAAGACTTGTCCAAGAAGATCAAGTATTATGGTAAGTACATAATTTCATATTTTCCTGGACTTAAAAGTCATCACCATTTAGTCTTACTGCTGGATTACAGTGCCAGCTAAAACCAATCCCCAGTACGGCGGCAGGAGGCGGAGCTCTCTCAGGACAGAAGTCCATTTGGATTGTCCTGCCAAAGGAGCATGCTGTCTGGCATGGACATCCAGAGCACAGTGTTTTACAAAGTGTGCACCAAGGTCCAAGTAGCCGATTTGCAAATGTCATCCATGGGAACAGGCGAATCTTCACCAAGGACGTGGCAACCGCTCTGGTAGAGTGGGCACGCACCTGGCCCTTCAACTTGACCTGCACCATAGAGTAACAATGGCGAAGGCATGTCACTACCAAGCAGAGATACATTTGATGGACAATGGCTGACCCAGCTGGGCTGTGATGAAGGACACAGAGTTGCTTGGCCTGATGGATATCCCTGGTTCTACCTATGTAGAATTGTAGAGCCCTTTTAACATACACAGGAATGAAGCATCGTTTCCTTCATTTGGAAGGAAGAGAAATAAATGGGAAGAACCAAGAGCTGGTTGAGGTGGAAATCTGAAACCACTTTGGGTAGGAACTTAGAGTGAGTACAGAGGACCACCTTGTCTTTAAGATGATATACTAAGGGCCTGGGACCAAGGCATCTATTTCAGAGACCCTGCAAGCAAGTGATGGCCACCAGAAAGGAAGTCTTCCAGGTCAGAAACTTCAAATCACACATAGTTAGACACTCAAAGGGGTTACGAGTGAGCATGTCTAGCACAAGATTAATATCCTGGGGCAACGGCTTCCAACAGGGGCCTTGAGTGAAGAATGCCTTTGAGGAATCTTCTGAACAGCAGTAACTGAGCCAGGGACATGTTCTGAACTGGCTCATGATAGGTAGAAAGTGCACAGACGTGTACCTTTACAGAGGAATACTTAGGTACTCCCAACACTTTATCCGGAAGACAATGAAAAGGATCTAAGTAAATCTTAGAACAACATTCTGAGAAAGCGCTTCCATTTAGCTGTGTAAGTCTTCCTGGTGGAGGGCTTACCAGGTGTCAGGAGGATCTGTGAGATTCTTTGAGAAACTTTGAACCTGCCCACGTTCAGCTCTTCAGGAGCCAAGAAAGGAGATGAAGGGAGTGCGCTGGGATGAACCAGGGATCCCTGTGTCAGGAGGTCCGTTCGCAGAGGCAACTGCTTGGAGGAACTTCAACAACTTGTTGATCAATGGAAACCAGATTTGTCGAGGCCAGAATGTTGCAACTAGAATATTGCCCCATGTGCCTCCAATCTGAGCAGTACCTTCTGAATTAGCGGAAGAGGAGGAAATGCGTACAGAAAAACAGGTTACTCACCTGTAACAGTAGTTCTAGGAGTGGTACATGTTGTTCATCCACACTTCTTGGCATGTCCCTTTCCCTTTAAATCTTGCTGGAAGTCTTCAAGCTGGCTCCTCCAACCCACCGGTGGTAAATATCTCAGCTCCCCCATGATGCCAGATCTTAGCCCGCTGGAAGCAAGGTTGTGCGCCTGAAGCCGGGGAGGTCGGGTGGTGTGTGTGGATGAAAGTACAGTTACACAAGAACTTACTGTAACAGTAGATCTTCGAGAACAGCTCTTGCAGCAGGTTACACCATTAGGACTGAAGCCGGCAGGCATCAGGACCCCATGGAAAAAATTCTAGCCAGCTATCTTCAGCGGGGACACCCGGCCATCGGTCCTGTCGGCGTCAGGCGTAGTACATGAGGCGGTCGCCCGATTCACAATTCTCCCGCCGGAGACTTCGGCCGCAGGCTGACATTGAAATGGGAGACCGAGGATCCACCGTCAGAAGTCAAAGGAAACAAATCCTGAAAGTAAAGCGAAAGCCATGCCTCCTCAAAGGGGAAGGGATGGATATTTGAGCAAAAGAGCTGTTCTCAAGATCTACTGTTACGGGGTAAGTTCTTACGTAACTGTACTATCTTACTCGAGACACAGCTCTTGCAGCAGGTTACACCATTAGGACTGATTCCCAAGCAGTAACACTGCCAAAATTCTGGGAGGAGGAAACTAGGAAATACATTCCAGGTCCTGAATCTAGGACAGGAGACTCTGTAGTACCGCCAGGCGAGCCGGCTCTTGCTGAGGCGATGTCAGACTATAATACCTGATAAATGTATGCACAGAGCTCCAAGTAGCTGCAGCACATATGGCAGAAGTGGAGGCGTTTGGAGTGCTGCAAGGAGGTAGCCACACCCTAGTAGAATGACACGGACTGTACCGGAGGGCTTTGTTTGATATCATAACAGAATGAAATACACTGGACAAGCCAGCAAGACAGGGACTGTTTGGATACAGGTTGGCCCATCATCCTTTCAGAAAGGAAGCGAAAAGTTGCTAGAACTACGAAGCAGTTTAGTTCTGTTGAGGTAATACCTCAAGCTGCGGTGAACATCCAGGGTGTGGAGCCTCTCCTCTCCTCTATTAGAGTAGTTAGGAAGTAGACCCGGCAGGTCAATATCCTGATTGAGAGTGAGTGTAGAGACCACCTTAGGCAAAAATTTTGGATTCGTCCTCAGGGATACTCTGTCCCGGTGGAAAAATAAATAAGGCTCTTTGCACATGAGAGCATGAAGCTCAGAAATTCTTCTCGCTGAAGTAACAGCAACCAAAAATAGCATTTTCCACAACAGAAAATGCAGCTCATAATCCGGCAGGTTCAAGGGAAGTGTGAGTTGTTCCAGGACAAATAGCAAATCCCATGGAAGCACTGGGTCCTTAATGGGTGGCCTAAGATGTAACACCCTCTCAAAAAATTCAGAGGCGTCTAATTGTGCCACTGTGCGATGTCCACGGAAGGTGGTAGGCAGAGATGGCACAGAGGTGCACCTCGATAAAGGAGAAGCTAGACCCGAGCGGAAAGGGAGAGCAGGTAGTCCAACACCACTCCACGGGCAACCTAAAGGGAAAAATCGGCGTGCTCGCGACCATAAACAAAAAGCAGGCGTCATTTCATGGCGTCGTCGCATGCGTTGCCAGCTTTCTGGCTGCAGAAAGAACTTCCCAACCTCTTGCGAGACCCGTGTCGCAAGATGGCTATGTCTCTAGGAGCCATGCATGCAGGTTCAGTGAGCATAAGTCCGGTGGACCTGTGAACCTTCCTCCTGAGACAAGAGATGGGAGATGAACGACAGCGGGCGGAGGTTCCGGATAGCTGAATTAGCAAGGGAACCAGATCTGTCTGGGCCAGAAAGGGCCACCAGGATCATTACTGCATGCTCCCTGCGCAGTTTGAGAAGAACTCTCTGGATCAACGGAAGGGAGGAAAGCGTGGGAATCTGTCCGCCCAGGAGAGGGACACAGCGTCCTCGCCATAAAACACCAGGCCCTGGATCTAGCGAGCAGAAATTGGGCAGTTTAGCGTTGGATGGGGATGCGAACAAGTCCAACTCTGGAGTTCCCCATCGAAGAAACAGATCCTCTGCTACCTCTTGAAGAAGTTCCCACTCGTGGACTCTGGCCTGGGAGCGACTCAGGCCGTCTGCAATCGTGTTGTCCACCCGGGAACATGTACAGTGATCAGATTCGCACCGTGTCGGATTACCCAATCCCACACCCTCATGGCCTCCCTGCAAAGGGGTAAGAGTGTGCGCCTCCTTGTTTGTTGAGGTAATACCACTGCCGTGTTGTCTGTCTGAAGCAGGAGAGTACTCGTGCGATTTCTGACTGAAAGGCCTGCAGGGCATAAGGACCGCCCTCATCTCTAGGACATTGATATGAGATGAGCCACGTACCCTGGGACTTCACCCGTCCAGGTGTGCCTCCCACCCTAGACCTGAGGCGTCTGTGGTGAGGATTACCTCCGAGACGGCGCTACAAGCGGGGCGCCCGTGGAGAGCGACCCTGGGTCTAGCCACCACTGCCAGTCTCGAATCACGGTGTTCGTGATTCTGACCGGATGCTGCATGTGGTCTTGCCTTGATCCCATTGCACTTGAGCATCCACTGAGTTACCCGCATGTGGAGCCTTGCGAAAGGGACGGTAGGAATGGCCGCAGCCATGTGCCCGAAACAAGCGAAGGACCGACCTGGCAGGGACGGTCTTGTTGAAGATAACTCCTGATGAGGGATCTGATCGCTCCGCTCTGTCGTCTGGAAGAAAAGCTCTTCCCTGAACAGTGTCCAGTACTGCGCCTATAAATTGCAGCTTCTTGACGGTACCAGGAGAGACTTCGTGGTTGATTAAGATGCCCAGAGATCAGAACAGGACCTGGGTGCTCTGGATCGCATAACGCCTCTCTGGAGGCGCCATGAGAACCAATCGTCCAGGTATGGGAACACATAATGGCCCTGTCTCCTTAGAGACGCTGCCATGACTGCCATGCATTTGGTAAAGACCCTGGTACGGATGACAGTCGAATGGAAGGGCTCGGAATTGAAGGTGGTGGTCGAGAAACTCGAGCGCAGGAACCTCTTGTGCGCCTGAGCTACAGGATGTGCAGGTATCGTCCTGCATGTCTAGAGGCGCTAAGAAGGCGTCTTGCTTCAGCATGGAATAAGACCCAGAAAAGTCACCATCGGAATCTCTTGTAGGCGACCGATACGTTGAAGTCGCTGAGGTCCAGAATCGGATGGAGGTCCCTGTTTTCTTTGGAACCAGGAAGAAGTGGGAATAGTATCCTTGTCCTCTCTGGTTCTCCGGACGTACTCTATCGCTCCCTTTTGCAAAAGCGCTGAGTACTTCTTGCCAGATCAGAGACTTGTGCTGACCCGGATACGGGAGAGCAAAGGAGGCCTCGGGTGGCTTCTCTGTGAATTCTATATAGTGGCCTCTTCCGACCAACTGAAGAACCCACCTGTCGGTGGTTATAGCCTGCCATCCTGGCAGGAAGTTATGATCGACCCCGACCATGATTTCCGTTGATCCTGAGGCGGGGCCAGAAAGGAGTCAGGCTGTGGCGGCTGAGGGTCCCGCTGGCTGGGCGCTTGGAAGTATGTTGGCTTGAGCCTGCGGGCTGTTTCCCTGGGCTCTCTAGGCCGGAGCCCCTCTGTTTGGAGGCGCGGGCGGACTGTTGCTCTCGTCCGTCCATGAAATCGGCTTTGGTTCCTGCGAAGGAACTAAGCTTGGGTCGGTACATGGCCTGAACCGACCTCACCACCTTCCGCCTCTTGAAGTTTGGTAATAATCTTCTCTGAGGGCTTACCAAACAAGACTTCTCCCTCGAATGGAGGCGTCCATGATACTCTTCTGGACGTCCGGGGTAAAACCGGAGGCGCAACTAAGAGTGTCTCCGGATACATACGCCTAAAGCTGCTGCTCGGGGCCGAGGAGTCCGCGGAGTCATCTCACAGCTCATAACCTGGGTTCCACGTCCGAACCGTGCGGAGGAGCTGAAGCATCTCCTCCTTCTGCTCACCTTCCGGCAGTTTTTCAGCCGCATCCAGACCCTGTTCCCACAAGGCATTTTGGAACTGCACCATGTGGGTCAAGTAATTGAGGATCTGATGGCGCGAGTGGCGGAAGCGTACGTCGCTACCCATAGCGTCCAACTGTTTGGACTCTGGGTCGTGGCAGGGTGCTCAGATGTTGCGGTCTCTGGGACCGGTCATGTGAGGCTGTTATGACCAGAGAGTCGGCCTGAGGCTGCTGGAGTCAAGTACTGGTCTTCTCTAGGAGCCTTGTACAGGCGATCAGCTTTCTTCGGCATCGCCGGGGGCGATATGGGCGCTTCCACGCTGCCTTGGTGATGTCCACGAAAGTGTCTACCAAGGGTGGCACCACCACAGGCTTGGGGTCCTTCTGCCGAAGATACTTGGCAAAGGCGTGTACCTTAGTCTAACTCTTCGCATCCCATCCCATGTTCTCTTGGATGTGTCTCATAATATCCGAGCGAAGGGTCATCTGGAGGAGACTTGCATCTCGCGTGGATCCGGAGAAGGGATGGAGAGGGAGATGGGGATCTGGATGTTGAGAACTCTGATCCGTGTCCTCCGTCAAGGCGATCGTCGGCGTCTTCTGGGTCTCTTAGGGCTGGGTGACCTAGAAGAGGATTTGGACGGAGGTCTCCGTTTATCTGGTCTCCCCTGGGAGGTGTTCTGTGCTCCCGGGAGGAGGTAATCGGCCTGCCGACCCCGATGGCGAGGGGGCAGGAACCAGAGGAGTAATCGGTGTGGGAGGAAAAGGAGGAGGAGGAGGGAACCATGTCCTTCTTTATGGTGTCCCACCAGTAAGTGAACAGCTCCTTCACATCTACCATGGAAAGGCCCAACGACGGTCTGGCGCGGTGGATGATCGTCAGGTCAGCGTCGGCTCCACAGGGGGCTCGGGTAGCGGCGAGGTTCCTGGGCGTCTCGACAGGACCGGGTCGCCTGTCTGGTCCTCGGGCTGAGTCAATTCCTCCTCAGTTATGGTCTCCTGACTGACGTCGGTCGGAGGCGTCGGGGTTCTCTTCTCAATAGGAGTGGGCGCGGTCCCCTACGGCGTCCGATGAGTGTTGGCCTGGCGGCGGCAGTCTTCTGGCCGACAGCGGCTCCGGGATCTATGGCGAGGCCGGCGACAGACACCGGCGTCGGGTCCTGCGGTCTCTTCAGAGGTAAGCTCAAGGTCTTGCGAGGGGCAAGGAAGCCGACCTGGCGTCGGGTTCAGAAGGGCGGGAAACCCGACTTATGATGATGGTGGCGATCCCAGACTTGACCAAGGCCCTGGAGGACGAGGGCGGCCTGGCAGTCTTGGCCTGAGAAGAGGAAGACTTCTTAACCGCAGCAGGGGAGGCTGAGAGCTGGCCCTGGAGGGGGCGGTCGGACCTGGAACCGGAGCTGCGTGAGTCTGAGGCCCTGCAAGGGCCTTCTCCTCGTTTTCAGCGTGCTTGTGGGTCTTTTGAAGAGTCCCCTTGGAAGACATGGTCTTTAGCTTTTCTTCCAGCAAAAAGCCTGAAGGGCCTTCTGGCGACGGATCCGGTTCTGCTATTAAACCCCTGGCAGAAGGAGCAGGCCGGGTCTGTGGTCTGGGCCTAGGCACTGGATGCAGGCCGCATGAGGGTCTTTGAAGGGGATCTGTTTCCCACAAGCACACTTGGAGGAGTGACCGAGGTCGGAGAGGACATCAGAGAAAAACTTGCTTGAAGAAATCCGAATTTCCGTAGGAAAGAACTTAACCACGCGTCGCGCTGAGAGCTGAACCGGAGGTCGAGACATGCAAGTCGACGCGGAAAGAACTGAGAATCGGTGGACCGCCCTTATGTACTACGCCTGACGCCGGGGGCAGTCCCCGCTGAAGATAGCTAGCTAGAATTTTTCCTGCGGGTCCTGACGCCTGCCGGCTTCAGTCCTAATGGTGTAACCTGCTGCAAGAGCTGTGTCTCAGTAAGATCAACATATACCACTCCTAGAACTACTGTTACAGGTGAGTAACCACTTCTTGGCAGACTCCAAGCAGTTCTCTGAGAGGAGGGAGGCAGGCATACACCTGCTTGGGAAATAAAGATTGGAGAACTGAGGCCCCAAACCAGCATCCCGGCGTGACTCAAGGTCGATGTGGTAGTGGGCAATGAAGGTGTCTGCTGACTTCCACGTAGCAGCCCGATAGATTTACTGGATAGGGACGTCCCTGGAAGCAGCCACCGATGCAGCAGTATGGCGGTAGAATGAGCTCTTCTCTCTCTGGAAGGATCCTTGCCCGTCAACTCATGCACAGACCTATGCATGATGTAATCCACCTTGCAATGGTCAGTTTGGTTGCAGGTCTGCCAGAAGCGGCTTCAGCGTGGGTGACAAACAGCTGGTGAACCTCTCCACAGATTTCGCTGTTCTCTCCTTATAATAGGTGAGAAACACGTCTCAGGTCCAAAGTATGGAGCCTGTACTCAGCGTCCGAGGTGTAGTTAGGGTGGTATACGGCAGAGTCAACACCTGGTTAAGAGAAACTCTGACACCACCTTCGGAAGGAATTTTGGGTGGGGGCGCAGGACAACTTTGTTCCTGTGAAAGACCAGATAAGGGAGTCCACAGAAAGCACCTGGAGCTCTCCTGTCCTTCTGGCTGACATGATAACCACCAGGAAGGCTGTCTTCCACAAGTGTGAAAGCTCACACTTGTGCATGGATTCGAATGGCTTGCCCATGATCTTTGCCAAAACAGCAGTAGATCCCACGGAGGTGGAGGTTCACGCACTGGAGGGATATGTGATCCAGGCCTTTAAAGAAGAGCACAACCACTGTCTCCTGTGCCAATGTCGGCTGACGGTCTGCGCCGGTGGCAGAAATGCTGCCAGGTGCACCCTAAGGGTCGATGACCGCAAACCCCCTTTGGAGAGAGAGAGACCAAAGGTAGTCGAGAATGTCAGCCACAGAGCAGGATAAGGGGTCCAGGCTCTTACCCTGACACCAAATGGAAAATCTTTTCTTTTGAAGGCATATCATTTCCTGGTTGATTCTTTACGAGATGCCTCCACCACGGTGTAGATATCCTCGGAAAGACCCAGAGCCTGGAACTCTGGCAGCTCAGGTACCAGGCTGTGAGGTGCAGGGATTGAAGGTCGGATGGAATACCTTCCCTAGTTCAGTGATATCAGGTCTGGCATGCAAGCAACGCGGGGGCCTGCAGCTGAGGCTCAGGAGATCTGGATACCAGAACTGGCGGGGCCAATCTGGAGCTACCAGCATCACCTCGCCTTGTCCCTCCTCACCTTGAGTAACACCTTGTGGATCAAATGAAATGGAGGAAGGCGTACAGGAGGCTTAGGGTCCATGGCCTCGAGAAGGCATCCCCTGCAGCGAACCCTGCTGAAGAGCGGCATGGAACAGCCTCAGCTGTGTTTCCCTGGAGGCAAACTGGTCCATCAACAGTTTGCCCCAATGGGAGAACAGACTGTAAGCTACCTCTGGATGGAAAAGACCACACGTGGGATGGTATGATCTGGGGCAGAGTGACCATCCGAGAAAGGTCGTGACCCTAAGATACTGATTCAGGTCGTGCAGATCTAGAATGGGATGCCAGCCCCCATCTGCTTGGGCACCAGGAAGTACCTGGAGACAAAGCATGGGTCTGCTGAAGGATCCACACATCAACTGGAGCTACTGACTCCTTGAGGAGGACCTGAGCAATGTAGTCTCGGACAGCCGACTGAGTCTGAATGGATACTATTTCCTCCCGAGGGGCTCGGCTTAGAGGGTACTGCTTGAATTCCAGAGGCAGTCCCTGACCAACCACTGAGAACCCACCTGTCCGTAGTGACAGCGGACAAGCGGAAAGGAAATGGTGGAGCTGCCACCCCGGGAGAACATAGGCTGGCGTGACGAGGAGAGAGGCAGCCCCACCCCATCACTGAACAGGCTTGGAGGAGGATCCAAGACCGAATCCCGGCCTCGCTTCAGGGCTTGGGAGGACCAGGATTTGGGCCAGGGGTGCCAAGCTTGAGCCTGCTGCTACTGCTGCCCTCCCTGAAAGGAGGGTTGCTGTGCCACAGGGAAGAATGTCAAAAGGCTTCTTCTGCTGGTTCTTGCCCAAGAACCCTTAAGAAGTGGTGTCAAGGTGACACTGGGCTGCTCAATATGTTGAAGTTGACCAGCCACACCGGGTAGAAAAGATCGGTGCCTAGGAAGGCACATCAGCTAGTTGTGCTGAGTATCCGCTGGAAAGGAGGACAGTCTCAGCCAACTCCTGCGACGAAAGGCAACTCGTCTGCCATCGAATGGGCACAAGAATCCCCAATGTCCAGGGCTGTCTGAAGATGCTGTTTGGCAACAACTCAGCCCTGATCCTGGACCTGTTTGACTGGGGTCTGCGCGTCTGCGGGAGGACTTCATCCAAAGACCCCAGGAGGGCATAGGAAGAAGTGTGCTATGATGACAGCCGAACTTGCCTGACAAAGGTTTAAAGAAGAAGCCAGATAGACCTTCCTGGCGAATGATCCAAGAGTTTGGATTCTTTCTTGGGAGGTCGGTCCGTGTCGGCAGAAAGTACAGTTACGTAAGAACTTACCGTAACAGCAGATCTTCGAGAACAGCTCTTGCAGCAGGTTACACCATTAGGACTGAAGCGCGGCGTCAGGACCCCGAAATCTTCAAGCTAGCAGTCTTCAGCGAGGACGCCTCCGGCGTCGGTGCCGCGAGAATCCCCAGTTCTCCCGCTGGAGACTTCCGCCCGCTGGATGACATCAGAAGTGGAGACCGGGATCCGCCATCAGAGGTACAAAGGAGAGTGAGATTCCTGCGAGAGCCTGGTTAGGCCTTACCTCCTCAAGAGGAATGGTGGGCGGGAAGGTACCTGCTGCAAGCACTGTTCTCGAAGATCTACTGTTACGGTAAGTTCTACGTAACTGTACTATCTTACTCGAGATACAGTTCTTGCAGCAGGTTACACCATTAGGACTGATTCCAAGCAATGGCGCCTAGAGACTCTAGGGAGGAGGCATAAAACAGAGATCCTGAAAAATCCTGAATCTAGGACAGGAGACCCTGCAGAGCGGCGAGGCCGAAACCTGCTCTCGCCGTGAGGCGATGTTGAGGCTGTAGTGCCTAATGAAGGTGTACACTGAGCTCCATGTGGTGCTGCACAAATGGCCAAGATGGAGACGCCCAGCGCGAAGGAAGTAGCTACCCCCTAGTCGAAAGTGGCTCCCTGACTGTGCCCGGAAGGGGCTTCTGTTTGTTGTTGTAGCAAAAGAATGCACTGAACAAGCCAGCGAGAAACAGTCTGTTTTGAGACTGGTTGGCCAACATCCTCTCAGCAAAGGAAATAAACAGCTGTGTGGATTTGCGATGCTGTTTGGTCCTGGTCAAGTAGTATCTTAAGGAAGCGGTGAACATCTAAGGTGTGAAGCAGTGCCTCTCGCTGTTGTGTGTACCTGGGGAAGTACACCGCAAATCGATGTCCTGATTAAGGGTAAGGGCTGAGACCACCTTAGGCAGGAATTTAGGATTCGGCCCTCAGGACACTCTGTCCTGGTGGAAAATTAAATAAGGTTCCTTACACATGAGGGCATGTAGCTCAGAGATTTTCCTTGCTGACTAACAGCAACCAAAAATAGTGTTTTCCACGACAGAAAACGTAGCTCACAATCTCGGCAGGTTCAAAAGGGGCAGTGTGAGCTGCTCCAGGACAAAGAGTAGGTCCCAAGGAGGGACAGGATCCTTAATGGGTGGTCTAAGGTGTAGCACCCCCCAAAAAGTCACGAGAGGTATCGAGTTGTGCCACTGTGCATTGGCCTATCGGGTAGTGGTAGGCTGAAATCGCATAGAGGTGAACCTTAATTGAGGAGTAGGCAAGGCCTGAGTTAAAGAGGAAATCAGGTATTCTAGAACTGATTTTTCTGGGCATTCTAAAGGGAGAGACCGAGTGCCTGAGACCACAAAAAACCGGCGCCATTTCATGGCGTGACGTCGATCGTTGCAGCCTTCTGGCAGCAGAAGGGACTTCTGCCACCTCTTAAGTAGACCCCGTGTCGCAGAATGGCTATGTTTTGAAGAGCCAGGCATGCAGGTTCAGTGAGTAAGTCCGCATGGACTAGCGAACCCTCCTCTTGAGACAGCAGATGGGAACTGATGGGCACGGGAGTGGAGGTTCCCGGGACAATTGCGTCAGCATGGGGAACCAAATTTGTCTGGGCCAGAAAGGCACTACCAAGATCATTGTTTGCGTGCTCCCTGCGAAGTTTGAGAAGGACTCTCTGGATCAACGGGAAGGGAGGAAAGCGTAGAGGAATCTGTCTGCCTAGGAGAGGGACAACGCGTCCGCCAAAAACACCAGGCCCTGGATCTAGCGAGAAAAATTGGGCAGTTTTATGTTGGATGGGGAAGCGAACAAGTCCAATTCTGGAGTGCCCCATCGAAGAAACAGATCCTCTGCTACCTCCTGAAGAAGCTCCCACTCGTGGACTCCTGGCCTGGGATCGACTCAGGCCGTCTCGTTCGTGTTGTCCACTCCGGAACATGAACTGTAATCAGGCTTGCGCCGTGTCAGATTACCCATTCCCACACTCACAGCTTCCCTGCAGAGGGATAAGGTGTGTGCCTCCTTGTTTGTTGAGGTAATACATCACCGCCGTATTGTCTGTTTGAAGCAGAAGAGTACTCAGTGGAATTTCTGACTGGAAGGCTTGCAGGGCATACAGGACTGCCCTCATCTCCAGAATGTTGATGTGGAGGTGAGCTTCCTGAGGTCCATGTTCCCTGAGACCTCACCCGTTCAGGTGTGCCCCCACCCCAGCCCTGAGGCATCTGTGGAGAGGATTACCTCCGGGGCGGCGCTACAAATGGGACACCCAGGAGAGTGTCCTGGGTCTAGCCATCATTGCCAGTCCCGAATCACGGCCCTCGTGATTCTGACTGGCTGCTGCATAGGTCTTGCCTCTGATCCCATTGCACTTTGAGCATCCACTGGGTTACCCTCATGTGGGAGCCTTGCCATCGGACGGTTGGAATGGCCGCAGCCATATGTCTGAGCAGGCGAAGGACCAGACTGGCGGGACAGTCTTCTTTGCGAAAAGTCCCTGATTAAGGACCTGATGTTCCGTCTGTCCCTCGGAAGAAAAGCTTTCCCTTGACGGTGTCCAGAACTGCGCCTATGAACTGCAGCTTCTGGGACGGTACCAGGAGAGACTTTCGAATTGATAAGCATGCCCAGTGACTGAAAAAGAGCTTGGGTGTTCTGAAAAGCCAACAATAGCGCCTCTGGGAGGCGGCCATGAAAAGCCAATCGTCCAGGTGCAGGGAACACGTAGTGGCCCTGTCTCCTCAGAGGCGCTGCCACGACTACCATGCACTTGGTAAAGACCCCTGGGGCCGATGACAGTCCGAAGGAAGCGCCGGAACTGAAAGTGGTGGCCGAGAAACTCAAGTGCAGGAACCTCCTGTGCGCTTGAGCGATGGGATGTGCAGGTAAGCGCTCTGCATGTCCAGTGACGCCAGAAATGAGTCCTTCTTCAGCATGGGAATAAGACCCTGGAGGTCACCATGTGAAACCGTTTGTAGGTGACCGACATGTTGAGGTCGCTGAGGTCCAATATTGGACGGAGGTCCCCTGTTTTCTTTGGAACCAGGAAGAAGTGGGAATAGTAGCCTGCTCCTCTCTGGTTCTCCGGGCGTACTCACTGCTCCTTTTTGCAGAAGCGGAGTACTTCTTGCCTGATAAGCAATCTGTGCTGACCGAGTAGGCGGGAGAGCAGAGGAGGCCTTGTGGGTGGCTTGTTATGAACTCTACAAAGTGGCCTTTTGACCAACTGGAGTACCCACCTGTCGGTGGTGATGGACTGCCACCCTGGCAAGTGGTCCCTGACGACCCCGACCTTGGTGTCCCGTTGATCCTGAGGGCGGGGCGGGAAGGAGTCATGCTGTGGCGGCTGAGGGTCCTGCAGGTTGGGCCGACTTAGCAGGACGTTGGCCTCTACCTGAGGACGACTTCCTGGGCTTTCCGGGAGAAGGAGCCCTCTGTTGCGGGCTGGAACGGGACTGTTGTCTCTGAGTCCGGCCGCGAAACGCTCTGGTTCCTCACGAAAGGAACCGGGCCTGGGCCTGTACATAGCCTGACAGACCTCATGGCCTTCCCGGCCTCCTGAAGCTTGGTGAGGACCTTCCCGAGGACTCACCAAGAGAACTGCCAGTGGGAATGGGGCGCCCAGTATGTTCTTCTGGACTCCGGGTGAATCCGAGACACGGAGCCATGAGTGTCTCCGAAGCATACACCTGAGGCTGCCGCCTGGCTGAGGAGTCCACGGAGTCACACGCGCTCGAGCACCTGGGTTCCCACGACTGAACCCTGTGGAGGAGCTGAAGCAGTTCTTCCTTCTGCTCGACTTCCAGCATCTTTTCCGCCAGCTCTAGTCCCTGCTCCCACAAGGCATTCTGAAACTGGACCATGTGGGTGAGATAATGAGGGACTAATGGCGCAGGTTGCAAGCTGCATATATGCGCCTGCCCATCGCGTCCAATTGCTTAGACTCGGGTCCGTATCAGGGTGCTCAGATGTTGCGGCCTCTGGGACCGGTCATGTGAGGCTGTGATGACCAGGAATCAGCCAGAGGATGAGATGCCAAGTACTGGTCCTCCCTAGGGGCCTTGTACAGGTGGTCAGCGCCTTCTTGGCATCGCGGGAGTGAATGTGGACGTTTCCACACTGCCTTGGTGACGTCCTCGAGGTGTACCACCACAGGCTTTGGGTCCTTTGCTGAAGATAATGTAGGCGTAGCCTCTTGGGGTCAGCTCTTCTCGTCCCAGGCCATATTCTCTTGGATATGCCTCATAATCTCTGAGAACGATGGGTCATCCGGAGGAGATCTTGGGAGCTCACGTGGGTCCGGAGGGGGGACGTGATGGGAGAAGGGATCTGGATCTGCCTGAGAAGTCCGATCCGTGTCCTCTGTGAAGGTGAGTAGCGGCGTCTTCTGGGTCTCTTGGGGTTGGGTGACCCTGAAGAAGATCTGGACGGAGGTCTCCTCTTTTCCGATGGTCTGCCCTAGGAGATTCAACAGGATCCTGGGGAAGGTACTCGGCCTGCTGCCGGTGGAGTCACGGTGAGGGGAAGAGGAGGAGGTGTGGAACCACGCCTTTTTAATGGTATCCTACCAAAAGTAAACAACTCCCTTGACCTCAGTAATATTGAGGCCCGACGACGGGCTGGGCGCCGGTGGTCGGTCATCGGGTTCCGCGTCGGCCCCCAGGGTCTCTGGTTCAGGAGAGAGGTTCCCTCAGGGGCTCGACAGGACCGGGTTCGCCCACCTGGTCCTCGGGCTGGCCGACTCCTCCGTGAGCGCCCCTGGCCGACGCCGGTAGGTGGCGAGGGTTCCTCTATCTACTGGGACGGCGTCGGTCCCGAGCTGGCGTCCGTGGTGAAGGCCTGGCCGGTGACGGGCGCCTGGCTGTCGCCGGATCCCAGGACCGTGGTGCTTGGCCAAGTCAGGTCCGACGCCTCTTGAGCGGCGTCAGCTCCTTGGTTTTCCGCTGGGGAGGAGGCAAGGAGACCGACTGGACGCCGGGGCCGAGTGGCGGCAGCCGGACTTGTGGTGATGGCGGTCCCCTGAGCGCGAGGCCTTGACGATGAAGAAGAAGGCCTGGAGGTCATAACAGGCTGCAGAGTGGAGGAACCGGAGGAAGACTTGACCTTGACCGGGAGGCTGAGAGCTACTGGAGTCGGAAGCCCTAGAAGGGTTAGATCTCACCCTCTCCTGTGTTTTCGAGGTGTCAGCGGCTTTCGGAAGATTCCCCTTGGAGGCAGGCTCCATGGCCTTCAATCTCTCTTCCAGAAGGTAAGCTTGAAGGGCCTTCTGACGACGGATCCGGGTCTGACTGTTAAAGCCTTGACAAAAGGAGCAGGCCCAGGTGTCGAGTCCGGGCCTACACACAGAGGCACACTTAAGACGGATGGCCCTCCCGGATGTTGGTGAGGACATCAGATGGCAGACGATTTGTACAAATTGAAGTTTCTTGTCGAAGAAACGGAAAAGAACTTTTCCAGGTGTCGCGACTAGACACTGACTGAAAGGTCGAGACATGCAAGTCGATGGTGGGAAGAACTGGGATTCCGCGGACCGCCTCCTTATGTACTACGCCTGACGTGGGGCGGACAGACGCCGGAGGCCATCCCCGCGAAGACTGCTAGCTAGAAGATTTCCGTGGGGTCCTGACGCCTGCGGCTTCAGTCCTAATGGTGTAACCTGCTGCAAGAGCTGTATCTCAGTAAGATCTGCCAGTACACCTGAACACAGAGGCGGTCACCAGGTTCTCAGCCAGAAGTGTTCTGTCAACTCAAGGGACCCCATGGCCACCACATACTTGCAGGCCATGCAGACAGACCGAGCTGGACAAGAGGCAGGGTGCTACCAGAGTTCTAAGGCCAGGCCAACAATGGCCTCAGCCACAGGAAAAGCCTCCATCAGGGTATCCTCTCGAGGATGTCCGTGAGAGGGTACTCCCTCTTTCTGGACTGGCTCCAGAGGCAACCCTGTGGACTCAGAGATGAGGCGAAGAATGCCCTGAAAGGATGAAGGACCTTCCTTCATTTCTAACCCACTGGCGATTCTCATCCCGGAATCAGAATGTAGGCCAGTTATATCTGAATCAGGAATCCGGATACAGCGGTCGATCAGTCCAGGTCACCTCGACCCGCCAAGGGTGGTCCGGGAGGCAGTGACCAAAAGATACCAGGGAAGCCCAGTGTCTGGCCTATCATCTTCCTTAAAAGGAGCCCTCCCATAGGCTGCTTGGGCAGTGGTTCCACCACTATCGGTGGAGAGACTGGTTTAGGACAAACCGGAGGTTTTGCCGGCCCGCTGGCGGGAACTGACTTGATCGGGCTCCGAAGGAGTCTGCTTCAGCCTAGGAGGCAGAAGCCAAGTAATGGCTAGGAAGAAGCCAAGGTCGGCTTGTGACCAGTCAAAATCAGCTGTTACCACCGAGGTCCTCGTAGCGCGGAGCTTCTGCCAGAGCCTCCTCATCTGAGGGAAGACGAGGACGACTGACGGTGTCGCCTCTTTTAGAGCGCTTAGGCTCTTCCTCTGCCTTTGGTTGAGGGGTCCTGACCTCGATCAAGATCGGACAGGCCAACCCGGATGCTCGAGACACTGGTGGGACCGGTGATTTCCGGATCAGGGACCAGTTCCTCGATGGGATGCCCAACAGGCTGGGTCTCCTCGTCAGGGGAAAGTAAGGACCTAAGTCCAATCGAGAGAGTTGTCGACGGACTCTGCGACAATGGGTCGATGACGATTTCAACATCGTCGATTGGCACTGCAGTCAACTGGCCAGACGGCAAAGTCAAGAAGCCAGCAGCTGAAGAGGCAATTTCGACTGAAGTCGAGACTGCCGGTTCCCTGAGACCGAGTTTTTCCCGATCCCAAGAACGCCTTCACCGAGACAAAGACGATTCCGGGTCCTTTTCCCGCCACGGGACCGAGGAGTGCATGCCCGCAGGACCCCTCACTTAGTCGGGAGAGACTGGCACAACTCGGAAAGAACCCGAGAAGGTGGCGCCCAGGTTGATTGGAACGATGAAGCCCAGAGAGGAAGATTCTGCAGCTCGAGCCGCCTCCTCGAAGGCTTGCATGTGCTCCAATTGCTCGGTGGATCCTGTGCACGGAAACCGCCCACAGAGCCTCCTTAGATTTCACTGAGGGTTCCGTTTCTCCGGCCTCCCAAACTTGGGCATTGAGGACGGTCGTCGAGGACGTTAGGATGAAAAATGAGGAAAGAAGAAGAGGGGGGTGAAAAAAAAAAAAAAAAAAAAAAAAAAAATTGCACTTCGAGGTGTCATGGTCGACACCGAGGCAATAGACACACACACAGGTGGGGAATCTGCCGACATCTTCTGGCCGCACAAACGCGGGTGAAACCGGGAAGACTTGTCTTCCATAATCGAAGGTAAGGAGTCACGATCGCTAATGTGAACTAGATGAAATTTCAGAATAATCAAGGTTTTGAAGCCAGGGCCTACAAAATGCAGAAGCATGAAGGAGGCAACCTGAATCTTCTAGTGGAAAGGAAGATCTGGCAACATGGGGTGGAACAGAGGGTTACGCACCGGTGGGTAGGATGAGCCAGCTTAAAGACTTCTGGCAAGATCTAAAGTGGAAAGGACATGCCAAAGAGTGTGGATGAACAACATATCCACGATCCTAGAAACATCGCGTGTCCACCGCAGCATGAATGCATCCTGACAGAAAATAACAGGTTCTGGATTTCTGGAGCAGAATAGACGAGCTTTGTGTTGAGTGTGGACACTAAAAGGTTCAAGTCTGGACTGTCCCATTCATCAAAGAGTGACTGCACGACATCTGGTGCAAGTGACCACTCGTGAGGATCTGTTTCTGTCCTGCTGGGGTGGTCCGCCAGATTGTTCTGAGTTCCTGGCAGGCAAACTGCCTCAATCAGTACATCGTACTCAAGGCACCACTCACATACCCTCATGGCTTTCTGCATAACCTCCATTGCATGGAGTGAACTCTTACTGGGTTGTTCTCTCCGATGAAGCCTGCCATCTGGAGAATGTTGTCCCTCCTGTCCTCCAGGAGAAAAGCCCTTGCATTTGTAGTGTCCAAGAGAGCTCTTATGAAGAGGAGTTGCTGAGAGGGCTGAAACTGCGACTTCTCTAGGTTCAGCAGAACCCCATGGAGGTGAACTGAGATGCTGTGGATAACACTTTGTGTCTCCTGCCTTGACGGACTTCCCAAAAGCCAGTCGGCTAAGTAGGGAAAGACCTGAGTGCTGAGCTTCAAGGTGTGCAGCGAGAAATGGAAATTATGTACTTACTGTAATTATTGATCTTAACAAATATCTTCACCATTCATTACTAATGGGTCCCACCGGAGGTCAGGACCCTGCACACAAAAAGAGCACTGCCTCTTTAAAATTTTCTGAGCTGGGAGAAGCTGGCATCAGGATGGTGCCACCCATGAAGCCTGCGTTCTGCGTGGTGCTTTCACGGGTTGGTCAGTAACCAACAACTCCATCCTCTACACTCAGTTCTGTCCTGCAGGTGAGAAGAAAAAGGAAAGCTGGGTACAGCAGAGGGCCAGGTGCCAGAGTGATAGAGGAGGGCTGAAAATAATATAAAGGCTGACTTGAAGAAAGGGGTAAGACCAGAGGGATTAACTAAAAAGACAGGAAGGGGTGACCAGGACACTGGGCAGTCCTAAGCAGAATAAAACAACCAAGGAGACAGGAGAGAAAGATGGAAGACAAGTAGAAAGGAGAACTGACCTATTCTCCTTTGCCCCTCCCCCCAAGACCTCTATAGAACCTCTCTCCTCCAGAACAAGCCTGGTGGACCAAGCTCCCCTGGACAGGGCTGGGAGCTGCCCTAAGAACCTCAAGGGGTTCCAGAGGATGTTAACTGATATGGAGGAGAAGGTGTTGGGGGGAGAAGAGAGAAGGAACCACAGAGGAAGAGGCCAGAGCCTGGGGGCCATTCCTCCTTCCTGAAGAAGTATCATCCTTCCTCACTTTTTTTTTTTTTCAAAGGGAGGAGAAGCCAGAGGAAGGGTTCGAGGACCCCTCTGCAACAGCAGAAGCTTCTCCTCTGAACACCAATTCACTCAGCATTCAAGACAAGACCCTCTTACCTGTGTTCCTCCATTTATTCTTTTTCTCCTTCCAAGATTCATGTGAGACCTAACTGCCGCCCAAGCTAAGTTTGCCAGACCTGGTTATGAACCAGTGCAAGAAAGAGAGCAACAGCTCCAAGTGCGAGCGAAGAGTGAGACCCCCGGTGGCCTGCTTGGTAGAGGACTCTAAGAAGGTCTCGACCTCTAGATGTGTCCTCTGAAAGCCAACAGGATTGCCTCACTAGCAAATGCATTGTCGAGGTTGATAGCAATCCGAGATAACACAGAGTTCGCCAAGAAAGTCCCCTTACTCACCCTCATCCCCGACCTCGGAGAAAGAGGGGAAGGAAAGGAGGAGGAGACTGAGCTGCCCAGTGACCTTAGGGAGGGAGGGAGGTGCTGACGCAGATGGGAAAAACAATGGTAGATTGTTAAGATGGAGTCTTGCTTTGCAAGGGTGTGACATGACCATTCTACATAGGGCTGGAGCCAAGAATCAGAACTCAGATGGTTTGTCTTGTGTTTATGAGGAGTGAATTGATTTGGGAAGCTCATCCCATGCAGGGATAGAGCACCCAAATTCAGTCTAGGTGGGGAGGAATTGTGACACTCAGACAGCTGGTTCTGATTAATCTATGATTTTTGTAATATAAAATGTGTTACTGAGCATCTCTCATGAGACATGCTGAAACTGCCTGTGGAATGACAGCCCCCCTCAGGTTTTAGCTACAAGGTGTTATCTGGAAGGCCAGGGAGATAATTACAGGCTAGAAGAGGCCTAAAATAAGCATCTCCTATTTATCTAGCTTAATTGCAGCTTGCCAGCTGACAGGATAGAAAATATCCATTTTATGACGTTTACAGGAGGAAAACCAGGTTATGTCACACTGGTGCTAAGTCATAAATGTTCCTCTGATGTCTGTAAATTCCTTTTCTTTCGGATGAGATGTTAAACCGAGGTCCCATCTGCCTGGGTTGGTGGTAGTTCAGGTGGATGTTAAAGATCCCATGGCACTTATCGAAAAGAGTAGGGAATTTCCGGTGTCCTGGCCAAATTTCCTCATTCACTGAAAATACCACCAACAGCTTAATCTGGTTCAAAGTCAGTTGGCATTCATCTGTATCCCCTCCCCAGGTGTGCCTGAAAATAGGCAGGATTTGTCTAGTGCACTTACTCGGTTAACAAAACTTAAATAAAATAAATAAATAAAAGCAGGATGTTGCTCATGGATGAAAGAAGGACTTGGAAATTAACCTTATTTAATTTACCTTCAGAGTGATGACATCCTGATTGTATAATTTTTTTTTTATATCATCTATTTCTCCTGTCCTGTACTGCCCCCATGTGACCGACTCCCCAGTTCCATCCCCGAATTACCAGGGCTTACCTACGCCTGCTCCAGGGGCGGTGCCTGCAGAGAGTCTGTCGCCATCCTGCCGCCAGTGTTTTCCACTTTTCTCCCATTTTACCCAAGGACCCCAGGAGAAGTACACATGCGTGTGGAGGCACACATGCGCCCGTACAGCCACGGTAACAGTCCTCCTCTGCCAGCCCCATTGGCCCTATCGCCCAGCACCCTTGCTTGCGCAACCCTCGGCCTCCACCAGGGGTAGCCGTGGCGAGGATGCCACCCACCTCCCAGAGAGCAGCTGCCTTGACGGCTGCTCCTCCTTAGCCCGCTCACTGTAGTCGACCGACGACCCAGGCTTGTTCCCCGGGAACCTGGTCGCCGGTGTGTCAGCCATGACGCCCAGCGCCAGCCCTCTGCGCCTCAGGCCGGCTCTGATTGTATAATTTTTAACAAACAGAGGAGGAACTAGGTGACATCATGGAGAAGGCAGGCTCAAGACAGTGTTTTAATTATGCTGTTAGTGACCTGTAAACACACACATGTTTGGACTCTCTTGACAACAACATCTGTCTATCAGCACTATTAGAAGAGATACATTAGATACATAAGTCTGTCTGGTGGTAGGAATTTTACACTTTTTTTTTTTTAACCCTTGTTCTTTTGAATGATTGTTTTGTGATATATGGTTCTGTATTTACATTTATCTATTTTTAAGTAAACCTCTACTTTAGAGACTACTTGATGTGCCTTTGAAATTCTTTTTCTTAACAAGTGAAGCATATGTGGTTAAAGTTGACACTGTACAAAGCTACTGGTTTTACCAAACTGGGAAAAGGTAACAGTTTATTCAGAGGTCTTTAACAGAGATTTTAAGGGATCATTTATGCGCCTGGTTAGGTGCCCGTAGGTGAAAAATATCTGCCCCCGTGAAGAGCAGAATTATCTGAGCCTGTACATTGGGTACACTAGCAAGAGGTTCACAGTTAGAATCCCTCCAGAACTTGAGACCAAAGGTTGACTCGAACCCACAAAACAGACAGGAGGGTTACCCTGTTCTGTTAACTGTTCACAATACTACGCTGGAGGTTGGCACTGCAGAAGGCCTGCCCTGCTGAGTGGGGTTGTGACAGATGCGTCCTCTGAAAGCCAACAGGATTGCCTCACTAGCAAATGCATTGTCGAGGTTGACAGCAATCCGAGATAACAGTGTCGCCAAGAGAGTCCCCTTATTTCCCCTTCCCACCTCTTCTCAGACTTCGGGAAAGAGGGGAGGAAAGAAGGAGGAGACTGAGCTGCCCAATGATCTTAGGGGCGGTGTAATGAATGGTGAAGAAATCAGGGAACATCAATAATTACGTAAGCACGTAATTTCCATATCTTCCCCAAATCAATCTTCACCATTCATTACCAATGGGTCCAAATGCCAAGCTGACGAACCCTGAGGGAAAAAACTCCCCAGCCTCCTGTGGGTGATAACTACAGGAGGAAGGGCCCATACGGGCCTGGCTAGGCCTGGGGCTGGACAGGGCTGGCGAGAGCCCCGGATCCGGAGAAAGAAGATGCCCTGCAGAACTTGCCGCCTCTGTGACAAAAGAAGTGGGGCTCCCCAGAAAGGTGAGGATACCACCCCACACTGGGCCACGGGTGATTGCCTATCTAGGTTAAGTCACGCAGTCCACCTTATGCAGACTGGAGAACGGTACCAGCCTGAAGCCACCCTCATGACGCCACAGACTGCCCTAAAGAGGTGTCATGCTAGCTCCAGGCCTTGAACCGTTAGGTGGATGGGCTGCCCGATTTCCTGACCATCAGGCAGCGCTGCTAAGACCTGTCCCAGCAGAGACCAGATATGCTTTGCATAGGTTACCTGGTGCGCCTGATGAGCCATTACTCGCAATAGAGTGCTGAATAGAACATCCTCCTCCCCATCGACTGGACTCTGCGAGTCCGCGCCGGGGGGTGTCACTACTGAGGTGACAATGCCTGATGGGGTATCCTGAGGAAGACTGAGGCATGGCACCTGGGGACCTCGTTGCTGCACAGTACCTGCGTGGAGACAATCCCTAGAGACAGGTCAAGAGGCGGTGGGACGAGCCAGATGGTGTGAGGCCTCCCGTAGGCCTAGGCCAGGGAGGAATGACCACCCTGTCAGTGCTGTACTCCACCAGGAATTGCAGGCTGCATGATATGGGTTCCGTCCGATCGGGTGGGAAAGATGGAGCTCCCTCAACACCTCCATAAGAAAACGCTGGTAGGACGTGAAGTCCTCCACTTCAGAGAAGTGTTGGGATGCTTCCTCCTCCTCCTTGGAGGAGGCCGAGAGGAGAGGGAATCTGATTTGGAGCTTGGCGGCACAGAGGTCTGAGGTCTAAAGATGACCCTAAAGAAGCGAGGAAAAGCACCGCCACAGCCCTGAACTGTTCCCACATCAGGGGACCTTCAGGGCCAAGAAAGCCCAAGAAAGGGAAAGAGGTGGCAGAGTGACCGGGGAGGAACAGCCCGGCCGTGCCTGGCAGAACCTCTACCAGAGCTTGAGGTTTGAGCAGATGAGCCCTGACAGGGGAAGAAATGGAGTACGTACCTACGTAATTCTTTATCTTCTTGGACAAAGTCTCCACCACTCATTCACACTGATGGGATCTACGCTGAAGGTGCTAGAACCCAGCAGGAGCAAACTTTGCAAGACGGTCCAGCGCCAGAGATGGAGCCACGAGGAGCGGCGCCACAAGCCCCAGCTCAGGCGGCAATGACTATCTCGCATCGACCCCTCCAACCGCCTCAGTACCTTTTTTTCCCCAGGAGGTGCAGCATAACTAACCTAGAAGGATAGCCTAACAAAAACAGACATAAGATAGTCCGGATGACCCGTATAAGAAGGGTCAACAAAGAAGTCTTCACAGCCTGAAGATTGAGGGAGTGAAGACCAACAACAGAGGTGAGCTTGGGCGATGGTGGTGAGATATGAATGAGTGGTAGAGACTTTGTCCAAGAAGATCAAGAGTTACGGTAGGTACGTGCACTCCATATCTTCCTGGACATAAAGTCTCCACCACTCATTCACACTGATGGGAGAGTACCGAGCTAATAATCCCGAGAGGGCAGCAGCAGAAACCAAGAGCTCACAAATTCAGGACAGAAGTTTGTTAAGGATGATCCTGCCAAACTAAAGATGTCGCCTGGCATGGACATCCAGGGCATCGTGCTTGACGAAAGTATGCACTGAGCTTCCAGGTAGCCGCACTGCAAATGTCTGCAATGGGCACATTGCGGATTTCACCAGGGATGCCGCGACTGCTCTAGTAGAGTGAGCATACAGTCTGCCCTCCAGCTTAACTTCCGCCATGGAATAACAGTGGTGAAGGCATGCCACCAGCCATGCCGAAATGCATCTGATAGTGACAGGTTTACCCAGCCAGGTCTCGCTGAATGAAACAAACAGTTGTTGAGCTTTGTGAATTTCTTTTGTTCTATCCAAATAGAAGCAGAGCTCTTTGACATCTAAAGAATGAAGCGTACGCTCTTCTTCATTTTGGAAGTTAGTAAAGTAAGTAGGTAGGACCAAAGGTTGGTTCAGATGGAATTCTGAAACAACCTTAGGATGGGTCCTAAGAACTACTTTGTCCTTATGAAATAAAATCTGTGACCAAGGCACGATTTCAGAGACCCTGCAGGCCAAGGTAATAGCCACCAGGAAGGCCATTTTCCAAGTGAGAAATTTCAGCTCACAGAAAGCTAGAGGCTCGAAAGGCTTTGAGTGAGCATGTCCAGTACAAGATTAATGTCCTAGGCTGCGATTGGATGTCTGGTATGCAGAATACCTTAAGAAACCTCTTAACTACAGGTAACAGCCAGTGATAAGGAAAGTACAGCTTCATGATCAGCTGAAATGGCACAAAGGTGAACTTTGGCTGTAGAGTATCGAGACCTGAATTTGAGAGGTCTAAAAGGTACTCTAGAACTTTATTTGGTGGGCAGGAAAAGGATTCAAAGAGGATTTTGCACACCAGAGAGAAAAACAATTCCATTTGGCTGTATAAGTTTTTCTGGTGGCTGGTTGTGGCAGCCAAAAGAATATCTGAAACTCTCAGAGGCACTGAACCTGTTCAACTATATCTCTTCAGGAGCCAAGCGTGAAGGTGAAGCGACCTCAGATTGGGATGGTTCGCCTGAAGGGGAAGAGCCTTCGAAGAGTTTCTGACATACTGTTGAGTAACAAAAACATATCTGTCGAGGTCAGAAGGGAGCAATGAGGATCATTTTGTCCCTGGGACTCGAATCTGAGAAGTACCCTCTGAATTAGTGGAAGAGGAGGAAAGGCGATAGAAAGTGTTTTATTCACTGCAGCCTGAACGATCCTGACAGAAAATGCCAGGTCCTGGATTTCTGGAGCAGAAGAGAGGCAGTTTTGTGTTGAATGGGGATGCAAAAGGTCCAGGTCTGGAGTTCCAACTCTGCTAATAGTGACTGATCTACGGTTGAGTTGAGAGACCACTCGTGAGGATCAGTCTCTGTTCTGTTGAGACGGTCTGCCAGTTCGCTTTACACTCCCGGCAGGTAGACGGCCTGAATTAGAGCCTTGTGCTCTAAGCACTATTCACACACTCACCATTTTCCTGCATAAAGGGTAAGAGTGTGCACCGCCTGCTTGTTGATGTAATACATCACTGCTTTGTTGTCTGTTTGAAGGAGAATGTTCTTGTGACAGAGAATGTCCTTCAATGCCCGGACTGCAAAAAGGATGGCTCTCATTTCTAGGACATTTATGTGAAGCTGGGACTCGTCCTGAGTCCACATACCTTGGGTGTGGAGATTCTGACAGTGAGCTCCCACCCCGTCAGGGATGCATCCATGGTAATGGAAATCTGATGATCATGGGGAGCAAAGGATACCTTCCAGAAGGTTGTCCTCTTGTGACCACCAGGTGAGTGACCTCTTCAGAGGTTCTGTCACCTTGATGAGAAAGGACTGAGGGTGAGTGGTTGGGGACCACTGAGTACTGAGGATCCAATGAGAGGTTCTCATGTGGAGACGTGTTAGGGTACAGTGAACAGAGAGGATGCCATGAGACCCAGCATCCGCTGCATCAAGATAACTCAACTGAGCTGTTCTCTGGATGTTTCGGGCCATCTGTAGGATATCGCCCTTCTGTCCTCTGGAAGAAAAGCTCATGACAGGAGGTGTCCAGAAGAGTTCCTATAAAAGGCGCTTCTGGGAGGGCTGTAACTGCATTTCTTGAGATTTAGCAGGACTCCCATGGATGAGAAAGTCAGAGGCCATGGCTACAGAGTTGAGAGTTCCTTGCCTGGAAGGACTTGCTACAAGCCAATCGTCCAGATATGGGAACACTTGTATACCGATTTTTACGAGATGCGCCACGAGAATTGCCAACACTTTGTAAAACCGTGGATACTCGAGGATAGCCCAAAGGGCAGGAGTCTGAACTGATAATGTTGGCCCAGAGCTACAAACCTTAGGTATCTGTGGTTCTTTGGGTGTATAGGAATATGTTGGTAAGCATTCTGCATGTCCAGGAAGCTAGCCAATCGTGTTGATGAAGCAAGGGTAACAGGGTCCCAGCTATATCATTTTGAACTTTTCCTTGAAGAAACTCGCTTAACTTTCTGAGGTCCAGAATGAGGCATGCCACCGGTCTTTTGGGACGAGGAAGTATGGAAGTCGAAACCCTGCTTCGCTGATCCAGCGGAACTATTTCTACTGCCCTGTTGTTCAGAAGGCCTTGTATCTCAGAGGCAAGAAGGTCTGACTCTATTGTTGACAGCCTGGGCTGTCGCTTGGGAGGACGATCCGAGGGGTTTCTGAAAGGCTGAGGAAGTACTCGTGGATTATCCGGAGGACACATTTTCTGATGTTATGGACTTCCACTGGTTGTAGAACTGAGTCAGATGTCCTCCACCGATGAGGAAGAGTCCCCTCGGCAGTTGAGGTAGGACCTGGGTCAGAAACTCAGAAGGTGGCACCGGCCCTTTGGGTCCTTGTGCCTTCTGTTGCATTTTCTTTGGAGGCTGGGGGCTTTGTTTTATTAAACCTCCCTGACCTTGCCCCAAAGGAGTGACTGTTGTGAAATTGACACTTAACTTCCGAGAACGGGTGGGAGCAGGTCAGCCATTTTAATGGCCAACCTAGTTCTTCTGTGTGGCATTCCGAGCTTGTTTACTTGAGGTCTGAACAGATGTGTACCATTAAAGGGCACCGCCACAACTCCGCTGTTGGGCATCATTCATGAAGTCAAGTGCGAGCCAGGAGTGACGTACTGGTACATGCCCACGCTGCCGCTTGGGAAGCAGTATCGAAGTGTCCATAGCTGCTTTAACCTGCTGGTTGTTGAATTCTATACCCTGGTTATGGTCTGAAGTAGCTCTGGACTAGTGTCCGACCTGCAGAGCTTCCACCATCTGTTTGAGTGAATGCCAAAGAACATACTCATTTTGAGAGAAATAGCCCTGGTAGCTGGCAATACGCATACCAGGGTGAAGGCAGCAAAGACCTCCTACCTAAGGTGTCTATCTTATGAGATTCTTTGTTTATAGGCCAGGCTGTAGATGCCGGAAGAAGAATGGACTTATTCTCTGCCAAGACAACGATAGGGTCTGCAAAGTCCTGGGAGGCCAAAATGGGTTGATCCTTGGGAGCAGCATACTTCCTGTCTATGGACTTAGCCACAGAAGGAATGAGAGCGGATTATTCCATACCATCTGAGAGAGCGCCCCTCAAAGGATGGTTGTACTGGGGAGATAAATCCATAGGGATCTTGGGACATCTAGGTATTGGAGTCTCAAAAGCTTCCCAGGATCGATATCTGTAGTCTGGAGAGAAAGGGTAGAATTTAAATTTTCAGCAGAAACTTAAATGACAGGTCTTCAACCACAGGCTCTGCGGCAAGATTAATCCCTGCTCCTTCAACATCATCACCTAGTCAAAGATCTGGGTCAGGCTCAATATCATCTCCTGACAGCCCGGAGGAACTGTATGGACAGAAAAGAAGTAAAATCGGTAGGAAACGACGGAAGAAAGGATTCGGAGTAAGGAACCCTTGAAGGCTGGACAGTCCGCACAAGCCTCAGCGCTTGAAGAACACTGGCGCCGATGGCAAGGGTGACGGCACCGTGAAACAACCCAGCACCTGGCGCAGACAGGCGATTGTTGCCAAGGACAGCGCCGACAGGTGTGCAGCTGCCGAGAGACACAGACGCCGATAGGCCCTTGACGGTGCCAAAAGCAACTAGGGCCTCAAGACTGGATTTGAAGAAAAGAAGGAAGAATACTAGGAGATAAAGACATCGGTGTGGCCCCTGCACTGCAGCCATGTGGGGGGACACTTGAGCGAGAGTCGACGGCATCGAAAATGGCGCCGCACGACTGGGAAGGTCCAACCACCCTACCTGTTTCCCTGAAAGGCCTGAAGGCCTCGGAGTGACTGGGCCAGGCAGCTGAGTAACCTCCAAGCCCACTGCTCCATAACAGCATCCCACTGATGAAACTGCTCATCGGAAGCCCTTCAATAGGCGGAAAGGGTCCAATGTTGAAGAGATTGGTCTCGGAGACAGAAACCGGCGACTCGGAGGAGGAGACTGGCATCTGACCAATGCATCGACCGCTTATTACAGAGACATACCAGAAGGCGACTAAGTAATGCCTTCTTTTCTGACCTGTGGGTCAAGAAGAGCTCGAGGCTGAATGGTGCCGAGTGCAACCGCTTTCTTTTATGCTTCCAGGGGACCGCCCATCCTCCCGGCATCGGACAGTCTGTTGTCAGACCTCCTCTGGAAAGGGTGGCGGACCGGACCCAGCCCAGCTGACTGAACAGTTTTCATATTAAGTCTCGCTACCATCACCTGACCCGCTCATGGTCGACTTCTCAATGGAGGGCTGAAAACGCCTTTCTTAATAAGTAAAGTTTAAAAGTAAGCGTACTTATTTCGAGATAAATTACAAAACCATAAACTGAAAACTATGCTGCTAGTTTGAAGTTTGACTCCGTGGGCGAGCGACGCCATCACTGAGGTGGTTGGAGGATTAACGCCGAGATAGTCATTGTCACATGAGCAGAGGCTCTGGCTCCATCTCTGGCACCGCCCCTCTTGCAAAAGCTTGTTCCTGCTGGGTCCTAGCGCCTCCAGCGAGAACCCATCAGTGTGAATGACTGGTGCAGACTTTATGTCCAGGAAGATCTGATTAACCCATCCTCCCCACTGCATCCAACCCCGAGGGGTGGCCTGGGGTTACTCTTGGTGGGGAGGGAGACCCCGAAGGGTGAGGCTGTAGCTAAGCAAGTCCTCTGGAAGGCTCCTGCCCCCACCAACTGAAGAACCCCTCCCCAGGAGAGAGGTAAGCTGAGACGTCCTGGGCCGCGCGCCCCCAACATCTTTACAGGAGTGTAAGGGACGCAGCTTAGCACCAGTCCCACCAGCCCTCTTCTCCCAAGAGCGGATCTGTCCTTCTTGGTAAGCCCAGTGGAGGAACTGGATGGACCACACTGGAGGGGAAGACCCCCACCCCGAAGAGGCGAGAGGGCCACCCACGGCTAGTCATCGCGTGCTGGAATCCAGATCACAGTGGGTCGCATTTGGTCACCAAGACACAGCCAGATTGCAAGGTGGTCTTGGCAGTTGAGACCGGCCGGCACCAGCAGTGGCGCCACTAAGAGGAGTGGCACTGGATGCGGTACCGACTGAGGTCACGGCATTGCCGCAGGGAACGGCACCGCCTCCGGGATCCCCATAAGGGCCCCTAAGGGGTCCCCAGCACTGGAGGAGGTGGCTGAGGGATCTGGGGCAGCATTGCCAGCATCTCCCGACTACGACGCCGTCCAGGAGACTTGACTGGCCCAAAGACATCTGAGCAGAGCTCGGGAGCTGGGCATCCATTCGGATCCCCAGTCATCGCCCTCCGAGGCTGAGGACGAGATCAGGACGACTCCAACTGGGTCAATCCCTGAACCCTGGGCCTCCCACACACACAAGGGTAGTGGAAGGGGCCCCTGCACCACTCATTGGCACCGAGGGTGGTGCCGAAAGCAGTGGATGAGGGGTGCACGGTTTCGAGGGTACCTCCTGAGGAGAGCCTGTATGTAGCCTCACTCCACCTTAGTCTGGGGCCTCCAAGAAGGCACCGGACTGCGAGGAGTGACTAGCCACCCACCTGGGGAGCGGGTGCCCTACCAACTCCTCGTGGATGCCTCTTGTCCCAGCAAGGCGAGGGACAGAGGGGGTCCTCTCCCATTGGGTCGTATAGGCTTCAAAGAAAAATTACTCACCTTAGTAATTATGTTTCTTCTAATGGAGTCTTGCTGTATTCTGACTATTGCAGTTAGCTCCAGCACTTAAACTGCCCTGGCGAGAGAAGGGTTAAAATTCTATGCCAGGCATAGAACGTTGAGCTCGAGCTCGGTTGAAAACTCTGTCTGTAGTACTTTGAAACCCAACAGTCAGATTCTTACAAGCTAAACTCACTGACTTAAATAATGTGGAAATTGTAAATTCTACTAGCCAACTGGCAATAAAGGTTTTAGATTCCTAAAAGACTCTAGTCAATAAACCCAAAACCAGGTAATAAAGCATAAAATTCTTAACTAATCAAATACAAAGCACCCAACACAACAGAAAGTGGGCTGAATACACCCCTGGGTGCATGACTGCACCTGCCCACCCACTTCCCAAAACAGGTTCTGAGAGGGAGGCAGGAGGAGGTCAGAATACAGCAAGATTCCATTAGAAGAAACATAATTACTAAGGTGAGTAATTTTTTCTTCAAACAACATGAAGTCTTGCTGTATTCTGACTATTGCAGACTACCAAGCAGTACCTTCAAGGAGGAGGGACAGAACCTACTTTGGGAATAGGCTCTGAAGTACTGTTGTGCCAAACCTAGCATCACTCCTAGCCTGGATATCCAGAAAGTAATGCCTGGTGAAGGTATAAACTGTTTTCCAGGTGGCTGCTTGGCAAATTTCTAACAAAGGAATATCCTGTCCGCAGCCAAAGATGCAGATGTACCTCTAGTGGAATGAGCCATTAGGCCTGAGGGTGGATTTTTCCCAGTTACTATAGCAGAATTGATACAGGACAATCCACCTGGCATTAGCTCTTGGTGGCAGGTTTGCCTCACCTACTTCCCATAAGTGAGGAACAACTGAGGGACTCAAACCTGTGACCCTTTGTACATTCTATGTAGTAACTAGGGGCTCTTTAACATCTAAACTGTGTAACCTCCGCCTCCTGAGGAAGTGTGATCAGTGAAGAACACAGGAAGAGACAGATTGGTTTAAGTGGAACTCAGAAACCACTTTAGTAAGAACCTTCTATTGGTTCTAAAGACCACCTTATCTCTATGGAATGAAATGAAGTCAGGTTCAACTGACAGGGCTTGCAATTCACTGATACATCTGGCAGAGGTAATAGCAACCAAAAACAGTTTTCCAAGTCAAGTACTTGAACTCTGCTGAGGACATAGGCTCAAAGGGGGTTGCATAAGCTGAGCAATGCAAACATTCAAATCCCAGGCAGGAACAGGATCCCTAAAAGGGGATCGGTATGAAGCAATCCTTGAAAAATTTACAGAATACAGGGTGAGATGACAGAGAGGAAGGCTTCCCACTGACAGGAAAGCAGAAACAGCTGACAAATGAACTTTGAGAATAGCTGGTCTGAGGCCTAGTCCATTAAGGTGAACCATATAATCCAGAACTGTAGACAATTCAGCAGTGCCTGGGGATATATGTTCTTGGAACACCAAATGCTGAATCTTTTCCATTTGGAGTTGTAAGTTTTTCTGGTGGCAGGCTTTCAAGAAGCTTTGAGAATATCCAGAACCCCTTGGGACAGATGCAAGTCTACATACTAACTCTTTAAGAGCCATGCCTTGAGATTGAGTGACAAGACTGGGGTACCACATCCTTCACTGAGAGAAGGTTAACAGGTTGCAATTCCTGGGAAGAGACAGGGAAGATGGACTGACAGAGACAACAACAGGGGTACTCAAGGCTGCCTGACCCAGTCTGGAGCAATCAGAATCACTTTGCAAGGCTGTGACCTTACCTGACTAGAACCTTGAACAGTACAGGAAAGGGAGGAAGGCATAAAGAAATTTCCCTTCCAGTTCAAAATCAGAGCATCCAGAGTGACTGAGCCCAAGACTGGGGGTCTGAAACAAACAGAGGAAGTTGGTGATTGTCTGGGGCTGCAAAGAGATTCATCTCTGAGTGCCCCACCTTGAAAAATCACTTTCAACACCAAAGGATCCAGAGACCATTTGTGATGGCCCTGGGAAATCCTTGCTCAATGCATCTGCTAGCACATTGTCCTTTTCCTGGGAGGTGGACTGCTACCAGAGAGGTCTGTAGGAATAAGACAAGGACCATATTTCCATGGCCTCCATGCACAAGGCTGTGGACAGAGTGCCTCCTGCTTGTTGATGTACCACATGGTAGTAGTGTTGTCCGTCCTGACCTGAACCACCTTGTTCTGTACTGACAGAGAAAGCTTGCAGGGCCAGAAGTACTGCCCTGAGCTCCAGAAGATTGTAGCATCTGTGGTAAGGACCACAGAGTGAGTCTGAGTGACAAATGGAACACCTTGCCTCAGATTGTCCAGGTCCTGCCACCACTGAAGGCCTGAATTAGGGTCTGAGTAACAGGAACTAGTTTGGTAAGAGGATCTTTCCTTTGAGACCAAAAAGTCCTCAGATGGAACTGAATGCCCCTCATCTGAAACCTGGCCCTTGGACCACTGCCCTGGAAGCTGCCATGTGGCCCAAAAGCTGAAGAAAATGTCTTGCTGGTTGAGAAACCAGAGGGAGGAAGGAAGAGGCCAGCTGAGAGATGGCTGTTGCCCTTTCCAGAGGAAGGAAAGCTCTTGCCTTGACCGTGTCTAGCTCTGCTCCTATAAAAGTGAGGAGCTGTACAGGCTCAAGAACTGACTTGGGAAGATTAAGAAGAAACCCAGGGAAGTGAGAACTTGCTGGGTAACCTGCAGATCTGACTTGATTTGGTCTGGGACTGGCCCACAAGGAGCCAATCGTCAGATATGGAAAGATTGAAACTTTTTCTTCTTAAAAGGCCACCACTACTGCTAGGCACTTTGTGAACACCCTTGGGCTGAAGTTAGCCAAAGGGCATTGTTCTGAACTGGTAATGGCCCGAGGCACCAACCTGAGGTACTTTCTGTGGGAGCACCTGATGGGAATGTGAAAATAGGCATCCTTGAGGTCCAGGGAAGCTAGCCAGTCTCCTGGCCTTAAAGAGGGAAGAACTGTTCTCAGAGTCACCATTTTGAATTCTGGATTTAGTAGGTGCTTGTTTAAGTATCTTAGATCTAGGATGGGTCGCCACTTCCCTGTCTTTTTGGGGTAAGAGGTACCTGGACTACAGACCTTGCCCTGTATGGGGTAGGAACTCTCTATGGCTCTTAAGGCCAGTAGAGATGAAACCTCTGCCTCTAGAGCAAGGGTTTCTGATGTATTTGCAGGTGGAAAGGATCTGGGTCTCAGTTTTGGAAAATTTTTGAAACTTAGAACCAGCCCCTAGTTTACAACCTCCAGGACCCACTTGTCTGAGGTAGCAGACATCCAGTCCTGGACAAAGTAAGCCAACCTGCCTCCTACCAGAATGGGGGAGTTGACCGGGCTGACACATCAGGGTGTCTGCTTGGCAGGAGTCTTAGGCTGAGGGGTGGATGCAGCCCTGCTCATCCCTCTTCTGCCTCTCCCTCTGAAGAAACCCCTCTGAGAAAAGGGAGAAGAGGCCTGCGCTTGGTAAAAAGGCCTGCCCTGCCCCTAGCTTGTTGCCTTTGAGGAGTTGCCTGTCTCTCCTTGGCCTGGGCACTCCTATAAGTGGTCCTGTACTCATCCATTTTCTTCATGTAATTCTTGTCTGCTCCCCAAATAGAGAATTACCCACCACAGGAAATCCACGGCCTTAGCTTGGGTGTCCTGAGAAAGTCTAGTACATCTGAGACAAGCCATTCTCCTAAGAGCCACAGATGTAGCCATGACTCTTGACGACACATCACTGGAGTCCACAGTAGCATGAAATTGCACCTTTGCTGCCTCAATCCTATCAGCAGCCACTCCTCCAGCTCCTTAGCTAGCTGGGGGAAGACTGCTTAGCCAGTGCCAGTACAGTGTCCCACCTGGACTTCTGGTACCTGGCTGTATAGGCCATATAGTTAGGCCCGCGTACTCAAAGATGATGCCATGTACTGTTTCTTGCCATGCAGCATCTACCTTCCTGGAGTCTTTGTCTGGGGGTGAAGCCAAGGAATGTTTGTCTTGTCACAGGCTACAGCCTGCACTACCCCAACATAGCTGCATTGCTGACAGAAAACTCTGTATCCGAGCCTGATAAGGTGTACCTCTCTGTCCACTCTCCTGTCAACAGAAGGTACAGAGTTAGAGACCTTAGAATTTTTGTGTCTGCTTTCCAAAGGACTTAAGTAGGGGAATAGACAGTCTCAGACTCTGGGATGCCCATCATCTCAACAAAATCAGGCTCCTCCTGATCCTCCACAACCTCCTCCATGGGAAGTTGGAGGGTTTCAGCCACTTTTCTGTAAAACAGATAGCGAGGAGGGACTTAGAAAGCCTAGGAGGGAAACACCAGAAGGTCTGTCTGGGAGATGTCCGTTCCACAGGCACATCCAGACTTTCACCATCGCCATCATCCTCTTCAAAATCCCCTCCTCATCAAACTCCAGTTCGTAAAAGTCTTCAGGTGAATAATCTTGAACCGGGAACCGATCAACCGAGCCCCTGCCAGAAGGCGCCAGATCAGTCAGAACCGGATGAAGATTCAACAATCCGAACCGCTCTGGCTAGCTCTTCGATGGTCGGAACATGAAGGTCCGGATCCTAACAGGACAATTTATCCTCGCTGCTTTTAGTAGAAACCGATCCTCAGGATCAGCTCTCCTCTTGCCTGAAGAAGTATCGCTTGGTCAGAAGGCACTCCTAATTCGGTAGGAACCAAACCGGCTGGCCTTCCGGTCAGCGGATTTCAGTTTCATCCCTAAGTCTACCCAACCTTTATCCAAAGTAGACTTAGGGAAATTCTGCAAATTTGGCAGTCTGAATCGAGGTGGTCAAACCCACACAGTAAACACAGTGGTGTGGGATCGGCCTTAGCAAAGACCTCCCCACACACTCTGCAGTGTTGAAACTCAGTGGCCTGTTTTTTTCTTGGGTTTCTCAGACATGGCCAACCTAACAAACTTACCTTTATTCGGCAACCGCGAGGCAAGACTCCCTACTGGTTTCTCACTGTGTTACGGGTGTTGGAAAAATGTTCAAATCACGCTTATTTTTATTTTTTAAAACCAATACGGACCGTAACCACACACTAACTTTTCCACAAAAGATTTTATTACAGGATCGGTTCAGTCGAACCGATCGAAAAATACAGTTTTACAATTTCCACAAAAGAACTAACCTAAGTACTTACAGTACCACAGAGTCCTGAACCAACAAACGGAACTTATTATGGAATAAATCGGACTAAAACAGACAACTTTAATTGACTTTGAACCAGCAGAAGGAGAAATCTCCGAGCGACTGTTCAGTGAGGCGGAGTAAAGAATGTGACAGTTGGGTTTCAAAGTACTACAAACAGAGTTTTAAACCGAGCTCGAGCTCAACGCTCTATGCCTGGCATAGAATTTTAACCCTTCTCTCCGGGCAGTTCAAGTGCTGGAGCTAACTGCAATAGTCAGAATACAGCAAGACTTCATGTTGTTTGAAACATCCAGTGCCGAAACTTTGAGAAAAAAAAAAAAAACCTAAAACCTCCAGCGCCGAACAACGCTGGCATTGAAAGTACCACAGAAAAGGATGAGGCCTAGGCAGTGATGCAGATACAGCACACAGTTCCCTGCAGGATCCTTCCTCAATGGCGGAAAAGACCGAACTAAGTGTAGGAGGAGTCGTGCTGTTACTGACCAACCTGCAAGCACCACACAGAACGAGGCCTGTGGGGCGGTGCCGCCCCAATGCCGGCTCCTCCCAGATAAGAAAATTTTAAAGAGGCAGTGCTCTTTTTTCCGTAGCAGGGTCCTGACATTCATTAGGACCCATTAGTAATGAATGGTGAAGACTGATTTGGGGAAGATCTGTGAAACACTTGGTAAAGACTTGAGGTGCCAAGAGAACCTAAAGGGCAGGAGTGTGAATTGGTAGTGTTGACCCAAGGCCAGAAAAGCGAAGGTACTTGTGGTGATTTGGGTATACCAGAATGTGCTGGTAGGTGTCGTGGCATGTCCAAGGATGCCAGCCAGTCGTGTTGTTGGAGAAGTGGTAGAATGCCCCTAAGGAGACCATCTTGAACTTCTTATGTACAAGTACTTGTTCAGTTTTTTGAGGTCAAGAATGGGGCACATGCTGCCCATCTTCCTTAGAACCATAAAGTAATGGGAGTAGAACCCTGTGTTCCACTCCACCAAGGGAAATGAAAATTACGACTTGCCGTGAATTATTGATCTTCCCAAATATCTTCCCCATTCATTACTAATGGGTCCTACCAGAAGTCACGACCCTGCTCAGGAATAAAGAGCACTGCCTCTTTACATTTTTCAGAGGTGGAGGAGCCAACGCTGGGGTGGTGCCGCCCAGCAAGGCCAGCTGCAGGTTAGTCAGTAACTGACGTTAACTCCTCCCAGCCCTCAGTTCTGTCCACCAGGCAAGGAAGAGAAAGACACGGATAGGGATAAAGAGAGGGCAAGGGTGCCCAAAGGACAGAGAGGATAGAAGAAAATAAATATAAGCCGACTGAAAAGGGTGCAGACATGAGCCGGCCGGTGGTGCCAAGGGCTGAGGCGCTGATGCCCTACCTCACACTATACCGGGCGACCTGTTTGGGAACTAGCGAGGGGTTGGCAGGGATGGAGATGGATCGAGCATCTGATGGAGTGCTCTCCATCTCCGGGAGGGAGATAAGCGGCTGGTGCATGCCTTACCCTGGAGGAGGCTGGGGCTCAGCGCCACCAAGTCACTACAGCGTGGGCGCAGAGCGCAACAGACGCTTGATGTGGGTGTGCATGGGAGTATGCACAACATTGTCACAGGTGTCACTGCACGCCATGTGGCCTCAGGCCCTGGGAGCACTAGCGCTGGTTGGTTGACGCCAGGGTGATGGGGCTGGGGCTCCCCAGTGAGAGGGCGCTGGAGCAAGAGAAGCATAAATAAAAAAAAGGAAAGGGTACAGACAAGAGGATGGCTAGGAAGGGCAGGGATGGCCAGCACGCTGGGCAGCCCTAAGAGGCAGAATAAGCAAGAAAAGGGAATACGAGAGACACGGGGGGCAGTCCTCTTCCTGAGGAGGCTCACCCTCACCCATCGATCTTCCTTTTTTTATTTTACCCCTACTAGGGGTCAAGCCAGGTTTTCCAACCCATGACAGACAGGCATCTGTAAGAAAGGAAAGGATTCAGGTCCACCTGGACCAAGAAGAGGTCCCAGGAGAATCACATCAGCCTCTGCCCAGCTGAGGACTCTTCCAGGATGACCAGGAGGAAGAAGGAGAAAGGAGATGGAGGGGGGTCAAGCCTACATTGCACTCTTCAGGAGGGGAACTGGAGACCCCAAAGGTTTCCTCTTCAAAAAGGACTCCGAGAGGGTCTCCAGAAGAAGAACCAGAGTGGCGGTACATAAAAACAGTGAAGCATGAACCATGGTTGCACAAGTTTTTGTTTTTTGGGGGAATCCACCAGCAAGTGGATTCATGCTGAATAAACGTGGTTCCGCTGAAGCAGGGTCAAATTGGTTTTGCAGACAGCAGGGCCAGTAACTGGGAAAACCACTGACCACAAAGACATTTGCACTGGCCCAGTAGGTATACTTACTGAAGACAACCCAGCTCGCAGGGCTAGTTAGAGAATATCCTACTGGCCCCAAAACAAAGTCTACCAACATAGGCTAACAGTCCGAGACACTTACCACTGCTGAAGGCAGCAGACTTAGAGGGAGCCGGAGAGAAGACTCCCAGAGGAGAGCTTCCCTGTTGAGAATAAGTAGAGGACAGCCTCTACAGAAGGCCACTCCAGGAAAAAGGCCGGCAGAACGCCAGGTGGCATAAGGACAGGGTTTGCCCCAGGAAAGCCCCCGACCCTCGTCCCAAACTCAAGAGTGGGGGGGCACTGCCCAACACCTGATTACAAGGAGGGAAGGTGGGGTAATCAATGAAGATATTTAGGATGATCAAAATTTATGATAACACTGTAATTTTTATATCTTACCCAAATTAATCTTTACCATTCGTTATTAATGAGTAAAGTGCCAAGATGGCAAATCCTGAGGGAAACAAGTTTCCCCAGCCCCTGTGGAGAAGACCACAGGAGGAGAGGGGCCATGGGCTGGCGGAGGGTCCAGAGACCCAAGAGACAGGAGGCGCCTGCAGTTCACGCTGTGCCCTGTGAGAGAAGCAGCAGCCTCCGAACGGGTATGACAGCACCCAATGTTGGGGCCAAGGGTGACAACTTCAATAGAGGAAGCCATGCAGTCCGGGCCTGGATGCAGACTGAAGTTCCCACTAGCCTGGAAGCCACCTCACTGGCATCACACATTGCCCTTGAGAGGTGTCTTGCTAGCCAAAGGCCCTGTGTAGTAAGGCGTAATGGCTTGCTGGGTTTCCTACCATTGGTGGTCGCCGCAAGGAGCTGGCCCAGCAGCGCCCAGCTATGCCTAGCATAGGCCACCTGATGAGCAGCGATCAGCAACAGAAGGCATGGCCAGCAGCATCCAGCTATGCCTAGTATAGGCCACCTGATGAACAGCGATCTGCAACAGAAGGCATGCAAGAGAACCTTCTCTCCCCATCGGTCAAACTCAGCTGAGTCAGCATTTGGGGGCAGTCATGCCAAGGGCGACAATGTCCAGCTGGAGTGTCAAGGAGCCCAGTCCCAAAGTGGGTGGGGCATGGCACCTGGAGACCCCTGCAGTGCAATATCTGTGCATGCAGTCCCTAGGGGCAGGAGATGGGGCTGGGACGGAGCAAAATGGCGTGGATGACCCTGCAAATGGTCAGAGCCAGGAGGAATGGCCAGTGTCAGCACTGTAATCTCCTCACGAATTACAGTGTCGCACGGCCTGGCTATGTCCAACAAAGTAGGAAATATGGAGCCCTCCAACATCCCTGCCAGGAAGCATTAGTAGGATGTGAAGTTCTAGGCCAGCTGAACAGTGGAGTGAGGCATCCACTTACTCGGTGGAGGAAGTTGAAGACTCAGAGGAGCTTGATTCAGAGGTAGGGTGCAGGGATCTGAGGTCTAAAATGACCTTGTGGAGTGCCCGAGGTAATGGGGAATGCAGCTGCCGAATCTCTGAACTGTTCCCAAGTGATGGGGACCCCGGCCCAAGACACTGGGAAGAGGTGGAGGAGGCTGCAGAGGAAAAGAAGGAGGGACAGCTCACAACCAGGGAAGGGCCTCTGCAAGGACTGTGGGATTGTGCAGGGACCCTCCTGAAGGTGGGGTTACTCATCCTGCGCACTAAAGTGCGCCCAACCAACAAAGGGCAGACCAGGTGTTGCCCTCAGAGGAAACCCGAGGTGGGAGACTGAAGCCGCAGCAGAGTCCATGAGAAGCCCTGTCCCAAACAACTGCAGGACCCTCCCCAAAGTGAAGGAAGGCAGGGACACGCCTGCGCTTATGACTCATGCCGGGCCGCTACCCAGACCGAGGAGAGAGATATAGAAATTACGACTTACTGTAATTATGATCTTTCTGTGTATCTTCACCATTCATCACAGATGGGTACTGGTTGGAGGTCAGGACCAAGGAGCCTCTTTTTTTTTTTTTTTTAAAAAGGGCAGGCGGAGCCGACGAAAGCATCGGGCGCCGCCTCGAGGCCGTATATATACCACGTGGCGCAAGGATTAGCCAAGTTGTGTCGACTCCGCCTGCCTACCAGTTCTGAGTCGCGAGAGGTAAGAGGAAGGGATGGAGCGTGGGACAAGAGAGTCCAAGGACAGAAAAGGAAGGAAGAGCTGAACCAAAAGGAGAAATAACGACTGAGAGGACAGCAGAGACTAGATGAAAACTAGGGATTGGGTAGGGGCCCCAATCTCTGGAAGCGGATGAAGGGAAGGAAGGGGGGAGAAATTTCAGGAGAGAGTGAGAGAAGACAGGATCCAGGTGCTTGTCCTTCACCAGATTGTATATGAACTGCAAGGAGTAGCAAAGCTTACTTGCCAGTATTCAAGGCACAGAATATATGGCAATACCCCAAAAGCAGAGTCGGCTATACTGGAGAAGGACAGGTACAGGGATTAGTACCCTCTGAAAGAATTTGGTGAAAAAAGAGGGTTCTTTTTTTTTTTTTTAACATTTGGATGACAGGAGGAGGGCAATCATCAACCCCACCCTGCTAGGGTGAGATATGCTGTAGAGAAGGAATGCCACTGGCTGTACCTTTTTAAGGAAAATTACACCCCTGTGTGTCCCTCATGCTACTCCTACTCAAGAGAGGGAGAGGCACAGGAGGAGGGGGGACCCAGAGACTGAGGCCCCAGGGGATGGGGATGGATTAGATGAATGGTGAAGATACACAGAAAGATCATAATTACGGTAAGTATGTAATTTCTATATCTTATCTGTGTCAATCTTCACCATTCATCACAGATGGTGAGTACCAAGCTCAAGGGGCTGACTGATTGCACCCAAGGGACAGTGTCCCTCAGCCCTCAGTGGTGACACACTATGGGGAACCTTCTGGGCCTGGGGAGGCTCGAGAGTGGGGAGAGGAGACGGGTCTCCGGAGGGGAAGGAAGTTGCTCCCAAACGCTGCCTCGCCCCTACGGGAAAAGAGATAGGTTCCTGGTGAGCGGAGCAAAATCACCCTACTACCGGGCCAAGGGTGACAACCGAAAGGCGGGCCATGCCGATCTTCTGGTGCAGATCGCTGTCCCTACCACCCTGGTAGCTTACCTCGCTGGCCATAAGACGCCTTGCTTGGTGCCTTGCTAGCTCCAGGCCACGTGCAGAGAGCCGATGGCTTGCCTGGTTTGCCCAGAGTCAGGCAAAGCAGCTAGGATCTGACCCAGCGCTGACCACAAGAACCTGTTGTAGGCTGCATAGTGGGCCTGATGAGCGGAGATGGAGAGAGCAACCGTGCTGAGTAGAAAGTCCTCCCCCAGAAATCAAAATCCAAGAGTCTTGATCAGGGGCCGGTCATGGTGGAGGGCGCTGGGTCTGCCAGGAGTGTCCAGGTGCATCAATCCAGACTGCGGACGAGGCATGGAACCTGAGACTCCGGGTGCGCGACCTCTGGCTGAGGTCCCTAGGGCAGGAACTCGGAGAAGGCCTCTGCCAGAAACGCATGGACGCCCTGAAAAGGAGTAGCCAGGGGCACCAGCGGTGGTGGTCGCCCGGAATCGCTTAGAAAGGCGGCACCGCATGCTCTGGATTGTCTCATGGATAGAGAGGAAAGGTGAAGGTCCTCCAACATCCTCATGAGGAAACGCTTGATACTCCGAGAGATCAGCTGCAGGAGAGATGTGGACAGAAGGTTCCTCACCCCAGAAGAGGGGATGAGGAGCTGGAGGTCACCATCTGCTCCAAGGGTGGCTGCTCTGGGGAGGCTGAGAAGCCTGACTGTCCAAGGCCCTAACGTAAGCAGGGAACCGAGAAGCCACCGCCTGAACTGCTCCCAGGTGAGAGGCCCGGTAGGGACCAAGAATGCCCGGGAGCTGTGGGAATGTGGCAGAGGGGTAGCAGAGCCGAGGGAAGGAACTGGCTGGCCTCTGCCAGGGCTAGGGAGGGACCATGACACCCGGGAAGGTGTCCCGAAGACTCCAGCCAACAGCTGTACAACCACGTTGGTACTGCCTAGGCTGCGCCCAGAAGAAATCCCCAGTGAGGCGACTCGGGGCCATATAGGTCCAGAAGGTCGGTCCCCTGCCTCCAAAGAATAGGACCCTCTCAAGGAACCAGAAGGGGAAGGGCGGAAGTCCAGCACTCCGGCATCAGGCCCGGTGGGACCCCAGAGAAAGGCCGACGCCAACCCCACACCCCTGGACCCCTCAGAGTCCGGAAGGTCCTGGTCCTCGAAGGGTCAGCCTAGGTAGCTGGCAGCTCTGGGATGTCCCCTGGCGGGGGGAAAATCCAGGCGAGCATCTCCCAGCCGTAGGGCGCCCTGATGGGCCCCAAAGTTGGGCGATCGAGATACACCACGGAGGGGCACGCCTGCTGAAGGGTCAAGGAACCTCCCAGACCAGGCTGCAAGGCTATGGTGGCACGCACCACAGCTTGCTGGTCAGTGCCACTGACCCCGATCTGGAGGGGAACCCGCGCTCCTCAGCAGGGGCTGACTCAGACTCGTCAGAAGAGACCACCGGCTTACCCTCCTGTGCAGTCAACCCCGAAGGGTGTGACTGCCCATCCGACTCTGAGCCGGACTCCGACTCAAGAGGTGGAATCCGAGGCCCTGAGCCAGACAGTAGGAGGGTGAGGAAAAGCGACCTTGCGAAGGGCCCAGAAACCGTGGCAGTGGGACAAGGCCACCCCGCACCTCCACGGCCCCGGGGCAGAGCTGGCAGAAGGCGGTACGGCAGCCAAGACCAAAGGTCCGGAGCTAGGCCAGCCGTGGCGCCTGGGACAAAGACGGCGCCGTGGCAGCCTCCCAACAGCGGCTCCAGAGATGCAGACACCACCAGGCCCTCCCGCGCCGTGAGCCGCACCGAGAGTCGGCGCACCGCGCCCGGGCGAGGCTTGGCGCCGCCGCCAGGCCCCACGGGCGCCGAAACCAAGGCGCGCCGACTGCCCCGAAACGGACCCGCGCCGCTGAGAGCAGAGGCGGCGCTGTGGGCGGCGCTACCAACGACTTCAGGGTCCGCGCGCCATGCTCAACCTTGGCGCCAAGAGACATAAGCAAAAGGCGACACCGGATTCAGGGTCGCGGCGTCATAGCAGAGTCGACACCAAGCGGCACCGACAGGCCCACAGCACCGCGAACGGGCGCCAAGGCCTCATGACACCGACCGACGACGCCGAGGACGGCGCCGACCTGGCCTTTGCGAACCGCGAGCGACACTGGGGCCTTCACTCCCCGGCGGGGTGATTGCCATGGCGGGCGCTCCGCCCACTCCCAGGGGGAAGCGGGACGGCCTCCTTCGCCAGGGGAGGAGCCTCGACCAAGGCTAGGCTATGGGAGGTCGAGGCCTCCTCCACGGTCCGTCTAGAACCGGGAGGGGACCCGGAGGAAAGGCCAAGAGATGCTTGGCCCGACGAGTGCGAACTCCGTCTCTAAAGTCGGGTGGAGCTCGCCCAACTTTCCACATGCACTGTTCGAGGACGCCGGCGGTCCATAGAGAAGCAGGCGCCGCACGAATCCATGTCGCGGAAACGGCCAAGATGACGCGAGACACCGGTCATGCTGGGTCGGTCACAGAGAATTGCGGCCGCACGGGCACCGATGCACAGGGGCCGCCCGCCTTAGAGAACTTCTGACCTCCGACCGCCGCATGACCTATGGAAAACAACACCAAAAAGACTCAACGCCGCTTAATGGTAATAAAAGGAAAGATCTCACCAGCGACGCCGAGGGAGGCAGAACTCAGAACTAGCAGACCACGGACTGGCGACGGAAATATCGCAGGTAAGGCCTAGAAAACTGACAGACTTCAAACTGCAGGCTTCCCACGAGGCTAACTCTCGACGGCGGGACAAAGAACTGGTAGTCAGGCAGAGTCAACACAGCTTAACGGGTTAATCCGGAGTGCCACGAGTACGTCGGCCGCCTCGAGGGCGGCGCCGACAAGGCCTGCGCGGCTCTCTGCCCTTAAAAAAAAAAAAAAAAAAGGTTCTCATGAGGGTCCTGACCTCTGGCCAGTACCCATCTGTGATGAATGGTGAAGCTTGACACAGATAAGATCTGCCCCTTGGGAGAGGCCTGCTAGAAGAATCTGGGCTAACTGACCTGAAAGGGATAGCCCCAGTCACTGCAGGGGTGGCAATGCAGCTCTCCTGGACATCATCCTAGTCAGCTGGAATCCATACCAGAATAGGCCTGGATCTGGCCCTCGAGATGCCAGTGGCTCACAAGTCAGCACCAGCTGCGACACTGGAAACTGAGGCAGTGCCGCCTCCAAATGGCGCTGCCTTTGGTGCCATCACCCCAGGAGCCCCAGAAAGAAACAGACTTTGACGGCAGATAAGGACTGCTTGGTCCACCCAATCTGCCCGCTTCCTACCTACTGGATAAGCTGCAGATCCTAGTTAACCAACCACCTACTTCCTCCTACCTCCCACTAGAATTCCTTATGTCTGTCCCATGCTCTTGAATTCCCCACTGTTTTGACCCCACGACATTATCAGAAAGGCTGTTCCATGTGTCCACCACCCTCCATGAAAAAATACTTTCTCACATTGCCCCTGGAGCAGTCCCCTCTATCTTCAAACTGTGCCCACTTGTTCTTGCACATCTTTCTGAAAGATGTTACCTCTTGGACTTTGTAGATTCCTTGAGGTACTTGAAAGTTTCTATCATGTCCTCTCTCCTCCTTTCCTCGAGGGTATACATATTAAGCTCCTTTAGTCTCTTCATACGCCTCTGGTGCAGACCCTGCACCATTTCAGCTGCCCTCCCTGGACTTCCGCCATCCCATGGCCTTGCAGAGAGGATCTCCAGAACTGCATGCAGTACTCCAGATGGGGTCTTACCAACTGTCTGTAAAGAGGGCTAACAACTTCCTGTTTTTTTTTTTTTTACTGGTGATGCTCTCCATATGCATCCCAGTAACCCCAGCCCTCCTTACTGCCTTCTCACATTGCCTGCCTGCCTACCTTTAGGTCATCTGATATGACTACCCCAGGTCCCTTTCCATTGTTGTTGTTAGCACCTCCCCACCATTGTGTACTCTTCCCTGGTTTTGTTTCCCAGATGCATTAGTTTGCACTTCTTAGCATTGAATCTAAGCTGCCGTACTTCTGACCATTCCTCCAACCTTGCCAAGTCCCTTCTCATCATTTCCACCCCCTTGTGTATCAACCCTGTTGCAGATCTTTGTGTCGCCTGCAAAGAGGCATACTTTTCCTTCCAGTCCCTCCGCAATGTTACCCATAAAGACATTAAAGAGGCCAGACCCAGTACTGAACCCTGCAGTACCCCAATAGTAACCCCCTTCTTTGCAGTGGACTCCATTTACTATTACCTCGGTGTCCTGTTGTCCAGCCAATTTTTTACCCAGGCTACTCACGCACCACCCACATCCAGACTGACTAACTTGTTTATTAATCTTTTGTGGGACTGTGTCAAATGCCTTACTAAAGTCTAGGTAGGCCATGTCCACAGCCCCTCCCTGGTCTACTACTTTGGTCACCTAGTGAAAAATCGATTAGATTCATCTGACATGACCTTCCCGCTATGAATCCATGCTGCTCATGGCCCTGTGCCCCGCTGGCCTCTAAGTACTCAACAATTCTTTCACAAGTGTTTCCATCATTTTCCTACCACTGAGGTCAAACTAACGGGTATGTAGTTTCCTGCCCCTGCCTTCTTCCAACGCCAGGACGGGAATCACATCCACCCTCCTCCAGTCCTCAGGTACCACACCATCCTCCCATGATTTGTTAAAAGGGTAGTCAGTGGTGTCTCTAGTTCTCCCCTTAGTTCTTATAGAATTCTGTGATGAATCCCATCAGGCCCTATTGCTTTGTCCACCTTCAGTTTCAGGAGTTCTTTCAGGACCCTTTCTTCCGTGAATGGACTGGTATTGATCCCATCCAGAGGGCCTCTATTGTTTGGTTTAGGTACCTTTCTCCTCTTCTTTGTCAACTCCCAACAGAGATCCCAGTTCTGGAAGACTCCAGAGCGACAGCACCGCTAGCGGCATGGTCTGAAGAGGCTGCCAGTCAAGATCTTTTCAACGGCCTCCAGAGAGGCCCAGGCAGAATCAGAGGGCACCTTGGGCCAGGCACCCATTCGGGATCATCCTGATCCTCATCGCCCGAGTGGAAGATGAGATCAGGGAGATCTCCAATCTGGCAACCCCTTGATTCTTGGGCACTGCACCACCGAGATTGGTGGAGTAGAGCCCAGGTGAGCAGACGGTGTCGCCCCTGCTCACTGGTGCCAGAGATGGCGAAAGGGCGTGACGGGCCTGAGGCACAGAAGGGACTGTCAGACAAGAGCCCATGTATAGCTCAGGTATCACAGTGGGTCATCCATGTCTCCAAGGAGACCCTGGACCGCGAGGGTGACCAGCCACTCCCCGGGAGAGGACGCCTGTCCCACTAAACCTTGCTAGACCCCTTGTCCCAGCAAAGCTGTGAAGCAGAGGGGTCCTGCCCCGCTGGTCCATACAGGCCAGAGGTGGGGCTCAGGGTGGAGCCAGAGACCTGGTCTTGGCATCACGAGTGCGCTGACGCTCTTGAAGGTTGGGGTCTCCCCAACTTCTTCGTGCAGTTTCTGAGAGTACCATATTCCATAGAAAAACAGGCATTGCACTCGCCCATCGCGTGGTGGGGACCCAGACAGGTGAAGCAACGGTTGTGGGGTCCAACACGGTCAGAGTTGCTGCAGGGCATCGTCACAGAGGGGCAACTCCCGTGTTTTGACCGATTTGCGCCCAATATACTGTCGTATGGAAAACAAATAAAAGGGATAAAATCAGAAATTGACACTGGTGCCGTGGACAGCAAAACAAACAAAACAAAAACAAAAAAAAAACTACAGAACGGATATCAGCACTGGTACTCACGGTGCTGGGAACATAATGGAACTGCAGGCCTAGCGGACTTTGAAATACACAGTTACTCTTGCTTGAAGCAGTCTTCTCTTGCAGGATCCTTCCTCGATGTTGGGAAAACAAGAATGGAGGGCTGGGAGAGTCCATTACTGGCCAACCTGCAAGTGCCACGCAGAATGCTGGCTCATGGGTGGCGCGGCCCTGATGTTGGCTCCTCCAACTTTGAAAATTAAACGAGGCAGTGCTCTTTATTTCCCAGGCAGGGTCCTGACCTCCAGTAGGACCTATTAGTAATGAATGGTGAAGATTAATTTGGGTAAAATCACCAAAACTACACTAAACTTAAGCAGAGATTCAAGAAAATAAATTCACCGAGTAAAAAATAAAGAAAGAATGCAAAACCGTATGAAACTGGAGGTTAGATGAGAGTTCTTCAGGGTAACTTCTTCCTCAAGTGGAGAAACAAATCTGACAGAAGGCAGACTGGAATATGACCACTTGGCAGAGATTTTAATTCATTCCATCATTCCCTAATTTACATAAAGTTCCACTCAAGCCAGCCCGTGGTGCTGAGGTGCTGGATGCCACACCTCGCTAACACCGGGCGACCAGATTCGGGAATGACCCTCGGTCATCAGGGTGCCAGCATGGGGGGGGCGGAGCAGGACTGAGCATGCCAATGGGCAGCTCTCTCTCCAGAGGGTGGCGAGGGTAGGTTGCGCACCCTCCCCATAGTTCCGCCTCCTACTGGGTGGAGGTCCGGTGGTAGCGTAGGCAGAAAGGGGACGGCAAATAGCTGTGGAAGGGGCTGAGTTGGCGCAGGGTGTGTAGTGTGCCTCCTGTGACAGGGTAGAATAGGACCCTGTCCCATTTGTTATGAAGAAAGTGAGTAAATGCAAGGAACTGTATTCTTCCTTCTGTCGCTTCTCTGGCTGCACAACCAAATTTTCCTGTGAGACTTCGACTTGATCAACCCAAACAGTCTCGCAATTCTTTTCCTCTCTGTCTCTCACTGTCTGTTTTTCTTCCTTGCATGTCTATGTCAGCCAACATAAAATTATGTGCAAATCAATGTATGGAATGAAACTGATAATGGGATCACTTTTGTTTAGAACACTGTGTTAATGTTGAAATGTATATATCAATAATTTGAGATAACTGTAAAAAGCCAGAGATTATTTGAGTGCAACTGTTGAACCTTTGCAAAAGGGGCCTGAAGCACATCCTGTTCTAGCAGCTCTTGAAATTTACAGGAAATGATTTTTGCTGAGGTGGGGTTAAAGAGACTTATAAAACAGCTAAGCTACAAAGAGGGTTTTTACAAGAAAGATTTTATTTTGCTTCTGTACAGTTATTCTGAACAGATTTATTTTATGTCACTGCAACTACAAATAAACAGTTTTGTGGAATTTTACAACTGCTCCTGGGTTTTCCCTATGCTTCCTGACCTGTTCCTAGAAGACATCTCCACATGCTCACACGGCCATGTGCCAGGGCCTCGGGGAGGGGTGGCAGGGATAAAACAGTAAAACCACCTGTGTGTCCTGGTCGCCAATTGGCGGAGGAGGCGATGGGGACCAAACACCAGGATTGATAAAACAATTCCACCTCCCGGGCAGCTCATACTTGCATTTGTAAGTACAGTGAGGGATTTCTGGGGTTTGAAACAAGGATTCTGGTGAACAGACTAGGACTTGGTGAAAGAAGTTTTCACATAAAAGTGCTTGACAACGTTATTCCCCTCAGATGCTGTAGAGCTGCCACGGAGATCTGTTCCTTCCAGTAGAAAGAACGATTGAAGTCACGGGTGGAGCCAGAGGATATGTCAATGTCAATTTTATTTAAAAAGACGCCAATCCCAAAGGCTCTGACTGCACAAAACTATAATGGTATGTCATACCATGTACATCAGAATTAAAATATCATACATATAACTTAAACTCCAAAAGCCTGCACAAATAAAAGGTCTTAAGATGATTCTTAAAGGCCTCTATAGTGGGGCCTCTCACTTCAAGCGGCAACGAAGTTCCAAAGAGCTGGAGCAGCAACCCGGATCGATCCCGCTGATTTCAACCTAGCTCCGGAACTTTGAGGAGGCCACCACCAGAGGAGCGGAGATCCCGGACGGAGGTGGACGGTACCAGGAGATCAGAAAGGTAACCAGAGCCCTGTCCATGTAGGGTCTTATAGGTGAGAAAACCCACCTTGAACAAAACTCTCCACCTGACAGGCAGCCAGTGCACTGCATAACACCGGAGGATATGACAAAACTTACTTTGTCCAGACAAAGCCGGGCAGCAGCATTTTGCACTAGCTGCAGTCTGCGAAGAGAAGTTCCAGAGACCCCAGATAGAGCGCATTACAGTAGTCAAGTCTCAAGTGACTAAGGTATGTATCAAAGTAGGGAGGTCCAGAGTCGGAACAAGGGCTTAATCCTGGCAATATTTCTAAGATGAAAAACAGGAACGCACTACTGAGGATATTTGGACCTCCATGGACAAGTTCCTGTCAAAGATCACACCAAGATTACGCACCCTTGGGAGGCCATCAATGACACAGCTCCTAGCACAATGCCAGTTGCAGAATCAGAGGCCATCCCATCACGAGCTCTGTTCGACTCCACTACCAGTACCTCAGTCTTGTTAGGGTTAAGTCGCAGCCAGCTGGAAGACATCCAGTCATTTATCTCAGCCAGACAGATATTCATCACATCCACTGCATTTGATGTTCCTGGGTAAAGGATAGGTATAGCTGAGTATCATCAGCATAACAATGAAAACTCAGACCATACCCTCCTAATGATCTCCCTAGGGCAACATGTATACTGCAAACAACATTGGGGCCAATACTGAACCCTGAGGACTCATGACGTAAAGGAGGCAGGGTAACGGATGAGAAATTACCCATCACAACCCGCTCCTGTTAGTAAGAAATGACTCAAACCATTTGATGACAATACCGGTGAGTCTGCATAACTCCTCAGGCAGAAAAGCAACACACAATGGTCCACAGTATCAAATGCTGAGGAGAGATCGAGAACAAGAATTGTCTTGTCCCCCAATCTCTAGCCCTGAGGAGATCATTTTGCACCCGAACTAATGCAGTTTCAGTGCATGCCTGGCCTGAAAGGCTGACTGGAAGGATCATACAACTCGTGGGTCATGAGATGCTCTCCCAACTGAAGTGATACCACCTTCTCAACAACCTTCCCAGAAATGGAAGATTGGAGATAGGATTGCATTACCCTAATCTCCGGGTCCAGAGAAGCTTTTTTAAAGGGTCTCACCAGAGCCTCCTTCAAGGCATCTGAAAGACACCCGACTCAAGGAGCACCGGACAATCAGGGCAAACACCGGGCCAACAGTGTCAATGCACCTCATCAAGAAGCACGTTGGCACGGGATCCAGTTCACAAAAGGTATACTTCAAGTTGGCCGCTATCTCAATGACCTCACGAACCTCCACTGGCCTAAACTCCCCACCTAGAGAGAGTGCTCTTAGAACACAACTGACGCACCACTGACAGCAATGGTATTACTGGCTGAGGAGACCTCCCGCCAGATCGCAGACACCCTGTCCGAGAAAACCAAAAAATTCCTCACAATCCTCATTCGAGGAAACTCCTCCGGCTGAAGACAGGATGGATGAAGAAGTCTGTCGACAGTCCGAAGAGTGAGGCTGGTCGCTTCTCCCAGCAGCAATCTCCCAAGACAAAATAATGTCTTCTTTTGGTTGATTGCCTCCTGATATGCGCAATAATGCGCAACAGGACCAGTTTGTCAGCCCCAGATGGGATTTCTTCCAGCGACGCCTAATCTCCGACCCAGCTTCTTCATTTCCTGAGATCACCATCATACCAAGGTGACCTCAGGTATGAAGTTCTGGGTCGATATGGACAGGTGCGAGGGAGTCAATGGCGCTGATAGCACCTCATTATAGGCGCTCACCCCGCGCCAACAGCCCCGACGAGGCATCACCCACCTTGATAAATCAACTGCCGCCAAATAACCCTCAGGGTAAGATCTTTAACCGGGCGGCAGCGAATATCTCAGAAGGGGAAGAAATTATAACGGGGCACTAATGTGAATCTCACCGCAAATGATCGGACCAAACTACTGATCAATATCGAGATCAGCGATCTCAAGTCCCAGTGAGAACACCAGGTCCAATGTGTGGCTATCCTGATGAGTAGGCATCACCGACAGACTGCACCAGCCCCAAAAGGACATACTCTGCAGTAACTCATCGGCGCACTCTTGACTTTTATCTCGGCCCAAACATTGAAGTCCCAAAGAAAAATACATCTTGGGAATCCAATGTTTCACAACAACTCGGCGAATTCTCGAGGAACCCCCCATCGGAGATGAGGATATATCGCCTTGGTGGTGGAGGAGCTTAAACTTAAAGATATCAGATCTAATCAGTCTGTTCCAGTGGAACTGCCAATGTGTAGATAGTGAACCGTGTCCATGCCTTTAGAACCTGAAGGATCCATAGGAGGTAGCAGAACAAAGTGAAACAAGTAAAGAATTCCAATAACGCAAGTTGTCACAAAAAGGCTTCTGAACTAATCTCGGTTTCCAAAAGGAATTACTAGCCTAATACCTTCAGATGAATGAAGATAAGTATTTGAGTTTTGAGCAACTATTAGATCCCCAAGGACAGTAAAAAATAGCCTTGTGAACAAGGCAACCAAAATAAAAAAATAAAAAATAATAGCCTTATGAATAATGCAGCCAAAACAATTAATCCCAAAATTTGGACCCACCAATTCAACCGGGCATCAAAACACAAAGAATGAGGCAGCAATTGGTGTCGGATATATAATTCAAGCGAAAGTTGAATCAGAGGTTTGCGGTTATTTCCTCGGTGCTTTGGCCCAACTTGTCACCTTTGAGAAAGGGTCACAAGTTAAACCTGAAGCACCTAGGAAGCAGCTTAGGCTCCCTTTTGCATTTCTGCATTCAACTTTCGCTTGAATTATTTATGTACCCACACCAGTTGCTGCTTATTCTTTGTGTTTTTGATGCTTTAAATGGCTAGCACCCGCTTCCAGCAGTGTGCTCCCTTTTCTGTGTTTGAACAATCCAACTGGGCATAAAGAAAACAAGGATGGGTTCTGGCAGGAGCAAAAGCACAAAATGACATACGTTATTAACAACATAAAGCTTATCTAGTTCAGTGGACCCATGCATGTATGTAAAGTCCATGTAAATGTCTATCAGTTTTCTTCACAGCTTGATCTGAAGTTGCAGACTGCTGGCTGCAATGAGGAAAGCCGCCTGGAAATGGCTGCTGGACATGTCCAGGATATCTATGGAACTACTCAATGGCTACTTATACTTAGCAACTTTAGTCCGATCACAGAACCCATTATCCAGACTTTTAGTAACATGCACTCCCTCCAAACTCTATGTCCTCACCCTCACCTTTTTTACCATTTTACTAACGTACCTTCAGAGGAGTTAGACTCTCTTCCTTTGTGTTATGACTATTCTCCCAGAATCCACCGCTTCACGGCGACAGACTGTTGCTGTACCAGCACGCTGCTTTTGGTGATATACTTTTCTTAGCTGTAAATAAAGGAAAATATTCAACTGCAGTGATGCATACCAGTAAATGCCAGGATACTCCAGATAGTGGAGGTGCCCACTCAAGGGCTCTGTGCCCTGCCACGCCTAGTCACCGACAAGTCCTGTAGTCACTACAGTGCATTTGTACAGCTGTGGTAACATTAGGCCCCTAAAAGGAATCACCAACACAGAACACCTTTAAAGTTAGCATCATGCACCCTTTCTGCTCGACTCTTGTTCTGGGCCTGCCTCTATAGTCTCATCAACAGCAACACAAGAGATGGATGACAGAAAGGACTTGGGTACATCTTGTTTTCCTCTCCTGACTCATGGCAGCGACACCCAGTCTGAATATGGACACACATCCAAGCTTATTGATATGGTTCTGTAACCCTCAACATCATTCTCACTGAGGAATCTGTCTAGCCCTGTTACCCCTACTCATTATGTGTAACTCTCAACCCTTCTCCCTCTTTCTAGCCCTGCTTTGAAAACCTGTGCCCACATATTCAAAGGAGATGTAAGCACAAAATGGAGATGCATGGCGATCCCAGAAACCGCGCCAAAGCACAATATTCAAAAGAGAGATGAGGCGCATTTCTGAATGCGCGATCGATAGAAAAACAGGTTACTCACCTGTAAAAGTAGTTTTAGGATTGGTATATGTTGTTCATCCACACTTATTGGCATGTCTCCTGCCACTTTAAATCTTTCCTGAAGACTTCAAACTGGCTCCTCCCACCCACCCGGTGGAATAACCTCTCGCTCCGCCCCATGACGACAGATCTTAGGCCACTGGAAGCCAGGTGTTGTGCCTCCATGGCAGGTGGGTCTGTGTGGATGAACAACATACTACTCCTAGAACTACTGTTACAGGTGAGTAACACAGGTTACTCACCTGTAACAGGAGTTCTAGGAATGGTATATGTTGTTCATCCACACTTTCTGGCAGGTATCCTTGCCGCTTTAAATCCTGCCGGAAGGTCTTCAAGCTGGCTTCTCCCACCCACCCAGGTGGTAAAACTCTCGGCTCCGCCCCATGACCAGATCTGGCCCACTGGAAGCTCAGGTTGATAGCGTCGGCCGGGGGTCAGGGTGGTGGAGGATGAACAACATATACCATTATTAGAACTCTGTTACAGGTGAGTAACCTGTATTTCTAGGGACATGGATATGTTGTTCATCCACACTTTCTGGCAGACTCCTAGCAGTTCTCTGGGAGGAGGAGGCAAGGCACACACCCTACTTAGGGAACAGAGACTGGAGAACAGAGGCCCCAAAACCAGCATCCCGGCATGACTCAAGGTCGATGTGGTAGTGGGTAATAAAGGTATTTCCAGGTAGCAGCCCTGCAGATATCCTGGATAGGGACGTCCCTGGAAGCAGCTACCGATGCAGCGGTATGGCGGGTAGAATGAGCTCTTATCCTCTGGGAGGCTCCATGCCCGCCAACCTATAGCAGAGACCTATGCAGGAGGTGACCCACCTGCTTATCGTCCGGCTTGGCTGCAGGTCTGCCAGGTGCGGCTTCAGCGTAGGTGACAAACAGCTGGCGAACCTCTCCCTGAACTTCAGCCGTGCGCCTCCTTATAGTAAGCGAGCACCTCTAGGGTCCAGAGTATGGAGCCTATATTTGGCCTCCGAGGTGTGACTGGGGTAGAACACCGGCAGAGTCAACACCTGGTTAAGGTGAAACCCTGACACCACCCTTCGGAAGGAATTTCGGTGGAAGCAGGGACAACCTTGTCCCTGTGGAAGACCAGGTATGAGACTGGCGTGGAAAGCGCCTGGAGCTCTCCCATCCTTCTGGCTGACGTGATAGCCACCAAGAAGGTGGTCTTCCACGACAGGTGAGAGATGTCACACCTGTGCATTGGTTCGAATGGCTTGCCCATGAGCTCTGCCAATACCAGCAGTAGATCCCACAGAAGTGGAGGTTCTCGCATCCGAGGGGAATGTTATCAAGGCCTTTGAAAGCGCCAGACCACCTTCTCCTGGCCACTCGACTGCTTCCGGCCTGCCTGGTAAGCAGAGATGGCTGCCAGGTGCACCTTTAGGTCGCCGACCTAAGCCCTTGCTGAGAAAGGGACCATAGGTCATCCAAGATGCTTCCCAAGGAACAGGAGGAAGGGTCCAGGCCCTTGCCCTGACACCAAATGGAGAATCTCTTCCATTTGAAGGCACAGCATTTTCTGGTCGACTTCTTACGGGATGCCTCAACAACATTGAGGACCTCGTCGGAAAGACCCAAGGCCTGGAACTCTAGCCGCTTCAGGAACCAGGCCCAGGTGCAGGGATTGAAGGTCCGATGGAACACCTTCCCTGATTGACTGAGAGCAGGTCCGGGCGAGCTGGAAGCTGCCTCGGGAGCCTGGAGCTGAGGCTGAGGAGATCTGGATACCAGCATGCAGGGCCAGTCTGGGGCTACCAGAATCACCTGCGCCTTGTCCCTCCTCACCTTGAGAAGCACCTTGTGGATCAAGGGAAATGGGGAAAGGGGCGAGAAGAGGCCTGGGCCCACGGCCTCGAGAAGGCATCCCACTGCAGCGAGCCCTGCTGAGGGGGCGGGCATGAAACAGCCTCAGCTTCGATTCTCCCTGGAGGCAAACAGGTCCACCTGAGGTGTGCCCCAGTGGAAGAACAGACCTTATACTACCTCTGGCAGGACAGACCACTGTGGGACGAGCCCCTATCCGCTTAGGGCATCGGCCAGGGTGTTGGAGGCTCCTGCCACATGGATGGCTAGGAGATCCGCCTCCAGGCTGCGCAAGAGTGACCAAACGCGACAGCTTCCTTGCACAGAGGCATGGAGCGTGTCCCGCCCCTGGCAGTTTAGGTAGTACATGGTCGTGGTATTGTCCGTCTGGACCTGAACCACTTGACCCGTAGAAATGTGAGCAAAGGCGGTGAGGGCTAGACGAACCGCCCAGCTCCAGCAGGTTGATATGGCATCGGACTCCCAAGGGGACCAGAGGCCAGCGCTTGTGCTCCCCAGATGGGCACCCCAACCCATCAGAGAGGCATCAGTCGATAGAGAGACCGCGACTGGGCGGACAAACGGGATGCCCTCCTGCAGATGAGCTGGAACGGTCCACCACTGAGAGTGTTCCACATCCTGGTCACCGCCACTAGCTGGTCCAATGGATCGCAGCTGCCAGACCACTGGCTGGCCAATCCCACTGAAGGGGACGATGTGCCAGTGGGCCCAACGGACCACGCTGGTGCAGGCTGCCATGAGACCCAGGAGGCACAGAAAGTCCCGCAGGGAGTGCATTGCCCAACTAGAAATGACTGGGCAAAGGAGGAAGAACCTCGGCCCTGTCCGCCGGAGCCGTGCTCTGGCTCAAGAGAGTTGAGCTCTGCCCCGATGAAAAGAATCACCTGCTTCGGACAGAGTTCGACTTGGCCTCATTGATGAGGAGGCCGATCTGAGAGCAAACCTGGAGGGCCAGATCTCTGGACCGCCTCCACCTCCTGTCTGGGGGGCTGCTATCAGCCAATCGTCCAGGTAAGGGACCCCCAGACCCTCGCGCCCGCAGGAATGCTGTCACCACTGCCATGCATTTGGTGAAGACCCTGGGAGCAAGAGAAAGGTCGAAGGGCATGGCTCTGAACTCAGGGATCCCCTCCGCTCAAAAGCGAAGGAAACTCTGTGGACGATGGATAGACGGAAAGAACGCGTCCTGTAGGTACAGAGAACAGAACCACACGCCTCATTCCAGGGATGGTATTATCTGAGCCAGAGTGACCATTCGCAGGTCCGAGACCTTAGGAACTTGTTTAGGTCGTGCAGGTCGAGAATGGGGCGCCAGTCCCCCGTCCGCTTTGGGACCAGAAAGTACCTGGACACAAACCCTGGGTCGTGGGAGGGTCCGCCACCTCTCTGATCACCTGTTTCTTGAGGAGCAGAGCGCGTCGGCAGCGAGGCTATGGACCCCGTATACTCGGGGCGATGGCTCGGAAGGGCGGGGCCTGCTCGAACCCAAAGGCAGGTCCTTTCCTACCACTTCCAGCACCCACCGTCTGCTGTGGTGATGGACCAGGCAGAAAGGAAGTGGCGTAGCTGTCTCTCCATGGGGGACCTGGGGTGGGTGACGAGGTTGGGGCACACCCCAACCAGTCACTGAGCAGGCTTGGAGGAGGGACCGCCGAGGGACCACCTGGGCCTTACCTCCTGCTTCCTGGAAGAGGAAGCCGAGGCTTGGGTTTGGGATGCCAAGGCGAACCTGCTGGCCCTGATGCTGCTGGGCCGGACGTGCTGGGTGCAGATGGACGAAGGGCTTGGGTTGCGGTTCATGTGTCTTGTCCCTCTGGGCGGATGAGACCGAGTCCAGAGGACATTGGACTTTTCGATCCTCTGAGGTGACCTTCCACCCAGGGCCGAGAGGTCGGTCCCCAAGAAGGGACATCCGCCAACTTGTGCTGGGTATCCGCTGTGAAGGTGGATATCCTCAGCCATGCCCAACGGCGATAGCCACCGCGGCCGTGACTGACCCGCACATGAGTCGCAGATGTCCAGAGCAGTCTGAAGTGCTGCTTGGCCACTGCCCTGCCCTGGTCCCGCACCTGCTTGACCGTGGTCTGCAGGTCAGCCGGAGATGAGGGACTACTCTTGTCCAGGAGCCCAACAGGGCGTGAGAAAAGTGTGCCATCAGCACGCCGAGTTGGCCTGACGAGGCTAAGGAGGACGACAGGAGACTCTGCGCCCGGCGAGTCCAACTTCTTGACTCCTTGTTGGGAGGCTTGTCCATGTCCCTGGCGCCCAGCACGCCTGAAGACACTGTCGGTAACCAACCCTCGGCTGAGGGGTGTTCCAAACCTGGACAGGGAACCGTAGGGACGGGCGACGTCCTCGCCATCCTGGTCAAGGCGCAGGGCAGGAAGCTGCCAGAGCTCCAAGGCCGGGCCGACAATGGCCTCGCCACCGGAAAGGCCTCTGTGGAGAATCCTCGGTCCAATATCTCCGTTAGGGATACTTGGCCCACTTGGATACGGGCTCGAGCTGCATCCAGGTGGACTCCGAGATGAGCCTAAGCAAACCCATGAAGGACGATGGGCCATCATCCAGCGGCTGACCGGAGGACTCCAAGTCGACCTGCCTGGAGAACAGGGAGGAACGCCGCCGGACTCAGACGAGTCCGCAAAGAGCTGCCTTGCCTGAGCCACCTCCACCTGCCGAGGGCGGTCGGGAGGAGGGTGACAGACAGCCTATGGGGTAGTGCCGGCCCGACCGAGAATTCTGGTCGGGCCCCAAATTTCGGCTGTGGAGGTGGAGGTTCCACCAGAATTGGTGGGCAGCTGCTCTGGCCGAGCAACAGGTCGGGGCAGGTGCCTCGCTAGGGCGTAGGGTTGCTTCGCTGCTCCGTGACAGCCACTTGATGGCTGGGGAAGGCAACGACGCCGGCTTGCTCCCGGACAGAAGGAGCTGTTGCCACATGAGGTCATCGTAGCGCCGGCGCATCTTGCGTCGAAGCCTCTCTCGTCCCGAGGAGGAAGATGAGGACGGAAAGCGGCGACGCCGCTTACTACGGTGCAGAGAAAGAGACTGCCCATGTAGGCGGATCGGCTGGACTGAGAAGATGTCCGAGACCGAGATCCTCGGCGCTTGAGGAGGGTTCTGGGCAGGGCGGGAAACCCGCCTCCCTCGGCTCGAAGTTTCAACCGTGGACTCCAGAACCGGAGGCACAGGCAAGCCCACGGTAACCTCGATCTCTGCCGGGGAACCGGGAGGAGGGTTTTCGCTTCACTGTCGACAACCCGTCCGACGGGTCGAGAAAATCTCAACAGCGCCGACGGGTGTCTCGGTCAACTGACCTGGACAGGGGACACCGTGGAGGCCAGTGGCCGGTCAGGGGTCGACCGAAGTCAACGGTCGACTACTCGGAGTGGGACCTCTCGGCTCCCAAAAGCGCTGGACGGAGGGACTTACCTTGAGTCCTTCTTTGGACCGAGAGAAAGTCCTGAAGTTGTTGGTCCTCTCCCTTGGTGGAAAGAGACCGACAGAGTTCCTTAAAGAAGCTGAATAGGAGGATCCCAAGGAGAGCGGGATAAAGGTCGCGCCGAGGAAGATCGAAGATGTGCCTGCGCCCGCCTCCTCCTCGAGGGTAATCATCTGTTCGAGCTGTTCCCACGAGCCAGCCGCTGCAGAAACTGCCAATGGGCCTCTTCGACTTTACCGGCGGGTAACGCTCGGGCACCCAAGTTGTAAACGGGCGGGTGCGGTCTTCCAGGACGAACTGAGAAGGAAGAGCACAGGTCGCAGGCCCGCGGGTCGTGCTCTAGGGCCTCAGCAGTAGACGCACGTGGAGTGCGGATCCAGTCCGGGATATATTATTCTGAACAGCACGGCACCTCTGAAAACCGAGTCGACTGGTCCATCGTGAGCCGCGAGGGAAATAAATGACCAAGCCTTGAAACCTTTAAAAGTTATTTCGGTAAACCAAAGAAATAGAACTAGTCTTATACGCAGAGCGCAGGAGGGAACCTGAGCTTCCAAGCGGTAAGGAAGATCTGCATCATGGGTGGAGCTGAGAGTTTACCACTTGGTGGGTGGGAGGAGCCAGCTTGAAGACCTTCCAGCAAGATTTAAAGCGGTAGGATACTGTTAGAAGGGATGAACAACATATCCATGTCCCAGAACCTGTTTTTCTAGGATCATGGATATGTTGTTCATCCACACTTACTGGCAGACTTCTAGCAGTTCTCCTGGAGTAGGGAGGCGTGCAACCCTCTACTTAGGGAACAGAGATTGAAGAACTGAGGCCCCAAAACCAGCATCCCGGCGTGACTCAAGGTCAATGAGGTAGTGGGTGATGAAGGTGTTTGCTGATTTCAGGTAGCAGCCCAGCAGATATCCTGGATAGGGATGTCCTGGAAGCAGCCACCGATGCAGCAGTATGGCATGCAGAATGAGCTCTTATCCCTCTGGGAGGCTCCTTGCCGCCAACTCGTAACACAGACCTATGCATGATATAATCCATCTTGCAACAGTCCACTTTGCTGCAGGTCTGCCAGAAGCGCTTCAGCGTAGGGTGACAAACAGCTGTGACGAACCTATTCTCGACTTCCGCTGTCCTCTCCAGGAGAGAGCATGTGTCAGGTCCAAAGTATGGAGCCTGTATTTGGCCTCCAAGGTGTAGTTGGGGTAGTAAACCGCGCAGAGTTAACACCTGGTTAAGGTGAAACTCTGACACCACCTTCGGAAGGAATTTCAAGTGGGAGCGAGGGACAATCTTATCCCTGTGGAAGACCAGATAAGGGAGTCCACAGAAAGGAATGGAGCTCCCTGTCCTTCTGGCAGATGTGATAGCCACCAGGAAGGCAGTCTTCCATGACTAGTGTGACATCTACACTTGTGCATCGGTTCGAATGGTTTGCCCATGAGCTTTGCCAAGACCAGCAGTAAATCCTATGGAGGTGGAGGTTCATGCACTGAGGGGATATGTGATCAAGGCCTTTGATAAAGCGCCAGACCACCTTTTCTTGTGCCACTGTCTGCTGAACGGCCCGTGCCTCAGTAAGCAGAGATGGCTGCCAGGTGCACCTTAAGGGTCAAGATCTCTTTGACAGAGACCAAAGGTAGTCTAAAATGCTAGCCACAGTACATGACAGAGGGTCCAGGCCCTTGTCCTGACACCAAATGGAAAATCTTTTCCATCTGAAAGCAAAGCACTTTCCGGTCGACTCCTTTCTGGATGCTTCCACTACTCTGAGTACATCCTCGGACAGACCCAAAGCCTGGAACTCTAGCCACTCAGGTACCAGGCTGTCAGGTGCAGGGATTGAAGGTCCGATGGAGGACCTTCCCTGATTGACAGAGATCAGGTCCAGGTGTGATGGAAGATGCCTCGGAGCCTGTTGCTGAGGCTGAGGAGATCTGGATACCAGAACTGGCAGGCCAATCTAAGGCTACCAGCATTACCTGTGTCTTGTCCCTCCTCACCTTGAGGAGCACCCTGTGAATCAAGGGAAATGGAGGGAAGGCGAGGAGAGGCCTGGGGTCCATGTCCTCGAAGGCACCCTGCAGCGATTCCCGCTGAAGAGGGGCAAGGCATTAAACAGCCTCAGCTTGGTGTTTTCCTGGAGGCAAACAGGTCCACCATCAGTTTGCCCCAGTGGGAGAGCAGGCTGTAAGTACCTCTGGATGGAGAGACCACTGTGGATGTCTCGCCTATGCAGATGAGGGCATCCGCCAGTTGATTTGAAGCTCCTGCCACATGGATGGCTAGAAGATCTGCCTCCAGAGTGTCCAGATGCAGAGCTCTTCCCTGCACAGCAGCCGGACTGCATGCTGCCCTGCTTGTTGAGGTAGTACATGGTCATGGTATTGTCCATCTGGACTTGAACCACTTGACCCTGAAGCTGCCGAGCAAATGCTGTCAGTGCCACTTTGACCGCTCTGAGCTCCAACAGGTTGATGTGGTAACGGACCTCGGGGTCCAGAACCCGTGGGTCCTGTTGTCCCCATGTGGGCTCCCAGCCCATGAGAGAGGCATCGGTCATGAGGACGCACTGCCTGCCTCGGAGAGGACCAACGGGATCCCTTCCTGCAACCAGTCTAGGATGGTCCACCACTGGAGTGTGTCCCACATCTTCTGGGTCTCAGTGATCAGCTGGTTGAAATGACCTAGGTGCTGAGTCCACTGGGTGACCAGTTCCCATTGAAGGGTGCATATGCCACCTGGCACAAAAGACCATGGTGGTGCAGGCCGCCATGTAACCCACAAGGTGCAGAAAGTCCTGGAGAGCCTGGACCTCTCCACCTCTAGCTGCATGGAACCTAAGAACCAATCATCGAGGTAAGGGTATACCCTGACCCCACGACACCTGAGGTTGGCTGCCACCACTGCCATGCATTTGGTGAAGACCCGTGGCCGATGACAGGCCGAATGACATGGCTCAGAACTGTAAGGGTTCCTCTGCTCTGAAGCAGAGGAACCACTGGTGAGATGAACAGACTGGGATGTGAACGAATGCGCCCTGAAGATCCAGTGAGCAGAACCATAAGTTTTGCTCCAGGATGGCATGATCTGGGACAGAGTCACCCATCCGAAAGGTGCCTGGCCTAAGATACTGATTCAAGCTGTACAGACTAGAATGGGGCGCCAGCCCCTGTCTGCGCTAGGACCTGGAAACGAACCATGGGTTGACTGGAGGATCTGCCACCCGGACCACCTCTTTGAGGAGGAGCTGGGCTATATCGTGTCTCAGAGCTGACTGAGTGTGGGCCGATACTCTTCCTCCCATGGGGCGTGGCTCAGCTGGGTGGGTACTGCTCTGAATTCCCAGAGGCAGACCCTGGCCACCACGCTTAAGACTCACCTGTCCTGGCAACAGTGGACCAGGAGGAAGGGAAGTGGTGGAGCCGAACCCCATGGGAGGACCCAGAGCTGCCGTGACTGGAATAGGGGTGACCACCCCTATCCTGTCACTGGGTAGGCTTGGAGGAAGAGGGTCCAGGGCCTGAACCCCAACCTCCTCTGTGGGGCTGGGGAGGTCTGGGCTTGGGCAGGGGATGCCTGTGCCTGCTGATGCTGTCCTCCTGAAAGAAGGACTACGGCGCAGGAGCAGAGTGTTGAAAGACTTCTTCTGCTGCTGCTGCTTCTAGGGCCAGAAGCGCTTTGAGCAGAAGTAGTAGAGTCCAAGGTGGCACTGGACTGTTCGAGTCGCTGAAGGTGACCATCCACACCTGGACTGAAGAGATCGGTGCCCAGGGAAGGAACATCAGCAAGTTTATGCTGGGTATCCACAGTGAAGGTGGAAAGCCTCAGCCAAGCCCTGCAGTGTGAGGCAACCGCAGTTGCCAATGAATGGTGCACAATCCCCAATGTCCAGCACCATCTGAAACTGCTGCCTGGCAATGGCACGGCTTTTGTCCTGACCCGCTTGACCGTAGTCTGAAGGTCCGCGAGGGAGGTGTGGGAGAACTTCATCTAAGGACTCTAGAAAAGCACTGGAGAAGTGCGCCATGACAATGGGCGAGCTTGCCTGATGGAGGCCTAAAGAGAAGGCCGCAGACCTTCCTGGCAAAGTGGTCCAGTTTCTGGACTCCTTGTCAGAGGGTCTATTGGTGTCGGCAGAACTGCCTGTACGCCTGAACACAGAGGTTGTCACAAGGTTCTCGGCCAAGGGATGTTCTGTGAACCCAGACAGAGATCCCATGGGCACTGCATACTTGCAGGCCATCCGACAGACTGCATTGGGCAGGAGGCAGGATGCTTCAAAGCTCCAAGGCCGGGCCACCAATAGCTTCGCCACAGGCAAGGCTTCCGCCAGGTATCCCTCCTTGAGAATGTCAGTGAGAGGGTACCGCCCGCTTCTGGATTGGTTTCAGGGGCATCCCTGTGATTCAGAGACAAGCAGAGAATCCCTTGACAGGATGAAGGGCCTCCCGTCGACAGATCACTGGTCGACTCATCACCCTGCGGATGAGAGTGAAGGTCAGGGTCATCTAAATCCAAGGTATCCGGATGCAACGGTTGGTCCTGAGGTCACCCTCAATGTGCCTGTGGGCGACCAGGTGTGAGGCGAGAGATCCTGTGTGGAAGACCCGGGTTGACTGAGTTTCTTTGCAGAAGCCCTCTCAAAGGCTTGTTTAGGCGGCGGCTCTACCACAACTGGTGGAGAGACAGATATTGGCTGAACCGAGCGGATTAGTTGGTTTCCAAGCGAGGAACAGATTTCAGAGGTCCCAAAGGAGTTGGCTTCAGCCTAGAGGCACAAAGCTGGTAATGGCCGGAGGAGACCGTGGTCAGCTTCTGACAGGATCAGCTGCTGCCACATCAGAGTCTTGTAGCGCTGGAAAAGCTTCCGCCAAAGCCCTCCTCATCTGAGAGAGGACGAGGATGACTGATGGCATCATCTCATTCTTGAGAGCCAGGCACCTCCTTGGTCTGTCTGTCTAGGGGTCGGAGAGATCTCAACCTGGATCGGACTGGCCGAGCTGTCCGCTTGAGACACCAATGGGACCGGCACTTCCTGCGATCAGGACGTTCCTTGACGGTATTCCCAGCTGGCTGGGTCTCCTCATCGGGAAAAGACAGGACCGGGGTCCTATTGAGAGAGCATCGACCAGAATGGGCGATAATGGATCGATGGGATTGAGAACGATCTCAATCTCGATCGAGACCCGGTCGACTGACCAGATGACAAGACCAAGAAGCCAGCGGTCAAGTGACAATTTCGACTGAAGTCAATACTGCTGGCCCTGGGACCGAGATAGTTCACAATCCTAAGAGCGACTTTGCCGAGACAAAGACTGATTCAGATCTTTATCCTCTTTGGGACTGAGAGGAGTGAGAGCCCGCGAGGTCCCCGCCTTAGCAGGAGAGTGGCACAACTTTCGGAAAGAACTCGAAAAGGTAGAGCCCAAGTTGAGAGAAACGAAAACAACCGAGAGGAAGACTTCATGCCTGCGCCACTTCTTTTGAAGGCCTGCATTCGGTCCAGCTGTTCGGGCGGATCCCACAGCCACGGAGACCCCATCGGACCTCCTTAGATTTCACCAGAGGATTCCATTTTCAAGCCTGCCCAATTTGAGGCGTGGCGAGATGATCATGACGTTCGGGTGAAAAGCAAGACACATCTTGCAAGTCTTGGTATCATGGCCAACACCAGACAGTGAATGCACATGGTATGCGGATCAATGCGAACACTTTGGTCAGACAAAGTACCAGCTAAATACAGGGAAGCTTTATCTTCTATGATGGAACGATGAGAATCAGCTGCCATAATACAAATGAGTCGTAAGTTCTGAATAACTGAAGGTTTTGAAGCCAGGCCTACAAAAAGTGAGAGCAAAGAGGAGGCACCCTGAATCTTCCAGTGGAAAGGAAGATCTGGTGTCATGGGCGGAGCTTAGGGCTATACCACCCAGGTGGGTGGGAGGAGCCGCCTGAAGACCTTACGGCGATCCTTAAAGGGAAAGGGACATGCCAAGAAGTGTGGATGAACAACATATCCATGTCCCTAGAATAAAGTATGCGGCGCAAAAAAAGGTGGCAGGCACCTGAATATGCCATGCAATGCATATTCAGCCAAACTGTCAGCGATGTCCTGCATCACAAAACTGTGCCGCAGTTAGGTGTGTAAGGGCTGACCCACATCAGCCAGCCACCTACAAGCAGGCTGCAGAACTGCAGACAGGCGACTCTGAGACAGATCTTGGAGGTGCACCAGAATGTGCTTCTGACACCCACATACAGTAGTCATGCCAGGACGGTAGTACCCAAAGCCACGCTGTGCCAGCTTGCTGGGCACCTGCTGGTGACACCACCGGCACCGCCCAGTCAGCCACCCCACTCACCACATCCAGGTCGGGATGCCCAGCTGCCACATGCTGTTGCCTCAGCACACCAGCAGAGCACACAGCTGCCACGCGCACATGTACCAGGTGCTGTGGCCTGCACCCATGTGGTTATCGGAGTGCCACCCAATGTAGGCATGCACCCATGGTGCTGCCTGGGAACGGTGAGCAGGATGCATGGCAGTAATGGTGGCAGCATGGCATAGGTCAGGGACAGTCCAGTGGCACATAACCATGGTGGTACACCATAGGTGCACACAGCACACCAGTGCCAGACCCATGCCACCAGGAACCACATACATGTCACCAATGCCATCCCTGCAGTGTGACAAATGCCACAGGGCCCGTGTCTAGTTACGGTGGACAGTGCACAACTGTAAAGCAACGCGGGTAGGGGTGTCACCACCTGCGGCCTGGAGGTGGTTAGGGGCATGCCCCAAGAAAAAATTACTCACCTTAGTAATGTTGTTTCTTCTAATGGAGTCTTGCCGTATTCTGACAGCAGTGAGTCCCAACCTTCGAACTGCCCCGGAGATGAAAGAGTTAACTTTCCATGCCAGGCATGGAACGCTGAGCCGAGCTCGGTTGAGACTCTGTCTGTTGCTGTTTAAACTCAAACTGTCAGATCTTTACGAGCAAACTCACTAAGGCCCTGTGTGGAAGCTGTAAACCCACACTAGCCAACTGGTTACTAAACATAAAACACATTTTTGGTCCCAAAACAAAGACTCAAGTCATGAGACCAAAACATGAAAACACAACACCAAGTCACCCAAGAAAAGGGAGTGAAACAACAAGGTGGGCATCTACTGAGTGCCAGACTCCTGCCACCACATCCCAAAATAGAGGTTCTGAGAGGCAGGCGAGTGGAAGTCAGAATACAGTAAGACCCCATTAGAAGAAACAACATTACTAAGGTGAGTAATTTTTTCTTCAAACAACATGAAGTCTTGCTGTATTCTGACAGTAGCAGACTACCAAGCAGTACCTCCTGGAGGAAGGACAGAACCTACTTAGGAAATAGGCTCTGAAGCACAGTTGTGTTAGAACCGAGCATCACTCCTAGCCTGAATATCCAAGGAGTAATGCTTGGTAAAAGTGTGAACTGTTTTCCAGGTAGCTGCTTGACATATCTCTAAAATAGAATATTCCTGGCAGCAGCCAGGAAGCAGCTGTACCTCTGGTAGAGTGAGCCCTCAGGCCTGGGGTGGAACCTACCCAGTTTTCCATAACAAAATTGGATACAAGAGACAATCCACCTGGCAATGGATCTTTAGTGGCAGATTTCCTTACCAACCTCACCATAAGTGAGGAGCAGTTGGAGGAGTCAAACCTGTGACCCTTGGTACGTTCTATGTAGTAGCTAAGGGCTCTTTTCACATCTAAACTGTGAAGCCTCCTCTCGCCAGAGGAGGAATGGTCAGTGAAGTACACAGGAAGAGACATAGATTGATTAAGGTGGAAATCTGAAACCACCTTAGGCAAAAATTTCCTGTTAGTCCTGAGGACCACCTTATCTCTATGAAAGGAGATAAAATCAGGTTCCACTGACAAAGCTTGTAACTCACTTATGCATCTGGCAGAGGTGATGGCTACCAGAAACACAGTTTCCAATTCAAGTACTTAAGCTCTGCTGAAGAAGACAATGGCTCAAAAGGGTTGCATAAGCTGAGCAATGCAAACATTAAGGTCCCAAGCAGGGCAGGGTCCCTGAAAGGAGGGTTGGTGTGAAGCAATCCTTGAAAAACTTGGAGAATACAGGGTGAGCTGAAAGAGAAGAGGGCTTACCCTGAGATAAAGCAGACACACAGCTGCCAGATGCACCTTCAGTGTAGCTGGTCTAAGCCCTAGCTATTTAAATGGACCACATAATCAAGGACTGTGGGCAGATCAGCAGATTCTGGGGAGGTATGCTTTCCAGAGCACCATATGGAAAATCTTTCCACTTGGAATTATAAGTAGCCCTGGTGGAAGGTTTCCTAGAAGCCTTCAGAATGTCCATTACGCCTTGGGAGAGGTGTAAATCAGCAACTCTAACTCTTCAAGAGCCAGGCCTTGAGATTGAGAGATTTGAGATCTGGGTACCAAACCCTCCCTGAGCAGAGGTTAACAGGTTGTGATTCCTGGAAGACACAGGGAAGATGGACTGCTATGGACAGAAGGAGTGGATACTAAGGCTGTCTGTCCCAGTCTGGAGCAATCAGGATCATCTTGCAGGGTTGAGATCTGATTTTGACTAGCACTTTGAACAGGAGAGGGAAGGGGGAAAGGCATACAGGAACTTCCTTCCCAAATGAGAACTAAGGCATCCAGGGGACTGAGCCCAACACTGGGGGCCTGCAGCAAAAAGGGGAAGTTGGTGATTGTCTGGGGCTGCAAAAGATCAATCTGTGGGTGCCCCATCTGGAGAATATCACCTCCAAGACCAAGGGATCCAGTGACCATTCGTGATAGCCCCGAGATATCCTGCTAGAGCATCTGCCAGGACATTGTCCTTGCCTGGGAGGTGTACTGCTGTGAGGGAGGTGTTCAGAGAATAAGCCAGGGACCACAACTTCATTGCTTCTGTGCACAAGGCCATACACAGAGTGCCTCCTTGTTTGTTGATGTACCACATTGTGGTAGTATTGTCTGTTCTGATCTGAAAACTTTGTTCTGAACAGACTTGGAAAAACGGCGCTAGAAACACTGCTCTGAGCGCTCAACAGATTGATGTGGAGCAGAGACTCCTGAGGGGACCACACAACCCTGGGTGGTCAGGTCGCCCAAGTGAGCCCCCCACCCCAAGAGGGAGGCATCTGTAGTAAGGATTAAGGAGGGACTGAGAGACAAAGGGACCCTTTGTCTCAGATTGCTCTGATCCTGCCACCACTGTAGGGCCTGGATCAGGGTCCGAGTCACTGGGATCAATTTGGTCAGAGGGTCCTTCCTTTGAGACCAGAAGGCTCTCAAATGGAACTGAATGTCCCTCATCTGAAATCTTGCTCCCTGCACCACTGCTGTGGAAGCAGCCATGTGCCCCAGAAGCTGTAGAAAATGCCTTGCTGGTCGAGATACCTGCAGGGTGAATGAGGAGGCCAGAGAGATAAGGGTCCTTGCCCTGTCCAAGGGAAGGAAAGCTCTGGCCTTTCTGTGTCTAGCTCTGTGCCTATGAAGGTGAGGAGCTGGACAGGCTCTAGGTTCAGGAGGAAACCTAACGAGGTGAGCAGTTGCTGAGATATCTGTAAGTGTGACTTGACTTGGTCTGGGGACTGGCCTACTATAAGCCAGTCGTCCAGTTAAGGAAAGATGGCAATCCTTTGCCTTCTTAGAGAAGCAACTACTACTGTCAGGCATTTTGTGAACACCCTTGAGACGAGGTTAGCCCAAGGGCATTGCTCTGAACTGGTAATGGCCTGAGGGCAGCTCAACCTGAGGAATTTTCGATGGGAGCTTCTCATGAGAATATGGAAGTAGGCATCCTTGAGGTCCAGGGATACTAGCCAGTCCCTGGCCTTAGAGAGGTAAAATTATTCCAGAGTCACCATTTTGAATTTTGGTTTGAACAGGTGCTTGTTTAAGTATCTGAGATCCAGGATGGGCTGCCATTCTCCTGACTTTTGGGGTAAGGAAGTACCTGGAGTACAACCCTTTGCCCTGATGTAGGGTGGAACCCTTTCCACAGCTCTGAGAGCTAGGAAAGAAGAGACCTCTGCCTCTAGGGCAAGTGCCTCTGAGGGTTTGCAGGTGGAGGGTCTGGTTCTCAGCTTTGGAAATCTTTGAAGCTGAGAACCAGTCCCTGGCTTTACTACCCAGGACCCACTTGTCTGATGTTAGAGACTTCCAGTACTGGACAAAGTAAGCCAGCCTGCCCCTACAGGTGGTGGAGAATCGGCCCTGGCAAACCCATCAGGGTGCCTGTTTGGCAGGGGTTTTGGCTGAGGGGTGGAAGCAGGTCTGCTGGTACCCTTCTGCCTCTCCCTCTAAAGAACTCCTCTGAGCATATGCAGAAGAGGAAGCCTGGGTCAGGAGAGGCCTGTGAAAAGGCCTGCCCCTGCCTCTGGGAAGCTGCTCTGAGGAGTGGCCTGCCTTTCCTTGGCCTGGGCACTCCTGTAGGTGGTCCTATTCTCGCCCATTTTCTTCATGTAATTCTCTGTTTGCTCCCCAAACAAAGAATTACCAACAACAGAAAATCCATGGCCTTAGTCTGGGTATCCTGTGACAGGCTAGTACATCTGAGCCAAGCTATTCTGCAAAGTGCCACAGATGTAGCCATGACTCTGATGACACATCATTTGAGTCCACTGCATGGAATTGCACCTTGATGCCTCAATACCATCAGCAGCCACCTGCTCCAGCTCCTTGGCAAGCTGGCCAGGGACCTGTTTTGCTAGAGCCATGGCAGTGTCCCATCTGGATTTCTGATCTCTAGCAACATAAGCCATATAATTAGCCTGCCTGAGTCCCAAGGATGCTGCCATGTACTGTTTCTTTGCCATGGTATCAATCCTCCTGGAGTCCTTGTCTGGAGGGGTGTGAAGCCAAGGGATATTTGTTTTGTCACAGGCTGCAGCCTGCACTACCCCAACATGGCTGCATTGTTGTGTAAGGAACTCCGATCAGAGCCTGACAATGCATACCTCTTGTCCATTCTCTTATCCACAGGAGGTATAGTGTTAGGAGTCTTTAAAACTTTAAATGTCTGTTTCCCAAAAGATTTATGCAAGGAATAGACAGCCTCCTAGACTCTGGGATATCCATCATTTCCACAAAGTCAGGCTCCTCTTGGTCATCCACAGCTTCTTCCATAGGAAGCTGGAGGGTTTCAGCCACTTTTTATAAAACATGAAATGAGAAGGGGACTCAGAAAGCTTCAGGAGGAGACACCCTGAAGGTCTGTCTGGGAGATGTCCGGTCAATGGGCACATCCAGACTTTCAAATCACATTCACTTTCCTCATACTCCTCTTCTCCCTCCTCCAGTTCATAATACTCCTCTAAATCATAATCTTGAACCGGTGGAACCGACCAGACAGCGCCTCCCTGATGGTGCCGGTTCGGTCGGAGCCAAGCGACTGGACAATTTTGATCGCTTTGGCTATTTCTTCAGCGGTTGGAGAGGAAAGTTTTGACTCCACACTAGCTGATTTTCTAGTTCTCTTTGTTGGAACCGACTCCTCAGAGTCGGATCTCCTTGCCGAAGAAGTCTCGCCTGGTCAGAGGGCACTCCTTCTGGTTTGGTTTGAACCGAACCAGGCTAGCCATCCGGTTCAGCGGACTTTTGGTCTCCTTTCCCTCAGCCTACCAACTCTCTTTCCAGGGTAGCTGCAGGAAAATGTTTACAAATCTGGCAGTCTGCACGAGGTGGTCAAACCCCAGACAATAAACACAGGTGGTGTGGGGTCAGCCTTGGCAAAGACTTCCACACACACACTACAGTGTTGAAACCCAGTGGGCTCGGTTTAGCTTTTGGGTTTCTCAGACATTGTGCCAGCCCTAACCAAACTTACCCTTTTAACGGCAATCCAACAGGCAAGACCCTCTTATCGGTTCCCGACCGTGTCATGGGTGCGTGGAAAAAAAAGTAATAAAATTTGTTTGTTTTTTTTAGAACCGATAAGAACCGTAACCACACTCTAAAAGTACAATTTAGGATTTTAAACAACTTGATCGCTTCAAACCGAACCGATAAACCGCTTACAAGTTCCACACAGAATAAAATTAATATATAACCTATCTAGTACTCACGAATACCACAGACAGAGACTGAACCGACAGGCTGCGGATTAAATTCGGTCGAAAACCGAGAAAACGATACTTTAACCGACAAATTGAACCGAGCAGAAGGAGAAATCTCCGAGCGACTGTTCAGTGAGGCGGAGTAAAGAATCTGACGGTTTGAGTTTAAACAGCAACAGACAGAGTCTCAATCGAAGCTCGAAAGCTCAGCTGCCCATCGCCTGGCATGGAAAGTTAACTCTTCATCTCCGGCAGTTCAAGGTTGGGACTTACTGCTGTCAGAATACAGCAAGACTTAATGTTGTTTGAAGGACACCGACCCTTCCAGTGTTGTGCATGTGGCTACCTAGGGCATGGACATGGCCATGGGTAGTAGCACTGCATAACTCTCAAACGCCACACAGTACAGGGTAAGGCACTCATGTTATTAACTCAGACACCCTCTGACCCAAACAGAGTGGGTGACATTACACACCGACCACTGGGACTGATAGGAGAACTGTATCGGCGATATGAGATGCTAGGTATCAGCACACTGTAGCAACACTGGTGCACTTATTTCCATAGTCTTCAGAGCTTGCACTGTCATGTTTGCTGCTGTGTCAAACATTCTGACTAGTTGCACACACCTTGGCACACATTTGGGTGCTAAGGGTTGGGGTATTTAGCACTGTACCCAGGCCAATGTAATCCACCCACAAACAACGTGCATTCTCACCTGCCTGTTAGGTTGCAGTATCTCCTGCTCACCTTTGTGGAGTAGTGGTGCTGCCCTGTAATGTTGGAACTGCGAATGTCAATGGTATGCAAATGGCTGAATACATTCTTAAACATATCCCGGCACACCCACGCAACTGTCTCCCACCCCCAAACTGTCTTCCTCACCACCACCACCATCCCCCACTCCAACCCCATGACAATTTAACCCTCCTCCTACCCTGCTTTTAACACCTCGCTCTCCCACTACTCATCGCCTCCTCCAATCCCCCGAAATGCCACCCTCCTCGCCACCTCCCACCCACCAGTCTACTCCCTCACTGCCCTCACCACCCCCTTCCTGCTTGCCTTACCCCAGCCCTCCCACAAACCCCACCTCCCATTTGACAAAGCCAGCTCTGGCTGTATTAGTTAACATGACAGACATCTCCTATCCTGCTGTGCTACACTGTACTTAACATTTAAATGGAACTTGCATATATAGTGTCTACTAATGATGCATATTACAGCACAATGTTGAACTGACACACTATTGAACTCCAGATGCAATGTATATACTCTTGCTAGCGGAATCCTTGCAAATGCTGTGGACTAGGCTCAACTCTAACTGATTACCTAAAATCATCTCCAAACTAATGTAACTAAAATGTAACCAATATTCTTTGTTATGTCCATGTAATCAATGTTTCTTTGGTATGTTTACGCTTTGTATGTATGACCTGGAATCTTTGCAAACGAGTCTTCTGGCTCAAAGGTATTAATCACAAGCTTAAATAAATAATGAGATGCAAATGTGCTGGTTGGGTGCTGACTATGCAATGAGGCCATTTGCATAACCTGGCTGAATATTGCAAATCTGCACGTTGCACAAGTGGCTTAGCTTCCAGACTTACATATGCTCCGTGACTGGGCTTTGGGCACCTGCCACACTGCACATCTCCCACTGCACGATCATGCATGTTTGGGATATTCAGCAAGATGTGCGGTACACATATTACGGCACAACTCTGAAAATACCATATATTGTGTCACAGTTGAGCTATGCGAGCACGCAGCACTGTGCAACGCAGCTGCCACTTCTGAATATGGGGCCCCTGAACAGTAACAACTTCCACAACATTACCATATAGGCTGTTCAGCATGTTAGCCACCCTCAGTGTCAGTGCTCCACATGGTGACCAAACCAACCTGGACTATTCTGACCACTGAATATATTTTCAGGTCACCATAGGGCGATTCCAATTTTTCCCAAACCCTGAATTGCAAAACAATCTTCCTGCAATTCTCAGGACTTTGGCTGTGCACCACACAAACTCATACTGTGGCTAGCTAACATTTCAATCTGACTAGTAAAATATTTGGCCACATGGCCACCTAGCTAAACCCCTTAACATAAAGCATAGCGGTGCAAAGTAATGCTTTCTAATGTTTCCTCTTATTCCGCTTCCATGTGAGTGCATATTCACTAGCTCTACTAACCTCCCCATGAGTGCATGTTCACTAGCGCCACTTGCACTCATCAGCACAGATATCTGTATGGAGCCTCCACCTGCTCTAGCCCCTTTAGTACCCAGACTACCATGAAAAACTCCCAGCACTACACTGATAACTGGCTCTGAGGACAGAGTCAAAAATAAGGGACATAAGTGAACACCTTCATTTTCCCAACTTGGGTTTGATTCTTACGATATTTATTGTAAACATCTACATATCTAGCAATAGTGGCGGCAACAGCAGCAGTAGTATATTTTACTCATTTCATGAATCTGGATAACCAAAATTGAACAGAGCTCATTTTCACTAATTACTGATACTGTACCCATCCATATCTGGTGTCAGTATCCAATGGTGGATATACATATCCAGTGTCAGCATCCAGTGACAAATACGCATATCTGGCATCAGCATCTAATGATGGATACTGATATCTGGTGTCAGCATCTAAAGACCGACACGCATATCTGGTGTCAGCATCTAAAAAACAATATTTATTTATTTGCTTTTGATGACTGGGTAAGTGCACTAGGCAAAAGTCCTGCCTATTTTTCAGGCACGACCCAGGAGAGTTTAGTTTACAATAATACAGCAAAGACAACGTAAGAGGTACATAAGGCAAAGGAACTGTCAGGACAAAATCATAAAACAGCATTAACATCAGCAGAATTAACAGCATTGGGCTAACAGGAGGAATAATACAAGTTAGAGCAGACGACAATTTTGCACAGTATCCAGGTAACAAGTTGCATATCCAAAGTAGTGGTGACAAAAGACAGGTAGACACACATTCACAACAGAATACAGAAATGGGTAAAAGGGAAGCTGGAGGGCAAGCAGCAATACACACATGCATTAAGCACAGTCACAGTAACATGGTGCAAGCCTAAGAGTTACGTGAGATGAGGTTTTCACATGAAGGGCGAGTTAATTCCAGAACCTAGGGTCAAAATATGAAAAAGCCTGCTCTCCCGCTTTAGTGGAGCATGGCTGAACAGAGAGCAAGGGGAGGGGAGGACCTGAGGGCACGGGAGTGACAGACAGGGGTAAGCAGATCATCCAGAGCAGCAGGGCGAGGAGTGCCTGGTGTCAGCATCTAAAGATCGATATGCATATTTGGTGTCAGCATCTAAAAATAATACGAGTGCTGGCCTGCTGGTGCAGTGGTAGTTTTACTGCTGGCAACCCGGATCAGGAACAAGCCTGGGAGCTGGAGGCCCGGCCGGGTGGTGGGGGGAGCCTTTAGCATCCACAGACCACTCACCTTCTCTGGGAAGGGAGGGGAACAAGGCTCTGTGTTGGGCTGGCTCTGTGGAACCCAGAGTTACAGCTTGCATCAGCTACGCAGAGAGGGTAAGGGCATGATGGACGCAGTGTTCTCGCCTTGACGCCAAGGCACAAGTCATGCTCTGCAAAACATGGAAAATGCAGCCTCCACACTTGAGGAGACGGAGCCCCAGCACAGATCCTCGCACTCTATCTCCTGGGTGGCCCAACGAAACAACAAAGATTTGGTATGCATGTGCCCTACCTCGTCCCTGCCTGGAGGGAATAACCATGGCTTTGATGGGGATCACTGAAAGGTAAGAGGGGGACAGATGCCTTGGCGACTGCCGAGGAAGTGGAGTGTAGGGGGCCGGGCGGGGAGTAAACAGAAATTACAAAAAAGATATGCGACTGGCCGGAGAACTGAAGCATCATGCCGTGACCCGGTTTGGGAATGAACTAGGACGCGGAGGCTGGCAGGGAAGGAGTGGACTGAGCATCCATGGACTGCTCTCCTCGGGTGAGTAGCTTGCGAAACGGCCTCTGGTGGAGACCAGAAGCACTGCACAATGGCGCAGTGAGGGAACAAACCAGAAAAGTGGAAATGGTGCCACGCCCGCCAGATGACAGCTGCCAGTCCACTGAAGCCCTGAAGAGCCATGTCCGCTTCAGCAACACCCCCGCCAAGAAGGCGCTGTCTCCCCACCTCAGTAGAAGAGGGACCCATCCGCGAAGGGTTACGCCCAGATTACTCCTGGGCTGCCATATGAGGTCAGAGGCTCATATGAGGCAGGTGCAACGACGGGCCTAGGCAAGCCTGAAGGAGGAGGGGCGGAAGCACGAGAGGGAAAATAGATAACACACAAAAAACACTACATGCATATCTGGTGCCAGCATTTAATGAGATATGTATATCTGGTGTCAGCATCCAATGACGGACATGCACATCAGGTGTCAGATCTAATGACAATACGCATATCTGGTGTCAGCATCTAACGATGGATATGCATATCTGGCGTCAGCATCAATGACGGATATGCATATTTGTGTCAGGATCCACTGCGGATATGCATATCTGGTGTCCACATCTAATGATGGATATGCATATCTGGTGTCAGTATCTCATGACTGATACACCAATCTAATGCCAGCATCTAAAGACTGATATGCATATATGGTGTCAGATTCTCTGAAACATCTACTGTTATGGTAGATAACTATTTTGTCTTCTTCAAGGATATGTCCCTCCACTGAACCATATCATGGAATGATTCTCAAAAGTACCAAGCACTGAGGGAGGACAAAGGACCTAATGATCCTGAGTGCGGAGACCTTGAAGAACATTCAGGTCAAAGCCGCACGCCTAGAGTCGATGTCCAGGGTGTAGTGTTTAGAAAATGTATGAACAGTACTTCAGGCGGCAGCAAAACTGTTAGCAGTGGACATGTTCTGAAAACAAGCCTCTGAGGTAGTCACCCTTGAGGTGGAAAAAGCACTACAGGACCAGGAAGCTGCTTACTGTGCTTCTGGTAACAAAACGATGCAACTGGCCAGTCATTTGGAAAGGCCTCGCTTAGAAATCGGCAAGCCCACTAATCTGGGGTAAAAGCAATAAACAGTTGAGAGGATTTTCTGAATCCTTAGTACCATCCAGGTACCAACACAGCGCCCTACAGACATTCATGGTATGTAAATGACACTCTCCACTACCCGTGGTAGAGGAAAAGTAAACTGGAAAGTCTATGGTCTAGTTTAGTGTTCTCTAAGACACAAACTTTGGGAGAAATGAGGGCTGGTATATAATGTGATCCTATCCTTGTGAAAACGATAAATGGAGGCTCTGCAACCAGAGCTTGTAACTCCAAGATGCCACCTAGCAGACATCATAGCTACTAGAAACAGTGTCTCCCAATAGAAAGCACAGCTCACAAGTAGCTACAGGCTCAAAGGAGGCACAGTGAGGGTCTCTAAGACCAAAGTAAAATCCAACATCAGAACTGGATCTCAGACAGGGGTGCAAAAGGAGGATGCCCTTTAGGAATGCTCAGGAAACTTCTAACTGGGCCACCATTTCATCCTCTGTCTGGACATGACAAGACGACAGAGCAGCCATGTAGAGGAACACCCTAGTCTGGAGACCTTTAGGACAATAGGTAGTCCAGAATTTTAGGACCTAGACAGGTAAAGGGATTCAAGATCATGCCCAGCACACTATACAGTAAAACATTTCTGTTTTGTGAATGAGTGTACCATGTGGACACCTTTCTAGCCACCATGAGTACATGAGCCACTGCCAGGGAAATCCCAAAGTAGAAGAGCTTTATGTCCTCAGGAGCCATGCGTGAAGGTGCAGGGAGAAAACTGATGCACCAGAAAGCACCCTACCCTCTGTCAGCAGGTCTGCTCACAAGAGGAGAGGGATGGGGTTCCACTGCCAACTGCTGTAGAAGTGGAAACCAAATTTGTCTGGTTCAAGCTGGCCCGTGATGCTGGACGACACACCTCGTGCACGCCAGTAACCCAGGTTCGGATGACCTCGGCCGCCAGTGTGCTGGCTGCTGGCATGGGGGGAAGGGAGGAGCAGGATCCAGTGTTGGCTCTCCTCCCCGCAAGGGGTCGGGTCGCCGAGTGCCGCCATCACCAAATGGAGGTGTGGTGCCGTGCAGGTGGTCAATGGTGCGAATGGAAGGGAGGGCTATCCCACACGGGCGATGCATGCCTCCACATGCACGCGCTATGTCGGGACACATGGGTGTAGGGTTCGGAGGAAATCTGCAAAACCCAGAAAATACATATGAAAACAATTTGTCTGGTTCAGTCAGGAGCCACCAGAGTCAGGATGGCACATTCAGCCTGCAGCTTGATCAGAACCCTCTGTATCAGAGGGAAGAGGAAAGCATATAGAAACCCCTTTTCCAATAGAGGGACAATGTGTCTGTCAAAAATCTCCATGCCCTGGAGCGAGCGACCAGAAACATGGCAGTTTTGTGTTCTATGGGGATGCAACCAGGTCTATGTCCTGACAGCCCCATTTTTGAACAGGCCACCCACTACTGAGTCAGAGAGTTCAGACTCATGGCAGAGCACAATGGATCGACTGAGGTGCTCTGCAAGTACATTCAGGGTCCTGGGAGGAACAAAGAAACAAAATGATGTAGGGTAACTTAGTTTTGTAATGGATTTTCCTGGGAGGAACACAGCTGACAGCAATGTTGTGTTCCACTGTCCAGTGCCAAACTCTCATCACTTCTCTGCAGAGAGCATAAGAATGAACTCCTCCTTTCAAATGATGTAGAACATAATCAATGTACTGCCTGTGCAAATGTGGAAATTACGATTCATCGTAATTTGATCTTCTTGGACGAAGTCTCCACCACTCATTCATGCTAGTGGGACTACGCTGAGGCACTAGGACTGAGCGGGAGCTGTAATCTTTAGGCGGTCGACCAGTAGGACTGCATGCGCGCCAAGTAGACGGGTTTATGCAGAGTAGCCTGTCTCTGTGTTTCCACCTCTTAACTGCCTCAGTACCTTTTTACTGAGAAGGCAGCGTAATTAACCTAGTAAACAAACCCATGTTGGATAGAAGATAGCCTGCTTGACCCGTGTAAGAAGGGTCAATCTCAACAGAGTCTCACAGCCCAGCCAACGAGGGAGGAAGACTAAAAAACAAGATAAGTGAGCCTGTGGGATGGTGGGGTGTGTGAATGAGTGGGAGACTTGGCCCAAGAAGATCAAGAATTACAGTACCTACATAATTTCCATATCTTCCTGGATATAAAGTCTCCGCCACTCATTCACACTATAGGAAAGTACAGAGCCAAAATAATCCTCGAGAAGGGTGGCAGGAGAGAAAGGAGCTCACCAGGACAGGAGTTAATTAAGGATTGTCTGCCAAAGGATTTGATGCTATCTGGCACAGACATCCAAGGTGTAGTGCTTCACAAAGGTGTGTACAGAGTCTATGGCCGCATTGCAGATGTCTGCAATGGGCACGTTTTGAATTTCTTCCAGAGATACCGTGATTGCTCTGGTAGAGTGGGCGACACCCTGCCTTCCAGTTTGACCCGTGCATTGAATAGCAATGGTGAGACATGCTACCAGCCATGCTGAAATGCATCTGACGGTAACAGGCTGACTCAACCGGCCATGCTGAATGAGACAAAGAGTTGTTTGATTTGCAATCTCCTTTGTTCTGTCGATGCAGAACCGCAAAACCCTCTTCACATCCAGAGAATGTAGGGTACATCTCTTCATTCTGAAAGTTTGCAAAGTAGGTCGAAGGACCAAGAGCTGGGTAAGGTGAAATTCGAGATTACTTTTGGAAGAAATTTAGGTGAGTTCTGAGAACCACCTTGTCCTTGTGAAATACTGTATATGGTGGGTCTGTGACCAGGCATGTATTTCAGAAACCCTGCAAGCAGAAGTAATGGCTTACAAGGAAGGCAGCCTTCCAGGTCAGAAACCTCAACTCGCAGGTTGCTAAAGGCTCAAATGGCTTACCGTGAGCATGTCTAGCATAAGGTTGATGTCCCAGTGGCTGCCAGTCTCCTGACTGGTGGCCTAGTGGACGTATACTTTAAGGAACCTCTTGACCAAGGGCAGCTAAGCCACTGACATATTGTGGATAGGCTCATGGTAAGCTGGAAATCGCACAGAGATGTATTTTCACCGCCGAGTATTGCAGTCCTGCATTTGACAGGTCTAGCAAGTACCTAACACCTTGTTTGGTGAGCAAGAAAAGGACTCCAGGGAGGACTTTGGTACTAGATGGAGAATCGCTTCCACTTTGCCGTGTGGTTTTCTTAGTGGACGGTTTATGTGTTGCTAGGAAAATGTCTAAAATTCCACAGGATACGCTTGAATCTATTTACTTCTATCTCCTCAGGACCAGGCATGGAGATGAAGGGACCCTCAGGCTGGTATGGACCACTGGGCCCTAATAGGGGTCCATTTGAAATGGTAGTGGTCTCTGTGAAACCTCTGATAATCTGGTTGATTAATGGAAACCAAATCTGACAAGGCCAGTATAGGGCAATGAGAATTATTTTGGCCCTCTGCCTCCAGCTTGAGCAGCACCTCTGAATTAAGGGAAGAGGAGGAAATGTCCCAGAAAGTGTCTTGTCCACTGCAGTCTGAATGCATCCTGACAGAAAATGCCAGGTTCTGGATTTTCTGGAGCAGAACAGAGGCAGTTTTGCAATGAGTGGGACCCAAAAAGGTCCAGGTCCGGAGTGCCCCACCTTTCTAAGAGTGCGTGCATGACGCCTGAGTCGAGAGACCACTAGTGTGGATCCGCCTCCGTTTGCTGAGGCGATCTGCTAGATCGTCTTGGATCCTTGCAGGTAGACCGCCTGATCAGGGCTTCAGGTCGAGGAACCATTCCCTGCACAGAGGTTAAGAGTGTGTTCCACCCTGTTTGTTAATGTAATACATCACTGTCTTGTTGTCCATCTGAAGGAGAATTACTTCATGACAGAGGACATCCTTCAGGGCTCAGACAGCGTACAGGACAGCACTCATTTCCAGGACATTCATGTGTAGCTGAGACTCGGCCCTAACTCCAAAGGCTCTGGGTGTAGAGATCCTGACAGTGAGCTCCCCAACTGATCAGAGATGCATCTATGGTGATGGTGGTCTGTGTCTCCAGCGGGCAAAGGGAAAACCTTGAGAAGGTTGTCTTCTTGAGTCCACCAGGTGAGTGACCTCATCAGAGGATCATAGAAACATAGAGTTTATGGCAGATATGGACTGCAAGGCCCATCCAGTCTGCCCAATTTTTCTACCTTATGAATTTGCCATAGGCCTGTACTCTGTCAATGGCCTATCGATTCATATTCATCTGTATTGCTCCTTATGCCTCATCCCATGGCTGTTTGAAGCCCTGCACTGTATTCATATCCACCACTTCCTGTGGTAGGCCGCTCCATTCACCCATCGCCTTCTGTGAAAAAGAAGTTCCTCACATTACCCCTTAACTGGCTTCCTCTAATCTCATTCTGTGTCCTCTTGTCCTGCTATTGTTCTTATATTGAAACATGTTAGACTCTTTCACCTTGTTAATGCCTCTTAAGATGTTTGAACGTTTCGATCATATCACCCCTCTCCTTCCTTTGCTCTGGGGTATACACACTGAGCTCTGTTAATCTGTCCTCATATGTTTTCTGATGCAGTCCCTGCACCATTTTGGTTGCCCTTCTCTGGACTGCCTTCATTTTGTTACTGTCCTTGTGCAGGTAGGGGCCTCCAGTACCGCACACAGTACTTCAGATGGGCCTAACCAGTGTCTTGTAAATACAGGTTACTCACCTGTAACAGGAGTTCTAGGAATGGTATATGTTGTTCATCCACACTGTCTGGCAGGTATCCTTGCCGCTTTAAATCTTGCCGGACGGCTCATGCTGGCTCCTCCCACCCACCCAGGTGGTAAAACCTCGGCCCGCCCCATGATGCCAGATCTGCCCGCTGGAAGCCTTGTGCGGCCGGGCCGGGAGGTCAGGTCGTAGGATGAACAACACATACCATTCTAGAACTCCTGTTACAGGTGTGAGTAACCTGTATTTCTAGGGACATGGATATGTTGTTCATCCACACTGTCTGGGCAGATTCCTAGCAGTTCTCCGGGAGGAGGGAGGCAAGACGACACCCCTACTTAGGGAATAAAGACTGAGAACCGAGGCCCCAAAACCAGCATCCCGGAGTGACTCAAGGTCAATGTGGTAATGGGTGATGAAGGTGTGCTGACTCCAGGTAGCAGCCCTGCAGATTTCCTGGATAGGGACGTCCCTGGAAGCAGCCACCGATGCAGCAGTATGGCGGTAGAATGAGCCTATCCCTCTGGGAGGCTCCATGCCCGCCAACTTATAGCAGAGATCAATGCAGGAGGTGACCCACCTGCATATCGTCCGCTGGCTGCAGGTCTGCCAGGTGCGGCTTCAGCGTAGGTGACAAACAGCTGGCTAACCTCTCCCCAAATTTCAGCCGCACAGCCCTTATAATAAGCGAGCGCCTTCTAGGGTCCAAAGTATGGAGCCTGTATCTGCCTCCGAGGTGTGACTGGGTAGAACACCGCAGAGTCAACACCTGGTTAAGGTGAAACCTCACACCACTCGGAAGGAATTTCGGTGGAGCGCAGGACAACCTTGTCCCTGTGGAAGACCAGGTAATGAGACTCGATGCAGAGCGCCTGAGCTCTCCATCCTTCTGGCTGACGGATAGCCACCAAGAAGGCGGTCTTCCACGACAGGTGAAAGAGTTCACACCTGCGCACTGGTTCAATGGCTTGCCCATGAGCTGCCAGTACCAGCAGTAGATCCCACGGAGGTGGAGGTTCTCGATCGAGGGGAAAGTGATCAAGGCCTTGAAAAGCGCCAGACCACCTTTCTCCTGCGCCACCACTGCTTCCCGCCCGCCGGTAAGCAGAGATGGCTGCCATGGCAACCTTAGGTCATCGATCTAAGCCCTTGCCGAGAAAGGGACCATAAATAGCCCAAGATGCTTGCAAGGAACAGGAGGAAGGGTCCAAGCCCTTGCCTGACACCAAATGGAAAACCTCTTCCATTTGAAGGCGTAGCATTTCTGGTCGATTTTACGGATGCCTCAACTACATTGAGGACCTCGTCTGAAAGACCCAAGGCCTGGAACTCTAGCCGCTCAGGACCAGGCCAGGTGCAGGGATTGAAGGTCCGGATGGAACACCTTCCCTGACTGACTGAGAGCAGGTCCGGCGAGCTGGAAGCTGCCTCGGGAGCCTGGAGCTGAGGCTGAGGAGATCTGGGTACCAGAACTGGCGGGCCAGTCTGGGGCTATCAGAATCACCTGCGCCTTGTCCTCCTTGCTTTGAGAAGCACCTTGTGTATCAAGGGAAATGGGGAAGGCGAGAAGAGGCCCGGGGTCCATGGCCTCGAGAAGGCATCCCCTGCAGCGAGCCCTGCCGAGGGGTGGCATGAACAGCCTCAGCTTGCGCTCTCCTGGAGGCAAACAGGTCCACCTGAGGTGTGCCCCAATGGGAGAACAGATCTTGTACACTCCCGCAGGAGAGCCACTGTGATGCAGCCCTATCCGCTTAGGGCATCAGCCAGGGTGTTGAGGACCCTGCCACATGAATGGCTAGGAGATCCGCCCCAGGCTGCATACGAGTGACCAATGCGGAAAGCCTTGCACAGAAGCATGGAGCGCTGGCCCTGTCTGGTTTAGATAGTACATGGTCGTGGTATTGTCCGGCCTGGCCGACCACTTGACCCCGGAGAAACGGAGAAAGGCGGTGAGAGCTAGAGTGACCACTGAGCCCAGCAGGTTGATGTGGCATTGGGACTCCAGCGGGACCAGAGGCCATGCGCTGTGTTCCCCAGATGGGCACCCCAACCCATCAGAGAGGCATCGGTCGATAGAGAGACGGTCGGCTTGGGGCGGACAACGGGATGCCCTCCTGCAGATGAACTGAACGGTCCACCACCGGGGAGCTGCCACATCCCCTGGGTTACTGGCACTAGCTGGTCCAATGGATTGCAGCTGCTAGACCACTGGCTGGCCAGTCCCCACTGAATAGGGGCACAGCCAGCTGGCCGCCATGAGACCCAGGAAGTCCTGGGAGGCGCGATTGCCCAACCAGAAATTATTGGGCAAAGGAGGAAAGAACCTCGGCCCTGTCCGCCAGGAGCCGTGTTTGGCTCAAGAGAGCTGAGCTCTGTCCCGATGAAAAGAATCTTCTGCTTCGCTCGAGATGCTACTTCTGGCCTCGCTGATGAGAAGGCCGACTTGAGAGCAAACCTGAGGGCCAGATTCTGGACCGCTCCACCTCCTGTCTGGAGGGGCTGCTATCAGCCAATCGTCCAGGTAAGGGTACACCGGATCCTCGCACCGTGAGAAAGCTGTCACCACTGCTATGCATTTGGTGAAGACCCGGAGCTGGAGACAGGCCAAGGGCATGGCTCGGAACTTAGAAGGATCCTCCGCTCAAAGCGATAAGGAATTCTGATGTGACGGACGATAGGGACGTGAAAGAACGCGGCCCAGGTCCAGAGAACAGAACCACATGCCGAGTTCCAGGGATGGTATTATCTGAGCCACAGTGACCATCCTGAAGGTTCGAGACCTTAGGAACTTGTTTAGGTCGTAGGTCGAGAATGGGCGCCAGCCCCGTCTGCTTCGAACCAGAAAGTACCTGGACACAAACCCCAGGTCTGAGGGAGGGTCCACCACCTCCTGATCACCTCCTTTGGAGGAGGAGAGCGATGTCGGCTCGGCGAGCCGGCAGGTGAGGCTGCAATCCCGATGCCCCCGAGATGCGACAGCTCTGAAGGGCGGCCTGCTTGAATTCAAGGGCAGGCCTTTCCCAATTACTCTAACACCCACCTGTCCGTGGTAATAACGGACCAGGCGGAAAGGAAGGACGGAGCTGCCTCCACGGGGAACTTGGGAGGACGGGTTAGCGGCACACTCAACCCGGCCACTGGGCAGGCTTGGGAGGAGGGACTGGCCGAGGACCTCCTGGCCTTACCTCCCTGCTTCCTGTTGGAGGAAGCCCCGGCTTGGGTTTGGGATGCCAAGCCCGAACTCTGCTGGCCCTGACGTTGTTGGCCGATGTACATGGACGCAGAGGGACGAAGGGCTTAGGCTGTGGTTGCGCCTTTGTCCTTCTGAGCGGATGAGATCGAGTCCAAGGTAGCACTGACTTCTCGATCCTCTGCAGATGACCTTCCACCCCAGGGTCAAGAGGTCGGTCCCCAAGAAGGGACATCCGCCAACTTGTGCTGGGTATCCAAGTGAAGGTGGATATCCTCAGCCAAGCCCGACGACGATAGCCACTGTGGCCGCTACTGACCTGGCACATGAGTCCCCAATGTCCAAAGCAGTCTGAAGCTGCTGTTTGGCCATTGCTCCTGCCCTGGTCCCACGACCTGCCTAACCGTGGTCTGCAGATCCGCTGGAAGATGAGGGATGACTGTCCCAGGAAGCCCAACAGGGCATGAGAGAAATGTGCCATGAGGACGACCGAACTGGCCTCGCTGAAGGCCGAGAGAGACTAGCGTGAGACTTTTCGCCTCGCATAGTCCAACTTCTTGGACTCCTTGTCGGGAGGTTTGTCCATTATCCTAGCATTCCTCGCACGCTCGGAAAACGCTGTCGGTAACTAACCCTCGGCCGAGGGTGTCTCAAAAATCAACAAGGAACCGTAGGGACCGTGACACCTTGGCCATCCTGGCCGGGCGAGGGCAGGAAGAAGGCCACAGAGCCCCAAGGCGGGCCTCCTATGGCCTCGCCAACGGGAAAGGCCTCCAGGGATCCTCGGTCCAGAATTTCCGTGAGGGATATCTGGCCCATAGAGACGGTTCGAGCTTCCATCCCGTGGACTCCGAGATGAGTCAAGCAATCCTAGGTAGGACGGCGGCTATCGTCCACCGACTGTCCTCCTGAGGACTCCAAGTCCATTTGCTTGGAGAAAAGGGAGGAATCGCCTCGGACTCAGAAGAGTCCTCAAAGAGCTGCCTGGCCTGAGCCACCCTCCACCTGCCCTCGGCCGATCGGGAGGAGGGTGACAGACAGTCTATGGGGCAGTCCCTGAGCCGATCGAGAATTCTTGGTCGGAGCCCCAAATAACGGCTGTGGAGGCAGAGGTTCCACTGGATCGGTGGGCAGCTGGTTTTGGTCGAACAACCAGCCTGGGAACAGGCTCCTTGATAAACGAAGGGTTGTTTCGCCGCCCGTGACAGCCACTTAATGGCCAGGGAAGGCGACGCGCCCGCTTGTTCCCGTCAGAAGGAGCTGCACATGAGGTCTCATCGCCGACGCAATCTTACGCCGGGATTCCCCCGTCCGAGGACGGAGTGGCGGTCCGCTGTAGCCTGTGCCGAGACCACCGATGACGGCGGATCGGCCGTACCGTGAAGAAGTCCGAGACCAAGAACTCGGCTTTCCCGAGAGTCCAGTGCGGGAGGTGTCGGGGAACCGCACTCCCCGGTTCGGAGGGTTCAACCGAGGCACAGACAAGCCAACGGGTCCTCAACTCCCACCGGGGAACCGGGAGAGGGATTCTCGGCTTCTTGTTAACAACTCATTCAACGGGTCGAGAAATCTGACCGCTGCCGACGGGAGTCTTGGTCAACTGGCCTGACGGGGACACCGTGAGACCAATGGCCGGGTTTAACGGTTGACTGAAGTCGACGCCGACAACTCGGGAGAGGGATCTTTCCGCCTCCCAAGAGCGCGACGGTGGGACTTACCTTGTCTCTCTTTTGGACCGAGAAAACGGTCCAGCAGAAGTTGGTCCTCACCTTTAGTAGAGAGGGTCAGACAAAGACCGGACTTTCTGGGATAATATTAAGCAACTTAACGAAAAACTCGCCCCTGCCCCATCCCAGCTCACTAGAAATGGCACTACCACCACCGAGCCTGCCACCATAGCTAACTGGTTCAACACCGCTCACTGACCTTAGCTCAGTCCTCCCTAGTAATTTCTTTGACCCTCCCCAACCAACCTCCCCTGTCCTCTAGCGCCCCAGCTTCCACTCCGCGCAAGTTTTCCACCCGGAAGCCAGACCCATCCTAATCAAAGCTTTGAATGGCAACAGTCCGGCAGTGACTCACTGGACCCCAGTATCCTCAGGCTGGTGCTAGATGAAGTCCTTGCCCCACTCACCAGCCTAATTAACCAGTCACTCTGCCTGGGACAATTTCCCACAGCTTGGAAAACAGCCATAATCACACAATTCATAAAGGAGGCGACAGGTCATCGGCCAACAACTACCGCCAATCTCCATCCTCCCTCCTCTCTAAAGCCCTGGAGAAAGTGGTGGCCATTCAAATCACTGATTATCTGGCTAAGCATAACATCTTGTGCCCAGAGCAACATGGCTTCCATGCTGGTCACAGTACCAGCACTGCCCTAATTGGAATTCTCCAACTTCCTACACTCCTCCTTGGATACCAGCTCCTAGCTGGTGCAGTGTTCATCGACCTCTCAAAGGCCTTTGACACTGTCTCCCATCCACTTCTGCTGAATGCACTCTGCCACACTGGTCTCTGGCTGGCCCCCAGCATGGTGCACAAGCTATCTTGACGCCGATCACAGTGTGTAAAATCAATAGCACAGTCTTCGATACCCGTCCCATTCACTCTGGGTCCCCCAAGGCTCCATCCTGGGCCCCTTCTCTTCTCACTCTATCTGAACACCCTGCCCAGTGCATGCCCTGGCAAAATTCTACTGTATGCAGATGACGCTGTCCTTTTTGCCACCCACCGCAATCCCGCCTCCTCCAGGACACCCTACAGCAGTCTTTCAAAGTGCCAAAGCTTGGTTTAAGGAGCAGACTCATCATCAATCTTAAAAAGACCAAAGCTATGCTCTTTTCCCACCCCCAAAACAAAGCTAGCAACCACCCACTCTATATCCTTCCAAGAACCAATCAGCCACTGGAACAAGTCTGCTCCTACAAATACCTTTGGGGTTACCTTCGACTCAGCCTCACATTTCACAACCACATCAATGCCCAACATCCGCCACTAACACGGCTTGGCATTCTCTTCCACCATAGAACCTGCCTTCCCCAAATGCTCTCCGCTCGCTGTTACATCATCCGTTCTGTCCCTTGTAGACTATGGTTCACCAGTCTATGGTGCTGCCGACACCACTGCACTCAAAAAATTCACTTAACCCTGAACAAAGCCTGCAGATTGATTACTTGTGTCCCCAGGCTCACACACACCTGTCAGCTGTATGTCGAGGCTAAATTGCTTACCCTGGATGAACGGCTCCAATACCAAACCTGTCTCCTCACAAAAAACCCTACTCAGGCTCTCCCCTGGGGTAACGGCATCCATCCACCAGAGCCCTCCCACTATTGCAACACGGTCTTCCAACAAGACCACTCTAATGGTCCCCAGATCAAGAACCAGCCGTGGCCAGAGGTCCTTCTGCTATAGAGCCCCAACCTGGTTTAACTCTCTCCCTGCCCCCATCACCAATGCCACCACCATCTCCAAGTTCAAACCACCCTTCAAACCACATCAACACTGTAACTGCTCCTGTCTCTGAAAGTAGCCTCCACTCTACTTTTTGACAACGCCCCGGGCGGCTCGCCACCTAGCCATCCCCACCACCACTTCCTGTACACCGTGTCTATGTTTAACCTGGCCAGTGCCAGCTGTTTCAGTGTTTACCTATTAGATTGCTCACTATTGATACCAACTTGTGTAACACCTGTTCTCAATTACATGTACCCTGTAACCCAAATGTATTTGTCTGACCACAGTGTGACGTGGCGCCTGTTGAACGCCTATTGTTTTGCAAACCTCACGCTATGTAACCAAAACACAATGTATGTCTTTATGTGACGGTAATTTTGAAACGAGCCTCTGGCTCAAAGGTTGTAAACTGATTTACAAAATAAAATAAATAAAATAAAAATAAAAGCTCCTTAAAAGAAGCTGAATAGGAGGCACCGAGAGAGAGTGGGACAAATGCCGCAGCCGAGGTAGAAAGCGGCCCGCGCCGCCTCCTCCGAGGGGCGATCATCTGCCTGTTGATCCTCACGAGCCCGCCATGAAACCGCCTCAACGCTTCCTTGACTTCGACCGGAGGAAAACGCTTCGACACCCCAGTTGTAAACGGGCAGCATGGTCTCTCGAGGACGAGGATGGGGCAAGGAGGAGCACAGGTCGAGGCCTGTGGTCGTGCCCCAGGCCTAGACAGTAGACGCACGTGGAGTGCGGATCCGTCTGAGACATCTTCTTCCGCAAGGGCATCTCCAGAAACCGAGTCGATCAGTCTCATCGTAGCCATGAGGGAGAGAAGACCAAAGTCTTTTAAGCAAAAAACTTTAATTCAAAAAATCAAGAATTAGGAACCAGTCTTACATGCAGAGCGTTAAGGAGGGAACCTGAGCTTCCAAGTGGTAAGGAAGATCTGGGCGTCATGGGCGGAGCCGAGAGTTTTACCACCCGGTGGGTGGAAGAGCCAGCTTGAAGACCTTCCGCAAGATTTAAAGCGCAAGGATACCTGCCAGACAGTGTGGATGAACAACATATCCATGTCCCAGAAAGAGGATTATTACCTCCTTCTTACGACTTGCAATACCCCTACTAATACTCCCCAACATCCTCTAGTCTTACCTACTGCTTTAGTGGCCTGCTTGCATGATTTCAGGTCATCTGTGATGATGATGCCCAAGTCTCTTTCTTCCCTTGTGATTGCCAGTAACTCCTCCCAACCTATAGGTGGCTTCAGGTTTCTCTTCCCTATGTGCATGATCTTGCACTTTTGTGTTAAACCTCCGCTGCCACTCTTCTGACCATTTGCCAGTTTATCCAGATGTTTTCTCATTTTGCCCACCTCATCTGGATCATCTACTCTGTTGTAGATCTTGGTGTCATCTGCAGACAGACAGACTGATCCTCCAGTCCATCTGCAATGTCACTGATGAAGACATTGAAGAGGACTGGCCCCAGGACTCATCCCTGAGGTACCCCACTTGTGACTTGCATCTCTTCTGACTGTATACCATTTACCACCACACTCTGTTTTCTGCCCACCAACCAGTTGACCAACTTCTGACCCACACTGAGCCTACCCAGCTTATTAGTTTTGTTGACCGGTAAGTGCACTAGACAATCCTGCCTATTTTCAGGCACGACCAGGGAGGGGATACAGATGAATGCCAACTGACCTTGAACCAGATTAAGCTGTTGGTGGTATTTTAGGAATGAGGGAAATTTGGCCAGGACACCAGGAAATTCCCACTCTTTTGATAAGTGCCATGGGATCTTTAACATCCACCTGAACTACCACCAATCCAGGCAGATGGGACCTCGGTTTAACGCCTCATCCAAATCAATCTTCTGTGTGGAACTAGTATCGAAGCTGTGCTGAAGTCAAGGCAGGCAACATCAACTGCACCCCTTGGTCCACCACTCTGGTTACCCAGTCAAAGAAATCTAAGATTAGTTTAACATGATCTTCTTGTTGTAAACCCATGCCATCTTGGATCCTGTGCTCTTATGTGATTCCAGGTGTTGCACTATCCTTTTCTTAAGGAGTGCCCATAATCTTGTACACTACTGAGGTAAGACTGACTGGTCTGTAGTTCCCTGCCTCCTCCCTACCACTCTTGTGGAGCGAGATCACATGAGCCCTTCTCCAGTCTTCTGGGACCTCTCGTGTGCTCAGAGACTCACTAAACAGTTCTGATAATGGATATGCCAGTCCCACTCTTAGCTCCTTTAGTACCCTGGGATGTATGCCATCAGGTCCCATTGCCTTGTCCACCCTGGAGCTTAGCGAGCTCTTGTAGGACTCTTTCTTTTGTGAAGGACTTGTGCACACCTCCCTCCCCCATGTCCATGGTGCTGAGCTGGGCCCTGCCCTACCTTCTCCTCAGTAAATACTGAGCAGAAGTATCTATTTTGATAGATGCTTTCCTTGGTCCTCCTCCACCCACTCCCTAATCCCTCTGATCTTAGCAATACCACCTCTGGATTTTCTCCTTTCACTAATGTATCTATAGAAAGTCTTGTCCCCTTCTTTACTGTTCGTGCTACTGTTTCCTCGGTTTTGGCCTTTGCCTGCCTTACTGCCTTCCCTGCTTCCCTTAGGAAGTTTGGTGTGCCTCCCTATCTTCGTCTCTCTCTGCGCTCCTCTTATATTTCCTGAAAGCCAGCCTTTGGCTCTGACCTTTCTGCCACTGCTTTTGAGACCCAAGTGATTTCCTCCTTCTTTTGCTCTTGCTTTTCTCTCTAACATAATGGGATGTTGCTTCAAGTACTGCATCATAATGCTTGCCCACTTTGCCTGTACCCCTCAGTTGTATTTCTTCTTGCCAAAGCAAGCTTAACTCTGTTGGCATCTTATCAAAGTCAGCCTCTGAAGTCCCATACTTTTGCCTTGGAATGGAATGATTTAGTTATAGTGGCCAAACTGAACCATACCATGTGAGGGGTTACTGGTCCCCAGGTGACCTACCTGGAGAGCTGTGATCCTTTCCCCATTAGTCAGTACTAGATCCAACATACTAACATACTAAAATGCCAGCAGAATAGGCCTAACGTCTTTCACATCTGCTCGCTTGGTCAGCCTCCACCCTGGGAACTGACCTTGCTGCCCCCTCGCCTTCTCTGGCTTCTCCTTCCCAGTTCGGATATTCTCGCTGCATTGGATTTTGCTTCCAGAACCCTTCCCTGTACCTGTCCCACCCCTCTTGAACCCCTCCACCAGCCCCTAGGCAGCGCATTCCATGGCTCCACCACCCTCTCAGTGAAGTAGCACCCTCCTTTCTCCCGACTCTTCCCCTCCAGCTTCCACCCATGCCCTCTAGTGGCCCCTCCTCCTTCCTTCAAGCACCCTGACTGTTCCTCCCCATTTACCACTTTCATGTACCTGAAGACCTTTATCATATCCCCCAGTCCCTTCTCTCTTCCAATGCGTATATATTTAACTCTTGAGCTCTCCTCATAGGTCCTGTCCCCAAGCCCAAAATCATTTTGGTTGCCCTCCTCTGACCCTCCAGGAATTTAATGTCCCTCTAAGTGTGGCCTCCAAAACTGCACGCAGTACTCGAGGTGCGGCCTCACCAAGAGTTATACAAAGGAGTATCACTTCTCTCCTTCTGAGGTATCCCCTAGTGATGCATCCTAGCATCCTGTTGGCCTTGGTTGCTGCCCATCTACAAGTCTCCAGTTGTTCATCTTGACATCCACCACCAGCCCCAGGTCCCTCTCAGTCATCGAGACTTGTAGCATCCTCCCCCGGGTGTACAATTGGCCCGGTTTCTGGCCCCAGGTGTAGTACCTGCATTTCCTCCATTGAACCTCAGCTTCCACTTTCTAGACCATCCTTCCAGAGCCTCCAGGTCCCCTGTGGGCCACCTCCTCCTCCCCATCCACCACCGCCCCAGTTTTGAGTCATCCGCAAGAGACTCATCTCACTCCTGATACCTGTCCTCGGTGCTGAATAACTGCCTCGCTGATATCCAAGACTGGATGAATATCAGTGGATTAAAGTTGAACCCGGGAAAGACTGAGGTTATGGTGGTGGACCCTGGTCGCAGGGCTGAGGGTCAGGGATCAGGGTCCACCCTCTGGATTAGTTCTTGGGTAGACCAGATCCCCACCTCTGAACAGGTGCGTAACTGGGTGTGGAGCTTGACACTGGTTTGACCCTCCGTTATCAGGTGTCTGCAGTAGTCAAGACTTCATTTTCCATCTTAGAAACATCTCCAGGATTAGGCACCTGGTTCCACCTGGCAATTTGCTGGTTTTGGTCCACGCTTGGTGACATCACGTCTTGATTATTACAACTCCTGTACCTAGGGCTTGCTGGGGTCGAAATCCGCCGCTTCGCAGATAGTGCAGAATGCTGCAGCATGTTTGCTGACTGGGGTGTCTAGAAGATCTCACATCACCCCTGTGCTGCGACTCTGCACTGGCTGCCTAAGTACAGTGGCGGATCACCTTAAAGTGGGTCTTTTGACCCACAAAGCCCTCTGCAGCTTAGGTCCCGACTACCTGAAAGAGCTTCTGGTGCCTTCGCCCCTCTGAGACAGCTCCGGCCAGCTGGCGAGGTTGCTGGATTCCGAGGTGAATTTGAAGGCCTCTGAAGCCCGTGCGCTATTTTGTGGCTCTACCCTTTGGAATTCTCTGCCCCGCCAGCTCCGAGAAAGTTCAACTGTGGATGGGTTTAAGCCTTAAAATCATTTTTATGGATTCAGGCCTTCCTGTTGTATTTTAAATTGTTTTATTTATCTGTTGTATTATTATAGTTGTCTTTGATTATGATAAATGTATGAAGACTGTAAAGCACCTTGAAATATTTGAAAGGTGCTTAATCAAATTAAAATTTATTATTATTATTTTATTATTATTATTATGTCAGAGTCGTAGGTGTTGAACAGGGAGGGGCCCAAGGACTTATCCCTGTGGGACCCCACTAATGACCCTCCATGGGGATGAGACTATCCCAAACTGGAGCCAATTGCTATCCATCTGATCATCTGGTTCCCACCCCGCTTTCTCCCAGCTTATCCAACAGGCCCACGTGAGGAACAGAGTCAAATGCCTTGCTGAAGTCTGGAAACAGGACGCCCACTGGTCGACCCAGGGCCAAGGCACTCGCCACCCAGTCATAGATCTCCACAAGGTTTGTCTGACACGATTTCCCGGGACGAATCCATGCTGTCTATCGTCCAGGCACCCTGACTTTTCAGGTCCCCCTAGCCTCTCCTTGACAATGCCCTCCATCACCTTGCCCACCACCAATGTCAGGCTGACAGGCCTGTAGTTCCCTGCCACCTCCTGATCCCCCTGTGGATAGGTACTATATGTGCCACCTTCCAGTCCTGGGGCACCCACCCTATCCTCAGAGAGATGGTGAAAGCTCAAGGGATTTCGCCAGGACATCCAAAGTTCTTCAGCACTCTGGGATGTAATTTATCCATCCCCGTGCCTTCTCCATCTTAAGGGACCCGAGGGCTTCCCTCACACTTCTGCTGTGATTTCCACTTCCGCTACCTCTTCTCCCTGCTTAGCCTTCCTCTCCTGCCAGTGATGCCTCCCTCTCCCCAGACCTGCTGATCGATTAGGGCCCCCAGTATCACTGTCTCCTCCCATGTATGATGCAGTACCCCATTTTCCTTGGTGAAACTGAGGTGATAGCCCTGTCTCTTGTGGGTTGTTGTATCAGTTGTTTGAGGCCTCCTCCTGCAGGGAATCCACTATGTGTCTAGTTCTGGCAGATGTTCCTGCTGGTACTGACCTATCTGGCATGCTGAAGTCTCCCATTATCAGAACCTCCCTTTAGCTGTCATATTTTATATATCTTCTAACAGTAACGTGTCTATGTCCTCCCCTGGTCTGGAGGCCTGTAGACAAGCTTCCAGTTTGTATGGCTGTCCCATTTCCTGTTTCCAAGGTGACCCACTGTTCTTCTGGCTCTTTATGTGTATTCTGAATTTCTGTAGCTTTGATATTTTCACTGACATAAAGGGCTACTCTCCCCTCTTTTGCACCTTGGTTTCTTCTGAACAGTACATAGCTGGGTACTGAAGTCTCCCAAGTTAGTTACTGGTGAACCATGTCTCGCTTTATGGCTACTATGTCCAGTTTAGCCTCTGTCATTATTTCCTGCAGGTCTGGGATCTTGTTTCCCAGAATGCAGCATTTGTGTACATAATTTTCCACTGCCAGATTTGTGTGTTAGTTACTGGGCAAGGTCCGTGTTTCCTTGCTCGTCAGATGGAAAGCCAGACCTCTTTCCTTACCTGGTGACACAAATGAGCTACAAACTTGCTGAACTCCTGTTTGATCACTAGCAGAGAGGGAGGGTGTTCTTCCCATTTGATGTATCAGGTGCTGCACCCTCTCCCTATTTGCTAGTTTAAATATTCTGCACAGACATCAAACTTCTCCCCAATGCACTGACTCTCCTTAGTCAGATGCAGTCCATCAGATTTAAAGAACTTTGCCCCAAAACTGTTGCTAGTTACCTATAAATCTGTGTCCTTTTCCTGGCACCAGCCCTTGAGCCACATGTTTAGCTCCCCATCTCCTCTTCTCTGACCTTCCGTCCATCTGCCCTCTCCCAGACTGGCAGGATCTCAGAGGAGAAGCCAGATGAAATGGATGACAGTTTGTCTCCCAGCCTGGTCAGGTGTTCCTTGATCTCCACAACTGACCGGCTGGTGAGATGTTAGTCCCTATGTGTAACAGGATGTCAATATTTTTTCCTGTTTCTTGCACGACTTTTAGCAATGCTGTCTGTGTCTCTCCACGCTGATGTATCTGGGAGACATCTGATCATTACCCTGGCTGGAGGTAGGTACCAACTCCTGAATCATGGAGTCTCCTATGATCAGAAGTGTTTTGTATTTCCTTTTGCTATTTTAGTTTTGGTTCCTGTTTTGAGCAAGTTTTGTTGTGCTAGCTCCTGTGCTGCAGTGTCCTGCTCTGCAGTATCCTATGCCCTTTGTTTGATTTCGAGATAGAGGCAGACACCTGTTTGTAGTTTTCATATGGTTTATGGAGGTGATACGTTGGAGAGCACTGAGTGATGGGGCACCGATTTGCCCCTCTAATCACCTGCCAACCTTCAGACCAATACCCTCTGGGTCGAGGTGCTTCAGTTGGATATTGGGGAAATGGCGAGCAGTTCTTATAACATATTTCCTCCTGAATATGTGTGATTTGAGGCGCCGCAATCTCTGCCCCTTGTTGCCTGGAGGTGAGCCCGTCATCTTGCGCGGATGTGTGGTCAGAGACCACCGAGTACTGAGCATCCACTGAGTGGTTCCCATGTGCAAACGAGCCAGGGCACTGTGAACACCAACGACGCCATGAGACCCAGCATCCGCTGCATCGAGAGAGCTCGAACAGAGTTGTTCTCCTTGATGAAGTGAGCCATCTGGAGAATATCGATTCTCCTGTCTTCTGGAAGGAAGGCTCTTGCCCTGGAGGTGTCCAGGAGAGCTCATATGAGGAAGAGTTGCTAAGAGGCCAAAGCTACGATTTTTCCAGATTCAGCAGAACTCCCATGGATGTGAGGAACTCGGAAGCTGTGGACACTGCTTCCTGCGTCCCTTGTCTGGAGGAACTCAATAGGAGCCAATCATCCAGGTATGGGAACACTTGAACTTCGAGTTTTCTGAGATGCGCTAAGAGTACTGCAAAGCACTTTGTAAAGATGTGAGGTGCCGAGGACAGCCCAAAGGCAGGACTCTGAACTGGTAGTGCTGGCCCAGAGTCACAAAGCTGAGGTACTTGTGGTGGCTTGGTGCACTGGGACATGTTGGTAGGCCCTGTATGTCCAGGGAAGCCAGCCAATCATTTTGATGAATCAGAGGTAGGAGTATACCTAGCGATGATATCTTGAATTTCTCTTGAAGAGGTATTTGTTTAACTTCTTCAGGTCTAGAATAGGGCACATGCCACCTGTTTTCTTTGGAACTAGGGAGTAGAAACCCATGTCCTGTACTGCTTATGAACCACTTCTACTGCCCTGTTGTTCAAAAGGCCCTGAATCTCAAAAGCAAGGAGGTCTGACTGAGTGATAGACAGTTTGGGCTCTGCTTGGGTGGATGATCCGGAGGGGTATCCAAAATTTAGAGAGTAACCATCACGATTTATCCTGAGGACCCATTTGTCCATTGTGACCGACCTCCATTAGTTGTAAAACTGAGTCAGGCGCCCCCTACTGCGAAGAAGAGTCCCCCTCTGGCAGTTGAAGTGGGACATGGGCCAGGTCTTCAGAGGTGGCACTAGATTCCTTTGGGCCCTGTAACTTCTGCTGCATTTTGTGGCTGAGGGCTTGGTTCTTGTGAAAGGCCCTCTGCCTTACCATGAACGGAATGATGGTTATGAAACTGCCGCAGTTTCTGCCTCGTTGAGGCGTGCAGAGGCCGGTCTGGCCGTCTTAATAGCAGTCCTAGTTTTCTGAGTGGCCTCCAGTGCCTGCTCCACCTGTGGGCCAAACAGATAAACTCCATCAAATGGAAAGTTCATGACTTCTGCTGAGCATCATTTGCGAACCATGAAGTCCTAGCCATGAGTGACACGGGGCATATCCCGGCTGCTGCTGCTCTACAAGCAGTGTCAAAGGCATCCATAGCAACTTTAAATTGCTGATTGTTAGGCTCAATGCCTCTAGTAATGGTCTGAGAAGCTCTGAAGTAACGGCAGACTCGGAAGAGCCACCACAATGGCTTTGAGCAAATGCCAGAGGTATACTCATACATGAGAAATGGCCCTGGTAGCTAGCAAAACGACTTAGGGTAGCAGAGTGTCGACTCCACGCATTCTTTATTTACTGGATGAGCATGTGAGACTTGAGGAAGAACAGCTTTATCATTCTCTGCCAAGACCACTATGGCTTCCGTAAAGGCTTGAAAGGCAAGGACTGGCCTATCCTTTGGGGGCATATTTCCTGTCAATGGACTTAGCCACAGAAGGAATGAGTGCCAGACTGTCCCACACCATCTCTGAAAGAGGGTTGCACTGGAAGTGTCAATTCCACAGGGATTTCAGGAACATGCAGATACTGAAAGAGCAACAGCCTCCAGGATCCACCTCAGAAGTCTGGAGAGAAAGGGTAGAATTCATATTCTTCAGAAGAGACTTAAAAGAAAGGTTCTCACCAAGGGCTCTGCTGAAGTAGAGGGCTTACTTTCCACTCCAAAGGATGAATCCTCATCCAGATCATCTCCTAATCGTAGATCAGGATACGACTCAAAATTATCTCCTACTAGCCCAGAAGGATAGTATAGAAAGGAAAGGAGGAAAATGAGCAGGGG